>JAQFVV010012426.1:6758209-7420089 GCA_028023455.1 Epiperipatus broadwayi | reverse complement strand
TATATATATATATATATATATATATATATATATATATATATATATATATGGTATTTAAATACAAGTATATTGTCCATACTGAATTTAATGTAATTAGAAGGCATTTGAGCTCAGACTTCCAAGCTCCCTACAGTTATCCACTCCATCCTATACAATCAGCACACCTGACCACATATATGTGAGAAAAATTTCCAATATACTTATTTTGTGCTGAACCAGCATACATCATTTGGTCCAGATCATTATCTCCCATATATATATATATTCTAACCTCTCCCCCCGTTCGTTCTCGTTCGTTCTCTCCCAAAATTAAAATTATTTATTTATACTGATTAAAATTCTTACGGGTTCTAGCTCAGTTCAACGAAATAAATAAATGAAATATCCAGCATTAATTAAAATGATTACTAGCTTTAATTTTTAAAATACAAATTATATTTCTAAAAATAAATTAACAAATGTTTATTATTTTCATGAGACATGGAGTGACGACACGGGGAACGAAATAGACTACATTGAGATATTATCCACATGATACTATCTCAATGGCATAAGAATACTATTCCCCCTTTTTCTATACTAAATAACTAACTTATAGTATTCTTACGACTTTCTAAGCTCTTTTCACTACGACTAAAATAATAATCATGTCTTAATATTCTTTGTAATAAGAATCTAGCTCAATTAAATAAAATTAAGTAAATAAATAGAATAAATAAAATAAAATCAAATCTCAGGTTCATAAATTGTATTTTAACTGATTTAAAATTACGGTAGTAAACTATGAAAAGGGAATTTTATGTCATAAATTCACTACTCAGTAACTAACAATAATAAATAATAATAATAACAACAATAGTATAATATAAGTATTATTACTTCCTAAATAAATAAATAATTACGTGCATGGTAGTATTTTAATAATCTGACAACAGAATACGTGTGGCAACATTAGCATATATTTAATGTAACATTGTGGCAACCAACTTATGACCAATAAATGATATAATTATGATCTTTTAATTTTATCATACAAATAAATTTTCAAAATTATTATAACACTTTAGGTTTACCTTTTGTGCAAACAACTATATATGTCTGTTGCAATTATAAGTGTATTGTGATATCATGCATCCATGTGGAGAAATAACAACGAAGACACAAAGCTTTAAAATAAATTTACAACAAAGTTTATTAATAACATAAACAAATAACAATATTTTACATTATGTACATGGATATCCTTGCTCTCCTATCACAAAAATATTTTACTAGTTTCTAAAAATGAAATCAAACTTCTACTTATTTTTTCTAGTTAACTCTTATCTTTTAAATGCTTAAGAAAATACAGTATTATTATTATTGGATTTCTTATTATAGTTTAGCTTGTTACAAAATGTATTTATCATATAATTATTATTAACACTTTGTATCCCTACTATTATTAAATTTATATTTTTACCAATTTTTACATTCATAGTAAACATTTTACAAAAACAATAAAATTCTAGTTTTATATTGGTTGTATGGAATCCTACTAATTCAAACATTCTTCTACATTCGGTATTAGGTTTGATTTTCATTATCCGATGTTTATTAATCTAATATACTCATTCAAGCCTTACTTGGGATGGTAATTACAACTATTAGCATACCATGCACAAATATATGTCTATTACACATTATTGAATTATTTCTTATTAAATATGCAATATTTAATTTTCTAAAAATTATTTAAAACATTAAAATTTTATTATCAATTTTATAAAAAAACTTTGTTTAGATTTCTCTTTTAAAAATCTTATATTCATTTCCGAATTGATTTGAAAACTGTATCATATGATTCTTTCTCTCTTTATGATATTTTGTACTTTCACTTTTAAAGTTACACAATTCTAACACATTCCAGTAAATAAACTATTCTTACATAAACGATAACGTATCTTCAGTTCCATTTTATTCATTATTTCTGTGAAAATATCTCTCTGACGATGCAGATTCACGAAACAAGGATAGCGAAAATAGATGCACAGGATCAAAAAAATATAACTAGAATATTATCCGTCATAAACCTTGACAATAATGGCACAGTGAATTAAAAAACACTATAGAGGAGTGACCTTTATCTGTCTACCCACCTCTATTATAAGATTGATGCTAAAGCTATTTCTTCAGCTTTATATAACATCAAAAAGTTTAAAAGATACGCAAAAACACTGTCCAAAATATATGTGTTCAGTGATAGGGCTTAGTTAGCTATACTGAAATCACACAAACTAATTATGATCCAAATACTTTATTTTTCTTATTTCTTAACAAAACATCATCTTGGTTTCCTCTACACTAGTACTACCAAGTCACTATCCGATCTTATTTCTCAAGATTTTTCTATACAGTACATCGACAAATTCTTATCTACATTTCTAACAATAATAAAATTCATTTATTTCAAAAACTATACCGCTGTTCTTTAAGAAAATCTTTTACTACTTTTCTTGTATATTTATCATATACAAACTATTTTAAAATATCTGAATACTTTACAACATTAAAGTTCAAAAGAATCACACAATTGTTCTGTTATATTATATTATTAATTATACTTTAAATAACTTATTGCATGCATATTTAAAATTACTCCTATCTCATAATATGTTTTAATGTTGTATATAATGCGTACATAGAATTTAAACTTTCACACATCATTCTTAATCAATAGATGATCTAAAAAAAATTACATTATGCATTATGAATAAATATCAAAATTACCAAAACGATCTTTATCTTCTCGATCGTGTTCTGTAGGCTTCACCATCCCATTGATTCTTGTAGATATATGATTTCCATACATACACTTTATTTTTAAAACAATATTTCTATCATTCTATTAAGCTATTATATTTAAATCTCATTATTATTAAATTTATGTTTATATGTTTTCCCTAATCTCACATAGCATTTTATATTTTAAATATAATCAGTAAAAATATTTAAATTATATTTACGGTACTTCTTTATCGAACTTGCTTGAAAATCGTTCATATTAAAGCTAAAAAAAAAATATTTCATTTCTTCTTCAGTCACTTAATGTTCTATTTTAAAGTAAAACAATTACTACTCTGTTTAATAAATATTCATATACGACAATCCTTGGTTTTCACAATATTGTATACAATTATCAATTCATGATATTCTCTTCTACTATTGTCTGCTAGTATTTTCCCGCGCGACTTTTCCCGATGCATCTTCTAGGTACTTTATTTAAATCTTCAATAAATTTCCGGTTTCCATGGATCCATTTTCATTAAGTAATTTAATTTTATCTTTTCTAGATCAAGCATTCCCTCCATTGAATTCTTTATAATATTTTCTAACTAGATAAAGTTTTCGGCTCCTTTCTATAAAATACATAATAACTCTTTCATATTACTCTATAACTTTTCTTTATTTTAAAATTCTTGTATTATCTTTTTAATAATGTTTTCCTTTAAAAGATAAACATTCTTTCTTCATCATTATTTTCTTTATAACAAAAATGCATATTAAATTTTTCCATAGAGAAGAATACATAACTTTAAAGTAGCCTTGTAAAATTGGTGCGTCATAATTTTTTCCTGATGGCACGTAACTTCTCTTTTAAATTTTCATATAGCGTCCCAATTATATTTCTTTGAGTTATAATGATAAATTTCCGGTTGAGCATAAATAAAGCCGTATTAAGACAATTTCCAAATATTTTTCCTTCAGCAATATTTTTAGGTAATTTTCCTTGTACTTCCATCTCTACTGTAGGTTTTTTGGTTAAACTTGAATAAATTCCCTGGTAAGATAACTTTTAAAATTAGCAATCCATGTCGATACAGTCAAATATATTATATGTTACAGAAGAACTTTTAAAATAAATACTAAATTTTAAATTTATATCACTTTTCCAGCTACGGTGTTATCAGCTATAAAATGTGTTACTTTCTCTTTCACTTACACATTACTTCTCCCCCCGCTTCATATAATTCTTATATTTTGTCTGCTAATTTACCTCCGTTGATTGGTTAATGATTTTATTTTAGCGCGAACAAATTTATCCATTTTAGTTTGATAACAGAATAGACGTTTAAAATAGAGAATTGATGACGTCATGTCTCAAAATATTATTTAGACTAGTATTTTTTAAATTCAATTATAGTTTTATAAAATTATTTAAACTTTTAAACTAATTATTAAAATAATATTTAATATTTTAACCTTTACTTTAATGATCGATGGCAATTATATCTAGTTTCAAATTCACAAACTTTATTATTATTTTAACAAGCGTGTGTGTGAAGGTATATAATATACAGTCACGTGTTTACTAACTTTATCAAATGATTTTTTATTTACGTCTCGGTCTAAATTACCAAAACTGATATGTTTTATAAAAATTTGGAAAATAATTAAAACTTGTAGAACTAAACATAATTCTCACCATCTTAAAGTCTATTTTAAAATATACTCTATTAATTTTGACTATGAAATATATTTACACATTGCATATAGCATTTATTTAATTTATTAGTTTTAAAATATTATATTCAAATTATTATTATACTTTTAACTATTTATAGCTGTGTTATTTTATATGGCCAGCTTTTACAACCATAAGCAAGGATATAATTAAGCTTTATTTAACTGTTTTCTCTTAAAATAATTTATTACATTTTTATATACCAGGTATTTTCAGCTTTAAATTGTACTATAAAATCTAATTATCCTATTATTATTTATATATCATACAAGCATAACTTAAAATTTAAAATTTTTTTAGTAATTGACCTTTCTATCTTATTATGACCCACAGATAAGGGCACAATATATATATAATAAATAAATTTTAACAGTGAATATAATATATTTTAAATTCTTTTGTAGCCTTTCGATTACTTGATAATCCTCGTCAGCTTAACTGAATTTCAAAATTTTAAACTTAATGTTACGTATATTTCCATAAGCTGTGTATGGCCATATTCACAACTTGCCTATTAATAACATCATTCTTATATATATCAATTAATATTGCCTCTTTAATTTTCCTCTTTTTATGATTTCTTTCTTCCATTAATATTTTTATTTCATTACTATTAAATGTAAATTTCTATAATTACAAGTTTTTTCATGGTCAAAGAATACTGAAGCTGTATTAAATTGACTATTTACATTATTTTTAATTTGATTATATAATAATTGATGCTCCTTCAATCTTTTTTCCACAGAATATCTCGATTCACCGATGTAACATTTCTGACATCCACCTGAAATCTGATAAATTATACTACTTCTTTGCAATTTAGGAATTATACTCTTAGAATTATTAATTAATCAATTAACATTTGGAGGAACACTAAATGAAATATTATACTTTTCTTAAAATATATTCTTAATTAATTTAGATTGCATGTTATTTATAAACCGCATAGATATCCATTTTTTATTATCTAAAGTAGCACTGCAAACTCTCTTCTTATTAAATGAATTTGCTGTACACCAGATTTGGTTTTTATCATAACCAACCTTTAAAAGTTCATTAGCAAAGAGTTCAATATTTAAAATTTTATCTCTCTTATATTTACATAATTTATCATTGCGATGCAAAAATGATTTCAGACTTGCCATTTTATGTATCATTGGAACATGTGATTTAAAATGAATATATCCTCTTTCTCCAATATTAAAAATTAATTTATAATTTAAATCAGTAGCATCTCTAAATATTTATAAATCCAAAAATTTTATTTTTCCATTTTGTTCATTCTCAATAGTCCATTTTAAATTGTTTAAATTATTCAGATTATATAAAAGAACATCAGTGATGTCTTTAGGACCACAAACAAAAACATCATCAACATATCTAGTATAAATTTTAATATCTTCAAAATTATAAGAATTAAATATATCTTCATATTTTGACAATGTAAAATTACAAATTTGTGCTACCATAGGTAATCCCATTGGCCATCCTTTACCCATTTTATAAAACCTATCATTATATGTTGCAATAATATTATCACTTATAAATTTTAGTGATTTAATAATAAAATTTATTAAATGTTTATTTATAGACAAATTAATTAATTCAATTTCAATTAAATTTATAGATTCAAGACGATCAATTGATCTATATAATTCCATTACATCCAATGAAGCTAACAGATCATTATCATTTATTTTTATATTTTTAATTCTATCAACATATTCATAAGAAGATGCAATTGTATATCTTTCAAAACCCAACATATCTTGTAATAATTTACCAATATACCTAGCTGTTTTATACATAAATGATCCACCAAAATCAATCATCAGTGTAAGAGGATTTCCTACTTTTTGAAGTTTAATATTAGCAAAATATTCTTGGGCACATATATATATATATATATATATAGTATGTACAACTATTCATAAAATAACCTTTAGCCTTCTTTAAAATACTATTTATAAATTTCACACGTTGTCCCAAATTTGTAATTTTACATTGTCAAAATATGAAGATATTATATTTAATTCTTATAATTTTGAAGATATTAAAATTTATACTAGATAGGTTGATGATGTTTTTGTTTGTGGTCCTAAAGACATTGTTGATGTTCTTTTATAATGATCAGATATTTTATGGTAATATCTCCACATTAAACTCTAATATATTTATTACTATACTTTTTTTATATAATCTGAATAATTTAAACAATTTAAAATGGACTATTGAGAATGAAAAAAATGGAAAAATAATTTTTTTGGATTTACAAATATTTAGAGATGCTACTGATTTAAATTATAAATTAATTTTTAAACCTATTGGAGAAAGAGGATATATTCATTTTAAATCACCTGTTCCAATGATACATAAAATGGCAAGTCTGAAATCATTTTTGCATTGCAATGATAAATTATGTAAATATAAGAGTAATACAATTTTAAATATTGAACTCTTTACTAATGAACTTTTAAAGGTTGGTTATGATAAAAACCAAATATTGCGTACAATAAATTCATTTAATAATAAGAAGAGTGTTTGCATTGTTACTTTAGATAATAAAAAAAATGGATATCTATGCCGTTTATAAATAACCTGCAATCTAAATTAATAGATAATATATTTAAAGAAAAGTATATTTCATTTTGTGTTCCTCTAAATGTTAATCGATTGATTAATAATTCTAAGTGTATAGTTCCTAAATTGCAAAGAAGTAGTATAATTTATCAGATTTCAGGTGGATGTCAGAAATTTTACATCAGTGAATCAGATGTTCTGTCGAAAAAAGATTGAAGAAGCATCAATTATTATATAACCGAATTAAAAATAACATAAATAGTCAATTTAATACAGCTTCAGTATTCTTTGATTATGAAAAAACTTGTAATTATAAGTTTACATTTAATAGTAATGAAATAAAAATATTAATGGAAGAAAGAAATCATAAAAAGAAGAAAATTAAAGAGGCAATATTAATTTATAAATATAAGAATGATATTATTAATAGGCAAGTTGCGAATACGGCCATACACAGCTTATGGAAATACACGTAACATTAAGTTTGAAAATTTGAAATTCAGTTAAAGCTGACGAGGATTACCATACCACGTAATCGAAAGCGCTTCAAAAGAATTTAAAATATAATATTGTATTTACCGTTAAAAATATTTTATATATATAATATTTTACAACGGGTGCTGTATTTTACATTTAATATATATATAATCAGTAGGAGATAATGATCTGGACCAACTGACCTGAGTTCTGGTTCAGCCCAAAATATGTTTATTGGAGATTATTTATCTTTTTCCCATGTATGTATTTATAGCTGTAAGGAGTTTGAAAGTCTGAGTTTAAATATATACCATGGGGCTTTGCCCCCTAAGCTTTAAATGCTGACTAAATCCCATAATTCTCTTTCCCAAAGATAAAAAACATAATAAAACACTGATTATGATTTTTTTTATTTAACATATATTTAACACACACATCCTACATTTTATTTTTCTGAGAAAGAGCAAATTTACTGTTAAATAATTATTAATAGTTTTTTTTTTTTTACTACAAATGCTGTGTTTCTACTTAAAAGTAGTATTTTACCCACACTTAATTCTGAAATCTTATATAGCATATCAGAATCTTATAAAAATGTTGCCAAAAATGTTCATAATAGAGTATGATTTATCTATGAAAAGAAATTAAAATTTTATTTTTTCTCACCTTAAATAAGTCCTTAATTATTTCATAAAATGCAGGTTTTTAACATATATTTAATTGCACCAGAACAAGTTTATTATTAAATAAATAATTATTGATTTTTTTCCAGAATATATTTTTTTAATACAGATGTTTTCTGCCATAATTTTAATAAGTTTGTTCTTTTTTTAATAAGAGTGGCTACTTTAGTTTTCATTAATAACTCAAATCTAGGATTTTTAATGAAATACATTATTTGGTACTACTTCCATTTCACTTATTATTTTATAGATATAGAATACATGTTATAATAAATAGGTGGTATATATACTTCTCTTGTAACTTTTAAGAAAAGCAGGTGTATATTTCCAAGTTACTGACGATAATCAAACCAAACACTCAGTTTCGAATTATTCAATCACTATCTCATTTCTATGTAATCGTCACATTTGGAGATGTATCATCTATTCCTAAATACTTAGCCAAAAAGTAATCTGCTAAAGATAGCTTTCTATTTGAGCCTAATGTTTGCAAATGTTGTTGTACTGAAAATTATTTTTAGGAGTAAAAGGTTATCTTAATAAAAAATTTTAATCTTTGTACATCTTTATTAATTTTTCCCTGTTATTGTTTCAGAGTTATAGCTATCCTAAGTTTAGACATGGAGAACGCTAATCTTACAGTCTAAACTATTCTTAATTAATTAAATACAAATGACAGAAAAAATATAAAAATATGAATAAATTGAGAATAGGTTTATTTAATAAACTAATAATCTATTTATTAATTAAAAAACAAAGATATCAATATAACTGTATGACAGTTATATATATGTAAAATATATACATTTGTCAGATATATATTTTTCATTTGAAATATATGATACCTGTTCTAGATCTACCCAAACTCTATCTTAAATGTTAGCATACAATGAAGTATATTAAGGTGAATAAAAAATTTTTTCAATTTGTTATCGTAATTCAAATTCACTTTCTCTTATAAAAAATTTAGTATAGTAAAAAAAAAAAAAAACCACATTATATCTATAAATAAATGAATAATTAGATAGATATATAAATTATATGTTATAAATAAATAGACAAGCATAGAGAGAGAGAGACAGATAGACAGACAGACAGACAGACAGACAGACAGACAGACAGACAGACAGACAGACAGATAGATAGATAGATAGATAGATAGATAGATAGATAGATAGATAGATAGATAGATAGATAGATAGAGAGATAGAGAGATAGAGAGATAGAGAGATAGATAGATAGATAGATAGATAGATAGATAGATAGATAGATAGATAGATAGACAGACACAGATAGATAGATAGATAGATAGATAGATAGATAGATAGATAGATAGATAGATAGATAGATAGATAGATAGATAGATAGATAGATAGATAGACTGATAGGTAGATAGATAGATATAATAATGTTGTAGTTATAATTTTACTATAATAACACTGAATATAACAGAAATTTTTGTTATGTATAAAACTAAGATCCTAGGTACAATATCAGTTTTTAAATATTTTGTTTTAAAAAATACATATATTAATGTTTTACAGACCTATTTAAAGCTATTATTTCAAATTTGTCAAGCAGCTCTCTCCAATCTTGATTTCTACAGCATTTAATCATGGTACTATAAGCGTAGATAGCCTTAAAAAGAGAATATATTTTTAGTTTTTTATTGCTAAATAAAATTTATTATGCCATAATATATTTAAAAAATCTATGTTTTTTTAATGTTAATAATTTAAACAATATATATATAATTCTATTATTTGGAGTTAATGTATTGATATTTGTTTAAAGTTTGCGTTAATTATTAAAATGTATGCGAGGTTTAGAAGGACTACACATTTTACAAGTAGAATGTCTTCAAGTTAAACTGGTAAGAAAAATAATTTTAAAATTCTTTGCACATACAACTTTTATATTTCTACAATTCTGATACAAGCTTTCAACAAGCATTATTAGATATAATAATTCATAAATACTAAAGATTTCCAACTCAAGAAGTCTCTATTTAATTATGTACATTGTGAATTAACATTTACTAAGTAGAAAACTTTATCATAAAGATGTCATTAATATAGAGCTTTAATATAAATAACTTCTAGAATTTTGTATTTCTAATAGTTTTTATTAAAATTGTTGGAGCAAAGTTTGACTATTACTATTAAAAATTACTTTAAGTACCTAATATAGAAAATTTTCTCATCGTTATGTCATAGAGGTAAACTGTTATTCTTAAAAACTCTGATGTAGATCAGAGTTCAATTTGTCAATTGAATATTACTTGCCCTAACATAGAAGCTTCCCATTTAGAATGGCTTAAATGTCTATCTCTTTTCTATATAGTATCAATTAATTCTACAACTCAGTATGAAATATTTATAACGTTTAAGATGGATTTTTTATAATCTAAATGATAGTATTCAAAAAACGTTTTAGCCAATTATAAGGAAGATTTATAAATGTATATATGATATTGCATTTTATACACTTACATTAAACAAATTAATAAATAATTCTAAAGATAAAACCTCATTTATAAATAAAAATTGTATCATTTATAAATGGATATGTAGATGTGGTAGTGGATATATAAGAGAATCAAGATGTATATTGGAAAAAAGAACTAAAAGAGCACTTGCTGTTGTTAAAAAGAGTTCAGAAATCAAATCAAAATTGCAAAGTAGATAATGTTTCAGCAACTGTTTTTCACAACCATAATAATTCATGTATTTATAGTTTTAACTTCAATTACAACAACTTTAAAATATAGCAAATTGAAAAAAAATAATAAAAGAAGCTATGCTAATATACAAATACAAACATGACTTAATTATCAGTTAGGTAGCAAATGTTAAGTTCATGGAATTGTGGGAAGGTTAACCTTTCAAAGTGTTAGTTGACAAAGACTACAAGGGCATTATTAAATGAAAAGTAAAATTAATTGCAGGTTTATTAAATGTCTTGTTATGAGACTGCCTGCAAAAATAATTCTTAATAACTATTTCTTAAACGTTACATATTCAAAGCAGTAGTAAGTTATTTACATGATACTAAAATTAGTAATAATAAAAATGATAAGTTTATATTTATCAAAATTAAAATCTACAAAGTTAATAAAAAAAATTCAACTCTTTAACTGTTGGTAATGAAAGATTGATAATTAATTGCAATTTTTTAAGAGTGATAATTTTCAATGAATATGTAAATGAAAATGCAATGCTTGAAATGTAAATTGATATAGTATATATATTCGAAAAATACAGAATAATGGTGAAAAGTACTTTAGAGGATTCAATAGCTTAGACTAATTGAAAATATTAGTTCAGCACAAATACAAATTACAAATCATTTATACTTTTGTCAGTATCTGTAACTATATTCAAAGTGTGAAAAAAAGTTTGTATTTACAAATATATAATATAGAGAGCATACCAATAATTCAAACAAGCTCTTATTTAATAAATGCAGTAAGAGAAAATATTTAAAATCTCTATTTAGAATATTTTTAGCCCCAGACCAATTGGCTTCGAGCTTATGGCTCACTTCAGTGAGGAGCTAGAACATCCAGATACTAGATCTAAAATATCAACTAAAAACCCAGCACTTATTTAATATGTAACTATTGAGAAGAAAATCTGAAATTTTCAGACATAAAAATGTCTTTAAATCCATCTACCTAACTCAAATAGCCATATGGAATTGAACCAAATTCAGATCTACCATATATTAAAAGCCTTACCATCTTAAAGATAAAAGTATAATAATTAATAAGCTAGATTTGAAGATATTTTTATGACTGAAAATTTCAGATTTTCTTCTCAATAGTTAAATAAGTGCTGGGTTTTGAGTTGATATTTTAGACCTAGAATCTGAATGTTCTAGCTCCTCACCGAGGAGCCATAAGCTCAAATCCAATTAGTTTAGGGATAAAAATATTCTAGATAGAGAGTTTAAATATTTTCTCTTACTGCACTTATTAAATAAAAGCTTGTTTGAGCTATTGGTATGCTCCCTATATATATATATATTAAGCAATTGAATCATCCCACGTGATTAAGAAATCCAGTACTGCCCTCTGTGAACTAATATATAAATACATTAGAGTTCGTATTTCAAAATAGCCAGGTCAAAATGGTATCCACTTTGACCTGTCTGCTATCAGATGTTATATATTAAAATACGAACAAACTCAAACAAAGAACTTGAAAATTAGCAAACAACGATCTTAAATTTTGCTACAAACAAACATGTTTTTACTATTATTATATAAAGACAAACTAAACTTTAGTAATTTTAATCTTTAAACCACCTAACACAAATGTATAGCGTTATGCACTGAGATTATTATATATATAAATTTAATAATTTTTTAACAGATGTAATTGTTTAAGTATTTTTAATTATGTGGAAATTTCTCTTATTTTTATTTTAGAAAAATCACTGTCAGATGATAAGAGACCAATCCACTGAAAATTGTATATTGTAAATGCTTTATGCATTCAAAAGTTGATTCCATTTTTAAATTCAGTTCTAATTCTTTGATAGAGACAAAATAGTTATAGTAAATATACACATATTTAAAAAAATGAACACATTTTCCCACTTTCCTTATTGTACTATAGACTCTTCCACCTCAAGAGAATATTATTAACATATCGTACTGTTTAAATATTTTAAAATATGTAGAAATTAAAATTTTATTTTAAAAAGTTCACAGTCAGATGATAATAGACACTGACCAATAATAATCATCAGATAAAAATCCTCATTTAAACGCATAAAGTATTTACATTATACAATTTTCATTGGTCATTGTCTATTATTACGTAACAGTGATTTTTGTAAAATAAAAGGTACAGAACTTTCATATATATATAATTCAAATATTTCTTACCTCTTGAAAATTGTGTTGTACCATTTCTGTGAATTTTAGTTGCTTTAAAGCTGAATGAATAGACCTGGAGACATTATTTTCTTCTACATATGTGTCATATAAAAAGGCATAGCATCGAGCACATTCTATGAGAACATTTGATTCCTCTCTATAGAAAATTATATTAAAATAAATGTCAGCATTATATATATATAATAAAGTTTGATATCTGTATTCGTTTCACAATATATGTAATATACAAATCAATATATATATCAAAATACAGTACAATTTATATAAATTATATTCTTGTAAAAGTACGTTATATAGTTGATAAAGACTACAAAGTGTATAGTCGAAAGTACTTCTAAAAGAATATAATTTATATAAATTGTACTGTATTTTGATATATATATATATACTGTATTTATATATATATATATATATATTTGTATATATATATATATATTAGACTGTATGATTGTGTTCGATGTTTGTCAAGCCTTATTTAAGTGGTTAAAGTGTAAAAAAAATTGAATTTTAATTAATAACAATTGTAATATATTAAATCGGTGTATTATCTTGCTGATATGTAATTGCCAAATTGTATTTTAAAAGTAAGTAAATTTTATCAGTAAATCTCCTGAACGTGATAAAGACTTAGACTGTTCAAAATATGCTAAGCTCTCTGCCAGAATGTGTATGAGATTTTATATGCAGTTTGTCAGGTAGACTAATTTTCAATAATAGTAAAATAATAATTTAGTAGCATTGTTATTAATTTGAAAGTAGAAATATGTTTTGGTACTTGTTATTATTAAATAATAATTAGAAAGATTTAAAGTTATAACTCTTTTAAATCAATATTTGTAATCAATTCCTAAGTATATTTTTATTATTGTGATTTAAGTTAGTATTGAATAGTCAGATTAATTATTACTAATGAATATATGAGGAGTAGTATTAATTATATGCACACTATGCTATTATTGATCTACTATTAATTGTACCACAATCCAATGTAATAAAAGTTATAAATAACTTAACATAAGTAGTAGAGGTGGGACTGTTAAAAAAAACTAGAGGGAAGACATTAACCTCTGAAACAACAAAACTAAATAAATCAAGAAGAAAGCTGAAAAATTGATAACACTGGATTTAAATTGACCAAAACTAAAATGTATTGTAATTCTTAAATCATTGAACAGAAAGTATTAATTCCTTGCATGCATATGACCTCCTTAACCATCAATCAACATTTTCCAAGATTTTACGCTGGGAGAAAAATAAAAAACCCTTTGAAAAACTAGTATTTTACCAAAAGAAAACCTGAATTCAAAACGGGACAAGAAATCATAAGCATGAAATTTTATTCCACATATCATTACAATTTTTATTATTATAATTATTATGTACATTTGAAAATTCCCATGTCATTTGTTTAAAATGACAAAAAGAAAAAATATTCTCTGCATTAACCTATAAAGTAAAAATAAAATACGTTTTGGTTTTATATTAAAGTAATGATAAAAATCTGATTAAAAAAATAATAATTTGAACAAAACTTTTAAAATTCAAATTGAACAAAGTAAAAGTTACTTCAAATGAATAAGAAAGTTTACTAGTTTTATAGGATATGTAAGTTTAGTTTACATTTTTTTTTTAAAAAATTGTCTGATAAATCTTTTGGAGCGCTAACTTGCTTTGTCATTAAAAATGAAAATTAAAATACATTTACTATACTGATAAATGGAAAAAAAATGTTTAACTCACATTTATTAAAGATCTTTAATGAAAATTTTGATAAGAAAAAAAACAATAACCAGTCATTGTATCATTAAAGAAATTATTTAATAATATTTATATAAAAACATAAATGAATAAATATCTACTTCTTAATAATTGAGGTGGAACATTGGAATTAATATTAGTTTTAAGTATTAACAAATGATCTCAAAATGATTTGAAATGCCGAAGTTGTCACCAACTATGTAAAAAGTATTACTGCGAATAAAATAAAATAAAAAATATGCTTTTGCGAAAGTTTTCTCTTGCTATCAAACTTGAAGCTATGATTAAAATTACAATTTAGTCAAATAAGATGGATCCAAAATTCTGCAGAAAATAATTATAAGCGCTATTACATCATTACTGTATTGCAATAAAGTCTTGATGATTTGATTTTACTATATTGGGATAAATGTAAGAAAATATGAATACTTCGTTTGTAGAATGTTTAACCCATAATTGCATCATTTCCCTCATCAGTCAGCTCATAGTGAAGAAACTCAGATTATGAACTAGGGGAATAAAATAAAATATGATAATAATGTTTTTTTTTTGTTTGTTCATGTTTATTATTATATTGTACTAATTTTGGATAGATAATTAAAGTATATATATATATATAATAGTATAAATTTGTAATGAGTCTGAAAACAGACCAAGGTAAAATTATATACATTTATTTTTCTTTATTGGTTGGTCTAAAATTTAACTTTAAATTAAGTATGTTTACATAGAGAGATATGCCAACTCTTACATTTATATGGATAATTTATTGATATTCTATTTATGGGTAAGCAGCCAAAACAACTTGCCAGAAGAATAGTATTTACTCATAATAACACAATTATATTGTTATATGGAGTTTTCCATATAAGTAGGGATACACTCATTTTGTATCTTTATTATATTTTGCCTATAATTTAATGTGTCCACTTTAGTTTATAGAATTTGTGCTATTTTTCATTGAATGTGTGTTTCTTATTAATGAAAATTTTTTATGTTTTTAAGAAAATATTTTATAGTCAGTTGACTTACAACACTTTTGCTGGTTCAATACTTAGTATATATTATGAAGTAGGATATTTATTTTTTAGCTTTCATTGTGAGAATTATTTTATCTTGCCATTGTTTTGATGAGGTTTTGTGCTAGTTTGCATTTTATACATGTGAGAAATATATAATTTCATCAAATATTATATCATTGACATTGAGCATGAGTGGATGGAAGATACTCTCCCATTGCTTATTCCATGAGAGGATTCTGTTATTAAGGCTGATAATTAGGTAATGCATAATTAGCATAGTTTAATTCCTAGAGATAATTATTTTCATGGCATGCATACTGTTTCCCTGTGTTGAGATGACATTCACACAATTTATACCTAGGAAAAAGGTATTGGAGTCTGCCATATTATTATACAACTATATAATGTTGTTTGGAAAGAGTCTTTCTTTATTGTCTGATCTCTCATGATGATGTCTAGTTATTTTCCACCAGGTATGGTAAAGTTCTTGATGTTCTAAAAATTATATGGCAACGATAAGATAGAGTTAGCTTCAGGAACACTTGTTTATTTATAGTGTTTAGCTAAGTAGAATAGTGTATGTATTGTGCTGTTGTACTTTGTCCACAGTTTACAAGTGAACCAACAAAATGTACTAGTAATTTTAAAATTTATGTATAACATAATAGGAAATACACATGCGCAATGTTATTTTATTTCCATCAAGCAATAGTTTGCTATTGGATCAGTAAGACTTTCAATGTTTAGAATGATTATTTTATGGGCATAGGCAAAGTTTCGTATTCTGCATATATTTGATTTCTGGTGTCTGTTTCCATAGTAATAATTGCCGTTTGTGCTTAATATGATAATTGCCATTATCAAATTATTAATTAATAAACCTTAGTTATATTGTAACGTTCTCAATAGCATATTATAAATGGATATTATGTTATTAAACATATCAATGCATCAAAACGAATATACCGGTACTCAAATGAAATATACCTTGCTTTATATTGTTTCTAAAATAGATGTATGTTTTTCAATTGTTTATTTTTTTTTTTTTAAAAAAGTTGTAAATAGTGTAAATAAATCTTGTTGTTTTAAAAATATATTTAGTTGTCTGTGGTCTTATTGCCAATCATCATCCATATTATTATTGTTATTGCTATCAACACATTATTCTATTATCTTAAAGTCATCATCAATTAATACAGTATATTTTATTATGCATTAATATTGCATTAATACATCATAATAATTTTGGTAAACTTTTACATTCTAAAGTATATTTAGAATTTATGGCTTATTGATTAGAATATCATGGATCTTAAGACCATGTCTTATTTTAAATAATATTTTAATGATCTATTGGTTTTGGAATAACCTGTTTATTTGGGTCATTAGATACATCATTTCTTGATCATATTTCGCATAATTAATTAATAAAGGAAAGTTTTAAGTTATTGCGTACTTTATTAAAAACTTATTTGTATTTCATAAAGCTAAGTTTATTACTGTTGGTATTGGAATTGCTAAATATTGTTTATTAATTCTATTTTGTTTTATGAGCTGTTTTATTTGTTGTATTTGGATAGTAGCAAAATCCCTCACTGACCCAAGTATGTCTTGTAAAATGAGAATCTTTAAGTTATTGAAACCCTGAGAAAAGTAAATTGTTAATTCTTAATTGTACTTTTGAATTTATGGTAATTTTTGTGTCTTAAGTTATTTGTTGTGCTTTGGTTGGAGTTATGTCTATCTTCACAGTTTTATTAATTTAGTATAACTTTGAGATGTAAATTTCTTCTTTAATTTTAAAACTTATAGTTTATTTTAACTTCATGGTTAAATATTCTGGTTTAGTCAAGCTTAGAATCTATACTTTGTTTCATTTCACCTTAATATTATCTAATACAATATTAGTTTATAGCCCAGGATCTCATTCTCCATCATCAACATTGTTTTTATATTTTATCTTCATTTTTTCTTTTACTTCTTCATCTTCATTTTATCTTAATTTATCATCCAAACTGATTCATTCTTCATTGGCTCATATTCTATCATCATCTCTTAATCATTCATTATCCTAACACATTTTCTTTCTCTTAAGCTCTTTCATTTTCATTATTTAATTATTATTTATTTCTATCATCTGTTTATCATTTAATTCATAATTCAAATTCCACATTCATCTCATAGACCCAATTATTAATCATTTATTGGTTTAGAAATATTAAATTTAACTAATAGTATTTTGCTATGGATTTTGAAGCTAGTTTAACCAATGTCAATACCAGAAGTTATTATCTTTATGGAAACTTTGTGACCTTTCTTAGATTTATTGTTTCATGCTAACTTAGTTGGTTTAAGAAATAATATCTTTATTTTAACATTTCTTTTTATGCATATATTCTTAATTATTTCTGTAGTGAGGGTTACAATAAATAAACCTAAAGTAAACTTGAGAAATATACTGCCAATGGTATCTAATTATTTTAATGTAGTTATGTAGCCAACTGGTTACAATATATAATTTTCCCTTGCATATTTTTTATAATAATAATGAGGTTTCAATAAATTAAATATTTTACATCTCAAAATGATAGTATGAGAGATCTTAAACATTAAATTTGTTAAATAATAATGATTTTAATATGTAAATATTTTAGTAAAAATTATAAATGATTGTAGAAGGAACAAAAAATTGCAAAAGAATATAAAGAAGTTTTTGTTTTACTCTTTCTCTCTCTTCAGTAATTATAATTAATTAGTAGTTTTAATTTAAACTATGAAAATGTACTAAGAGACAGTATTTTTTGTAAATTATTTAATAGATATTAAATTCAACCTTAAAAAATAAATAATGTTTTATGTTCAAAAGTATTTTTTTAAAAAAATAAAAAAACAAAATAGGATTTTAATTCTTTGGGAAATTTTATTTCTAAATAGACCTATTGTTTTTCTTTTCACTTTATCCCTTTTCACTACAAAAAATAAAATCAGTGTAATTAACTGATTATTTTGTTTTTGTTTGTTTTTTTTGCAAAAAAAATAAATTAATTAGAAAGAAATGCAATAATGTTGTAATGTTAATTTACATTCTTGAATTGTTTTTTTAATGTCAAAATTTAAGAAGGTGCATAACTGTACAATGGTATTTATAAAAATTTATCTAATTGGTTGTTATAAAAACTATCATATTGGAGACATGTTATGATTGGCTTGTAGGCAAGATTATTCTAGAAAAAATAGTTGGGACATGAATAAGTCAGAAATGCCAAATGTCTGATAGGAAGTAGGTATTTTCAGCTTAGCTGTTAAAGAGAAAACAGTCATGTCTTAATACAGTTGAAAAAAGAAAAAAAGTAGAAGTATGCAATATAGCAGGAATATTAGTCAAACTATTGCATAAAATGGCAAAAGTTGTAATCACACTTTTAGAATACTATGAGTTTAGCCATCATCCTAAATTCAGCTAAAAGCTAGATATCATCTTCCTCCATGTAACCTTCCTTCACTGAAATAAAAATGTAAAGAAAAAGAAATTAACCTTTAAAGTAATTTACAATCTTCGCTGCAACCAGGAGCATAAGTCTCTGTCTGTATTAGTCTCATCTAGGAAGAGTATTAAAAGAAATGGACAGAATTTTTCTGTTATTAACCTGTAAATAAAATAGTGCACACCTGAAAAAAAAACAAATTAATCATGTTCATGTGTAAAAGACTTCATAAAAAAAATTCAACTGGAAATTGTAATTGGACAAAGTATTATACAGAAGAATCAAACCATGGTTGAAGATATTTTTGTGTGCATACTAAATTTTCTCATATAGTAAAAAAAAGATTTTTTATTGTTGTAATAATTAATAATTTTATATATTTTCATTAAGTTAATATTATTAAATTGTGAAACTTTTTTTTAAATTCAGTCAATTTTCTCTTCAAAATTATAAAATAGATTTTTAAAAATTTAATTTTTTGTAAATTTAAATTTTTTTAAACATTTTTTTTTCTTTTCATTTATGTTCCCTCCTAAAAACATAACAAAAGGTTAATTAAGATAAATCAAAGATTGTTATGTTTGATTTTGAAAATGTTTTTCTAACTCTTAGTTATTTTTAAGGATAAATTAATTACAAGTTAATTTATGAATGGAAATTAACTGATTGATTATAATTTTAATGAAATTTTTTTTGATGAAATGAATGTTAAAAATTTTATACTATCATGTCATTTTTTGTTTATTCTTAGTTCATTAATTATTAAATAACTGTTTCAACAAATATGTTTTAGTCTTAATTTTTTATTCTATGCAATTCCTGTTTCATACATTGCAGTATGTGACTTTATTTCATAACATCTTAATGTTCTACAATTTTTTTATTGATTCCAATAAAATTATTTATGTATAATAGAGTAAACCTAGGAATTATTTGAAATGATTTATAAAAAGCTGCTTTTTTATTTAGATTTCTTTGACTGCAGTAATAATTTATAGAGTTTTTGCTTTCTGAGCTAGATTTGTGCATAAGTTAGTTATATGAAGTAATGGTTTATGTTTAGTGTTATGGATATCTAATTGATCATGATTTCATTACTCCTCTAATCCTGGTTGCTGCAAAGGGACATCCTTTAAAGTCCATACACTGCATTTCATTTTATTTATTTCTTTAGAAATTAAATTTTTAGTTGGCCAGCACATTAAGGATATTAAGTGGCCAGGGGACATTGATGATGGTCAGGATGTTTTAGTATCACTGCATTATTTGACTTATTATTGTATTTTAGTGGAGTACACTTAAGTATGTGCATCCAGATAATTATTATTTGCATTTATGCCCTAGATTAAGTAATGGGTAAATAATTATCTGGTCTATAGTGGACCATTTTCAAATTTAAAAAAAATGTTTCTTATCAAAAGAAATCAAGATAATCAGATTAATTACATTGACTTTCCTTTTGGAGAGAAATAAATAATAATGAAATAAAGAAAAACAACTCTGATTAATTAAAAAACTTTTTTACCAAAATGTTAAAATCATGTTTTCTTTTTTTTTTTAAAAAAAAAAAAAACAATATTACTAAACAAAAAAATTATCTGCTTTACCTCTGTTAAATGTTAAATTAAAAATTATTAAATAATTTACTAATGAGAAAATTATTTTCTCTTGGTGCTTTCAAAACAAAATAAACTGGTAGTTAGATAAAATTTATTTAAGAGAAATTACAAAAGAAATCATTTATCTGAGTTTATAGCTTTCTCTTTTATAAATTATTATACATTTCAAATATTAAAATTATGTTTAAAATATCTGACAATTTTTATATTATCATGTAATAAAGAAATTATTATTATTATTATTATTATTATTATTATTATTATTATTATTATTATTTTTATTATTATCATAAAAACATATTACTATTTATTTCAATTTTGATTATATATATATATATAAACAAAATAAATTATGAGATTATATCCATGTTAACAAACAAAAGCAACTTTACCATAGATATTGCTAAAAGACTACCAATTACTAATTGACAGTCTTAAAGTTAAATTAGTTTTTATTTCTAATAACTTGTTATAGCTCTTTGAACTAAGTTTAAATAAAATTAAAATATCAGATTTCACTTTCCTAACAATGAAAAAATTAAAGTTGCTTCTAAATATTTATATGGATATAATTCTTTAAATTTTATTGTCTACATATTCAAATAATGTATAACAAAACACTGGCACTAATTCCAGAATTTTCAATATACTAATAAGCAAGCTACTTACTGTCTTAGAATTAAATATACCAATAAATGAATAGATAATAGCTATAGCTAGCTTTTGATATGACTGCCATCTTCAGTATGATTTACAGTTTATATTGAAATATTAAAATCTTATTACTATTCCACAATGTTAACATACTGTTGTCAATTATTTGCACAATTATATTATATATTTAATAAATTAACCATCATATTTTTAAAATATGTCTTTTTGATATTTCTTTATCTTAAGTCATTTTCTACATGTAAAATTAAAACATTGTCATCACAAAACATCCCATGCAAATAAGTGGATGTTCTGCAAGTACTGACTTAAATATATATTTAGAATAATGCATTTTATAGAATAGTCCATGTTCATGAATTCTCTTTTTAATTAATGCACTCTGTCAAATTACTGATACAAATTGATCTAAAGTTGCACATCACTTTATACATATTAATTTTGTTGATAGTATTAACAATAATCTTTCTGTTAGTAACTAACTTATCCTTATTTAATATTACATTTAATATAATATCATAGTAAGAAAAAACATCATGTTTTACTATTTATATGCAATAATGAAACCCATTTTTTCACCTTAATACTTTTCTTTCTCCGTATTGTATAAACTTAAAGTAATACATTTCAAATATCTTTTTATATTCTATGTTGAATAATATCATTTTGAAATTTACATATTTTATTTCTAAATAAAAAAAAAATTCTAAATGAAATCAGTTTGTGAGTAATAAGTAGCTAAATAATTTCATAAATAACTTACTTTTTCACAATAAATTTAAAGCATAGTATTCGATGCTATAAAGTAAAAATCCATTTCAATCAACCAGTTTCATTTAATTTAGATACAATGTATCTAAATATATCTAATGATTCCACAATATGCACATCATCAATAAATTTTAAATAATCTTTAATACTTAATTTTAAAAAAAATGTCTCAATATATTCTCCTCAAAATATGCTATTGTATACAATACATACAATAGCTAGGACCAACAAATCCATGGGTCAGCTATATGAGTTTGAAAGTAAATGTCAATACATTTTAAATAACCAGCACTTACTTAAACTTGCATAATTTCTTAGTTACATTTTAAATCAATTATTTGGATGGGTTTTTTTCATAGATTTAAATTCTATAACATACAAGTAAGTAATTTATCTTCTTTATTCAAAACTAACGTCAACCTTTTTGATCAAATCAAATCATTACCGTGTATAAATAATAGATTTATTATATTATTATATCAGTTATTTTTACTTATTTTAATATTGCATAAAATAATACCCAATATTGATAGGGTTGATTATTAATGGGAAAAATATTGTTCATAAAGTCCCTACTGTCGTTTTTTCAGGTGCATAGTTTTAAGGTTGCCTTAATATATATTACTTTAAAATAACGAGTATGAGCTTTATAAATATAATTATTACAACTAATGTAATGTATTAGTTAATGTGCAGATGTGGATCAAGTTTTATCGACGAGTCAAAATTTGCCTTAAAAAGAGAATTCATGAATATAATCTATTGTATGGATAATTATTTTATTCCGAGGATAGATTTAAATCTATACTTGCAGAACATTTTTAATTTAACAAAGTTTAAATTTTACTTATGAAAAATGATTTGAGAAAACAAAAATCAAAAAGACATATTTAATTAATATAATGAATCACTCATCAAATAAGAACATAATTGTGAGAACATACACTTTAATATTAATATAGGTTATTTTAATGTCAATTTGGCTTTTTAAATTTTAATTGTAAATGCTACTGGAAAGGAGAAGTGTTGTCGTAAACTAATTATAGCTAATATTTATTTATTTATTGGTATACTGGAAATTGTAGATTTAAATCCATTGTTTTTTTTATAAATGTGTAAGTGTGTAAATATGTCGTAATAGTTTTTTATATAATATTTAAAAATAAAGATAAAATGACTTGCTCAGTAACAGTAGTTTCTCCTAAAGCTCTTCCTTGGTTTAATCGTCTGTTTACTTTTATCCAATATTTAACAGTAAAATACCATATACCTATGTCAAGAGTAGGCGGTGCACAACCCAAAAGATGTAAAGCAGTTTTAAAATGTTTCACAGATTCATTGATCATACCCATTTCAAAGTGCGCCTAAAATACATATTAATATATTGAGCAATCAAAAAAAATATTGTCTTACTGTTCTCTTGAACTTTCAATAAAGCAAATAAAAAAAGGAAAATAACATAAAAAGAGTATTGTGTGTGTGTAAAAAAAAAAAGAGATAGAGAGAGAATTCGATTTATGTAATAGAATTTTTTTAAAAAAGATAGATTGACCATTTGCTAAAACAAATTTATGATTTACATTAAATTTCAATATTTTTTAAATAAAATAATCGTATTCACAAACTTACTAAATATATTCATTAGACATTTATCTCAGAAAAAACAACGTGTATATTAGAAATATATGTGTGAGAATATGCTGTCGCATATTTTTGAAATAATAAATAATATTTAATATAAATATATGTATACATCATCATCTTCGTCATTTTCAATCATTATTATCCACTGTAGGATGAAAGTCTGTTCAAGTTCTATCTATCTCCTCCGATGTCTATTATCTCTTTTCCACATTACTCCAGTACATTTCCTTATTTAACCATCCATCTCACATGTGGTCTTTTACAATCTCTTGAAATCCGGTTTAAGATTTCAACTGTCTGTCCATTATTATCTCTTCTAGAAATATGCCCAGCCCAATATAAAGATACAACCTTTAAATTTAAGGCACTTTGGAAAGAAAGTATATCTAAAATTATTTGTAATTTAAACTTATTAATCAAATATGTTGAATATGATGTTTCTAAGATTCAAAAATAACTTATCTATTAATATCACCTATGTTTCTTTTTAAAATCCAGATTTTATTACTGCTGCAATTTCCTAAAATTATACTTCTCTAACATAGAAACATCGATAAAGGCAAGTAGTTTCATATTAGTTATTACGTTTCCAACGTTAAAAAAATATTGTATTTGCATATGTATATATCAGAGATTTTTATTGCTATAAAATATGAAGTATTCCATGAAACCCGGAAAAAAATATTATTGTGTGATATTTCCACTTGTGAAATCAAATTTAAAGAATTTTGAGTCAAAAATATTCTGTTTATGTCAGAAATAGTGGAATTTTAATTCTTTAAGGCGTTAATTGGAAATTCATTCATCAATAAAAATGTTTGAAAAGGCGTAAGTGGATGAATCATTGATTTATACTAGCACCAAATTTCTTTATGGCATTTTCTTATTTACAGAATTTCTCAGCAAACTTCATAGCTGGTCCTATGACAATTTGTGACTTATGTGGATCAGATAAAAAAAAAATTATTTAGATATTCTTTTCTATTCTTCTTCTTGCAATATCTTAATATTAAATTTGATCCTCTTCAATAACTCATTAAGGAAGATTTTGACATCAAGCAAATCCAAGGAAAAGCAGAATTAGTAAAACGTAAAAAAATAATATCCATATTAAAAAAGAGGGACACCATTGGTATCAAAAAAAAAGATAATATCAGTATTAAAAAATTGGAGACTGCACTGAAATTGATACCCAGATCCCATATTTCTATTATACTGATCACATGGTGAAAAAACTTATAAAATAAGACTGATAAATTCAATTACCCATTGTGCAACTATTGTCGGATAACCTGAAAAATTATTGTAATAGTATGAGGCCATATTTTTAAATATGTTATTAATAATAATAATATATGGTGTTTAAATAAAAGTGATTTGGAAATCTAAACACTTTATTTGTCTATAAATTTTATTAATTATCACAGCAAAATAGTGCCAACCTGTTCAGTTTAGTGCAATGATAGACTATATAATATTTAATACATTTCAAACAGTTATCTCGATAATAAGTAAAAAAGTAATCCACTAATATTTACATAAAAAATATTCGCAATCAAAATATATTTCTAAATAGTGCAGTGATTTGAAAATCTAAACATTTTCATTTACATATTCATTTTATTAATTATTGTGGCAATTTATCAACCTCATTGATGAAGTTCTTTTGTGTGCATACAATCTGCACACCTGAATGTCGTGGCTCTGATAATAATGTCAAACGCAGTCATTTTAATACACTTATAAATAATTCCCTCTTTTTTATAGCAATGCTAACTTATTAGTTAGACAAAGAATGATTCAGCCGTAAGGAACTATAAATCAGACATTAACTTTTGAAAGGGGTGACAATATAGTGCAATGATCTTCATAATGTATTCTTTAAACCAGTTTATGCTATTAAATAATATTTAATATCTGGTAGTTTAATTATATGCTTATTAAAATTATTATAATATCTGTATATATCATAAAATTCCCTTAAAAATACATTTTTGTTCACCAATTAGTAAATTATTTCAATGTATTATACATATAAAGCAAATCCTACATCGAATTCAATCTTTTTGACAATTCAAAAATAACAAAATTTAAATAAGAATTTAATTTACTTTTACTTACCCGACCTAATAATACTTCTACAGCTGCTTCAATTTTAATGTAATCAAATTTTTCTCCTTCCTCTGTCTCCGTATTATCTATAGAATATTTTTCTTTAAAAGATTGAATCAACTTCTGAGCTTGGTATAAATATGTTATAGTCTTAAAAATAAAAATAAAAATTATTATCTATAAGTATTACAAGAAATCTTACTTTAAATAAGTGAAGAAAGTTTAATATCCAATATTTATTTAAATCAATCAACTATTATTTATTGAAATTTAAAGTTATTTTCAGCTTTCACTTTTGCATTTCCCAAAAAAATAGGCAATTGAGAATAGAAAAAGGAAAAACAAGACAAAAATAAAAGCTATTTCATTCAATGAAATTCTAGCTTTACAAAAATAAATAAAAACAGAATCCAGATAAAGTAGTACAAATATGAAATGACTAAAAAGATTTATAATTTAACAAAAATCGAACTGCAAAATTAATAAAATTAATAAATGAAAAGATCAAAATTTTAGCAGTTAATGTGGTTCAAATAGAAAAAAATAGATTGGGAAAACGCAATATCTGCCAGTGACCGTTTTTTTTTTTAAATTTACAAATGAGAGTTTCAAACCATCACACATCTGGAAAAAAACACTCTTCATGCACACTTTGTGCTGAATCAATATTCATCAGTTGTTGCAAATCACTATTTTTACACATATCTTTATTATTTATTCAGGATTTATAAATGCTAAATTATTATATTTTAATTTATTCATATCAAACGTTTTGCTCTCATAATTTTCGAATCAACTATTGTAGATAAATACATTAATATTATTAATTATTTATTAAACTAAAGTATATCCTAACCCAAATATGCATTCTGATACCAAACACTTCTACTTCAATTAAATATAATCACACTGCTCATTACTGATAGTTTGATATTTTTTATTACATTATTCTCATGTAAGGTAAGAACTGGTTTCTATTCACTTTTAACATGTGAGACATCAAGGCAAACCTCATTTCAGTTCTTCCATATCAGCAACAATATATCATTACAGAAAAAATAATAGATATATAAATATAATAAATCTATGTATCAATTCTACAATAGTGCTTCCTAGTTTTATTGATAACCAAGGACTAAAAAGAATAGTAATCATTTAATCACAAATGCTAAATTAAAGATTCTTGAAAATCTTTACTACATAAATGAAATATGAGGTCAAAATGTTTTCTTAAAGGTTTGTGATGATGGTGTTCTAGTTGTATTTTTATATTAAACTAAAAGACAGTAAAAAAAATAAAAATTTTGTGTGAAATGCTAGGATCAATTGGTGAGAGTATTTCATATGAAATATTCAAATTCAAGTAACAGAGTATCTTATGACTGATCAAATATTTAAATGAGTCCACCATTCAGTCAGAAATGGATACACAGCCATTTAAATAGCATTAAAACAAATCCAATAAACTCACATAGGAGCAGGATTAATACTATTAAACACATACATATGTATATGATATCTACAGTAGATACTTATACATAATAATGATCAGATCCCTAATTAACACCACCATACCAATGTATGCACTAAAACAACAATGTAAGAAAAAATAGATGGAAAGAAAATTTTAACTTGAAGTAACAATAAATCTAAAGATTAAATTACAAAAAACAAACTTCAATAAAAAAAACTTGAAAATTAAAATAAATATATTTATTTTAATCTCTTAAGTGGGGGGAAATATGAGGGCACATTTAAAACAACCGCACAACCATTACCACCAACAATCATCAAAAGTACATTATTAATTATATATTAATAATTTTGTGTAAAACTGTCAGTTAAAATTATATTATTGACAATTTTGACATATATGTATACCAAATCTATAAACGCAAGCAAGCAAAAATCTTGAAAAACAACAGAAAAAAATCATTAATTTTGTTTTTTTTTATTAATTTGGCATCAATAAATCAAACATAAGACAATATAAAAAAATGATGGCAAATCAATTACATCTCCAAGAATAGTTATTTGATAAAGTCCTAAAATCAATTTATCTGTCACCTTAACTATCCTCAATATTAAAGTTCATAAGCCATTATAATTGCAGCTTGAGAAAATTGATTAAACAACTCACTACCAATTCCATAAAGCTTATATTTTAATCCAAGTAAAGAAATTATCTCAGCATAGGAAGTATAGTTTATAAAAGTAATCACCACTGTAAAGATCCAAATGATGACTGAATACCATCAGCTAAACTACCATCCAGACATTCTCCAATATTAACTAGAATATTTTGAACTGCTAGACTACCCTGGATTTTTTCTTTTAAAACAGACAGCCAATCCATCCAATCATCAATTAGTCTTTAGGGAAGGGAATTCATTAATTATAATATTAAATTTTCACTTAATAATAAAATATAATTACAGGTTCCTGAGCTTGCTTGCCAATAGATGCACTAATCTACTAACTTGAAAGGTGAGACTTTGTTCTTATATAATACTAAGCACTCACTGACAATTACAAATATTTGATGTTATATATTTGTGTTCAATTAATTTAATTATTAATTATTTGTTATTCAAAATGTGTGACTAAATCCTTGAATGATTGGTCTGTTCTATCATAGAGCAACATGACACTAGAATAGGAGGGGGCTCAGAATTTAAAAGCAGCTCTCAACAAATCACAAAATATAAACATACAGATTGAAAATTAATGACAAAATGAGGACAGGAATTAGTTAGCAAAGAGTTAATTGTTAAAATATAGTTTTTAAATTGTCTTCAATGTAAATCTGAGATTGTTAACTTGGAATGGAGAATGACTCTCCTTCATAGGGATCAAAGGTATGGGTTAGTAAATAGTTAAAGAATACAAATGAAGGATGATCATGTCTATACAATTATTAAATTAAGCAAACACATTATTTTTGTTATAAAACAATCATGAATGGAAACCATCATCAAAATCATTTTATTTGTCTATTTTCCAATTAATAACACAATACACATATCCAATGCACATGTCAGTCATGAAATAATCATGCCTCAAAATAAAGTACATGTATATTATGGCATAACGAGGATCAATAAGAGGTGAAGCAAGGGATGTTATCCATGTGTGAATTCCATCCCACTCAATCATCATTTATCATGGGACCACTTCATAAAACTTAGATAAATCATCAAATAACTTATTGCCTTACCATGTTTAATGCTCTACCTTGAAGACACAATGAGTGACCATAGTTAAATACATCTCTCAAGAAGAGTAGTTCATCTTGTTACTTAGCCACCCAAATCTGTGGGGCTGTCAAGTAAGACCTTGGGAGTATACTGTGTCCTGTTACAAATGGTGTGATTCAATTATGGGGTATTGAATTTCAGACCATTCCATTACATATGGTGGTCAATTGTTGGGCTTGAAATACCTCAAAATAGTATGGATCACAGATCACCCTGTTACATATGGAATCCAATAATTGGGCTATTCTGTTCTCCTATTACACATTTCCAATCTATTACAGATACCATCTTGTTATATGGTAACCAACATGTTGGGGTACAAATTCAGATAGTTTTAAACTATTTTATCACACATTACTAAAATATGATCCGAGATATGTCAAAACAAGATTACCAAAATATGCATTTCATGCTAAAACAATACTCATCAGTTGACCCAGATCACAATTTCTTACACGTCATTATTTGTTCAGTATATATAAAGATAAATTATGATAGTTTAATTGACAGATTTCAAATTTTATACACCCACAACTTAGATACAAACCACTTAATGAAAATATATTAATAAAGTTTACTAATAATTTATTAAGCTAGACATTATTCCTAGCCCAAAAATATACTTAAAGTCTTACTTAATAAGTAATATATCTGCAGTGTTATAAAGGTATCAACATCTGATTTCCTTGTTCATGTTGACAGTTGTGATAACTTTCACTACACCACTCTGACACAAGTTAGGGACTGATTTTTATCCACTTTTAATACATTGCAGATGGGTGCACAATCATTGCACTACAATATTTGTAAGTCATTTTGTTTTTATTCATGCATCTGATCTTTCACTATTTCACTCTTGTAAGATAGGAACAAATTTTTATCTTGAAAGTTCAGATGCACAATAAAAACAAATACTTTTTTTAGGAGTGGAATGAAATTCAAGTTGTAGCATTTACATAACAATACTACATTGTAACTGTTGCATAATTCAAACATTAAAATATTACATTTAGCAGCAATTTTAATGTTAGCTTACAAATTCGTAATAAATATTTACTATGTTATAAATTTTAGAATCATTAATTTCCATTATGGATGTAAAAAATGTTTTGAGATATTATTCCTATGTAATAAATAACTAATAATCTTTGTTCATGAAAAAACAAGACTACACACAGACTCATATATATATATATATATATATATATATATATATATATATGGAGCTTACCAATAGCTCTAATCAAGCTTTATTTTATAAGTACCCAAAGTGAAAGAATTCAAACTCTCTATCAGAAATCCTTATCACCAGACCAATTGTTTTCAAGCTTGTGGCTCATGTTGGTCTGGAGGTAGGGATTTCCGATAGAGATTTTGATTTTTTTCTCTTCCAGCACTTATAAAATAAAGCTTGATTAGAGCTATCGGTAAGTTCTATCTAGTGATCATAAAATGCAAGTTTAAAAGCAAGTTACAAAATTTATGACTTGTTATATATATATATATATATATATATTGTACCTAACTGAAGTGTCACTTAGTTCCAAGAGGTAATCAAGGTTATCGTAGCTTAACCTTTTGTTTAAAATTTCAGATTAAAAAAAAATAATGATGATAAAAAATGAAATTCACTTAGTCAATTATTAAAATAGGATAATCTAAATATTTTAATAGTGTCAGTTGGTTTGACAAGGGATGTTAGGTAATAATTTAACATAAGCAAATGTAAAAAAAAATTGTGAATAGATAAATAGTATTAAATGTATTCTAAAATAATTATTGTATAATCCATTTTAATGTCTAAAGAATAATAATTAGATATTATAAATAAGTTGGAATAATTAAATAATAAATTTTAAAAAAAATGATATGTAAGTTTTTATTTAAAAAATAGGAATATTTGTTATTAGTTTTGTAGTTTAACATTCCAGTTATAAAAATTATTTAGATTAAATAATCATTAACATTTGATTGTTGTAATTCTAAAAATAATTTTAAACAATTAATGTAAAGCCCAGACATATGTGAGATAATTTGTGCATGCATAGACATGGAAACATAAGAATAAAGAAATAATTTAATTCCAATATTGTTTAAAATAAGTAAATAAAACAAATGTGTGAATAAAATTATTTTCAATGAAACATTTAAAGGTTTAATAAAAGGTATGACTGTAAATTTTATATTTATTACTATTGTATTGTATAGAATATCATTAAAAACAATTATTGCACAATATTTGTTAATAATAAAATTTTGACTTTGCAGCTGAAGGTCACGTGGTATGGGAAAATTATATTGATTATGTCAGTAGATTGATTCCACAGCTGGTTTGTCAGAATATTAAAATTTAATAAAAGATAATTTTATTGGTTTTTAAATGAATTGTAGGTGGATGAAAAATTGTGAAATAAAACAAAGATCGAGGGACCATCCAGGGGCTGATCTGTTTTAATTCTACCTGTGGCTGGATCTTAAAAGTTCTTTAATAAAAAGTAATTTTTTAAAACTTTATATTTTCTAAAAAAATAAAAAAATAAAAGTATGTTTTTAAAACCATTATTTAAAATTGTTTTGTAACATGATTTGCTGAAGTTAAAAAAAGGGTAATCCATTTTCTGATAATTTTTCATTACAATTGAGGCATTAAGATTATGGTAAAATGTTTGAAGAAAATACAGCGTCTCATATTTCATTTACTTTTGATCTATTCATTTTTCTTTATTTAGAAATAAAACTTAAATTATTAAGTATTGTTATAGCTAAAGAATTTATTGCACTAAACTATAGTATATCTCCTATCAAATTAAAAATACATGTGAAGAAGAAATTAAAAAAAAAAAGACATTCAAACATTTTAAAATATTAAAATGAAAATGCATTAGCATCTTTATAAATTAGAAGTGACATTAAATTTAATACTTTATTACTTAATAGATGATATATACATTTAAATATGCTCTTAACAGAATAATGTTTCTGTGAACAATATGTATTTTAAAATACTGATTCTCATTTATGCCAGTAGTATGAAAAGAATTTGTTTGGAAGTAAAGCTTTAAAAGAATTTAAAAATATTATTGATGAACTTCTCTTTGTCAAATACATAATGTTTTGTTATAGTTGCCAGTACTTATAAGTAACTTTATGGCATTAAATATAGCATATAAACAGAGAAATGTCTTGAACAGTAAAAAAAAAATTCTACTCTCATATTTAAAAGTGAGCAAAGGAAATTAATTTTAAAAATAAATATGTCTTGGAATATTATTAGGAAAAGTACTTAAGAAAAACTATATTTCAAAAGAAGCGTTTTTCCCAAAAGAGGATAAAGAAATTCAGATAGAAATATATTCTTATTATTATTATATGCAATTTTGAACTCAGGATCCTATAAATAAATTAAAGTGTGTTCAGCTGAAGAATTTATTTTGTTTCATGCCGGCTTAATCTTATTATTTAATTTTTTTTTTTTTTTTAAAGTTTTAAAAAAATATTATTAATGAACTATTGAACATTTTCGTTTGGAAATGATTGCCATGTGTATAAATGTATTAATTAAAACTTTGAAGTTGGATAGATATTTTAAATTGGATAAATTGTCTACACATTATGAAATGAAAAAAAAATCATTACAGAGCGGAAATATGAACTTGAATTAATGTATTATTTTTTTTATGGTCTGCTTTATTGGTTTAAAAAAAAACTATAAAAATATTTATGCTATTAAATTTTTATGTAACACTTTTTGCATAAATATACAGGTAAACTCGGGTTATAATTTTAAAATGAAATAGGTTTATTTGAAGGAGCAAATGTTTTTTGCCATTCTTAAGTAGATTTAATTTATTTATCAAGCATTACACTAGCTAGTTTCTATTTAATAATTTTATTTATAGAGATTAAAATATCACAGTCTTATTTTCATATAAATGGGATGTTTTACTCAATTTTATTTTAAATTTACTAAAGAAGTTTATCAGAGAATATCCATTCATTTGTTTTATGAATGTTATATTAATAATAACTATAAATATTTATTTTATATTCATCGAGAAGTAAATATTCTTGCATTTAATTTACAATTTTAAAAGTCCACTAGTCACTATATTTTTAGCATTTAATATTTTGTTATGTGTGCATTGTGCCTTGCCTAGAATTTTATATGCATTTAATTTTAAAGTATTTTCTACAGTAGTCAGTTGACACATAGTTTGCTCTGTTGGTTTGAACATTGGATATACATTTTGTATTTTATAAATTTCTTGGAAATAACTTAGTTAGTTTAAGTGAAGTATATATCTTGCTATTAGTTAGAATTTGTTAGCCTCAAGAGTTAGGCTTAGTTTATAATTTTTGAATATGCCTTATGGAGTAGAGAAAATCCTCCATCCTTATTGTATTGTATTTCCATGATTTGATAGTGCTTGTCCCCAAAAAGAGGGTATTATATTGTATTTTTCAGTGATGATGATCACATTTATAAGCATTGGAAATCCCATGGGAGAATTGTGCTTTTCTGGTGTGTGTTCCAGTTCCCAGATGTACTGAAGATGAATTCCAGACATCTTAATTTTGCCTCGTAGTTAGGTATTTTTGGAAACCACCACATTTTTTTCCAGCTCTGAGGAGCCTAGTATTTTTATATTTTTTGCCTATCATTCATGATGATTTAATGCTAATTCCACCACAGTAGGTGATGTTACATTTGTTTTAGATTTGTGATGACAAGATATGCTTGTTTGAGGAAATGTATTTCTTCAGGTAGTTGTAGCTAATTTAAAGGCTCATAGATATATCAATGTTTGAATTGTGTTGCTATGATAGTTTTATCATGCACAAGCTAACCAACAATAAGTTATATTTATTTTAAAGTATGTTAAATATGCATATGGTATAAGTGGCAATTCACACATACTAATTTAATATTTTCATCCAGAATTTCACCGCTGGATTTGTAAGTCTGTTACATCATTATCTTTAAAACATTGAGGGAATAATTTTATGTGGACTAAATTTATTAAAAAAAACATATAACTGATCTCTGATGAATGACTGTCCCATACACTTAATTTAGTTTAATTTTAATATTAGCTTAATCTGATTTAAACCTATCTCTAGCTGTGATATTAGTTATATCCGTGAAACTAGTGATGATATTTTTTGAAAAGTATTGTTGAATATGCGTATTCCAACTTTGCGTTTGTTAAGTTTAGGAGTATAAAATTAAGCTCAGGGTTTTCAATATAAACCTAGTTCTGTGTGTTATTCTGATTATTAGATGACACAATAATGGTATAAATTAGTCCAATAAAGAACAATAGTAGTGTGCTTATTAAGTACATATGATAATTAAAGTTTAAATTTTTTTTTTTTTTGAGAAAAATATAATTATTAAAAGAAAGTAACAGTGAATAACTTTTGTAGGTTATTAAGTGTATTAGTGTAAGTTAAATAAAACTGTTAAGAGTCCAAATAATTATATTAAATCTTAGTGCGGTATTGGCACTGTTTGTATTCTACTACATTTATAAACATTTCTTCTTATTATTAATAAACCAAATTATTATTATTTCAAAAGTTTCGTTTTGTTTGTTTTACTTTTATATGAAAATATATTATTGTCTTGGGTTCCAAGTTCACAAAATTTTAAAATTTTAAAGTTATTGAATCTTCAATTCAGAAATTTACAAGTATATTCTAAGTTAATTAAATATATTTGATACTGTCTTGAAAATTAAAAAAAAAACTGTGTTAAAGTAAATGATTCTCATATTGAATCACAAATACAGATAATTGCATTATAGAAGATACATAATTAAATACTTAGTTAAAAGTTTTTTTTTTTTTAAATTATCAGTATATCTTTTCAGACTAAATATTATGCAATATCAGATTAACAATATTAGTACTTTAGAAGAATATTTTAATTAATATTATTTTAAAAGCTGCACATTATCTTATATTCACTGCACATCATCTATCATCATCTTAAACCTTATATATTTAAAGAATTCAAATCCATTTGCATTTGAGGTCTTTAGTGGTTGTCTGTGAGTATGGAAAGGCATTAAAAGTACCCTTGCTCTTTTCTCTGCTCAAGTAATATCTTAGATAATAGGCCATTATTAGTTTGAATTCAAATTGATTCACTAAATCTTGCGAATTAATAATTGTTTTGATTATTATTTTAAGATTGAACATATTATAATGATTTTATGGTCAGCTATCACTTATTTATTTATTAATCACAGTAATTCTTTATTAGGCAACTTAACTTAAACTTTAATTTTGCACAAGAGTGTTAGTTTTTTAAAATCCCTGAGGTTATTTACTCTTGTTGTTTTAGTAAATATAATTCTGTAAGATAATCTTTTAAAACAAAACATCATTAGTCTTCTTCAGAGAGTGTATAATTGATTGGTAGAATTAATATGGTAATTATGGATTAATGATTTTTAAATAATCTTTGGTATGGTTTAGTATTAGATTATTCTTAATATACTGTAGTCGTTATAGTTCAGCAGTATTGGATTTGAGCTTTAATTGATTATACATCTCTGGATCATCATCTCTTTTCTTTAAATTTATTGTAACCCCACTGAGCTGAGTCATTTAGAGTCTCTCATTTATATTTTATTTCATTTCATTTTAATTTTATTCCATTTCTTTTCATGTCATTTCTTTCTATCATCTCATTTCATTTCTCTCTCCTTTATTCTATCTTCTTATATCTCTCTTTCTCATATCTTTCTATCATCTTAGCCATTTAAAACATTCATTAAGAGTTTCTTCTATCATCTCATTTCATTTCTCTCTCCTTTATTCCATCTTCTTCTTATACTTCTCTTTCATATCTTTCCATCATCTCATTTCTTTTCTCTCTCCATTACATATATCATTTCTATTACTTTTCCCCATTTCTTTTCTTCCTCAATTCTTTTTTTTTCATCATTTATCCTTCCCATTATCATTATCTCCATTTCATTATTAGTATTATATCTATCTTTTCTTTCTTCCCCCCCTCTCACATTTCATTATTAGCATTATTTCTTTTCTTCTTCTCTCTATCTCTTTCAATCATCTCATTCCTTTTCTCACTCCATTACATATATCATTTCTATTGCTTTTTCCCATTTCTTTTCTTCCTCAATTCTCTTCTTTTCCATCATTTATCCTTACCATTATCATTATCTCCATTTCATTATTAGTATTATATTTATCTTTCACTTTTTTTCTTTCTTTCTCACATCCCTCTTTCATTTCATTATTAGCATTTTCTCTTTCTCTCTCTCTTTTCTCTTTCTCACACCCCATCTCATTCTAGTAGGTTACAATATATATATATACACGACCTAGTAATTAAATCAATGTAAATAAACACAATTAAACAAACAAACATTAAGCAGAATAAAATTGAAACTAACAATAGGCTTCATTAAAACTGTTTTTTGTTTTAAACTTGATTTCAAATTACTTATGATTTCGACAGAGCATTTCTTTGTAAAATTAATAATAAATATATGCTTTAAACAAAATACATTATTTATGGCATTCTCCGGAGATTACCATAAGATTCTGGTTGGTTATTTATAATATAATAAATAATAATACATTCTATAATCAATCAAAATAAATTATTTAAATAGGTTCCACGTTTCGTTGATTTTACATAAATATTACAAAAATATTTACCTTAAAACTGAAATAAATAAATAAAGTCATCTCATATTTTCACATTGTTAGAAAACTATGGAATATTTAGTTTGATATCTTCTGACTAATGATTATATTATATAAAGATATTTACAAAATACAAGAAATAACAAAGCACATTTTATGGAAAACTCTATTACATTTTATCTTTTAAAAACTAAAGCTTTAAAAATGTCTTTTTTTCTTATAGATATATTTTTTCTTTTATGAAAAATAGTTTCAGACATGTGCTAACTTATTTTTTTTTTCTTTTTAAATAAAGGATTTGTTTAATAATATAAAAAGTATTTAAAAATTTATTATCATGGCAATAATTTATCTATTTTTCTTTAGTTTCAACATAAGAACCTGTCATGATTTATATTGTTAGTAGAATTTAATGATTTTAAATTGAAATTTAATTTATTACATGTTAATTATGAATTTATAATGTAATTAAACAAATTTCTGTTGGCCTGCTAATGCATACATTTACACATATTTATAACACTAATAATCTATTTTTTTTATGTGTAAAGTGAATATTTTAGAATGTGTATATTGCACTTTAATTTTTAGATTTATTATGGGTTTTATATAAGATTTGTTTTTTTACTGCAATAATTATTTTGCTTTCAATGATTATATTGATTCTATTAATAATTATTTTGCTTTAAATGATTATATTGATTCTATTAATAAACATTTCAAATTATAACTACTGGTACTAGTATAAATAGTAAGCATCTTTTCCCCTTTATAATACTCTTTTGCTCTATCCTGTTTTATATAATATTTGAGAGATATATGCCATCCCATATAATTTTAAAGAAGTATTATAATTATTGATATTAATTTAACTTCATCATATAAGTTTTATTATTACCAACACAAAAATCAGAAGTTGTCTCATGACCTGTAGTTTTGATGTGCTTTTTGCAGGCCCTAGTTTAATGAAAGTAAGGAGAAGTAACATAAATATGCACTAGGAAAATGTCCTGATTTGCATGACATTTATAAATTAAAAATGATTATAAGTTAGAATAGATAATGGATAATAACCAAATTAGAGATTAGATGCTTTAATTTTTGTCTTTCTGAGTCATTAATTTGTACATTACATAATTTGCTTTTCCAAATATGGGAATTTGATCATCTGTGTATGATACTTTGTTATCTTTATATATAATAAAACATGCACATTTAAATAAATATGTTGATGAACAAAATTGTCTAAACTAATAATTCCTATTTAATCTTTATTTTTTTCTTTGTCAATGCACACAATTACATGCACATGTCTTATTATATATTTTCCCAAAGAGAATGTTGGCAAGCAATAATTATAATAATTATAAAAGTAGGGCTAAACATTTTTAAATTTTACATTCCACCACAATTTAAGTATTATTGTTTATACATAAAACAGTATTTAAAAATGGAAACTCTATTTTTAAATCTAATTAAAATCTATAGCCATGGGATTTCAAGCACAACATCCAAGCAAAAAATGGTTGTGAAGACTGAAAAAAAACATAGAACACTATAAGAGCTACAACATAATCAAAATATAGTTACTTTGATTACTACTCAAACTGTTATATGACTTTATAGCTGGATAGTAGTGTCATGTAAATATTGAAAAACAGAATATAACAACTTTTGTTAATTTTCAATTGAAATAATGAATCTTGAAACACTACAACTGTAGATTCTAATTAGATTTAAGAAATGAAGTTTTCATTTATAAATACTTCTATATAATATGTTAAAATATTAAATTGTAATGCATGACTTGATAATGGGAACATCTCTATTTTAGTTGGGAATTAAGAAAAGTTGTTATAATTTGTTTTTAAACACTTACTTAATTATACTGTCTAGCTATTTTGAGTATTAATCAAAAGTTGGTGATTTTTGATTCGTTTATAAATCTATCAATGTACTATTGTTTTTTTTCAAATGCCATGGCTAGAGATTTTGTTTCTCCACCTATATAACATTAAAAATATTAAATTATAATATATATATATAAGCTTAGCGCATATCACAACTAAAAATTCAAATATAAAATGCCAATCAACTCCACCCTCCCTATTAAAGTTATGTTTTTTAGAAATGCTACGCTGTGAATAAATACAAAATCTAAATTTAATGCCATGGACAAAATATGTAAGAGGTTACCTCTTATCTATGCTGTTAAATTCAGACATTGTCTTTATACACAGGATAGTGTTGCTGAAAAGCAAAGCATTAACAGGGGAGTGATTGACTTTATACATATACTGTCATACCTTTAAACCTTTTTTGATACGGGAAGTCCTATACTTATAAAAATAAATAAATATATTGATTTTTCTTTTGTTTGTCAGGTAGACTTCAAATCTACTTTTTATTTTGCATCGCAATTATTTATATCTTTCTGTAAAATATTATTTATTCAAAATCCTAATTTTTGAATTTCAAGAATGGATCTTTTATCTTTCATTGTAAATCAAAATTCTTTTAAAACAGAAAAAATAGACACCTTATTATAATTAGGTATAATAACTTGTAGATATTTTTTTCTTTAATTTTGTTTGTGAAGGCGTATAGGATCTAATTTTTTATAAATGGCTAACGACCGAAAAAAAATTGCTTGGATAGTAAAAGTTTTTAAACAATATATATTCATATTAATGATATTTTATCTATTTTTAAATCTAGTGAAGATATTTCCAAAAATCCCTATTTGCATCAATATTCTTTACGATATACTTGGATTGTTTGTTTGTATTGGAAAAAAAATACAAAAAATATGAATCAATCTTTTTTTTTCTGTTAATAACCTTATTATCATTCAATTTATAATAAATTCTCTTTGTGGCTAACTTTTCTTTTTATTTTTGTAGATGTATCTTCAGAACACCTTCTTCTGTTTAACTTGTTTAAATTTAGATTACACATAATAACATAAATCAATTAACACATTAAATAATAAAATTGGATGGTTGTCTTTAAAACAGTTAAATCCTAATGTAGATGTTCAAATCATTAAATCTATAATTATTTTCTTATTCTTCTCTTTCACTTTCTTTTCCTGTCTTCATATAATCATATATATATATATATATATTGCTTATAACACTTCTTTCAATTACACTTTAATGCAAACAAATTTTCTTAAAAACGTCTTTATTTTTCTTACAGTTTCAACTGTCCAGTAGTCTTCATCATAGCTTATTCTATTCTTTTAACTGCTGGATAGTCAAAACTGTAAGGAAAATAAAGAAGTTTTTAAGAAAATTTGTTTGCATTGAAGTGTTTATGAAAGAAGTGTTATAAGCTATATATATATATATTTTAACGGGCTTGAACTTTTACCACGTCTTATTCGATGTTGGTGAACTTAACTAAATGATATAGATTTCAAGAAGTGGACCAAAGAGCCTAACCGACGACTGGATGGAATTTCTATGGCTGTTTAGTCGCCATAACACCTGTAGGTAATAGTTAAATATTACCCACCAATGCGAATTCTGATGCGAATTCTTAGGCAAGTATTGTTTACTTGATGCAAATTTTAAATATTGCATAATTAGAATTTAAGACTAATGAATAAATTTACGGTAGCCCTGGTGCCTTGAATAAAATCTAAATACTCAAAAAAAAATGTCTACGGGAGAATATATTTATGAGCGTCACTTTATCAATGACCTCAAGCACCAAACCCACTATTACAATGAGAATTATATTTTCCGATTAATGAAGTGCCCGACCCAAGCTAACTCACTCCCAGGGTGGGGAGGGACACCTATCACATAACGGAGTTAACAATAAATAAATATATATATATATATATATATATATATATATATAGGTTTGTACTTAGCTGAAAATATACTATTATATATCCGCTTACCTCGGACATATTTGAATTATTGGAATTTATTTAGCGAATGAAGTGATAAAAAAAAATATGTAAACCATAATTATTAAATAATTCTCATGCAAAGATAAATTTGTATTAAACTTTATTATTACTTTCTCATTGCCATCTATGGAAATAAACGCTTATCCCTCCCCTCTAAAACATATAGTCAGTTCCCCCAAATTATGAATGAAATGATATAACAGTAAATTTAAAATAAACACATATTAGTTTTTATATATAAGAAAAAAAATGTCTACTATACAATTGTGCGCAATAATCTTATGTTATAAAATGATTTAAATGTTAGTTGAGTATAGATGGCTGCTAGCCTAGTTTAAATATGTTACTTTTAAAGAGGGTTTTGATTTCGGACTATTTGTTTCATAGTTGTGTCAATGCTGGGGGAGAGATATATGGATGTTGATATCACTGTAATGTGAAGTATGTTAGCACCTAGGGCAATGAGTTCAACTGAATGCATGACCCCAAAGCTCTATGGATTTTGGATGATATGGACGCAGACATATTTCAACTGAATGCATGACCCCAAAGCTCTATGGATTTTGGATGATAAGCCGGCAAGATAAGACCACTCTCCCATCCATGCATAGCATTTCTTTTTATTATTTTATATGCATGTTTCCTTTGCTTGACATATGCACATTCCTGCGGAACGAAGGCCATGTCTTCTCCAATAATATCACACTGTTCAGACGCACATTCCAGTCGATGTGATTCTATGCTAACATGTTCACATTGCATTGGTTGCTGATATATATCTGGAAGCGAGTATTGGTGTAGCTGCGGATTTTTAGTCTGGAGTCAAGTGATTTGAAAATTTGTGAGTGCGTCTAGGTAGATCATCTATACTCAACATGTCTAAGATTAAAAATAAAGTTAAAAACAAATAAATTAATAATAATGAAACATAAAATTTTTTTTTTTCTTATATAGTAATTTTTAAGTTTGTGCGTTATTAATTATATACATAAATAAAATCTTTTTCTGTTATTAAAACTGACAGTGCTTGCGTTTTTGATTCTTTGTTATTAAAAATATATTTTAATAAATATATTAAGTTTCTGCATCTACTTGAGCTAGTGACTTGGGCTGGCGGTCACGGTCTTAACAGCACGTATCTGTCGACTTTATAAATTTTCTAGGTTCAAAGTAGCCTAGTGGCACTCTGTCGGCAGATGCGGTAAGACTGGTATTTCATCATCATCCCCGACCATTATAAATGGCTGCCCAGCATGTGGCATGATATTCATTGACCACGAATACCCTAATCAAATAAAATAGTTTAGGATATAGTGCAAATAGCACCCTGAACATCAGAATAGTTATAGTAAGAATAGGTTAGGATAAGATGTGACTGTCAGGTATAAATATGATTGTCAAATAATTTTAATAGTTGAAAAAGAAAAGGAATGATTTAGCAACTTAAAAAATATGAATGTTTTGAAAATTAAGCCAGTAATATTTTTTCTGAGATGAGTAACTATTTTTTTGTATTAACGCTAAGTTATAGTTTGAATATTGTGTAAAAAAAAAAATAACTTTAACGCATTATTATTGCCAATTAGTATTAACTCTAACTAAAGTCTTTTTTTTATCATTTTTTTAATAAGTTCGGTGATATGTAACGGGATGTATATATGCATTACATTCAAATTTAATAGTAACTTTTTTTATCTAATACAGAATTAAAAACAAACTGTCAAAATGCACAAATAACGAATTATTAATTTATTAATATGTTAGATTGATTGAAATATTAAAATAAGCTTTAAAAAAATAAATAAATTATAGAATCGAAGCAAAGATTCTAATCTTTAAATAAAATATATAATAAAAAGCCTTTGATTTTAATAATAGCGAAGGTTTTTTTTAATTATAAAAAAAATTACAAACAGATCCTTAAGGCAAAATCACAATTAAAGAAATGATTACGAAATAGATAAGAGTTCCCGCCCAAAGATACGGACACAGACCTGAGTGGAAAAATTTACTTAGCCATAAACCCAAAATGTACTTGGCCACAAACTGAATTAACCAATAAAATATAAATAATGAAATATGTTTGATGAATCCGTGCATTCCAGAGGTAAGGTGCCTGGGGAGTATAAAAGGAAAAACCAAAATGATAGTTAGTTAATTAGAGAGTTGGAGAATCAAAAAATTAAAGTTTTGAATTCATCTGTAAAAATAATTTTAAAAGTTATCGCCATCACAAAAGAAAAAAATGTAATTAGCTTCATCTTGCTTCCTTCGGTGCGGCCGGCCGAAGGCAGCTTTCTTCTCCACGGATCCCAGGATCAAACCACTGGTACCGTCTTCAGAAAACATTGTAAATGCATCTTCATAAATTGTCATCGCTCACAAGAAATGGATCTTGTATAAATTTGGATCTTCCTCATGAAGGAACAAGCACGAACAAAGGAAAGTATAAATTTATAAATGAAATATAAACTGTTAATTTTAAAATCTTTGAACTTTATCTGTCTTTAAATGAATAATAGACTTTCTCTCTCAAGCAAACCTGAACTTTATTTCTATAAACTCTTATTTAAAGTCTTAAACATAATCTCTTAAAAAAAAAAATGTATTTTTTTTATATTTTTATTCATGCTTAATTAGTATCTGTTTGTAATAGGGTAGGGGTTTGCGATTGCAAACTTAAATTTAAAAATAGAAACACCTCGTTATTTGTGCATTATTAAATTTTAAAAATAGGTTAAAATAGTATTTCTGGAAAGAAAATAAGTTAAATATAATGCTCATTTTAAAATGATTTTAAAACTATAAACTAAATATTTTTTGTTTTGAATTACATTAATAAAATGATTTAAATGTTAGTTGAGTATAGATGGCTGCTAGACTAGTTTAAATATGTTACTTTTAAAGAGGGTTTTGATTTCGGACTATTTGTTTCATAGTTGTGTCAATGCTGGTGGAGAGATATATGGACGTTTATATCAATGTAATGTGAAGTATGTTAGCACCTAGGGCGATGAGTCCAACTGAATGCATGACCCCAAAGAGGTAGTCATACCGTTGAAATGGACGCAGACGTATTTCCTGCACCATTGACCCATTCCAGCTCTATGGATTTTGGACGATAAGCTGGCAAGATAAGACTGCTCTCCCATCCATACATAGCATTTCTTTTTATTATTTTATATGCATGTTTCCTTCAATTGACAGATGCACATTCCTGCAGGATGAAGGCCATGTCTTCTCCAATAATATCACGCTGTTCAGACGCACATTCCTGTCGACATGATTCTATGCTAACATGTTCACATTGCATTGGTTGCTGATATATATCTGGAAGCGAGTATTGGTGTGGCTGCGGATTTTTAGTCTGGAGTCAAGTGATTTGAAAATTTGTGAGTGCATCTAGGTAGCTCATCTATACTCAACATGTCTAAGATTAAAAATAAAGTTAAAAACAAATAAATTAATAATAATGAAACATAAAAATTTTTTTTTTTCTTATATAGTAATTTTTAAGTTTGTGCGTTATTAATTATATACGTAAATAAAATCTTTTTCTGTTATTAAAACTGACAGTGCTTGCTTTTTTGATTCTTTGTTATTAAAAATATATTTTAATAAATATATTAAGTTTCTGCATCTACTTGAGCTAGTGACTTGGGCTGGCGGTCGCGGTCTTAACAGCACGTATCTGTCAACTTTATAAATTTTCTAGGTTCAAAGTAGCCTAGTGGCGCTCTGTCGGCAGATGCGGTAAGATTGATATTTCATCATCATCCCCGACCATTATAATATATATATAATAGGCAGTTTACTTTTTTAGGGTCACTGGATGTGTTTAATAAAGATTGAAATTAATAAGTTAATTGTTTTCAAGTAATATACATTGCCTATGATTTACTATATCTCTTGTGCATCAAATAACCTGTTTATCTTTTTGTAGAGATGGTTTGAATTTGGTCAGCTCTAATAAGTTTTTTGAATCATAAGAGTGAAAATTCTCATATATGCATTAGCAGACTATTTTAAAAGATTTATGTTGTTCCCATTACTTTACTAAATGATGAATTTTCTGCTGATAGAAGTTTATTTACATATCATGTTCTTAGGAAAGTTGATGTAATTATTCAACAAAATAATATTTTACATACGTCTTTTATACTAGTATATAAAGCCATTCACACTCACTGTTCTGATCATAATAATTATTACAAAAATTCTACTCAGATTCCAATATATTTGCACTATAATATTAGTTGAAATACTTATCCAAACACTTTTAAAGAACTATATAAGCATTATTTCATAAGTACATTTACATTTAATTCTAAAATGTATGTTAAATTTAACAGAATCGTATATTAATTTACATATCTTTAATAAAGTTTTTTTTTTTTTAAAAAAAAAAACTTTTAAACAATCTCTTCATAAATATACTTATAATAATATTTTTGATTACTTTTTCAATAGATTCATTAGTTAAAATATATAAAAATTACTAACAAGAACATTATTGTGAGTTGCAAGGGCTGCTGTTGCAGTTTCTAATAGATAAAAAACTGTCCTCTGTACAGAACCTGATTCCCGACTGTGCCTCACAAGCTCTGGAAACACTCCTGTTAATATGTCACTACATCCACATAATTGTCTATCAAGATCTTGCAAGGTTTGAACAGCATTTTCTATATCTTCATCAGGATATGTTTTTAAAGGTCTTTCTAACCTGTAATTATATATACATAAATATAATAAAGAAAAAAGTAATAAATATAATAAAGAATAGAAATTATATATATATATATTGCATCCTGCCAATAGGATGATAACCCATAGAAAACATTACGAGTCCATAAATTAGGTTATACTTTTATATTCTTTAGGTACAATTTTATGCTTTTATTATTTCAAATTATCTTTAATTTATACTAGCAATTATGAGATCCAAATATCCCATTAAACAAAATTACATACCCTTTAACATTAAACAAATACCAAAGTGTTTGTTCAATGGCATAAGAATACCAGACATTCCTCCTTATTAAGAGTCCAAATATCCCCATGACTAACAATAATACCTACATAAATATAATAAAACATCTATAAGCATTAACTTTAATGTAAATTAATTAAAAATTTATAATATCATTTTACTGTATATTTATTATCTCCAATTATTTCTACTCTTGTCACTATAATTAATAATAATATTAATATTATAAGATCTCAGGATTATCATTGATTTTTAAGTAACTTTATTCAACCTATAAGATACAAAGAGGGATATTACTTAATTCTACAGGTAGTGTACTAATTAAAATCGAAAGAAAACTTTTAAATAATTTTTCTTCAATATTTTACTTATATTTTTAAAGATGTTGTTAAAACATAAACCTCCACTGAAATATTTATATTTAAAATAATCTATCCTATAGTAAAATAAAAGTTTTCATTGAGGAAAGGCTATTTCTTATTTTATTTTTTATGTTTCTATGTCATCTTATTGTAAATATTTTTCTTTAATTTATGCTAAGTAATGTAAATATAATTTCTTTGTAAATATTTTAATTTGTTATATTATAAAATTATTGTCAAGTTGTTAATATATTTGCGAGTTGTTTTTTTATTAAAATTTACTGTTGTCAAGTTGTGATTTTTTTCTGTGTTGATTATTGATTTACCACATTGTATGCATGATCCACAGGAATTAATAATTCAGTCAAATATTATTTATTTAGCACATGATTTGTAAAGATTTCTTAAACATTATTTCAGTACATTTGTTAAGTAGCCACATATATTTTTTATTATTGTCTTAAGGGATGTGACCATTATTATTTATTTGCAACTTATACAATACCAATAAGATATGTTAAGCCACTGAACATCACATGATCACCATCTCATATGCTAGCACAGGGTGGCACTACTGTATGGAGAGTTTTGCCTGTCCAATAAGATATGCTTGATATTGCCACAATATTAGAATATGATATATATTTTTCTTAAAGAATGCCACATTAAATGTGGGAAAATTATATAATGCATTTGTTTAAAATGTATTATATTATTATTATATTCCTGAACTTTAACCATTAGGTAGCTTATTGTATTAAATGTCATGAGAATATGTAGTTGCTTATTATAGTTATTATTTTATAGGAGTAGTTAAATATCATAAAATCCCATATCATATTTAACTACAGGGTATTAATGCATTGATTTGTTTAATTCATTTGTTAAGAAATGAACCTGAGATGATTATTATTTCTATTACTATGATTATTATTAATATTATGATTTCTTTTGTTGTTGTTATTATTATTATTATTATTATTATTATTATTATTATTATTATTATTATTATTATTATTATTATTATTATTATTATTATTATTATTATTATTATTATTATTATTATTATTATTATTATTATTATTATTATTATTATTATTATTATTATTATTATTATTATTATTATTATTATTATTATTATTATTTTGGGAGATTGTTATTAATTAATATTTTAGTAAAGGAATAATAAACAGTTTGTTATTATTGTTTAGCAAATAATTCATAAATTATATTTAAGATTATTATAAGTGTATTGAAAGACATGAGAGTATTACATAATAATTTTATTATATAAATTTGGGGGGGGGGAGATGAGTGCTCTTATGCCATTGAGGGTGCATCTTTTGGGATGTGTTCACAATGTTTTACCTAGTGTACCTTATTGAACGTCTCATGTTAGGTATTCTATAATTATATTTATTTATTTGAACAGAGCCTTGTTTTATTTATAATAGTGAGTTAGCTATAAATTAGATTTCTTGATAGATGAATGAATTAAATAGTAAAGTTTACAACCCTAATTAGTTATTTAAAAGCTAAGTGCTAGGATATTTTTAAGATTGTCTTGAATTAGTAAGTGAAAAATAATATTTTATTGGATATTATGTTTTGAGCTAGTCTTTATGTTGTATTATTTTAATACTTATCAGTTATGCAACTTAATTATAATACATTATTGTTATCCCAGTTAGCCGGATCCTTTTGTTCAGTAGTATTCTGTTAATGAAGGGTACAATAAAGTTTACCACTACAATTTATATATATATATATATATATATATATATATATATATAATGTATAAATATATATATATATATATAGTAGTGGCTGCAGAAAGGAGTTTTGCTATTAACTGAAAGGAGACCCTTTGATTCCTCTTGGAGGCCTTAAAGGAACCGAGCAGGGCAAATTCCTAATGTCCACTCCATACGTTCTTGTCGTTGCAGCTGTTATTACTATGTGATTATTCATATAGTATACGAACATGGATGGGCTGCTCACCAACACGCATTAGCCAGCGTGGTGAGTTTATTGGCTTTTTACCTCTGAGTTTAAGATCAAGAAACACCATGGTCTTTCTTCTCAGTGCCTGATAAGGCAGAATGAATGTTTGTGTAAATGATAAATATTTTCCCAATACATATATACAATTATGACAGACAAAAATAAAGCATGGCCCTTATTCCCAGGAGGCTGTAAAGTCACCAACCAAGGCAGCGGTTGGTGGCCGAAGGCGGAGGGTGCTAAGAATCCCCTGATTGCGGACCCAGGCTGCCATTTGATGACGACTTTTTATTTAGGTACTTACAACTGCAGATCACTTTCAAGTGAAGGAAGATTGCAAGAATTAGAAGAAGAACTCTCTTATATTAAATGGGACATTATTGGACTTTGTGAAGTTAGAAGAAAAGGTGAAGAGACAATTGATTTAAAAAGTGGACATATACTCTATTATAAAGGCACAAATATTGGAAATACAAGTGGAGTAGGATTCATTATAAATAAAAAGTGGAAGAACAATATTGTGGAGATTGATGGTGTATCGGACAGAGTGGCAAGATTAGTTATACAACTTAATAGCAGATACCAAATGCAGATAATTCAGGTTTATGCCCCAACAAGTTCTCATAGTGATGAAGTAGTAGAAGATTTTTATATGGATGTACAAAAGGCTTTTGATCAGAGTAAACACCATTTTAAAATTGTTATGGGAGACTTTAATGCTAGAATTGGTAAAAAAAATGAAAGATGAAAGTGCTGTGGGTAATTTTGGTTATGGTAATAGAAATGAGAGAGGACATAGACTTGTGGAGTTTGCAGAAAAAGAAAAACTTTATATTATGAATTCTTTTTTTGAGAAAAATGTTAAAAGGAAATGGACATGGAAGCATCCAAATGAAGGTACAGCAGAATTGGATTATATTTTGACTAACAGGAAATACATATTTCAAGATTGTAATGTTCTTAATAAATTTAACACAGGAAGTGATCATCGATTAGTAAGGTGTAAGATACGTGTTAATGTAAAACTAGAGAGACAAAAATTATTAAGAAAAACAATATTTACAGTTGATATTCCTAATCTTCAGAAACATTCTAATGAATTTAAATTAGAACTTACAAATCGGTTTCAAGTATTAGTAGATTTTGAACATGATTCAGATTTGAATGAAATTAATATGAAAATAACTGATACACTTTTGAAAACTGCAACAAAGATAGCTGGTAGAAAGAAACAGCAATTGACCAATAAAATTTCTACTGAGACTAGAGAATTTATGAAGAAAAGAAGGAATATGAAGATATACAAAAATGATGCATTAAAAAGAATTGAATATCTCGAATTTTGTAAAATGGTGCGGAAAAGAGTTGAAAATGATATAAGAAAGTATAACTGTGAACTAGCAAGGAAAGCTGTAGAAGAAAATAAAAGTCTTAAGAATGTAAAACAACATTTTGGTATTGGTAGGAAATTTATATCTGCAATAAGAAAAAAAGATGGAATTATTACTAAAAGGAGAGATGACATCATGAAATTGGTAGAAGATTTTTATCAAGAATTATATAGTAATAAAGAACAAGTACCTCCTATATCTATTACATCTTCCAAATTGCCCAGAATTTTAAATGAAGAAGTGAGACATGCAATTAAATGTATGAAGAAAGGAAAGGCTCCAGGTAATGATGGAATTATAATTGATATATTAAAAGAAGCAGGTGAAGAAATAGAAATTTTTTTAGCAAAGTTATATACCAAATGTCTAAATGATAAAGATGTACCGGATGATTGGAAGAATGCAGTAATAATATTAATATTTAAAAAAGGTGATAAAGAAGATATTAGAAATTACAGACCTATCAGCCTTTTATCAGTTTTATATAAAATTTTTACCAAGATAATTACTACTCGTCTACAGAGAACATTGGATTTCCACCAACCAAGAGAACAAGCCGGATTTAAAAGTGGTTTTAGTACAGTAGATCATATCCAGGTATTGAGAGAAGTTATAGAAAGGACAAATGAATATGAGTTGCCATTATGCTTAGGATTTGTAGATTATGAAAAGGCATTTGATTCTATAAACATTTCTTCAGTGATTAAAGCATTAGATCATCAAGGTATAGATCCAGGATATTGTCATATTTTAAAGAATATTTATAAAAATGCAACAGCAACAATTAGATTACATAATGACACTGGGAAAGTCAACATTGAGAAAGGTGTAAGACAAGGTGACTCCATATCTCCAAAACTTTTTACAGCAGTGCTGCATGAAGTATTTTGTGGATTAAAATGGGAAACTAAAGGAGTGAAAGTAAATGGTGATTATTTAAGTCATTTAGATTTCGCAGATGATGTAGTTGTTTTTGCAAATAATGCTTCAGATCTGCAGGAAATGTTGCAGGAATTATCAGATGAAAGTAGGAAAGTAGGACTAAAGATAAATGTTAAAAAGACTAAAGTAATGTTTAATCGATTTGCTCAAAATATGAAAATAAAGATTGATTATGATGAATTAGAAGAAGTTAACAGTTACAAATACCTTGGTCAGATTATTAATACAGATGGAAACATAATGGAGGAAATTAATCATAGAATTAAACTTGGTTGGAGTGCTTTTGGTAGAAATAACTTGATACTAAAAGGAAATATGCCTATGTGTTTGAAAAGGAAGGTTTTTAACAAATGTGTTTTACCAGTTCTTACTTATGGATCTGAGACTTGGACACTTAATAGAAGAGCAATTCAGAGACTTCAGACCACTCAAAGAAGTATGGAGAGATGTATGTTGGGAGTAACAAGAAGAGATCGTAAACGCAATGTATGGGTAAGAGAACAAACAGGTGTTACTGACCTCATTGAAAAAATTAAAAGATTGAAGTGGAGTTGGGCTGGACATATTGTTAGAAGAGATGATAATAGATGGACAATTGAAATTTTAAACTGGATTCCAAGAGATTGTAAAAGACCCAGAAAGAGACCACATGTGAGATGGATGGATGAAATAAGAAAGTGTGCAGGGGTGATGTGGAGAAGAGAAGCTAAAGATCGGAGAAGATGGATTAAACTTGGAGAGACCTTCATCCTGCAGTGGATTGATAATGGTTGATAATGATGATGATATATATATATAGTAACAGTATACATATGCCATTACATTATTTTAAAATTCAAAAAATAATGGGGAAAATAATCTTAAATAAAATCAGTTATTAAAAACTAAAAACCAAAATTAAAAAGAGTTATGTTTAACATATATATATATATATATATATATATATATATATATATATATATATATATATATATATATATATATATATATATATATATATATATATATATATATATATATATATATATATCAAAACTGTCTAACACTATACTAGCAAAAATAAAAGTGCAAAACCATAAAACAATACAATACTAGATTAAATTTTAAAAATTTTACCAAAATCCTTACACAACCATGGTTTCATCTACTACAAATAGACCTTCTCAAGTGAGAAGGTCTATTTGTAGTAGATGAAACCATGGTTGTGTAAGGATTTTGGTAAAATTTTTAAAATTTAATCTAGTATTGTATTGTTTTATGGTTTTGCATATATATATATATATTGAAACAGTAAGGTCTGCTTTGCAGATCTTCGTTTCACCTTTTCTCACCTATTTCCTACCCTCATACCTTAGTTTGAACCCCAATCTATCATAGTGTGTCTGCAATACACTTATATACCAAAAATCCTGCCTAATTTTAAACCACAAGTACAATTCTCATATTATATATAAGTATAATTCATTTCCAAATAAATAAAATATTATAGATTATGTATATGTTCACATAATTTAGATTCATTTAAAAGTAGGTTATATCAGTTGTAATTGCGCACACACTATGATATGAATTTTAAAACTCATATCAAAATTATAAATTGTTAATTAAAGTTATTTTATTTGAATCTATTTACAAACATATATTACAGTCGTAATATATTTTTGATTTAAAATAAAGTTCATATTCATCTAGTAGATAGATTAAAATATTGCAATTGAAAAGTAAAATCATTTTTTTTAATTTAATAAAAGTCATTCCAAATATTTCTGTTAAAATAAATGAGGAAAAATAGTTTAATTTTTTCATGTTGTAATTATTATCTAAGAAAACAGCAGATGTCCACTTAAAGTTTTCTTTTAATTAGTAAAAGTAATTTTTAATTAAATCTAGTTTGTAATTCGAATGTCAACAAGGAAATTAACGATAGAAATTAATTAAAATTTTGTTAAATTCCTTTAGGCATTCAGATAGATTTAATTAAAGCTGATAAGTCCGATATATTTTTGTAATGCTCCAGGGCAGTTCTATTGTTTAATTCTACTATAAAAGGGTTTTCTTTTGTTCTCCATTCTGGTCATTTTATAATGAAATGTTTCTGGTGTTTCTAATGAAATGTTTCTAGTCATTTGCTGATGAATTGTTTCAAACCAAGACTTTCTAGCCATTTGCTGATGAAATATTTCTAACCAAATTTATTCTTATTATTTGCTGATTAAATTTTTCTAACCATGTTTACCATAAAAATTGCTTACTTTGAAATGACAGAGTAGAGGCATCAAGAATGCTATGTCCCCTTGGAATAGCCAGCCGCTGCTCCAGACCATTGGAAGCTATCACATAAGGAATCCCGGAACTGCTGCTGCTCAAAAATATGAACATTCCAGATTTTGCTGCTGAATTATAAAACCTGCCAAACATCTACCTGTAAATGCATCTCCAGAGGTAACCTAAATTAACCCAAGAGCTCTTGTGATTCCTAACTAACATGCTATAGTTATTCTAAATTGTTTTTTCTTTTATTTCACATAACTTTATTATGTACTTCTTTAACGTGTTCAATATAATCAACAGTATTTTGCTCTATCCTTGGGTTAATATTTTCTATTTATAAAGCTTTCTTTTATTTTATTATGATAATGTGTCAGAATCATCTTTGACCGAGTGAACTATTCCCTTTATTGAAAGTAAGATGCCACTATTAAGGCATATTTTGAATTTATATATAATTCCCATTTTATTATCGCACAAATCACTCATTTGAGGGCGATTCTAATCTTTTTTAATATATAATAATCACATAGTTTAAAATCTACATTTTATTGATTTTAACATCATATGAGAGTATGTGTGAGGTCAATGATTTAAATGTGTCCCCAAATGCATGATTGCGTAAATAAACCTATGCTTTCTTTTTCAACCAGCAAGCATGCATTTTCCTATTTTAAATACTGTATTCTACTTTAATTACAATGTTCATCATTGACGTCGAGAATGTGCGGACCCTTTTAAATGAATTTATGGGAATTTGATTGGGCATTTCTCTTAATCCAAGTAAAACCCATTTAGTATGTTTTATATACATTAGTTTAGTATTGCTGGTAAATGAATTGGTTGTTGCGACCATTTTGTTGTGCTTTTCCAAGGATTTTACACAGCCAAGTCCGTTCTCTTCACTTTCTTTTTGTTCCCTGCAGTTTCCAGGCAGAGTGTGTCCACAAATGTCACACCTGGGACTTAAACACAGCCATCACCCAGTCTCTAACTTTCAGCTGTTCATGACAACACTTTCCTATGGGTTAGCGGCAAGTTGCCCTCCATAGTCATTTCAAATATTTCATTATTGTTGTATTTTATATTTATTTTTACAAATCATCCGTAACTTAAATGTGTCACACCCTCCAACTTTAATAAATTCATTATTAGCAATACTGACCTCCCATCTGCTTTAATTATTATTATCAAATAAATGCCTTGATCACATCCCCACTTTATTGCTTAGTAAGCTTTTGTCCATGCCCTTCTCAAGATCAATAAACGTTATATAACCCATAATATAAAATATTTTATTAAACTGTTATAATTACTAAAAGCACCTCACACATGTTCCAATCTCTGTAAGTACATTATCATAATGCTATTAGCCTGAGGGATAGACTTTATAATTTTGCTTTAAAACCTTTTGTCATTTATTGGAATGTAATGCCAACAAGTATTTAAGACGTGTCCCTGTCTCATATTAGCAGACAGTGGCGTTATAATATATTTCTGTATAAATAAATTTTGAAATCATTTAAAACTAATTTTGATTCTATTTTATTGATTCCTATCACTGTCTCAGTCTATATATCTATTTTATACATTTCTTTTGTACATCCATAGACATTAATTAGCCACCCAAGCTTATTTTAGTATAGAGTCTTTTGTTTCTCCCTGACTACCAGGCACCGGTAAAGGGTTATACTAGTAGTATTATCAGATGCGTTATCACGTAGATGGTGCTGTGAAATTTGGACTTTAGATTCGAAATTAGTATATCTAGAAGGCAACCGCTCCTAGAATGTTCAGTTTCGTGTTTGGGGTTTGAATTCTGCAGTGTGTTAGCAAGATAGATGCTTCTGACTGTTACATAGTATTTTTTTTCCGGGTCCATGGCTTGCCCAAATGTGGAGCCTTGAATATTTAAACAACCACATCTTTGTAGATCTTAATTAGTTAAACACCCACATCCCTGTAGCTTAATTTTAGCATTTTGTTTTGTATTTAATCACTCAAGTCCCTTATGTTTTGATGTATATAATAATTTTTCGAGCTCTATATTGTTTATTTGCATATATATTTCAGATATTTTGTTTGACGCGGACATTCAATTAGTATTCTATATAATCTAAACTTGTCCAAACTTGCTATAGTGCAATATGAGCCATCTATATTTATCTGTATTTATTGTTTCACCTAAGTCACACTATGTATGCATAGTGTAAATTATTGAAATTTGTCCCAAGTGAATATTGTGATAATCTATGTATATTTCAAATCTTGTATTTTTCTATCAAAATAAAGTTTTATCGGCTCAATGCGCAAGAAAGCATAATAATAATTTTGTATGGTAATGACCTAGATATAATAGGCTCTCGTATGGATATCAGAAATGTAAAAATAAAAAAATTTGTACACAATAAAAAATGTGAATGTTTTAATGATTGCCCGTAGTTAAATGGAATAATTTAAAATTAATTTTGGCAAGCTAACAGTCTATGGATATTTTTAACTGGTGACATGGTGCCCAAGGGTAATTTCACTAAACGGAGTTACTTCTAAAATAAATTTTGTCACCAGGCTAAATTCTTTTATATGTAATTTGTTTTTTCAACGTGTGTAAATTTTTCTTAGACCAAATAATGAGACATGAATCGAATCAATAATTATGTAAATAAATATATATGTATGCTAATCTTAAATAAGAGGGAACAAAATAATTATACCCGGATCTAGCGAATGTTTATATATATAAATAAAGTTGCTTGAGTTTAAAAATATATTTTAGCAAAACAATTTGACAGGTAGAATTTAAGAAATCTTCTATATATATATACGGGCAGTAAAATATATATGTTAGCAGCAGATTTAAACAAGAAATTTTAGCAGTAGTAAGAAGTCAGTAGTTTGGGTTTTAGTGATAAATGTAAAGCAGCAATTAGGCCAACAGAACTGAGAGGGAGATAGCCTATTAGCCATTAATAAAATTTGAAATTAAACGTAATAGTAATCGCAGAGAGTCAAACAAGAAAAATATAATAATAGTATTTTTTTTAACTGTATTAGTTTTAGTAAGTTCAATGTAAAACAGTTAAAAAATATTTCTTTATTAGTGCTATACATTGTGCTTCAAAAGTACACCTATTCGTAAAAAAAATTTTTTTTAGGATATATTAAATAGTTAGCAATAAAATAAAAAGAAAAAATCATCATCATCATCAATCACGATAATCATCCAAGGCCAAGGATAATATGGGCAACAACCACGATGATCAAAAACCGGACCCATCCAGATTTCTTGAATCTTCTCCAATAAGTATAAGACCTGTCCAGCAAATTAGAAAGGAAGATTCCAATCTGGAATATCTGGTGGAATTATATAAGAGAAGTGAAGAGAGGGCAAGAAAGCATGAAGAGGAAGCCCAAAGAAAAGAGGAGTATAAAATGTTTACCAGGATGCTCCTCAATGAATTGGCACAAGTGAGAGAGGGACACAGGGCTCTCCAATGGAAACTGGAAGAGTACTGCTGAGAAAATCGAAAAAAAATAAGCGAATGCTGAGATCAAACTGAGCCAAAATTACTACAATACCTGGACAACGAAGTCCTAATACCGAAAACAGAATCTGACGATATTAACAGTATCAACAAGGCAGTGGACCTAAACCAAAGATGTCAGACCCCTAACAATGATCTTCCACTTCATCAAGTGCACAGTAGTGGGATAAATACAACCCACAGGACCTTAATTCCAGACATTGGGGTTCAAACCCAACTTGCGAAGATCATGACCATTAAAATATTTCGAGAAGAAATAGGAGAAAACCCCCACCCACACCTGGATAGCCTGTGGGATTTCTTCCAATTTTATAAAACGAATCCGCATGAACAGACTGCTATCGCTAGCCATCATTTATATGGCTATGCAAAAGATTGATGGGGCATGCTGGTGAAAAAACCGAGCAACTTTGCAAATTACAGTAGCATGTTGTTAAAATATTATTGGAGTGAGGATTGGCAGAGTGGGATTCTAAATACCATTTTCCAGGAGAAATACGGAGTGATCAAGGAAACACACATGCAATTTTTCATTCACCAGGTCAATCGCCTTTGATCACTTAGCACATTTGCATTTTCTGATACTCATATTATACATACCATTCAACAGAATATGCCATTACCGATACAACAGCTGATGGTGTGCAGCAGAATCAAAGAGGTGGAGGAAATGGCCGAATTCTTAACCACTCTGGATTTCAGTCCCTGGGCTAAAGAACCACCAGACAAGGTAAAGAGGCCTGATAATCCGAGACTGCAGTCATCAAATTATAAAAGCAGTTATTACCCACCAGACCCAGGATTATAGTAGTTTTTTGTAAAAAAAAAAAAGGAATGAACATGTCACAGGATAAATGAGAAAGGAGATCGGATATACCAATGTTAAACTTTTAAAATATTAAACATAAAAAAATTGTTGAAATGATAAAGGAAAATGTTCGCTAGATGATAGATTATTTTTTATATGATCTGGGTATATAATTCAGTTTCGTTTCTTCATTAGATTTATATACAGTACGTTATGAGTTATCTTGTAAATTTTTTTATGCAGGCTTTGTAAGTGGACACCTGTTGTAAGATTTTTTTTTTTTACAAATTTTTTTTTGTTCTGTCACTAAGGAAAAGTGAAACAGTAAGGTCTGCTTTGCAGATCTTCGTTTCACCTTTTCTCACCTATTTCCTACCCTCATACCTTAGTTTGAACCCCAATCTATCGTAGTGTGTCTGCAATACGCTTATATACTGAAAATCCTGCCTAATTTTAAACCACGAGTACAATGCTCATATTATATATAAGTATAATTCATTCCCAAATAAATAAAATATTATAGATTATGTATATGTTCACATAATTTAGATTTATTTAAAAAGTAGGTTATATAAGTTGTAATTGCGCACACACTATGATATGCATTTTAAAACTCATATCAAAATTATAAATTGTTAATTAAAGTTATTTTATTTGAATCTATTTACAAAAATATATTACAGTCGTAATATATTTTTGATTTAAAATAAAGTTCATATTCATCTAGTAGATAGATTCAAATATTGCAATTGAAAAAGTAAAATCATTTTCTTTAATTTAATAAAAGTCATTCCAAATATTTCTGTTAAAATAAGCAAATGACAATAGTTTAATTATTTCATGTTGTAATTATTATCTAAGAAAACAGCAGATGTCCACTTAAGGTTTTCTTTTAATTAGTAAAAATAATTTTTAATTAAATCTAGTTTGTAATTCGAATGTCGACAAGGAAATTAACAATAGAAATTAATTAAAATTTTGTTAAATTCCTTTAGACATTCGGATAGATTTAATTACAGCTGATAAGTCCGATATATTTTTGTAATGCTCCAGGGCAGTTCTATTGTTCAATTCTACTATAAAAGGAAGGGTTTTCTTTTGTTCTCCATTCTGGTCATTTTATAATGAAATGTTTCTGGTGTTTCTAATGAAATGTTTCTAGTCATTTGCTGATGAATTGTTTCAAACCAAGACTTTCTAGCCATTTGCTGATGAAATATTTCTAACCAAATTTATTCTGATCATTTGCTGATTAAATGTTTCTAACCATGTTTACCACAAAAATTGCTAACTTTGAAATGACAGAGTAGAGGCGTCAAGAAGGCTATGTCCCCTCGTAATAGCCAGCTGCTGCTCCAGACCATCGGAAGCTATCACATAAGGAACCCTGGAACTGCTGCTGCTGCAAAAATATGAACATTCCAGATTTTGCTGCTGAATTATAAAACCTGCCGAACATCTACCTGCAAATGCATCTCCAGAGGTAACCTAAATTAACCCAAGAGCTCTTGTGATTCCTAACTAACATGCTATAGCTATTCTAAATTGTTTTTCCTTTTATTTCACATAACTTTATTATGTACTTCTTTAACATGTTTAATATAATCAACAGTTTTGCTCTATTCTTGGGTTAATATTTTCTATTTATAAAGCTTTCTTTTATTTTATTATGATAATGTGTCAGAATCGTCTTTGACCGAGTGAACTATTCCCTTTATTGAAAGTAAGATGCCGCTATTAAGGCATATTTTGAATTTATAATAATTCCCATTTTATTATCTCACAAATCACTCGTTCGAGGGCGATTCTAATCTTCTTTAATATATAATAATCACATAGTTTAAAATCTACATTTTATTAATTTTAACATAATATGAGAGTATGTGTGAGGTCAATGATTTAAATGTGTCCCCAAATGCATGATTGCATAAATAAACCTATGCTTTCTTTTCCAACCCGCAAGCATGCATTTTCCTATTTTAAATACTGTGTTCTACTTTAATTACAAAGTTCATCATTGACGTCGAGAATGTGCAGACCCTTTTAAATGAATTTCTGGGAATTTGATTGGGCATTTCTCTTAATCCAAGTAAAACCCATTTAGTATGTTTTATATACATTAGTTTAGTATTTCTGGTAAATGAATTGGTTGTTGAGACCATTTTGTTGTGCTTTTCCAAGGATTTTACACAGCCAAGTTCATTCTCTTCACTTTCTTTTCATTTCCTGTGGTTTCCAGGCAGAGTGTGTCCACAAATGTCACACCTGGGAATTAAATGCAGCCATCATCCAGTCGCTAAGTTTCGGCTGTTCGTGACAACACTTTCCTATGGGTTAGCGGCGAGTTGCCCTCCGTAGTCATTCCAAATATTCCACTATTGTTTTATTTTATATTTATTTTTACAAAGCATCCATGACTTAAACGTGTCACACCCTCCAACTTTAATAAATTCATTATTAGCAATACTGACCTCCCATCTGCTTTAATTATTATTATCAAATAAATGCCTTGATCACATCCCCACTTTATTGCTTAGTAAGCTTTTGTCCGTACCCTTCTCAAGATCAATAAACATTATATAACCCATAATATAAAATATTTTATTAAACTGTTATAATTACTAAAAGCACCTCGCACATGTTCCAATCTCTGTAAGCACATTATCGTAATGGTATTGGCCCAAGGGATAGACTTTATAATTTTGCTTTAAAACCTTTTGTCATTTATTGGAATGTAATGCCAACAAGTATTTAAAACGTGTCCCTGTCTCATATTAGCAGACAGTGGCATCATAATATATTTCTATATAAATAAATTTTGAAATCATTTAAAACTAATTTTGATTCTATTTTATTGATTCCTATCACTGTCTCGGTCTATATATCTATGTTATACATTTGTTTTGTACATCCATAGACATTAATTAGCCACCCAAGCTTATTTTAGTATAGAGTCTTTTGTTTCTCCCTGACCATCAGGCACCGGTAAAGGATTATACTAGTAGTAGCATCAGATGCATTATCATATAGGTGGCACTGTGAAATTTGAACTTTAGATTCGAACTTAGTATATCTAGAAGACAACCCTCCTAGAATGTTCAGTTTCATGTTTGGGGTTTGAATTCTGCAGTGTGTTAGCGAGATAGATGATTCTGACTGTTACAATATATATATCACACAGATGGAAAACTTTAAAAGTATTTTTTTTAAATAAAAAAAAAGTATTTGAAGTAAAGATCTAAAGATAAAATATTTTTGTTAAAAGTAACATAAATGAAAATAAAATAAATGTTACTTTCTATTTATAATTTCTATGCAATCTCAGTAAATGGAAATGGTTGTTTTATTAATTAAATGACAAGCAAACTAGTCCTTGGGGCTCTTATATAATTAAAAAGTCAGATAAGAGTATAAAAAAATTAGATTGACCAATGCAAGCATGAAGCAAACAATGATCGGACCCTAATGAAAATCATTGGAACAGGAAACCATGTTCAGTGAATCTGGAGGATTAGTATAAAAAAAACAATTCAAATTAAGAATTAGTTCCAGCTTGATTTTTGAGGAGGAGGGTGAAAAAAGATCCACTTTTCACTCTCTTACTTATTTCAAATGAAGTGACTGTTGAATTATGAATGGACCTGAATCATATGGGTCCTACAATAAGATAGTTCCAGGATTGAACCAGCTATGGCAGCATCCAGATTGAGAACTATGGTATGAACAACAGACCAGTCTTCTCTGAAATTTTGAATAATAAAGACTTTGCGGGAATTGGCACAAAGAACTGGGAGCTCCTCTAATGTAAAGTATGAACTATAAAATTTTCAAAAATAATTAAGAGCTTTCATCAATATTTACAAGCTTTTAATAACCAGCTAAACATAACTTTTAAAATGAACTTTTATCTGACTTATTAAGATTTCAAAATCAGTTATTAATGTTTAATTTTATATATTTAAGTTTTCTAATTTAATTAAATCTTTTCCATTTTCTTTATTAATATTTATTGACTAAATTATTTAAAATGTATTAAATTTAAGTTGGGTGTAGATAGCTGCATGGATTCATTAATGTTTAGTTATTTTTTCTTTTTCATATGATTAATATATATATATATATATATATATATATATATATATATATATCGGTAAATATGACACCATATGCTGAGTGTCCAAACATATTTATTCGTATATCTTTTAAGTTATTGGTGTCAATGTGGCACCTTATAATGAGTGCCATTGGGTTTATTGTCAATTTCCCTTTGCAATTCCATCAATAACTTTATATTTAGTCATTTATGTTTATTATGAAGGTTTAATTTCAGGCTATTTGTTTCATGATTAGGTGGATGCTGGTGGAGGGATATATGGGTGTTTATATCAATGTAATGTGAAGCGTGTTAGTGTACAGGGTAAAGTTCAACTGAATGCATGACCCAAAGGCATAGTCATTGCATTGCAATGTATGCAGATGTATTTCCTGTGACATTGACTTCCTTTAGCTCTATGGATAGGGACTATAAGTTGACAGATAGACCACTCTCCACCATATGTAGCATTTCTCTTTAAATATTTTATTACATGATTCCTTTGCCAGACAGATGCCCATTCCTCTACTGGATGAAGATCATGTCCTTCAAACAATATCATGCTGCAGATGCACATTCCTGACAGTGTGATTTTATGTTAGCATCTTCATATTGCATTGGTTGCATCTATATATCTGGAAGTAGGTGTTGGGTTGGCTGTGAACTTTTAGTCTGAGATTGAATGATTGTTTTGAAAAGTTTTTAACCGAGAAGTCTATGTAGACTATCTATACCCAATATTCTAAAGTAAAAATATTATTAAATTGTCCAATTACTCCAAATAATTTAAATTTAAAATTAATATTAAAATCTAAACAAGATAAATGTTATTCCTCAATTTTAAATATTTATATATGCGCATTAATAAATGTTTTTTGTATATTATTGCTGGCAGTGGCGTATTTTATTTTTTTAAATATTAATATATTTTGAGAATATAAATCTTTCTTTATTAAAACTTATAAGAATTTTATTTATTAAATTTTGAAATTATCTCTGCTGCTGCGCAAGCTAGTGACTGGGGCATTTCGGTCATATTTATGTAAAAATTGGATCTTAGCAATTAGTATCTATCTACTATATAAATTTTTCAGGTTCAAATGGCCTGGTGGCACACTGTACGGCAGATACGGTAAGACTACAACTATTAAACACACCATATATATATATATATAGTTTACATTATATTTATAATAAACCAATTGTAAATTGAATTATTGATTCAGAGTATATATTGCCTTCATTTATAAATTTAGGTGTAATAAAATATTTGTGGAACTTAAATTTCAAGGTTAAGACTATCTTAGCAGAGTAATTACAGACAATCATTTAAATACTTTTTGTTAACTAATTTTTTTCATGTAGGATTAATTATTAGTACTGGTGGGAAAACATAGTTATTATCCATTATGTGCTGCCATATTAGGAATCCAGATAATTTTTTTTATATACTGTGCCATGTTATCTGCATTCTAGGCATTGTTTGTCTTTACTTTTGTTAGAGACAAAAAAAATGGCAGTTGATATTGAAACAATTATTATTTTATTCTCAATTGTTAAGACTAAAACTAAATTTACATTTTGTAAAATCTCATAATGCTTATTAAAAGCAAAAAAAATAAATCTAAGACAATACTCACTAAATAAGTCAATTATAAATGAATGTTTTTCCAGTTGTTTAAACACATTTAATTATCTAGATAAAAGTAACTAAATATTTATTTACTAATTATTGAAAAGCAGGCTAGATTTCTTATTGGCTAGTATATAGAAAATCAAAGATTGATTATGCAAAGGTTTTCCATTGCTATCTAGATAACCATGCTATGGACAACACATACATTGAAGTACTACCCACTAAATTCCAGGGCCTTCATGTATATCAATATCTTTCAATTATCTCATCATGCTAAAATGTATTTACCTAGAAAAGAATATCATATACTATCAAGAGCAATCTACTTTTTTCTATATTCATAGTATTATACTAAAAACAATTTAATTCTTAAAGAAATAAAATAAAGTAATCTGTAAAATTCAAGATAGATTATTGAATCTCTGATGGCTTTATTAAATTTTTCCATTCTGAACTAAGGTTATAGATTTGACAGTCATTAATTACATGATTCATGATTTGTGTTTATTCACATCTACATAAGATAATGTCTGTTAAATTGCATTTATAAAGCAGATGAGGAATGATCATGAATTGTTTTGAATTGCTGATGAGACCAATAATATCCAGAAAAATCAAATCCAACTCAAAATTCTCAAGGAGACTTGATTTGAGCTAAATCTTAAGAGATTAAACTATATTTCGAATTATTATAAAATTCAATCTAACTAACAACTTTTTATACATGATAACATACACAAATGCTATTTAGCAGTATTTTTTTTTCCTTGCCACATATATGCCACCTAGTGTGAACCTTATTAATCAATAGAAGCTCCCCTCTAATAAAAGACATAAGCTAGAATACAGTCTGGGAATATCATATGGAACAACATTGAATAGTGATTTATTAAGCATTACTATCTGGCATCTATTCATTACTAAATCTTACACTAGATGGCATATGTACGATGAGAAAAAATAATTTTTATACATATTCTGTGAGACAATTTTTCTTATGCTATCTCGTGAATGAATTTGTAAAAACAACTTTAGTGTTTCATTAATTATATTTCTACTTAGAATTATATATAGTTTTTAATAATAAAAAAAATTATTAAATAAACTTACCCTAATAAAATGTTTAGTGCTTCTTTTCTCTTCGCTTGTTTTATGGGATCAGTGAATCCACTTACATCAACTAAAATAGATAAACAGTCAAATTATCTATCAATGTTTGAATCTTCTATTTGTATTCTTTTTCTATTATTATTATTTATTATTATTATTTCTACTACAACTACTATTCTATTAATTCTTATGCTGTTTGCAATTTATTCTAATGGTAAAGCTCAAAGTTAAATATTCCAAGATCAATTTTGAATTGAGTAATGTAAATAGGGAGGGGGGAAGAGCAAAATAATGGAACTGTTAAATGCTAATATATATTATCAAATATTGATATATAGTATTAATTATTATAGATGCACTAATTAATCTCCACTCCATCATACACTCTTTAAAAATATAAATAAAGACACTTTAAAAGACAAAGGATGCCCAAGATGCATTATGTGCTGAACAAGCACCATCAGTTGGCCCAGGTCTTAATTCCCTACATATACCATAATATTTAATATAGGGAGCATACCAATATCTCAAACAAACTCTTAATTGATGTGCAGTAAGAGAAAATATTTAAAATCTCTATCCAGAACATTCATATCCCCAGACAAATTGTTTTTGAGCTTTTGGTCCACCTCAGTGAGGAGCTAGAATATTCAGACAAAAGATCTAAAATATCAACTCAAACCCCAGTACTTATTTAGTACTTAATATATAAGTAGAAACTCTGAAATTTTTGGACATGAAAATGTATTTAACTCCAGTCATCATCATCAACCATTATCAATCCACTGCAGGATGAAGGTCTCTCCAAGTTCAAACCATCTTCTCTGATCTTTAGTTTCTCTTCTCCACATCACTCCTGCACACTTTCTTATTTCATGCATCCATCTCACATGTGGTCTCTTTCTGGGTCTTTTACAATCTCTTGGAATCCAGTTTAAGATTTCAATTGTCCATCTATTATCATCTCTTCTAACAATATGTCCAGCTCAACTCCACTTCAATCTTTTAATTTTTCAGTGAGTTCAGTAACACCTGTTTGTTCTCTTACCCATACATTGCGTTTTCGATCTCTTCTTGTTACTTGCAATGTGCATCTCTCCACACTTCTTTGAGTGGACTGAAGTCTCTGTATTGCTCTCCTATTAACTGTCCAAGTTTCCGATCCATAAGTAAGAACTGGTAAAACACATTTGTTAAAAACCTTTCTTTTCAAACACATAAGCATATTTCCTTTTAGTATCAAGTTATTTCTTCCACAGCACTCCAAACAAATTTAATTCTATGATTAATTTCATTCATTATGTTTCCATCTGTATAATAATATGACCGAGGTATTTGTAACTGTTAACTTCTTCTAATTCATCAAAATCAATCTTTATTTTCATATTTTGAGCAAATCAATTAAACATTACTTTAGTCTTTTTAACATTTGTCATTAGTCCTACTTTCCTACTTTCATCTGATAACTCCTGCAAGATTTCCTGCATCTCTGAAGAATTATTTTCAAAAACAACTACATCATCTGAAAAATCTAAATGACTTAAATAATCTCCATTTACTTTCACTCATGTAGCTTTCATTTTAATCCACAAAATACTTCTTGCAGCACTGCTGTAAAAAGTTTTGGAGATATGGAGTCACCCTGTCTTACACCCTTCTCAATGTTGACTTTCCCAGTATCATTATGTAATCTAATTGTTTCTGTTGAATTTTTATAAATATTCTTTAAAATATGACAATATCCTGGATTTATACTTTGATTATCCAATGCTTTAATCACTGAAGAAATGTTTATAGAATCAAATGCCTTTTCATAATCTACAAATCAAAACATAATGGCAACTTATATTCATTTGTCCTTTCTATAATTTCTCTCAATACTTGTATATGATCTATTGTGCTAAAACCACTTTAAAACTCAACTTGTTCTCTTGGTTGGTGGAAATCCAATGTTCTCTGTAGATGAGTTGTAATAATCTTAGTAAACATTTTGTATAAAACTGATAAAAGGCTGATAGGTCTGTAATTTCTAATATCTTCTTTATCACCTTTTTTAAATATTAATACTAATACTGCATTCTTCCAATCATCTGGTACATCTTTATCATTTAGACATTTGGTATATAACTTTATTAAAAAATATATATATTTCTTTACCTGCTTCTTTTAATATATCAATTATAGTTCCATCATTGCCTGGAGCCTTTCCTTTCTTCATACATTTAATTGCATGTCTCACTTCTTCATTTAAAATCCTGGGAAATTCGGAAGATGTAATAGCTATAGGAGGTACTTGTTCTTTATTACTATATAATTCTTGATAAAAGTCTTCTGTATATTTTATGATGTCATCTCTCTTTTTAATAATAATTTCAGCTTTTTTTCTTATTGCAGATATAAATTTCCTAGCAATACCAAAATGTTGTTTTTCATTCTTGAGACTTTTATTTTCTCTTACAGCTTTCCTCGTTAGTTCATAGTTATACTTTCTTATATTATTTTCAACTCTTTTCCTCACCATTTTACAAAATTCGAGATATTCAATCCTTTTTCATGCATCATTTTTGTATATCTTCATATTCCTTTGTTTTTTCATAAATTCTCTAGTCTCAGTAGATATTTTATTGGTTAATTGCTGCTTCCCCCCCCCCAGCTATCTTTGTTGCAGTTTTTAAAAGTGATCTAACTTAAATAGCTCCTCATTGAGATGAGCCAAAAGCTCAAAACCAATTAGTCTGGGAATAGGAATATTCTGGGTAGAGATTTTAAATATTTTCTCTTACCGCACTTATCAGTTAAGAGCTTCTTTGAGCTATTGATATGCTCCCTATATTACATGTTTGTAAATACAAGCTCATAAAAGTAATGTCACGTTATATATAACTTCCTTTATTTATTATTATCATAGTATTTATTCAGCATTTATCATCAGTAAATTGTTACATTTTGATTTACACGTGTCCAATTTATCCAGCCAGAACTTTGACGTGATCCACTTTAGATAAATACATTAATGATTATGACTAACTATTTATTAAACTAGTGATTATCCCTAGACTGAATATAAAAGTTAAGCTTCAGGTAAGATTAATATATTTGTTTCTTAATTAAACACGCATTATATTGAGTCATTCAAATTGACTTTTTTTTTCTATGTGTAATATCTTTTTTATTAATGAAACATATGGCTAAAGACACTTTAAAAGATAAATGACTCCCAAGATGCAATTCATACTGAACCATCACTCATCCATTGGGTCATAGTAAAATCGTGGGTGGAGTAAGGTTTAGTTCTTGTAAATTGAAATGTAATAATTTATTATTGTTAAATGCTGAATATATAATAAAATTATATGTAGGAAATGGTGATTTGGACTAACTGATGAATGCTGCTTCAATATGAAATGCATCTTGGGGATTATTTGTCTTTTAAGGTGCTTTTATTTATATGTTTCAAAAATGTGTGGAGTGGATGTTATTAAGTATATTTATTAAAAAAAGAAATGAATTTGAATTACTTCATATGTGAATGTTTAATTAAAAGAATAGATATATTAATCCTTAACTTATGTTTAAAGTTTATATCTAGGTTAGAGATAATTACTAATTTAATAATTAATTAGTAATAATCATTAATGTACTTATCTGAAAAGGATTATATTAAAATTGTAAGTCGAGTTGTTCGATACTTGTAAATCAAAATGTAACAATTTATTAATTATTATTAGTAGTACTGTTTATTATTTCTGTTGGTCAATGTACAATAATTGCTATTATGGATTTGACACATCACAGGTTATCATCCTCACTTTTAATCATTACTAATTCTTTGGCTGACCAAATATGCTAAGTTCAAAGTAAGTTTTTGATCGCAAAATGGCGTATAGTTAGTTTGCATGGTATAAATTATTATTACAACGATGGTTTATGACCTAAAGATTCTTGGATCGATTTTCAATTGAGTAGCATAATAATATCTTAATGAGATTAATTGAAACCAACCATAGCGATCAATGTAATATTAAGGTCGCTCCTATGTTCTTTGGCTTCCTGAATAAAATTAAATTTGGGATTATATTTACATACAATAATATTTTAAAAAATATTAACATAAATTTAAATTAATGACTAAAACCTTTAACATTTTTTTCTAAAGGTATATCTACTTGACTTCACGCATTTTAATTATTCACTAATGACACGAATTGCAATACTTACTTGTTATATATCTTTTTAATGTCGTTATGGATAATCTACCCTCTATGGGTTTATCAACTTCTTCTTTGTAGTTTTTTATAGCATCAATTATTTTTATTACTGTATTTTTAAATCTTCCTTCTGCAACTGAAATATAATCATCTTTTAAAAGGATGACTTTTTTGAACAGTGCTTTGGTCCATAAACTAAAACTACCCCCTCCACACATAGAACACATATGCGCTTGAGGTTTTAAATATTCGGCAGCCTTAGCATGGAAATTTCTTCTATGTGAATCTAAAAGAGAATTGTAAACTACTTCCTGCATATAAGGTACACTGAATTGTAGATGCTCACATGAACCAAATTGTTTTACACCATCTTTAAAATTCTTATTTTCTATGCAATAGCAAGTAGGCACACCGGTCATGCTTAATCCAGTCATGGTTTCAGATCCAGTTTGAGTAGCTGTGTTGGCACATTGCAATATTCTTGCCTCCATCAGACGCTGAATACTATCAGTTACTCTTTGATTATCTTTCGGAGGAGGCATAATATATACCAGCATTTTCCTAGGAACAGTCAATCCAATAACAGCTGCACATTTTATAACAATAACATCGGCGTCATTGAGACGATCTATAGTAGCTTGGAACATTCCTAAAATAATAATAATAATAATAATAATAATAATAATAATAATAATAATAATAATAATAATAATAATAATAATAATAATAATAATAATAATAATAATAATAATAATAATAATAATAATAATAATAATAATAATAATAATAATAATAATAATAATAATAATAATAATAATAATAATAATAATAATAATAATAATAATAATAATAATAATAATAATAATAATAATATATTTTACTATTTCTTATTGACTGAATTTTTTTTTCTGGAACATTTATATATACAAAACATACACAAGAGAGGAAATATACTACAGGGTAAAAAAACTAAATTGGTATAAAACTTATTACCTGATGTTCTAAAACATACACACATATTCATATACATATATAATCATTTATATACTCATTTATATATATATACTGTACAGAAGGAAAACCTCTGAATGCTTTCTGATATTTTACAGGATTGAACATAATATATTCATAATCTCTATTCCATACGTTTAAGTTGAATAGACATAAATGAGCTTCCCGTAAACCTACTTTATTGAGTATAATAAATTTAATGGTCTTTCTTCAAAACTGTTCCATTGATTTTAGCGGAGACAATGGTGGAGATTTTAGGAAAGTAAGATGCAGGCGTGCATGTCTCTGTGTTGCTGTGAGAACTTTTATTTTCTGTTTTATAATTACACATATGGTAACCGCTAAAAACTGTTACTCTCATATTCCACATAAATTTAAAGTTGTCAATAAGGGCAGCGATTGCAGACGGAAGAACAACTCATTGGTGGACTTTGTGAAGTAAGCAAGCACAATTTCTTTGTACAGTCGAGATTTATTACTCATTATCATTGTCAACCATTATCAATCCACTGCTGATGAAGGTCTCTCCAAGTTCAATCCATCTTCTCCGATATCTAGCTTCTCTTTTTTACATCACCTCTGTACCCTTTCTTATTTCATGCATACATCTCACACGTGGTCTCTTTCTGGATCTTTTACAATCGCTTGGAAACCAGTTTAAGATTTCAATTGTCAGTCTATTATTGATCTCTTCTAGCAAAATGTCCAACCCAATTCCAATTCAGTTTTTTAATTCTTTCAATAATATTAGTAACACCTGTTTGTTCTCTTACCCATGGATTGCATTTATTATTGAAAAGACATAAATATTAGAAACAGAAGTGGATTGAAATTCATTATTAATGAAATACATAACAAATAGTGACATAAAAATGAAAATATATCAGAAAAAGTAGTGAAAATAATAAAAATTAGACATTTATATAAATATGCAGAATACTTTTGAATAAATTAAGAAACATTTTGAAATTCATATGAAAAAAATGCTAATGATATTATTGCTTGGGGATTCATAAAAGAGAGTACACCAGAACTGTGAGTGCCAGAATCTACCAAAACTGGCAGTGCCAAAATTGATCCTAGTACCTTTAGATCCCAGGTCAGATGCTTTACCAACAATGCCAAATTATGTGCTTAAGATGGAATGAGAAACCAAAGCAAAAATCTGTAACCAATTTTGGATATGAACACAAGGGTGATAAGATGTAGAATTGTAGATTTTTGAAAATGTCAGTTGAGCATTATGATTTTCTTTTAATTTTTTAAAACAAATATTCAAAAATATGAGAAACTGCAATTGAAGATGTTTTAGAATTGTGACTAATAAATATAGCATTTCAGGATTACCATGAAACAGTAATATATTTCACACAGAAAATAATCATGGATTAATGACATTTAATACATGCAATACAAACTAAAACCAACCATATTAGTCTTTGATTTCTAACTTCAGAAATACTAAAAGAATTAATTAATAGGCTGGAAACAATGCTGAACAGAAAATATGTTAATAGCCATATAATATTTATATCTGTTAAGAAGAACTATATAGTTAAAAAGTAGCAATTTATTGGAAAATTTTTAACTTGGCCAAAGCAATTTAGCAGAAAAAAAAACTTTAAGATGACCAATTTATAAGAAGTAAATATAAAATGGTAGCAACTCTATCTAAACAATAATGCCAGCTAATGCAGATCACAGTAATAAATAGATGCTAGAATGTTTGTGCAAGAAAATCTCTATCTAGTACCTATTCATCCAAAGTTCCCAGACTAGTTTCTAGTCTGTCTTTCATTGGTGAGGAGTTTTAGATCTGTAGGGCAGTGCCCCCAGATCTTTAAATCTAATATGCTCCTCCAGTAACTGTAAAGCCATAAACCCAAAATAAAAACACAATAATATTTTCAATCCAAGCCAATTTGCTTCAATAATCAAACAGATCTAAAATCCAGTTCAATATCTGTATATTTTGGTGTCTTTGTTTTTTAATAACCATAGTTATCAACATTCTTTGACTAGGATTGGTATTAAACTACTAAAATATTCTACACTGATGTTTTAGTAGAATGAACTAAATATCTGAAATTCTATAAAACGATCAAGAATTAATAATAAGATAAAAATATATAACTACACTGGCAAGAGAAAACGTAAAAAAACAGTCTCAAAGATATTAAATATTTTGAAGCAAAATTCTTTTCTAAATTAAAAAGAACTACATTATTATTTTAAAACTATCATAGAATATGTGAAGGAATTCCATAAAAAAAACTGTGTTGACATAAAAGTCTAATAAACTGAGTGAGTGTAAGGCACCCACAGGCTTTAAACACATTGAGAAATACCACTAATTTAAATATAAAGACATATGTGCAATTACATTTATAATAGATAAAAATCTCGGTGAAAGTGTTGGAATCATTACAGATATTTTTTAAAAAATCAAATAAAAACAATTAAAAATTGTAAAATTACTTATCAAATAACTATTACAGGGTTCGAACTCAGACTTTCACATGAGCCACCACTCTCAGTGCCATCTCATATTGCTGATCCACCTGATCACACACATGTTGAAAAGATAAATAATTACCAATATACGTAATTCATGCTAAACCAGCAATCATCAGTTGGTCTAGATTACTATCCTCACACATATATATATAATCAACTGATGATTGCTGGTTTAGCATGAAATATATATATTGATGATTATTTATCTTTTCAACATGTGTGTGATCAGGTGGGTCAGCAATATGAGATGGCACTGAGAGTGGTGGGCCGTGTGAAAGTCTGAGTTCGAACCCTGTATATATTACATATATAAATGCAGGTTTAAGCCTCTGCAATGTATCAAATAACTATTAATAAAACTATAAGAGATCAAATAATTGAGAGACAGTATAATGAATGATTTAAAACGTGAAACATTATTAAAAAATAAATTTATAAATGTATTATCAATACTAAATACTATCTTTATTAAGAAGTTTTGAAAAGGGTAAATGAAAAAAGAAGATTGATGGAAGAATTTAGAAACAGAAAGTATAGTTTAATGAAAGAAGTTTTGGAGAAAATCGTGAATGGATACAAGAAAAAAGAAACTGAAAAGATTGGCATTGCCGGATGATATAAGAGAAATGGAAGAGTTATGTGGAATTGAAGAGCTGGGCAATGAAGACAACAGAATGGCAAAATGGTTAAATTGGTGTTGTCATTGCTTTCTGTACCTGTCCATTGAACATAATACTATTGATAAATTAAAAATATTACAGACATTTTAGAAAACCAAAGAGAAAAACGAATTGGATTTAAAAGTGGTTATGGGATAATCTGTTTTTCTTTTAAATGTTAAAGGAATTCATAAGAGAAAAATCATAAATATTGGTTATTATTGTGCACCGAGTTTATAAATTACAAAAAAAACACATTCAAATATAGAATCATTGCTTTTGTGACTAACGTGTGGTAAATGGTGATATAGTTTTAGCATATTATCAATTCCTTAAAAAATATTTATTTAACTGAAATGAAAATAAATACTTAAGTCAGTTTCATGTCAATTACTAAAGCTTTGAATTTGTAAAACATTAATTACAATATATATTGTAGTGATGAGCTACAACCTGCCACACCATCCAGTTATTTAAGACACTCTACCAATTGGAGCCTCATAACATATTTGCTTAACCAATAAATTGCCAAGCGAATTGTCATATTAACATTTTTTTTCTTTCCAGCATATACATGTGTATAAACATCTTTTTATTTCTAAAGAAGTAATAAAAGCCATTAAATTACTAGGGAGAAACAGATAGGTATATTAACACTGGAATAAAATGTATTATATGTTAATAATTGGGGATGACTACATCAAAAACTTGAACATAAACCTCAAGAAAACAATGATTAAATTAAAATCTAAACACATGGCAACCATTTGTAGAGATGAAATTTAAAATAATTATAAATTATTATTTTTATTTATAATCCCATTTATTTATATTATGTCTGTTAAACAATAGAAAATGTCAAGGTTAAAATGCTTAAAAAAACTTCATCCCACCTACAACGCAGTATTAATATTAATTGTTATAATTGTCTTCTGCATTCCAAGATAGAACTTTTTTTTTCTGCTTAAAAATAAATTGGAATACAAAATGGATGTGAATGTTCGAATTAAAATATATAAATATTTTTTAAAATATTAATCAAAATGATCAAAAGCTGAAATTTTAAAGCAACTGTTTGAAGGGAAAGAAATAATTTGAAAGTAAGAAGATTTAAATTATTTGCTAATTAGACAAATTTTAACTAAATTTATGTGTTGCAGTAATATTCAATAATTAATTGCTTTGATATATAATATGGTCATTGAAATCTTGAGAAGCAAATGAATCAATAAATATATATTATTTTTATATCATGATTGCTTGCTGAAAAGTTTGTACCGTGGGGTAATAATACGTCATCAATAAAGCCATGAAAAGTTAAAGATTTTACCAGCCCATTTGGAGGAAACTTGAAAACCATCTTTGCTTTAAATAAAATGCCTAATCAAATCCAATTCAGGATAATTGGAGAACATTATTATTTTTTGACTCAGACAAAAAATTTCTATTCTTCATAGGAGCAGAACTTCATCTCCATTCATAGGAATTTATTTACCAAATGAACAGTTTCCAGCAGACTCATCAAACTTTAATTAACATAATGGGATAAGAATTATGATTTTTGTTTTATTATTTTGTCTATTGTAAATTTTATGTATTATTTTCGTTTCTACAAATGGATGCTAATGAGTATAATTTTGGAGAAACTCTGTATGAGAGTAATAAGGGGGGGGGGGATTAGATTTAAATATATATATATATTTATCATCTTTAATTGTATAAAGAATAAAAATATTAATAGTTTTGACCTCCCCATCTGACTGACTTTTGACAACATATAGGAAATTAAGAGTTAAGAAATTTTAATATTATCTCATAGTAAGCAAAACACAATGATAGATTTTTATTTATTTGTTATTAATTAAGCTTACTTTTGTATTGCTTTTATAAATCAATGATTTATAACCATTGAGGTACCTAGAAAACAGAGGTCTTTTTATTGTTGTTGTTGTTGTTATGTTTGTGTACATATTTTAAATTAGGCAGCTAAAATCGAAATCACATATACATATTATAATTTTACATATTCGTTGTTGTAAATAATTAGTCAAGTACATGAACTTCTACCATGGGGTTTAGGGTCAAGATTTTATTTTTATTAATATCATTATAGATATCGATATGGTAGAAATTCATCCTTGATAAAATAAATTACATGTATCAGATTTAATTGTTATTCATACTTTATATTTTTTGTTAGTCAATAAATGTTTATATAATTCGTTTTTTTAATTTGGTCTCTAATTCATCATTATTTCAATACCCACCATTATTCACATACCCATTATAAGCATTATTATCTTATTTAGTTTTACACTTATTAATATTATTACTATGATAGAAAGGAAATACATATACATATTTAATTCATTTATTATAACTTTTAATACATATATACTTATACTGCACATACATATTCTTATATATCTTATGCTTAATTGATTTTTGGTAATTAATTATCACTTATATAGAGGTGCAATAATTAATATTAGTGTGATCTCCTTCCCTGATAAGAGAGCTCAGGCAATTACTCCCTGAGTTCGAATACTGTGGTACAACGTGGCTAGAAAGGGGTGAGAATTGGATGAACTGACCCAAATTGTATCTAGGTTAATAAAAATAGGTAGAGCTAGTCTATTGGAAGTGGGTACAATCATAGGTTATGTATTTCATCGCATAATCACTTGCATCGTATCCGAAGACCCAAAGTCCGACCATAGTAAGATGTGCTTCCCCTATCTCTTCAGGAATCCACCAGCCCGTTACAATATATGTATTTTTTTTGTTTGTTTTTTTTTGAATTTTAATGGCAGTTGAGGCAGGTTCAAGAAATTAACCGAAAGTACTTCTGCGAATTTAAGGATTGTTTATAATAGTTTGTTACCGTTATTATTATTATTATTATTATTTTTATTGTAATTATATATATATAATTCATTTTAAATTAGCTTTGCTGGTGATTCAGTGCAGTAGTATTAATAGCAAATGCCCAGCTTTATCATTTCTGACCCTCGAAATTCTATAAGTTCCGCAATAACGCGATTCGATTGTTTTTTAATTTAAAACATAAAGAAAAATTTATGGATTATCATTTGAATTGAGGAAATATCACAAAATTGATATATATATATATTAATGTAAGCAAATTTTTAATATATTTTTAAGCATTTCAAATTAAAACTATTTTAATCTAAATAAAAAGTTACCCAAATTGCAATAGAAAAAATAGATTTTCAAATTACAAAAACAAATCAAAATTTTGTTTCTGATTTCTATTAGAAAATCTAAATGGCATCATAGCTAAGAAGACAAAAATCAGACAAACTGCTTCATAAAATAGAATAGTAACAGATATGCTATTAAGACTTATGCTGAAGACACATATGCAATCAATTCTATGCAATGTGAATTAATTTTATTGAACTACATAAATAGACTTTCAAGTTTTTTTTGTAATAATGCATCAGTACAGAAATCAAGCCAGCACTTTTAACACCTTCATTTCACTTTTTAAGTGAGAAAGTTATATAGAACACACATGATTTGACCATATACACATTTTAGATATACTTAAATGTAACCTAGGTAGGTAGGTAGGTAGGTAGGTGGGTAGGTGGGTAAATGGGTAGGTGGGTGGGTGGGTAGGTGGGTGGGTAGGTAGGTGGGTGGGTGGGTGGGTAGGTAGGTAGGTAGGTAGGTATGTAGGAAGGAAGGTAGGTAGGTAGGTAGGAAGGTAGGTAGGTAGGTAGGTAGGTAGGTAGGTAGGTAGAAAGGTAGGTAGGTAGGTAAATAGGTAGGTAGGTAGGTAGGTAAATAGGTAGGTAGGTAGGTAGGTAGGTAGGAAGGTAGGTAGAAAGGTAGGTAAGTAGGTAGGTAGGTAGGTAGATAGATAGATAAATAGATAGATAGATAGATAGATAGACAGACAGACAGACAGATAGATAGACAGACAGACAGACAGATAGACAGATGGACAGATAGACAGACAGACAACAGATAGACAGAAAGATAGATAGATAGATAGATAGATAGATAGATAGATAGATAGATAGATAGATAGATAGATAGATGGATGGCATCCAGGATGGATGGATGGGTGGATGGATGGACGGATGGACAGAGAGATAGACAGACAGATGGATAGACTCCAGATAGACAGACAGATAGATAGATAGATAGATAGATAGATAGATAGATAGATAGATAGATAGATAGATAGATAGATAGATAGATAGATAGATAGATAGATAGATAGATAGATAGATAGATAGATAGATAGATAGGTGAGAATGTGTGTGTTTTGTTTACTTCTTAAAGTATGCATATATATATATATATATGAAATAAAGAAAGAAACGATTGGAAATGAAAACGGATTTCAGATATATATGAAATCCGTTTTTTTTTTTTTCCAATCGTTTCTATCTTTATTTCATATTATTTTCCAAAATTATGACTACTTTCAACAGAACTGGAGTTATTCCGAATGTACCTCCTTCTCATGATAGAGATATAGAACCAATCCTACATCTATACACATATTTTAGCAGCAAGGACAGGGTCCTAATACAGGATAATTTACAGAATTCTATATCATTCTCATGGTAACTGTTAATGTCTCGATGCTGAACTAAATTTTTTTGATCTCTTTCCTTCTATATGTTTTTTCTTTTTATATCAGGGCTAACATTTGAAAATGGTAATCCCAGTAGATGATTCTCAGCGTTTGAGTAGTTTTTAAACCATCACACATACGGAATTCTTTTTGAATTATTTATTCTTCTCCATTTCTTTCTATGTTTTGAATACTACCAAAAACTCTTTCAAAACAATACAGTTAATATTATCTTTATTACTAAAATAGGGGGGTTATATTGTTCATTAGATTTATTTTCTTCTTTGCTCATATTTTCCTAGATTTGCAAACTCATATTATTTGTTAAGGAATTCAGCTATCTGGCTCCATAGTTTTACTATCCATCTCTGAAATCATTTGCTTAATTTTGGATGGTAAAATGTAGCAAATCATTCCAATTATTTCATTTTTAGTTATTGTACAAGCAGTAAATATTTTCAACTTGGCAACGTGTAGGAATTTGTATATTTTATCCCCCCCCCAAAGCAATCACGTGATAATATTTGATGATCATTGGTAGTTTAACAACATTTTTCACTCTTAACATAGCTGTTCAATTTTAGAGCAAAACCAAAATCACCCTTAGAATTATTGCTAACCGATAGTCAATTTAGCAAAAAATAAAACAAAAATTATTAATCTTCATTATTATTTATGTAAGTCTCTTAAATTTTCTTTTTACATTTGCCATTTCTTTGTAAGAAAACAAAGTTTCAATTTTTGTATAATGTATGAGTATGTGTCATGTGACTGATAGATCAATGATTTACTAATGTAGTCAATAGTAAATAAATATTTAAGAACGTAAAAAAAAAATAGATATACAAAATTAAATTAAAATAACAAAAACAAAAATAATTTAAATTAAATATAAAAATTTAATTTCCTCAATAGATTACCTTGCATAGAATCTTCAAATTTAATGTTCTCTATTCGTGTTTCCGGTGCAAGAATACAGACTTTGCCACCCAAAGATAGAGCATCTTTTACAGTTATAGAATATTCTGCTAATCTTTTATATCTAACATTTAATCTATGAAGATCGGCTGCATCTAAACCAAACTTTGCACATATATAATGAAACATAATGTGAATATATACATATAATTGTTATATACAATTATTTAAAATAGTAAATGTTATAATAAATGACATTCTCTCACACTTTACTATTCGACAATATGAACAAATAAAAAAAAGGCCCCATTCGCTTTATTAAGTTTTTCTTGGTTATATATGCATATGTTGAGTATTGGAACGTAAAAGCATATTTAAATTAATTACATATCCTAAGATTGCATTTCGATATAGTTTTTATTATGATTGTGCCAAACTTTTATATTAGGTGATTTAGTGATCAAAAGTGATTAATAATGCTATTTTTAATTACTGAGTGAAGTAATATTTAAAATCTTTGATGGATATAAAAATATATAAAATCAAAATAATACAGTTATGAACATTGTACTTTGCATCGTGGATAAGCTGATAATGCTGCCTTCTAAGCAGCTTGTCCGGGTTCACTTCCCGGTCAAAGCATTTGACAGATGAAAAAAAACAGCCATTAATTTTGTTACTTTGGTAATACATGTAAATTTATATTTTGAAGTGCCTAATTGATTAGTTAAGACAAAAAAAAAATCTCAAAAAGTAACAATTAAACGTGGACTAACTCCACAAATACATGCATTTGAATACATTGTAAAAGTACAGAATGACAGAGTATCAAAGCTATTGCAAATTATCATTATTAAACGCATCACTGAGCTTTGTAAATGAGCAAAATATCATCATCAGAAACTCAACATGACCTCATTTTCAAGAATTAGTAATTATTTTTTGTGACTGGATTTAAAAGAGGTATAAAATATTAAGTTACTCATCATCTAGCCAATGTCAAACTTAGCGCATAATATTATAGAAGCAATCAACATTTCATTTGCAAGCACATAATTAAGTGCTAAAACAACTACAATAACAAATATATCAAAAGTAAACTTATACCAATAAGTGCTGGGGTGATTATATTAATACTGATCATTAAGGTAAAATTTAAGATGGTAACCCATCTAAATAATTTTACAGAGAACTAAATGGATATCCACAAAATAATATCATATATATAATGTATATCATTATGTTCAAACTACTTTCAAATTAAAAGAACTCTAGTCACTGTGAATAAGAAAAAATACACACACATATATAAAATTTAATCCTAGTATTAAATAACTTCACAGAAATAATTAAAAATAATAATACATAAATTTATTGCTACAAATAATGATAAAAAGTGAAATTAAAGATCTAATAAATACTCTATAATACAAATTTATCACTCTGTTATATATCGAATATTTTCATAGACTGATAAATTAAAATATACATTAACAGTGTTTAAATTGTAGTTTACAGATAATGTAAATGAACACATATCTATATTGTACCAATATCGTATCGGTACATATACATAATTTTTGTCTAAAAATTATTAAAATAAAATACAGCTCGATAAAAGAAAATAATCAATAAAAGTTGTACGATTCAGTTTGAGAGATTATTTATAAAAAGTTTAAAGAGTTTTTTTTTATTAAACTAAATGCAGTTTGCTTTAAAGAGTAAAACTAAAAGTTTAAAGGGTTAGTCATTAAACGTTTTATAAACAAAGTTTAAAAGTTTTTTTGTGTGTGTGTGTTTTTTAAAAAAAGTAGTAGAAACAATTAATTCATAGTTTTATGGGAAAAATTAAAAATAGTTGATTTTTAAATAAGTAAAAAATATCTCTTTTAAGTTAAAGAAAGAAAATGTACTCTTAAAACTAAATAATGAGTTTATTTGAAAGAAATATATATGTGTGTAAATGATGAATCAATTTTAAGTATAAGAAAATGTGTGCATGTTGACAAAATAAATAGATGCATGTTAAATATTAAAAAATGATATAGAAGTTAAAATGTAAAAATAAAATGTGCAATGGCTACTAAGTTAAAAATCTACAAAACAACAAGATTTGTGACGGCTACTAAGTTAAACAAAAATCAGCAACAATAAGTTTGCAATGGCTGCTAATTAACATCTCCAACAACAGAATTAAAAGCTTATCAGAGGACTGCAATTAAAAACAAAAAAGGAATTTTGACAACAGATATATCTGGCAGATACCAAAATAACAACAGGATATCCTAATAAATAGTCCAGTTTTTTCATCGGACAGTTAGTTGAAATACAGTTTAGAAAGACTACAGTTCAGTCAGTTCTATGCAGTTCAGTCAATCTATTATGTATTCAGAATCAGAGACCATGCAGTGTTGAGCAGCTTTTAGGAATATACAATCTTGCTCTAGCCCTCAGTCTAATGGAAGATCAGCAATTTGCCCAGTAAAGTGATGCCTGAGTAACAACCTGAAGCTGCCCGATGTCTAACTGTATCTAAGAATATTACCAAGGAAATAATAAACATAAAAACCTCCAAAACATCAAACCCAACTGGTTGGGAAGATTTTAATTTGAAGCAGCAAACAGCAAGAAGTCCACATTAAAATCCTAGGTAACAAATAACATTTTTTTATTTCCATTTATAATTAAAGTAGCCATCGTGATAATTTGAAGCCTCCCAGAGTTAATTAATAATGAACTCTATAGCATGCATAAACGAACTATTGATGTGTGTGTTCTAAATGTCTTGTATGTATTTAATACTATTGTTACATTATATTATATTGTCTGATTTATTAAGAGTGTGTGTCATTATATATAAAAATCATTGTTAAATTTGATTAAGAATGCATAGTACTAGTTTTAAGTTATAATAGTAAACATTGAATGCTTGTAATTATCATTGTTTAATTAATTAAGTTCTTATAAAGTATTTAAAAATCAGAATAAATGTGTAGTTAAATAAATTACTTTAAACTTAATTTTGTCGGTCAATTCTTTTTACCACTAATTAAAGCAATAATTTGTCCTTGTATTACTTAGACTGAGCTGCTTATGGGATGATTCGAGTGCTGGATTATGGGCCTACTGTCCAAACATGTTAGGAATAGTAACTAGCTGGTGCCCGAGGTTTACTCCGAAACAAATAAAGTGCTTTGATAGTAGGGGTTTGAATCTAGCAATCGAGGTGGGCCACAGTCTGGAAATGTGATTGTGTTATACATTGCATAGCTTTGTCTGATCGTGGGTATTGTTGATAGCTCTGCTATCAATAATATTCTCCCCTCTGCTCAGAGAGCCAGTTCATTGATGTAATATTTATAATATAAAATTATAAATTTACAATAAATAAGGTTTAAATTCAGTTCAATCTAGAAATAAAGTACGCTGGATCTTCTATGGTTCAGACCCTGCACAATATGTACACATGCACACATCAAAAATATAAATTGATCATTAAAACCAATAAAAATTCTATTTTACCAAAATTAAAATAATTAAATGTTAATATACTGTAATGGAGTGGAGTAAAAGGTGGCATGGGGTAATGGCAATCACTTTTATCCCCTAATATTATGAATTTAAAATGAACAAATATAAAAGTAACATGAGATCAGCATTTAATAAAAAGAGAATAAAATAAATATGAGCAGAGCAAAAAAATAGCACTGGATAAAAATAAATAATTATAATAGATGAGAATAATAAACAGTCATCTTTTGTAACTGGATTTAAAACAGATGCATTATAAAATATAGGTTAATTACCTAGTAATCTGAATGCACATACTTAAGTGATGAAGTATCTATCATAAAAAATACAATGATAAGATCATGATACATCTGATAATCACCAATGTTCTGAGTATATGGTCTATAGGGTATATGTCAATTATGAGGTAATTTGTAATCTATATAAATCATAAAGTGCAGTAAAATAACTTTAAAGATGTTCTTGAACTTTTCACCATCCAGAGAACTATCTGGATGTCCAAGTACAAATATATACCTCACACACATATAAATTAATCATTATTCTGTTAGAGATAGCTCAAGATTAAAAAGACACTAGAGATGGTGGACCATGAACAAAACAAAATATAAATATATATGCTTAATCATTCTGGGATAATTTATAAATTCTTTAAAACACTATGCTGTATGGAAATCAAATCACGTATACTGCCAATTCTTACAACAGATAGCTGGAGAAAGAAAGACATTAATACTATTTTTTCTTGGCAATTATTTAATAAAATTAGCTACTAAATTCAGAAAATATATAACTATATTTCCAAATCTAATACATTTTATCATATTTATATATATAATCAAAACCACCCCAAATCCAAAATTAAACCAGACCAGCATAAAAATAATATAAAAACACAACCTAGGGTTTCACTGCTACAAGCAGACTTCTCAAGTGTAAAGAACTACAAAAACTACACAATATATAGAATATTAAAAACTACCCACAAATCCATTCACTTCCCATCCACCCTTAATATTAAAAGAACTCTTAAATAAGTTAATTGCTTCAGAATAATAAATTTTCAATAATAAAGACTCTTTAATTCTTGTTTTGATTTCATTTCTCTCAAAGAAAACCTTAGCTTCATCAAAATCAATAGTGTGGCCTGTATCTTTTTCATGGACATACAAAGCAGAACTAAGATATCTATTTTTAACTCTACTTTTATCAACCTTTATTCTTTCATTTAAACTCAAACTACTCTGGTCTATGTAAACCTTCTTACGAAATAAACAAGGAATAAAATATACTACACCAGGAATAGTCTTTCTATCAAAAACTTCTTTTGTATTATTTAATAAATTATTCAATGTAACACCCCTTTTCCAAGCAATTTTCTTATTTCCAAACAATATACTATTTCTACACACAATTTTATAAGAAGACAGTTTAAATGGCAAAGAAATAAAATCATATTTTTCTTTAACTTTTACATCCTTACAAATATTACTATTAAATAAAATACTTTTAACAAATTTATCAGAGTATCCAACACTCAAGTAATCTTTATAAAATTGATATTTCTGAAACAAAGCAACCCCACTAGAATTATTTAATTTAATATTTCTATGACAATAATTCCTTAAAGCAGCTACTTTATGAGATACAGACTGATAGCTATCAGGTTTAATTATAAATCTTAATTTTTTACTTTTAACTAAATGACTGCACAATAAACAATTAGTTTCTACATTTCTAATCACCAAAAGATCTAAAAATTTTAACTTACCAAAATCTAATCCCCCTCCTTCTAACACAAATTTTATAGAAGGATCAAAACAATTAAACTCATTTACAAATTCCTCCAATTTATCATTCTCAACTACAAATAAACAATCATCAACATATCTGACAAATAATTTTACATATAAACAATTCTTTTTAATAATAATTTCCTCTTCCATAAAACTAATATAAACTGAACATACTAAAGGAGAAATAATATAACCTATTATCCAACCTTCCTTAATCTTATAAAAATTACCTTTATAAGTAAAATACATAGAATCTTCCAATAACAAAAGCAAATCTTTAATTACCTTAATTTTATTTTTTGATAAAGAACTTTTCTTAATCAATACTGCTTAACCTATTAACAAACTGATACATATTTTCAATATCTAAACTTCTAAATACCCAATTACTTTCCACTTTAAAATTATTAATCTTATCAAAAGCCTCAAAAGAAGAAGAAACTGTGTACTGACCAAAATCAACAAATTGTTTTAAAAAATTATTCAAGAATCTAGAAATACCCTCTACAACACTACCTGTAAAATCAAAAATAAATCTTAAAGGAAAACCATAAGAAAAAAATATGAAAAAAAATTAAAGTGGTTGTTTGGGAAATTTAATAAAATTTATTGTAGTGATAAAGGGTATGAGAATAATGTTTCTGAGGATAGAGTTGTTAATCTTTCTGATTTGAAGTTAAATGATAGAGAATTAGATATTCTTGGTAAAGGCCCTAATTTTGTTCCATTTCATTCAAAAAATATAGTTTTTGATACTATTTCGTCTATTGAATCTAGTAATTTGAGTGATGAGCAGAAAGTTGGTATTCAATCGATTTTGAATAAAAGTTTAAAAAGGAAAGAAAAATTTGTTATTAATCCTGCTGAGATTAAACATCTTAAGAATAGGTTAATTGCTAATGATGTAATCATTTCTCGTGAAGACAAAGCTGGTATGTTTGTTATTATGAAAGGAGATGAATTCAAAGAGAAAATGGATAGAGAATTAAATAATGGTAAATATATGTTGTTAGATAAAGATCCAGGTAATTTTATTAAAAGAAAATTGATAGTTATTATGAAGAAAATGGTTAATTTAAAAATTTTTAATAGAGTAGATTATTTAAAATGCTATCCTAATGATTTTACATCAGCTAAGATGTTTGTGAATATTAAAACTCATAAACATGGTTTTCCTTTAAGATTTATTTTTGATTTTACAGGTAGTGTTGTAGAGGGTATTTCTAGATTCTTGGATAATTTTTTAAAACAATTTGTTGATTTTGGTCAGTACACAGTTTCTTCTTCATTTGAGGCTTTTGATAAGATTAATAATTTTAAAATGGAAAGTAATTGGGTATTTGGAAGTTTAAATATTGAAAATATGTATCAGTCTGTTAATAGGTTAAGCAGTATTGATGTTCTTTTGTCTGTATTGATTAAGAAAAGTTCTTTATCAAAAAATAAAATTAAGGTAATTAAAGATTTGCTTTTGTTATTGGAAGATTCTATGTATTTTACTTATAAAGGTAATTTTTATAAGATTAAGGAAGGTTGGATAATAGGTTATATTATTTCTCCTTTAGTATGTTCAGTTTATATTAGTTTTATGGAAGAGGAAATTATTATTAAAAAGATTTGTTTATATGTAAAATTATTTGTCAAATATGTTGATGATTGTTTATTTGTAGTTGAGAATGATAAATTGGAGGAATTTGTAAATGAGTTTAATTGTTTTGATCCTTCTATAAAAATTGTGTTAGAAGGAGGGGGGATTAGATTTTGGTAAGTTAACATTTTTAGATCTTTTGGTGATTAGAAATGTAGAAACTAATTGTTTATTGTGCAGTCATTTAGTCAAAAGTAAAGAATTAAGATCTATAATTAAACCTGATAGCTATCAGTCTGTATCTCATAAAGTAGCTGCTTTAAGAAATTATTGTCATAGAAATATTAAATTAAATAATTCTAGTGGGGTTGCTTTGTTTCAGAAATATCAATTTTATAAAGATTACTTGAGTGTTGGATACTCTGATAAATTTGTTAAAAGTATTTTATTTAATAGTAATATTTGTAAGGATGTAAAGGTTAAAGAAAAATATGATTTTATTTCTTTGCCATTTAAACTGTCTTCTTATAAAATTGTGTGTAGAAATAGTATATTGTTTGGAAATAAGAAAATTGCTTGGAAAAGGGGTGTTACATTGAATAATTTATTAAATAATACAAAAGAAGTTTTTGATAGACTATTCCTGGTATAGTATATTTTATTCCTTGTTTATTTTGTAAGAAGGTTTACATAGACCAGAGTAGTTTGAGTTTAAATGAAAGAATAATGGTTGATAAAAGTAGAGTTAAAAATAGATATCTTAGTTCTGCTTTGTATGTCCATGAAAAAGATACAGGCCACACTATTGATTTTGATGAAGCTAAGGTCTTCTTTGAGAGAAATGAAATCAAAAGAAGAATTAAAGAGTCTTTATTATTGAAAATTTATTATTCTGAAGCAATTAACTTATTTATGAGTTCTTTTAATATTAAGGGTGGATGGGTAGTGAATGAATTTGTGGGTAGTTTTTAATATTATATATATTGTGTAGTTTTTGTAATTCTTTACACTTGAGAAGTCTGCTTGTAGCAGTGAAATCTTAGGTTGTGTTTTTATATTATTTTTATGCTGGTCTGGTTTAATTTTGGATTTGGGGTGGTTTTGATTTTATATTGACTAGTTTAGCTTTATGCTTGTAATGTTTATATATATGTATAATTTCATACAGCAAATATGGATAGTGATCACACTATAGACATGCAGTATCTTATCCAGATGTAAAACTCAGAAAAATTAGAGATGGGCAAGAAACTTATCAAACCAAACTATAACAATAGACATGAATAATATGGCTAAGTTGCTTCCCATTAGGAATTTTTAAAGCCATTCATTAATCATAACAATTGTTAAATTTAAACAATATTGTTTGTAAATTACAAAAAAATATTGTATTTTTATTTCTATTGAAGTTTTTAAAATAATATTTCATACCCAGTTAATGGCAGATGCATTTGAGACAAATATAACAGTGGTGTTAATTACACATGCATAAAGTCAGATTACATAGATAGATAGATTGATAGATAAATAGATCAGTAGAAAAACAATAGATAAATAGATGGACAGATAGATCAGTAGATATAGAGAGAGATTGATAGAAAGATAGATAGATGAATAGACTGTATTGTCAGTTGGACAGACAAATAGAGAGATATATGGATGGATAGTTGGATGACTGGGTGGCTGGATAGATGGATATATTTAAGAATGGAAGGATAGATAGATAGATGGAGATAGATGGATAGATAGTAGAGATCAATAGATGAAGAGATGGATAAACAGACTGATGTTACAGACAGCTAAATGGGCTAATGGATAGATAGATGGTTGAATAGATGGATGGTGGGTGGGTGAATGGGCATTGGGAGAATGGATGGATGGATAGTGGATCAATAGATAAAAACATAGTTAGATGGATAAATTAATGGATTGATGAATAGATAGATAGATAGATAGATAGATAGATAGATAGATAGATAGATAGATAGATAGATAGATAGATAGATAGATAGATAGATAGATAGATAGATAGATAGATAGATAGATAGATAGATAGATAGATAGATAGATAGATAGATAGATAGATAGATAGATAGATTACCTTTTGTAAATCAAGTTCAGCTTCTTTTACACTTTTTTTCTTTAGATAATTAAAGTCAGGCCAACCCAGTGGATTTGGATCAACATCTTTATGTTCTAATCCAGTAATCACTATATCTTTGGCAAAGAGTAATGTCATCAACATATGCTCAAACCAAGATGGGACTCCTTTACTACGATCACTTAGCATACTATAATACAAAATTTAAAAATGAACAATATAGAAACCCATAGAAAATTAATCTTGTTCTGGAAAAAAAATTTTTTTCAATCTTTCAATAATTAATTTAACTGAATTACATAAAAGATTAAAGCAGCAATGAAATAAAAGATTATTTATGTAAGTATAGTCAGTACTTATGTGAATTTCATAACAATAAAATTTCTTAAAATGTATATGTAATGAGTTAAAATAGTTATGTAGTGATATATCATTTTCTTTGAAATGTATTTAGATTGTGTAAATGGATATACAAATCTGATACATTAATCTCAGTGATAAAAATATCTTCTTCAAGAAGTATAATAATTCTTTCTTATTGCATTGCCAAATGTATACCACATAATACTAAATTGTCCATGCACTTTACCACTGTTACACACCACCCTTTCCTACAGTTTACAGTTTTGATTGTCCTACCATATGAATATTGAAACAGTAAGATTCGTATTCGAATCTTAAGTTTCACCTTTTTCTGTCGTCTCTCACTGACCGGTCTATCCCGCCCAAATTTAAACTTTTTGATATCGAATTGTGTGTGTAACAATATTAAAAATGTATAAATATATGTAGAATTCAGCATAAACATGCACACATTTCGATCTCAAATTAAACGCAATAAATAGGGATAAAATAATATAATTTAGATTTCTTTTAGTTATATAATTTTGTATAATTTTAATCATTTATTTTGGATTATAAAGTTCGTATTTATTGCTTTGTTTAAATTTCATTTAATAATAATTCTAAAAATATCTGATGTAATATTTAATTAAAAGTTAAAATAATCTTATGTTCCCTTTTTGTTTTTGAAATTTAAAAGCATCGGTCAGTGATAGATAATAGATTAATTAAAGAAAAATTCCCCAAAATGTAATTAGTAAATGTAAAATGTAAACAATAGAACGGCAGCTTTCTTTAATTAAAAAAAAACAACTAAATGCATTGATTATCCTCAGGGCAGATTAAATAGAACCTAAAAATATCTTAACAAAAATGTGAAAGATCAAGATAAAAAAAGAGGCCATCTTAGACTTGCTGGAGACATTCACTTAAACTTTAGCTTTGCTCTCGATCACTGAGAGTCTCCAAAAATAATAAAAATAATTTGTTCCTGCCAAGGTATGACCGAGTAAAGCACCTAGATTATTCTCCATCGGGAGATGGCCTATCGGATGCTGAACTTTCCATTGCCCATCATAAATTCACCATGAAGATCTGCTGCCTGAAATGAATGAGAAAGCTGCTGCTGCCATGAAATTAAATGAATATCTAAATACAAGAAAGAATTGCCACTCGTGAACTTTTTGCTGCTAAACTAATGGAATCAGAAAACTTCTTATAAAACAGGTACCTGTCTGTGTTCAAACTCTAGAGTACTCTAATAATATGCTATAGCTCTTCTTCATAATACTTATCTAAATTATAAAATGTAAAAACTATCATTTGTATAACTAAAATTGAATAATTAATTTAATGTGTAAATTTCTCTAATAATCTAGCTTACCTCACTCTATCTTTCGTGGGTGCGTATTTCTATAATCAACATGTTTATCTATAGTTATTATTTAATTATTGCATGCTCATAATTGTCTCAATTTTCAAAGTAAATCTATGATCGCTTGAAACAAAGAATGCGTGTCAAATTTTCATTAATATTTACTTTCCTTAATAACTTCACTTTCATATAAATCGACACGCATTCAGTGCATCATTTATTGTAATGCAGGGTCTACTACTTCGCAAATGGCTGGCATATTAGTTGTCATAACTCCCAGTTTATATATATTTTGTATTTATTAAATTTAATGAATAATTCTAGAAAATCCCATTTCTTTGAGAGTCGCCAGAGTTCTTGAGTAAATGTTGGTAATGTAGGGCCAAGTCAGAAATCTATTTAAATCTCATCATAACCATTTATACAGTATACATGTGTTACGTTTTAGAGATGCGATGATCTATTCCGCCGTAAATATTCCGGATTCTCCAGGGTTGAAATTAACCCCCGTCGTCCTACACAAGCGGACATAATAAATGCTCCCATAGGATTTGACCTGTCATGCAGCCAGTGGCAAATTGCGACACGTACCGCTTGTCCCTGGTTATGCTTATGTGACACCTTACTTCATCGGGCCGATGGCAGAGACCAGCCTGACATCCTTATAAACTCATTCACGGCATTGCAGTTTCGATATACTGCCATTCCATATCGCCTTTCTAAAGCGTACCACGTGTTCCTTTACTTAGTTTTATTATTCTATATATCACTCCGCCTCTGCATTATCTTCATAAATCACTCTCAAATAAATGTTTGGCCTTAGTTATAAATAAATATTTTAATTAAATAAATATAAGTCTGCCATTACTCTTATAACTCATACTTTAGACTCTTGCATTGCAAAGGTATAAATCCCTCCAGGCATGCATTAGAAATACTTACTCGAGAATTTTAGGTAGCTAGATTACACCTTCAAATAAGTGAATTCCTTTTGTAAACATTTCAGTATCGGAAATACCGCTACTGAAATTCTCAATATAAAATGATGTCTAAATAAATAAATGTATTCTTTAAAATATAGTCATGTCGCAAATCCCGCTACTGAAGCTTTAAATCCACAAAATATTATTATTAATGATTGTTTTATTAAAATGTATTAATAAATAATTTTAAACTATACGTCTGCAATTACGTTTCATTTATTCGATACCCATTCTATATAATATTTCCTCGATTATGTAAATATGAAGGTTTAATTAATATTAGTTTGGTTATTGGCTAACTCGAGAATAAAATCATGAGTCTCTTGCATATCCCTGACCACCGTGCCTAAGGAAATATTTACTAATGTCGCATCAGATGCGTTGTTTCGTGGATTGTATTGTGGAACCGATAAACTATGTTCGAACTCAGTACCACGGGTGGCTTCGCTACTCGATGGTGCTGCTAATCTGTATGGTGGTCGAATTCTGCACTATGTTTACGAGTCACACGTTTTCTGACCATTACAATATAAATATATATGAACATACAATTTACATTTTGTATATACTTCTTATAATATCTTTTTATTTTGCATTATTATTATTCATTTCTTATCCTTTTTTACATTTTATATTTATTAATCAAAATATTTCTTATATATATATATTCTATTTTTATTCTTTATTTTATTTTATTCTTATAACTTAAGAGTCAAATATTATAGGAATAAAATAAAATAAAGAATAAAAATAGAATATATATATATTATAAAGTTTTCCATTTTGCTAGGCCTCTCTACGCATTATAAATGCGCAAGTTGTTCAAGTTATGTCAAAAGAAGGAAGTTGTATTTCTATTTCTCAAAAAAACATAAGTATCTTTCCTGATCAACTCTAGTAATAGTTACTATTTACGTTATCGACGAAATCAGTTTTTAATTTATTTGAAAGGCACCAGGATCCTATAAGGACCCACTGAAAACGTCATATAACATCTCGCAAATTATAAATTAAAAAGAAAAGATACTTTTAAAAGTAATCGGTATTATATTTTTCCGTGAATGAGCATTATTTCCTAAATATTATTATTCTTGGAACTTATTAAACATATTGGCAAAGGTAAATTATATTTTTAAATATCAATAAACGAATATTAATAAATTTAATAATAATTAATAACTATTATTAATAACACACAATGAAAAAGATTGATAAAAGTAAAATCTCTTTTATTCTAACAAACTGAAATATTTAACGTTAAATTGTTAATTAAATAAACTGGAGAGAACACACACTAATTCGGATATAAATCAATTAATAAAAAAACAATTTCACAATTACAGTTCACTTCCAAATTTCTTCTAGAAAGTTCCTAAAATGAATGTCCCTTGCACAAGAAAATTAATGTCTCTATCGGGATTGTTTAAACATATTTTTAAGAATTGTTTGCAAATGTTTAATTTTGTCACAATTGGGAATAACAAATCATAGCTTACTGGTAAGTTTTGTGAATTCAGGAAGATTGTAGCTTACTATGCATAGTTTTTTGGATTAGAATTGAGCTCGGTCTTTGATTATTAGTTGATCTTGTAGTCTGTTCTGAAGGCTAATCGCAGAGGCTTTTCTAGTATCCATCTTCTTAACGATGTCAGCTGAAGCCCTGGTCTACTCCCGCATGAAGGATTATTTCATCATGAAGTGGTCTTGGATTTAATAATCCAAAACCAGCCAAAGGAAAAAACAGAAAAAACAAGACGTTCCTCAAACTGGTCTCTGCCTTTTTATACTAGAGGTCCAGTTTTCAGACTTCTGCACATGTTATTATCATGGTGTTTAGGTTCATAATCTTCTACAGTCTTTAATCATTTTTCAATTACAAAGTTCTCCTTTTTTTTCAAGTCTTTCGGCCATCTTTAATTAGCTAAAATATTTTTCTTTTAGCTTATCTTTTTACTTTTGGAATTCTTTTAATTTATCTGGATTGGTAATCTGTGTATCTTTTGTTCTCTCCAATTTTAACTTTTATTTTTACTTACATAAAAAAAATACGAAAGACAATTTTAACTTTCACTGTACGTTTTTAAAAAAATAAATTATACTAACACAAAAAAAATCTAAATTTACTTTTTAGCTTTTAACAAACGCCAATACATTTGTACCATATAAATAAAAGATACAATATATATATATATATATATATATATATATATATATATATATATTGTAACAGTAGATGGGTTCCAATACGGGTACTAAAGGAAATAAAAGGCAATAATAAGTACAAAAGTGTTTATTGCGATTGTTATTATGGATTGAATTAATAGATGCAAGAAAATTTATATACATTCGAACCCTGTTACAAAAGAATGTGAGTGAAATACATTAACCATTTAAAGGCATGAACGTATATATATATATTTATTACATGTGTTGTTGTGATGTTGGGTAAAATTAATTACTAACAGATAGATTTGTATGTGAAGATGAAGAGGAGTGGTTATGTGTGGAATTGTATTTCTATATTTTTGTTTTATATGTTTTTGTTATTTATTACTGTAAGTCATAGTTATTGAAATAATGTCATTTGTAGCATATGTTTCTCAATGAAAACAAATTAAAAATAAAGCTGGAGAGAGTAATAAAAGGAGTTGCAAGTTGTGCCAAGGGCGATTTCTGCTAATGACACTTGTCATAGGAATTCCAAGAACTGGCCAATTTAGTATTTTGGAACAATGGAAGCTAAAAGCATTTCTGAGCTAATGGTCATTGGTGTATGGATAGAAAAAAATGGAAGTGAAAAAGAGTTAAAAAAATAACTATATAGATATATATTTGATTTTGTAGTGATTCGGGAAAGTGACCATTAGAGAGAAAGAAGTGTGGAAAGTAAATTTCATAAAGTGATTGTATTAATTAATAAAAATTAATAAGAATGGACTCCATTGAAATGCTGGGGTAGAAGAATCATGTGGATTCATTAAACCAGCCAGGGTATAACTGTTTGTGATCTGCCGACCACGATAATCTTTGTCTATGGAGATTTTTGCCATCTATTTCAAGCAAGCGAAATGATCATGGAACTCCAAACAGCAAAAACTTTCATTCAATCAATTTTAGAATCATCTACCTAACCTCTAGGATGGATTATTTTATGTGAAAATGTCATGGAATCTATTATCATCTTCCAGACCAACAATTCTCGCTAGGATAATCACCATTGTAATACTGTAAGCTTACAGATCATCAGCCTTAAACATATGAATGTTCGCTCTCAAATGAGGTAACTTTGACTTTCTCTATATATATTAAGTGAACATATAATAATAAATTAAGAAATATGCACTTTGTTCCAACTTAAAGAAAGAATTATAGAGAATAGATTAAATTATTTTATAGATACAATTATGATGCATAGTTGCACTCTTTCATGAATGTGTATACTGATATTATATATATATTGGAATGACTGGGTCGTATGATTGAGTTATTAGTATATACGTGTATTAATAAATATTAGAATTTTAAGCTATAACTTGTGTATTTATTTGAATTACGAGATTCTTATAATTTCAGGGTTATTATTTATAAAAGCTGACTGATATTCATTACTGTATATCTCTAAAAGAAGTAAAATAATAAGATTAGTAGGGCAGATAAGGAAATTATAAAAATATATAAATGTTTCTTTGTAAGATAATCTCAGCTTCGTTCTCCCGATAATCATTGTCTCGCAGACCTTGAGACTGAGCTAGTCTGGATAAGATATCCAAAAAGTGGTCCACTGAAACCTTTTCTTTTGTTTTTGAGGAGTATAATTTCTTATTAATTTATAAGATTGGCACTTGAGATACTCATAAATATACCTTCCCGAAGCTCGGGTAATAACCTGTTCTCACTCAAATTCTTAGAACAGGATCATGTGTAGACTGTTAATATATATATATATGAAGAATTTTGATCGATAAATATAGAATGTAAAAAAGGGTAAGAAATGAATAATAATAATGTAAAATAAAAAGATGTTATAAGATGTATATATAGAATGTAAATTATATGTTCAAGTATATTTATATCCATATGTTTGTATTATGTTGTAGTTCTGAAGAAGATTGCTGGAGCAATAGAAACTGTAAACTATAAAAAAGGGTGATAAATAAAGCATTGCGTGACAGTGGTAAAGTGCATGGACAATTTAGTATTATATGATAAAAATATCATTGCAGTTATTTACTAGAGGTTATTTTTTTTCTTATTGTTTTGTTCAAGTTATTATAATTAAAACTAATATATTTATAAAGACTTCAAAAATGTTTGTATATATAAAGTAGAATGAAATTTATATTGTTATTAATATTCTTTTCTCCGTGGATATTTTCTTATAGTTATTGATGGATATAAATATGTAAAAGATGCTTCTGAAATGAAGTAAAATCCATAAACAAAATATCATAAGTTTCCCTGAAGGTTTGTGGTTATGACATTATGGTTGTATTTATATGTTGGACTATTTTCATCATTTAACGTTAAATCGTAAATGTCTTTAGAAAAAAAATTAAACTTTATTTAAATTTCCAAATTCAAAAGGACACAGGTTACTATATAACAATAGTTTGAGTAACATTATCCTCCTGTCTCTTTCAGGTGTTGATGGCCTGACCAGTTACAGTACTCGCATAGAATCGAATCTGGGCCTCTGGATTCTTGAATATTGAAATTTTAAGAAAACACTCTAACCAGCAACACTTGAAGATGAGAGGAGAATAACTTTACTTGAAATACTGGTTATATACTAACCTGTGTTCTATTACTAACAATTGAACGTATTTTGAAATTGTTTTAATTTTTTTTTTTTTTTTTTTAAAAAATAATATTACATGATGGTCATAGACCAACATATAAAAATAACAAAGTCACATAATCTCTGGTTTCATATTACCTTTTAAGAGAAAATAAATATCTCTTATTCCAATCCTGGCACTTTATATAGACTTGAATAATCGATGATAGACTAGATATCAGTGCTTAATAAATCCCTATCTACTGTTATCTGTAAATTCTCAGACTAGTATGTAGCTTATGGCTTTTATCAAAAAATAATTTTGAACGTTAAATTAGTACATCTGGACTTTTTGTATCTAATGTACCTCTCCTCCAATAGATATAATTTGCTCCTTTTTTTAATATCGAGCTATCAGCCTGAAGTCCAAAATATTATTAATTGAAATTCAAAATTATTATTTAAATTTCAGGCTAATAACTTAATCGTAAAACAAAAAATAAATGATAGCTTCAGAAAAAAGATGCACTGAATTCAAATAATCTAAATGTACTAAGTTCAGATTCAAACTCCCATTGCTGAAAGCCATAAGCTAAAAACTAGTCTGAGAATATAAATATAATAGCCCTAGATATGGACTTTTTAAGCATTACTATATGTTATTTATTTTTCAAGCTTACCCAAGGCTCAAAGTGGAGTAGAAGAAATCGATTTTCTACTGAATTTTGTTTTAAATGTTGTTCACGGGGGGGGGGGTCTATATATAAAAAGAGGAGTGCATGTGAAGAAAGCTTAGCAAGTGGATAGTCTTGATTTTTATTGTAGTGTAAGCTGCTTAAAAAAGCTTGTAATATGTGCAATCAATATTATATATCATGCGTAATTATAATAATGATCAATATTATGTACTTAAGCATTTTTCCTAACTTTATGCATGAGAAAAAGATCATTTTATTTTTTTAATCATATCTATAAAATTATAAAAACATATTAAGAAACAAATATAATAATAAAAGTATACACCCCATACCTTTCTTTACCAACGACTCACTTCAAAGTTAACTAGATTTTTGCGCCACACCCATTGCCAAAGAGTTTTAATATTAACGTGATACTTGTGCTTGTTGTTTTTTTCATAATGTCTTTACTCTAGGACGAATTGTAGATAAGGAAACCGTGAGTTTTATCTCACGTTTTTTATTTTAATTTCAATCATTGATGAATATGCCACTTCGCATAAATAGAGAAGGGCAATACAATTTTTAAGATCTTTGTTAATATATTTGGAAATTCAGATAAAATTTTATCCAAAATGCAAATACATTCCTTTCATCAAATTCTATTCTTTAATTTCTATCATTTATTTCTAGAATTTATTCTTCTTCTTCCAATGTAGTTAAAAATTAGTCAAAGTTTTTGTTAATTAATAAAGAATTTGTAATCCAGTCATATCGTTAACATTCAAAGATCAAAAATAGTGTTTTCCTAATGTCATAAGTGTTTCAGATACTAACTTTAAAATCTCACCTTATTTGTTTAGTTTAGACATTTGCGAAACGTATTTATATTTTTGTATTTTATTCTCCTTTTTCCACAAACACAATTTATCATTAAAGGATTTAATTTTATCAGTTGGTACTAAAATATTTTTTGCTAGCTTAAATTTAGTTCATTCATTTGACCAAACAAATCTGCCAAAATTGCCAATTTTGAACACCATAATTCGTTACCCAATTAATCACTGCATTACTTTGCTCAGTTGTAAAATAAACAAGCAATTCTCTACGCAATTTTTAAAATCGTGCTAATACATTGTCATTTGGTAATTATCCCGCTTCAGTGTGCAATAACAGTACTAAATGATCAGTTAGTAACTTTGCATAATTTAGAAAATATGTTAATTTTTTAAGGTTTATTTTTGATAAAATTACCATTTTAATCAGCTGCTGAAAAACTATTAGCAACTCACAATATATTTAGAAATTACACTCTCTTCTTGTAAAAAAACAGTGAGTCAAAATAATATCTGGATCGCATTCTTTAACTTTAGCAGCAAATTCTTTTATTAAACCTGTCATAGATTTTGCTCCATAATTACAAATTCATATGCAAGATTTTCAATTTGAATTCTAATTTTTTATATAATCGTTTGTTATTTAAAAAATAACTTTTCCTGCAGTTCTTTCAGATGATTCCTTTCAAAAGAAAAATTGGTTGATCATATCTGCGCTTTCCCACTTATCTGTCAATTCATCGATTTGAAGTGCAAATATATTATCAGATTTGAAGTGTTCTATTACTTGAATTTCAACATCTTCCAACATATTTAGAATCCACCTGCTAATAGTGTTATTACAAAGAGGAATTTTCAGAATTTCCTTTTTTGCATCATGTCCGAATAAGGTTTTCACCACAGGATAACAAGTTGGTAAGATTAGATTATGCATTTTCCCTTCTATCTCAGCAACTAAGAAACTATATCCCTGTGCTTTGTTAGAGGTTTTGAGATATTTTATAAATGACTATTCTTGTTTATCCTTTGAATTTAACAGACTTTTGAAATATTCAGGAAACTTCATTAATAGGTTTGGATATTTTGCAACTAAATGACATTGTGATTTATTAGAAACCAAAAAAGCATTGCAAAGTTTTCCATTACAAAGAATGCAAATTGGGGTAGGACAGTCTTTATCACTTACCCATAAAAATCCCATTGTAATATATTTTGCCATATCGATTCCAGCTTTTTAGCAGAAGGTTCCGGTTTCGGTACCGTTATCATTATCAATACTTTTATCTTTACTTTTTAATCCTTTTCTATTTAAAAAATTATCTATTTTAATGACTGTTTAAATTTTGAAATAAATATATATATTTTAAATTGTAAATACTAAATGTTCATCTTACTAAGCTACTGAATTTCACAATTTAATAAATAAGAGACACATTGCATATGCTTGATAACTTTATATATCTGTAATGAATGACGTAATAAAGATAGAACTATTACGATAGGACCAGAGGATGAATAGTTAATCAGTAAAATATAGTTCATAACCCTATGATTGCCAAAAACTAATCGTTCACCACTGTCTACTTACTAAGATAAAAATTTAACTATGTTGCAACAATTGTATGGTGCTCCTAATCAGGATGCGAATTCAACATATTCTCATTGGCTAACCAAACCTACAAATTAATAAACACCACGCGCTAGACACTACTGAAGCATGGGATTGAAGCACGTATTTTTTGGAATTATTGTAGCTTATCAGAAATTTTCTAGATTTTCTGTATTTGTAATTTTGATAAGCTTGTATTATTTTTTTAGTATAAATTTTGATATTTTGCCAACACACGTGAGAAATTCTATTCTAGCGACACATAAATGGATTGTGATACACACGTTGGGAAACATTGCTCTACAATCTTATATATTATAATATTGTATCTAAGAATACACAGAATACATATTCCTACTAAAATATATATTATTATAGTAAAAATAATTGTATATATATATATATATATATATATATTCTAACCTTCTCGTGCATCTTCACTTCAGAATAATATATGAATATGAAATAAAACGGGTTCTATCTCAGTTAATAATTAATAACTAAAATATTCAGCATTAAAATTAAAATATTTCACTAGCTCAAATTTAAAATACGAATAAGGTTCAGTTTATAAAAATAAATTAAATAAATATTTAATATTTTCATGAGACTTGAAGTGAAAATACAGGTGACAAGATAGATTACATTGAGCCAATATCCCACAGGATACTACCTCAATGGCATAAGAACACTATCCCCCCTTTATTACTATTTCAAATAACAAACTCATAGTATTCTTACGACTTTAATAACTTCTACTCACTAAGATTAAACTAATAATTAAGTCTTAATCTTCTATTTGATAATAATCTAGCTCAAATAAAATAATCTCAGGTTCATAAAGTTTATTCTAAGTTAATTTAAAAATACGGTAGTAAAATATGAGAAGGGATTTTATGTCATAATCTACTACACTGAAACTAATAATAATAAATAATAGTAATAATATTCTTCATTGTTTAACTAATTCTGTATATCTTTTCTTTTTACTATAATTTTATTACCATAATAAAATAATGAAATAATATAATATGATCTTATATCTTCATGTAATGATATAATAAATACGTGGTAGCATTTTAATAATCTGACAAACAAAATATGTGTGGCAACTGATAGCATATAATTTAATATAATATTGTGATAACTGATTTATGACCAATAAAATAATGTAAGATTATGATTATTTAATTATAATGAATACCAATAAAATATTTAAAATTCTTAAAATAATTCTCTATTTATCTTTTTGTGCAAAATTATATATTTGTTTCGATTATTATGCATATATCGTGATTTCATGCAGCGATGTGGAGAAATAAATAACTCGGACACAAAATTTTTGAAATAACAAAATTTAACAAAGTTTATTACTAACAACAAATAAATAAACAATTTATTTACACTATTTACAGTGGATATCCTTAACTTTTTTTACTTTACAGTTTGATCTACCGGGTTATAAAAAAAATAATTTATATTTCAATTATATCTTTATTTAGATTTAGGACAAAATTTAAAAAAAATGTTACTATTTGGTTTCTCATTATGGTTAACTTATTACAAATATATTTATCTACTTTATTAGCAACAGCATTTTATCCTTAATATTATTAAACTATCTTATTTTAAAAAATTCATACTTAGAAAAACATTCTATAGAAAACAAAATTTTATAATGAGTATGGATTTCTCAAAATATTAAAAAAAATTTCATCTTGCAAAGTCAAAGATGTTACACAAAATATTATCCAAAATTCAGTACTAGATTTTAGTATTTATCACACAATGTTTACTAATCATAATATATTCTTCTTTAAGCCTTACTTTAGTATGATATAAGTGTAATCATCAATATATTTCTGTTAATCAATAAACAAAAAATATACTATGCATATTGTTTACATAATTTACTTTGTACTATTGTATTTTAAAATATGCAATACTTATTTTTCTCTTAAAAAAAATAATACTAAAGCATTTAAAATTATTATCACTTTAAAGAAAATATCTTTGTTTAGATACTTTATTTTAAAAAAGTTTATATTTCATTTCCGAAATAAAATTCAAAATATATTCTATGATTCTTTTCTTTCCTTAGGATACTTTGGATCTTCAATTTTAAGTTATAACGTCCTATTCCTTCTAAGCAAATAAACCAATCTTATACAAAACGATAGCATAACCTAAGTTCTAAATTATTTATCATTTCTCTTAAACATATCTTACTGAACGATGCAGTTACATGAAATAAAGATAGCGAAAACAGATGCATAGGATTAAGGAAGAAAGCTAGAGTATTACTCTTAACATATCTCAAAATCATGGCACAGTGCGAAGAGGTATGACATTTACCTGCCTAATATCCTCTAGTACAGGGACGATGTTAAAGCTATTTCTTCAGCTTTATTAGAACATCAAATATTTAAAGAAATATAAACACTGTCCAAATAAAATGTGTATCAGTCATAGGGCTTTGTTAACTATGCTGATATTCACATAAAGACTAAATATTATTTCCATTCCTTATAACATCCTATTTCTTAAAACATCATCTTGGTTTCCTGTTCACTAAGTACTTCCAAGCCACTATTTCAACATTATTTCTCAAGATTTTCCACATCTTACATCGATAAATAACTATCTGCATTTACAAAACAATAAATAAAATTCATTAATAGTTAAACAATCTAGCTGTTCCACAAGAAAAGTCTGCTTACTTCATTATTCTATATGTCTAATCATATACAATCTACTTAGACAATATTTGAATATCCCATAACATGAAAATTTTAAAAGAATCACATAATTATTTGTTATGTTGGATTATATCACTAATAAAAAAAATAAAAAATTGTCGTATGCATATTTTCAAATCAATCCTATCTCATAATGTTTTTTAAAATGTTGTATGAAATGCGGTACATATAAGTAAAAAAAACTTTTACACTTCATTCTTCCAATTTATGGATGATCTAAAGAAAACAAAAAAAATATACATTATAAATTATCAATAGTTATTATTATTACCAATAACCTTTATCTAGTCATCGTGTTCAGTAGGCTTCCTTTATCCACTTGAGCATTGCAGATATAAAAAAAATTCACACCCATACACTTTATATTAAAATATTTTTAGCTAAATTATTAGATTGTTATATTATAAAATTTTAATATTAATAAATTAATGTTTTTATGTTTTTCCTAATCTTATATAAAAATTTAGATTTAAACTAGGTTAACAAAATAAAAGGAATCAAAACTATAGTTACATATTTTCTTGACGATAGTTCCTGATAAGTCCAAAATGCTTATTATTTTCTCTAGAGTTTTTAAAAATGTTCTCCTCCAAGCGCGTTAAAGTTTAAAATAAAAATAATTATTAATCCATTTAGTAAAATTTATAGAAAATAATCCTTGGTTTTAGTATTTAGGATGATAATTATTAAATCATAATATTAATTAATCCCGTGAAGCTTCTTAATCTTCTCTACCAATATTCTCTGCGTATCCGATGCATCAATCCATCTAATTTAACTTTAAAAAATATTCGATAAACTTTTAAGTACTATTTGTATTTCCATGGATCCATTTTTTTTATTCATCTATGTGTTCACTTTTTATCTATGTTTCCTTCTTGATACATTTAAACTTTCGTTTGGTATTTTTTATAAATCTCTTTTAAAATAAAAACTTCAAGTACTTTTGAACAAATCTTTTCCAAATACATTTTAAATAATTCTAAGAACGGATATTTTAATATCAAAAACGCTTCTATAACATATTCTCCTGGGTTCTTTCTTAAATTTTGCACTCGAAAATATTTTTTTAAAAAATGTTACCTTTAGAAAGGATATAACATTTTACTCCTTTGAATATCATATTATATAAAATAATTCATGCAATATATAATTATCTTATTACCATTTAAAAATAAATCTTGGATAAGCTTATAAATAATACGTTTCAATACATTTTTTAGACTCCGTATAATGTCCGAGCTGTGGTTTTTTATGTACCAAAACAGTTCTTCGGTGAAATATTAATAAAGCTGTATCAATAAATATTCCAAACATTTTTACAGTATTACAATTTATATCCATTTTATTTTGTAGTATATCCATTTTTTATTGCGAAGTTTAGGTTAAATTTTTAGATAAAATACGACTGATAAAGGAACTTTAAAAAATTTAACAAAGCATGTTAAACGAAATTATTAAAATATTTTTTTAGTTTACACTCTCTTTTTTGCAAGTTACTTTTAAAATATTAATTAGTTTTTGCAAATAAATTATGAGAAAGTACTAAAAAAAAAATTGACTAAAATAAAAATTTTAAAATACTATCTCTTTGATAGCTATAATTTACCTTTCTCTGGTTTCAATACATTATTAATCTCCCCTTATACCCCCGTGCAATTCATATTTATAGTCTGTAAGAATACCTATTCCTATTGGTTAATTCTTACTTTAGCTTGAGAACAAATTTACATATTTTCAATTTCAAGTAGAATTGAATTTCAAAATTAGAAATTATGACGTTATAAAATTTAAAAAATATTATTTAAAATATTACTTTTGAATCAATTATTATTTTATTAAAATTATTTAAACATTTAAAATAACTTTTAAAATAACCTTAATAACCTATTCCATTTAGCTATTTTTATTTAAACAAAATATTTAATTTTTATTATATCTGTATTCGTCTTTATTACATTACTTAAAACATTACATACGATAGTTAACTTAATATTTATTACTATTTACTTTTATGATAGGCAATAATTCTATCCAATTCTATAATATAACTTTTAAAATATTTTAAACTTTGTTATTAATTCAAACAAGTGTGTGTGTGAACGTATATAGTATACAAGTCACATGATTAATAACTTTGACAGACGATTTTTAATCTATTTCTCTGCCCAGATTAATAAAATTGATACACTTATTATATTATATAAAATAATTATAAAAATTTGGAAGAATAATTTAGAAAATATAGAATTAGATATAATTTTCACCATCATAAAGTTTATTTTAAAATATACTATATTAATTTTGACTATTTAAATATGATTACAAATTTAAATATAGCATTTATTAAATTATACGTTTTAAACTATTAAAATCGAATTTTTAAATATACTTTTAATTTTTATAGCTGTGTTATTTAATATGGCCAGCTTTTACAACCATATGCAACAATATTTTAAGCTTTACATAACTATTTTTAAATGATTTTATATACTACATATTCTCTTTAGCTTCAAATTGTACTTTAAAGATATAATTGACTTAATATAATTAATGTATTAAAAGAACATATTCTAAATTTAAAATTTTTTAGTAATTGACTGTTATAAACTATTACTGACCTATAGAAAAGGACACAATATATATACAAATAATAACATGATAAATATTTTACTGTTAAAATGTAAAAGTGTTACTTCACACAGTTAATAAATGTATTTAATGAAAGAATGTAATAATATTAAAATATCAGAAAATTAAAATGTTTTAAAGTTTATTATTATATAATAAAATTTAAAAAAAATGATGTAATTTTATTTAAGCGCATTTAGGTATAAACAACACACTAATCCTTTCAACATTATCTCCATATTTTTTCTTTTAAAATTTTTATATTATCATAAGACTTTTCGGACAACTCATATTTATTTCATTTTGGCTGTTCTCAAGTTTATTAGATATGTAGTCCATTTGGTTTATCCTTTCGCATTTTTCTTTATTTTTTTTTATTGTATACATTTTCTCAAGCATTTTTATCATCATCATCGTAAACTATTATTGATCTTTACAATTGGAGATTCTGGCAATTCTTTAAACACATTTTCTAATAGCTAGCTTTATATATTAAATATTTTTTTATTTATACTGAGTTGTCTATATTAATTTTGTTTTATAAATTGATTCTTCTAAATTTCATAATATGCATATAAATGCAGGGGTGAGCTTAACTGAAAAAATACAGCTATAAAATGAAAAGCAGTTTGATAGCCATCTCTATGCTGGAAACATTTTATCTTCCTGAGATGTATATTTGGAAATTTTATAAAATTGTCTCATAATCAAATGTTTGTAACAAGCATCATCACAGTATCTGGTGCTCAATGAATTGAAAGTTTATTATTTATATTGTTTATTTATTAACCAGAATGTCTTTCCTGAAATGTGTATGAGAAGGTTGTCTATTGAGAAATTGCAGAGGTACACATTAAGTTATGATAAACATGTAGAAACACACACAAATGAGAGTTGCAGTTAATATATATAAAATCAATTATATATATATATGTGTGTGTCTGTTTAGAAGTATAGATGAAATTTGATTACATAGAACTCCTTATGCATTACTAATTTACATATGTATAAAAGCATATATGGATAAATAACAGTCGTTTAATAATTTTCATTATATATATATATAATTTTAAAATATTTATTGCAACTGGATATTAAAAAAACTCTGGAAAAAGTCTAAAGCAGGTGGCTGAGAAATTTATTTAAATTGTATGAGTAGAAATTTTTTAACCAAATGGTGAAAGTTCTAGAATCAAGAATAAAATGTTAAAGAATATCAACTTCTAACCTCAACCATTTTCCGATTTGCTAACATTATTCATAACAATTCAGGATATCTACTATTTTCTCATCAAGAAGTCAAAGTCATTTAAAATATAGAATAATAGTATTAATTAAAGTATTTAGACAATTGACACCCTAATGAAAAATTATTAAATAAAATAACAATCTATGGCAAATTTTATCATTGTATTCGTATAAAACTTTTACCCAGATGGGGAAAAACCTTCTCAATAGACATCAAAAATAAAGTTTCACAGATATTTTTAATTATCTGCAAGAAAAAATTCCAGTCATTGATACAAATAAGTTTTCTTAAACTTTTGTTGCTCCATTTTTGAAATATTTATTGAAAACAGTAAGATTATTTATCATAAATCTTAAAACTTTTATAAATATCAGCTGCTAACTTGAAATTTTCGACATAACAGAAGACAAATAAATAAAGTATAATTATTATTAAAATTATTTTTAATAAAATAAAAACATGGATTAAATTTTTAAGAAAGATATTTTTGAAAACTATTGTGTCCAAACTATGATTTGTCAATGATTGATGATAAAAAAGATATCACATGACCACCATTTCTTATGCTTACACAAACTGTTTATACAGAGGCTAAATCCTTCATACAGTTGTGCCACAAGTGCAAGCTAAAGGAATCAATAAATGCAAAAAGTTTTTGTGCATAAAATCTCTATTTAGTGTCTACTCATCCAATATTCTCAGTCTAGTTTCCAGCTTGTGGCTTTCATCAGTGATCTCAGATCCAATGCTCCTCACTGATGAAACCATAAGCTGGAAAGTGGTATGAGGATATTGGATGAGTAAGCACTAGATAGGGATTTTATGCACAAAACCTTCTTGCATACACTAGTGGTGTTACTGTATGGAGAGTTTAACCCCTGTGTAAAAAAAGATATGTAAAAAAATAATTTACTCTCTATATAAAATGATATGTGAAATGGAATGGAATCTTATAATGCAATTCAGCAAATATTTCAGATGAAATTTCTTCTATTTGAAGAACAAGCTGTTGTTAAAATACCTTACAGAAACAAAGCATCTGTAATAAAAATACAGTATTCTAAAAAAGTATTAATAATTATTTATATTTAATCATAAACTTGTTCTGGCCCAATCAAATATATGTTTTTTTTAAAAAAGAATAAATTTACATTTTATGAAATAATTGATGCAAGCTTATTTAATGTGAGAAGAATAGAATTTAATTTTATAAGTAATTTTATTGTTTATATTAAAATGTAAAAATGTAACTTAGAATTTTTTTAAAGTTTTTATACTCTTTTTATAGGTAAATGATGATTTTATGTAATGCATTAGATTTTGGTTGAAAGTTAGGAAAAACTTAAGACATTTGAGTCTTTCAGTGTTTTTTTTTAATTTTTGGAAAAAAATAATTTGAAAGCATTGATAATAGTCTTTTTGTTATTGCATTCTTTCAATGTTGCTTTTCTTTAGCAATGAATAATTTGCTTTTAGAAATAGAACTTAGAAATACATGTTTATTCTAAAAAGTTTTGCAAAAAATTATAAATGATGTTTTTCATTACAATGTTTTATTGAGCCAGAAGTCAAGAAATGGAATTTGCATTTTAGACTCCTCTTTTTTTTTACAGTTTTAAAATTCACATATACTTTTTTAAAAAAATTCAAAAGACATCATGATAATTGAATAAGTGGGTCTTCAAAGTTTATTAAACTCCATAATGATAGGTGTCTATTATATACTTGGTGATATCAAACTTTGTGAGATTACTTTGAGAAAATATTATGATGGTCAAAAAATTGATTTTTTGGTAAGTTTCTGATTATTTTTGAATAGCAATTAGGTAATAATTATTGGAAATCAAAATATATATTATTACATATTTATTTTTTTACAAAAATGTTTTAGTTTTAAATATAAAATAATATATTTTTTCTATGTAATGTTACTATAGATATTGTTCGGGAGAAATACCCCTGTCTTGTCATTATTAAATACTTTGTTATAACATTTATAAAAATTACAAAAAAAAAAATTAAACTTTTAAAGCATAAATTGATAGATGTACTAGACATTAAAACTAGTTTATTCAGATTCTTAAAACATACATCAAAGAAAGAAGATTTTGTTCATTTTGCAAATTGAATCTGCTCCATCTGAAATTTTTTAATGAAACAATGCTTTGTTTTGATGAAAATCTAATTTTTAAAATTATTCCCAAAATCAAATTGATTTGTTTAAATTTTATTAAATTTCTAAACTAAAATATCTGTGCAATGAGGTCAAATTTATGATATTCTGATAAATAATAATGGTTTAATATTAAAGTAAAAGTTGAAAGCTTAAAATAAATGAAATCAAAGAAATCTGTCAGAATACAAGAGTGTTAAGTAAGAGAATTTTAAATCCTTCATATGTGTTGGTGTGATTTTCTAACTTCATCCAATTTTAATGTAATAACATGTATTTCTGTGGTTCTGAATTTGGAATGAATTAAAGAAGGAAAATGAGTACCAAAAATGTTATGTGTGTATTCAATGGGCTGAAAGTTCACTGTTTATGTACAATAGATATGCAATTTTGCTTTTTCAAAGTTCAATTGTTTCTTTTGTGCTGTAAATTTTGGCTTCAGACTAGTAGCCTTTCAAAGCTTCTGTAGGCTTGATGAAATCATTAAAAGTTGTCCATAGATTATGTGGTATTAAAAAGACAAAGCAATCAAAACAGATAATATCAAAATCAATGGCAACAATTATTCCATGTTAGCTGTTAAAATAATTAAATAATGTCGTTTTTTACAATTTTTTTCACATAGTTCTAATAAGAGTCAGGTTTCTTAGTTACTAGTAGTATCAGGTATCCTCTTTTGATCTACTTTCTAACTAATGATTCATTTCTTAGAATGTTTTAAACCATCAAACATCACATGATCACCATTCTTTATGCTTACTATGATTTAAGGCTCCTCACTGATGAAATCCACAAGCCAGAAACTAGTCTAGCGATATTGGATGAATAGGCACTAGATACAGATTTTATGCACAAACCTCCCTGCATCCATTGACTACTTTGGCTTGCACAGAGTGGAGCTACTATATGAAGAATTTTGCTTCTTATGTTTCTCAATTCAATTAGCTAAGGATAATATAGAATATATCGGTTTCTACTGATCTTGCTTCTTTATATTTGATTGTTATCATTTAAAAAAATCTTGTTTTATTACTTTTCAAGCATATTAGCATTATTATATCTTACTTGGCTGATCTTTAACTTACATTATTAGCTTAATTCTTTTTAAAAACTGATCAAACTTTTATAAATCTAATAAAAGCCTTATTTTACAAAAATAATTAAATATAATACATATATAATACATAATAGAATAACAAACACATAATTTTAAATCACAAATTGCAATAACTTGCTCCATAGTAGTAATTTATCAATTAATATTTGATGAAGGTTTAACTTGATTATAGATTTCTATTCAATTTCTTTGCTAGAAGTAATTCTGATATTCTCAATATATTAAGTTCTCCACATTAAGGACAGGTAAAACATAGGCTAATAGAAAACTGTAGACAAGTACTAAAAGACTTGATTATTAGCTTGTTTTACTTGTTTAACACTTGATTATTATCAATAGTAATCTGGCATTGCTTACTTCCTTCTTAATGGTAGAAAACACTTCTCTGTTTTCAATTTAAGAACTGTATTGTAAAATTTAATGAGTCATTGCATCTTTATAATATATATATATATATATATATATATATATAAAGATGCATATGATATATATATTTGCTTAAATATGAAAACAAATTAGCTTTAACAAAAATTTAAATGGCTTAATTCTAGGACTGGATTTGATTGAATAATTTCTCATTACAGATTACAGTCTTAAACTTTGCCAATGCACTAAACTACACCGGCTATTTATTAATTGCAATAATAATTACATGTAGACATATAATACGATTACATTTATTAATTAGTAAATAAGATTTTCCATTAACAATATTTATTAGTTGCATATGAATTAATCAACAAAATATTAATTATGTGAATAGAGCAGTTCCCATACCAGTAAAGATGCTTCTTAAGCCTGGATTGGAATACCGAAGCAACTTGTAAATGAATTGAAGACAAAGTCAGTGTAATATATAATGTATCCATAATCTAATTTCTAATTATTTTGTAATCACTTTATGTGAAATTATAATATTTTGCATTATCATATCATGTAATTAAAAAAATACTTACTTGATGAGTTGATTATGAATTGCAACCACTCCTAATATCTGACATGAAAGAGGTAACATAAATTGCAAATCTAATCCTCCTAATGGAATTAATTCTGTTTTCGGATGTTTGAAAGTTTTTAGAGTTGCTTTGGATGGAAACTCATGTTTAGAAAATTGCCGTAACGCAAGTACGCACATTGCCCAACACTCGTCCCCAAAATCGGCTAAGAATTCCCAAGTCTCCGAATCAATAAACTGGGCGTTATCAATAGCAAATAATATATGTTCTTTATTTGAAACCATGATCTAAAATAACATTTAAGAGCTACAAACTTTTTAAAAAAAATAGATTTAAACTTATTTTTAATTTAAGCAGACATAGAATCAAATCTAAAATTTGTTACTAATATATGTAAGAAGAAAATTGTAAAGTAATTTATATGTTTTAATTCTGGCAGCAGAGTGACAATCAAAACCTAAAAGTTCCTATATTGAAACATAATTTGCTACTTCCGGGATTTTAATGCCAAACAACTTCCAATGTATTTAATCATTTGATTTTTATTTAATAATTTTAATAAAGAAGAACCAATAAAATTATGAAATATTTAAATAATATGAAACATTATAGTTTGGATTTTAAAATAAGAAAATTAAGACTAAGTTAGAAAATAAAATGAAACTAATTGTTGAGGAATATGATAATCTTGTTGATATATTATCTATGTCAAACATTAAATTGTATCTACCAACTTTGGTGGATGATTTTAAATTAAAAGCATTACATCATATTTACACAACCACTTTCTGAACAATTGACTTTTATTTGAGAGATACAAAAGTAATAATGTATAATATTTGTGTAGTGTAATTTTCACTACACCACTGGTGTCTATTCACTTTGAACACCTTGTGGAAGAATGTAATTATAAACATATCAAAGACATGTTAAGAATGTGTAAAAGATTGTGGTCTGGGTCAAGTGACGAGTACTGGTGCAGCACAAAATGTGCATCTTGGGGATCTTTTTCACATATCTTTGGTCATATGATTATGATTACATCCTACCACAAGGTGTTAAAACTGGATAGAAACCAATCCCTACCTTGCATAAGAGTAGTGTAGTAAAAATTATATTACAGAAATATTATTCATTTACTGTATAATCTCTAGTTAATTGAATGATTGAATGACTAATAAAAATTATTAATAAGCAAATCTAATTATTACTATTAATAATCACATTATATATATATATATATATATATATATATATATATATATATATATATATATATATATATATGTGATTAATATATATATATATATATATATTATAATGGTCAGGGTGGAATTAGTCTTACCATATCTGCCATACAGGGCACCACCAGGCCATTTGAACCTGGAATATTTATATAGTAGGCAGATATGCATTGTTAATGATTCACTTTTATTTTATTATTGACCGTTAGCCCATGTCACTAGTTCTAGGAGTAGCTGAGATTTATAATCTAAATTCTTAATGCACATATTTAAGAATGAAAAGATCTAAAAAAATAATAATAATAAACTACTGCCAGTAATATAATGCAAAAAACATTTATTATCACACATATGTAAAATTGAATTGGAGGAATAAACATTATTATTTTTGTTTAGTTTGTATATTTATCATATTTAAATTTAAATTTAGTTCACGCAGATGGAGATTCTTATTTATACATTTTAATCTTTTGGTATATGCAAATACGCTACATAGATTTTGCACATAAAACTTCCGAATCCATGCAGCTATTTACATCTAAGTTTAAATTTTAAGCTTTAATATGTTAAAAACCAAATGAGCATGTGCATTTATACATATATGCAGAACAACTGTCCACCACAAATTATTCTAGTTCAATTATTATTAATTGGAATGGATAAAAAAGGTTATACTCTTCTCTGAGTTTCTTAGGACACTCATCATGAGGTATCACATTCACAAATAATAAACTTATAGGAGAGGCTTAGGCAAATACATGAAGACACTCAACATAAGGTGTCATATTTACCAATAGTTGCCAAGTGTGGAAGTGTGCGCAAACACATATACATAATACATAACATCATTTAATTTAACTAACAATTATACTTATTAATTATAAGAAATAAATTAATAGAAATGATTGTTTTACGATTACATTTAAAATATTAATATTAATTTAACCTTCCATGTTTATCAGATAAGAGTCCATGATTTAAACTTGATTAGGCCATAATTTTTTAAGATATGATTTAAAGTTCATTTAGTAAAAGCTCTATTATAATTAGGGTTCATAATTTATATGTTACATTTGAAGAGCTCCCGGTTTCTTATGCCAATTCCTGCAAAGTCTTTTATTATTCATACTTTCTGTTCATGCTGTTGTTATCAATCTGGGGGTAACCCTAGCTGGTTTGTTCCTGGAACTATTTTATTACAGAACCCATATGATTTGGGGTTTGCAATAGTGCCATTCATATTTCAACATTCTCTTTATTTGAAAATAGCAAGAGGGTGGAAAGTGTGTCTTTTACCCCTTCCTCCTCATAAATCAAGCTGGAACTGTTCTTAATTTGAATTTTCTCTTCTTATATTCCTCCTTCGGATTTACTGACCATGGTTTCCTGTTGTGGTGGTTTTCATTAGGGTCCGAGGGTCTTGACCTTCCACAAGTGGGCAATGCAATCTTTTTTAAATTATAAATTTGTCCCAAGGGCTTGTTTACTTTAGATTAATTAAAACCAATAATCATATCCATCTTGAATTTTAACACAATAGAAAGTAATTTTATTATTGTACATTCTTAACGATATATATTTATCTTTAAATCTTTAAGCTTTTTTCTTAAAATTTAGTTTTAAAATACTTTTTTTTAATAAAGTTTTCTTTTAATATTTTTCCATCTGTGTGATTTATATATATATATGTTTTTGCAAGCTTTTAGTTTTCAATTTTTAATTCTGACTTTTATTTAATAACATAATTTGTGAACATTTATACTTTAATTTTCTTTTTTTTAAAATAATGTAATGGCATGTCTGCATTTTTAAAGCAATATATATAATTATATAACTGAATATTTGTAAATACAGTAACTAAATAATTAAAAAATTTTATCCACTTAGGAGCACTTTCAATTATCCCAGTAATCTTTGTCAACTAAAGTTTTGAAATGCTAACTTTCTGATAATTCTGTGATCTTAATGTTTGCTGCTTGCCTGTTAATTAAGTCATGTTTATAATTGTATATTAGCATTGCTGCCTTTATTTATTTATTTTTTTTCAGTTTGCAATATTTTTACATTATTAAAATTGAAGTCAAAACCATAAATACTTGATTTATTATGGTCATAAAAAATAGATATAACAGGAAGAGGATAAGTGAGTGAAGGTGAGATGCGAAACAAATCATCATCCACAAATAAAATAAATATTTTAATTAATGAAATTTATTATAAAATATATATCAAGAAATGATATTTAACATATAATATATATATATATAATGTTATATATTACAACAGCATGAGAGATTTTGAGAACTTTCTGAGAGATCAGCCCAGCTAATTATATTACTACAATTAGTTATAAGTATAATTAAATAAATTCATTAGCATTAAAAATAATAAAAATAATACCCATTCATCATCATGAATGATTAATAATAATGTGAATTAACAGTCAATCTTTTGACTGGATTTGAACTGGGTCTACTTTAGACCAAGCCAATTATTTAGCCCTTACCAGCTTGGGACAGATTACTGAAACTTTAAGTTGGATGCATAAACTAAGTGCTCATTCATCAGAATATATAACTATAAAAAGAATAATGCTGATATATTAAAATGTGATGATCATCATCAATGCTCTGGCCACTTAGTGCCATTAATGTACTGGCCAACTGTAAACTCAATTTCTAATAGAGACTAATCAAAATAAAGTATAGTGCATAGATTTTAAAGAATATACTCTTACTTTTAACCTAAGATTATTCATCATCACCATCACTGGATGTTTATACACTAATATAATTCCCTTTTATACATCAGACTGTTATGCTCAAATCTAGTTCAGAGAACATAAGCTGTATAACTGTTACTGTGATGAAGATATGATGCAATGTATAATATTTTAAAAACCATTTAAAATGAAGTTCACTGGAGTAATTTGAACAATGAAATACAAGTTTATTAACAGCAATAAAATAATTACATTAACTTCTCTAGAATATAATTATAAACATATATTTTAACACTTTTGATTTTGATTAATATACAACAAATTATCGCACTGTGATTTTCACCTCTGAATGGGTTTCCATAAAACACACACACATATATATATATATATATATGTGTGTGTGTGTGTGGTATAATATAAATGAACATACTTGAATTATCATTTATCAATAATAATAAAAAATAATTAAAATTTATATGTATGTGTTGATTAATATAAAAATAAAATTCAATTCATTACACTGTCATTTACATATATATTCCAATATACAATACCTTTATATATTCACACATAGACATGGTACAATTTCAAAAAATTAACATACTTGAAGTGTCATAAAATAATAAAATAAATGATTAAAATTTACCTATATTAGGTTGACATAATATATATATATATATATATATATATATATATATATATATATATATATATTGAAACAAGAATGATGTTTCACATGTATATTATTCTAAGAGCTAGTTACCCTTCCACCTTAAAAAACAGCAGATGTATAAAAAAGTTTAGTTTATGACATTACAAGAAAATTATTATTTTCTATAATTGAGAAAAGAAAATAATAAAGAAAATCATTATTGATTTTATAGTTTTGGATTACGATATAATTTAAATATATCACATATTTATTTAAAGCTGGCATGTATTAAATTGATTACATTTTTAATTTTTGGATGTTTTCAAATAAAGTGTAATAATCACTTGAGGCAAAGTTAGTAAATTAAAAAACATGGCTTAATTCTTATGATTTCTTATCTATCCCACTAAAAAAGTAGATTATCCAATCATTATGAAGAGAAAGGCAATCGGGCTTAAATGAGAGCAGTATGCAAATTAGGTACAGTGGGAAGGGCTGCTTAATCAATCCACAGGTGAGAATATAAATAGTCAAGTTGGAAGAAAATAATGGTTATAGGGAATATAAATGGGCATATTGAAGAAACTGATGTTATAGATAACAAGAATAGACAGTTTTTAAAACCTTTGTTGTCAGAGTGAATTTGAGCATTGGAAATTTATCAAATATTTATGAGGGACAATAAACATGGTCTAGAAATAATATATTTCACAAAACAAATTATGTATTAGTAGAGAAAGAGGGAATGAATAGAGTATGGAAAATTAAAGTGTTTCATAATGAAGAAAGAATATGTAATAGTAATAATAATGTAATAGAAAATAGTAATAAAAGTAGAAAGAATAGTGAAATATATGGATGGAGAATGAATGATAATAATAAGTTAGATGAATATAAAATAAAAATAGAAGTCATGGAGGAGTTTGTTTGGGATGAATATAAGGACTGGTGTGGTGATGTAGAAAAAGTGGCAACTAGAGTTTTAGATGAGATTATTTAAAAGAATAAAAGTAATAGAAAAGTGAGAATTAGTAAAAGTGTAAAAGAGATGAAAAAAGCATGCAGAGAATACAAATATGCTATTAAAAACAAAGAAAGTGAAAAAGATGTTTATGGTATGCTGAAGATTTGAATAAAGACTTTACATCAGTATACTTATACAAAAGGTAAGATGATTGTGATAGAAGAATTGTTGAGTGTTATAGTAGCAAGGAATATAAGAATAGATGCATTATTAAATAATAGGAAGTTAGAGATGGAGAACTAGTATGGTGAGTAAAAGGAGTTTAAATATATGTAGGAATAAACAGAACATTGGGTGCAAGTTAATTTATGATAATAGCAAAAAAATGTAGTTTACTGGTTAAGGCTCGAACGGGATCTAAACAAGGGAATATGAGTGATTTAAACTGCAAGTTATGTAAAAAAGGCATAGGAAACATTAGGCATCTCTTAATTGAATTTAGTGCCTACAAGCAGAAAGGATACAAATAATGAAGTTGTGTGAGAAGAAATATAAATAAAGTAATTTTACAGAAAGTGGGTTTTTGATTTTTATGCTGGGTTTGGAAAAAGATAAGGGGGGTTTAGATATAAAGGCCATATAGTTAACAAAGATAATGTTTTAGAAATGGGATGGAGCAAGATAGAGAAGAATATGAGAAACTTTGGGTGGCAAATGGAAAGGGAATGTAGGAGTGTCTAACAGGTTTCTCTGGGCATAGTGGCTGAGAGATTCTTGACTCTGAGAAAGGAGAAACGATAGTGCATCGCATCACACAACACTAAATCAATGTACATGAACTCCTGGAGCTTCAGTGCTTTTTGTTTTATATATAAATTTCAATTAATAAGGTATATTTAATAAATATTAAAAAGAACCTTTTTTTTTAATTGGGTACGAAATTGAAAAATTCTAGTTATGACAATGGGTGCCACTATTGTCTAACTGTCAGTTTGTATTTGCCAGAGAAGTTAAAACATTTTTGATAGATTAAAACAGAAGTAGATGGATGTGCATTGTGTGGTAAATTGCGAATATCAATGAGATTACTTATGGTGAATTGGGTTGGACTTTTTTTAATAAGAGAAATCAAAAGTAAATTAAAAAGTTTAAAGGATTTTAATACATGATTGAAAATAAATTAAAAAATAATTTTTAATTGGTAAGACAGTAAATGACAAAATGCAAAAATATTTTATAATATGCAAAGCTAAAAGGAAGATAATTTATTTTCATGCATTTATATAAGAAATGGGATAAATCTATAGAGAATGCATCACATGTGCATAATTATGAAGAATGGAAAAAATAGAAAAATAAGTTGGTTAGAGAAAACGAATTAGTGTTGTGGAAAATAAATAAAAAATAATTTGTAGGTATATAAGAATAAAACTTATAAAATGAAAAAAGATGTAAGATAATACTAAAGAAATCTTGTTTTTATTTAAATTCAAAAGCAGTGGCATTAGATAGCAGGAAAACGAAGCAAAAATAAAATGATTTGGACTGTAGATATCATTTATATGAAAATGTGAGTGAGTATTGAACATTTATCTTTAGATAGTTCAAAAAGATTAGGATAAATTATATAAAGAGTGGATGGAATTTAAAGCTAAAGAGAGTAAAAGAGGTAGCAATTTTCTTACTTTTTGTTTAGATTTTTATAAAGAAATTGGGGAATATGAGGGCAAGATAATGCATATTAAAACAGCATTTATTATAATGGTTAGGAAAAATGTAAACCAGAACTAGAGAAATAATTGTCATATATAAATAACACAGCAAAGGTACATCCACTTTTTCTTTTAAAATATATATGTTCTACAATAATATCAACAAATAAAAAATCCTTCTCCTTTTTTCTTTTCAAAAACTTTATTTTTTATCTCAATACTGAACATATGTATACATTTATATACAAAAACTCCAACGTTTCAACTGTTTTATCTCATACAGTCATTTTCAAGGATCTGCAACAATATTAAATACATATCAACAAATAAACTTCAATTACATAAAAACTTTATAAAATATAGCAGTGGGAGGAAGATGTAAGTAAAATATATTTCTATATGTTTAATATGTTTGCTATTATGTTAATGTAAGAGAAAGTTTTTATGTAATTGAAGTTTATTTGTTGATATGTATTTAATATTGTTGCAGATCCTTGAAAATGACTGTATGAGATAAAACAGTTGAAACGTTGGAGTTTTTGTATATAAATGTATATATATATATGTTCAGAATTGAGATAAAAAATAAAGTTTTTGAAAAGAAAAAAGGAGAAGGATTTTTTATTTGTTGATATTAGAAATAATTGTGTAATAGAATTAAGTATATGAGGTCATTGTAGTTGATAAGGGTATTTTGAAAGCGAGTGCTGAACATGGATAATAGTATTTCTGGGCACACAGCTTATGTATAAAAACTTGGCACTTCATTTAAAAAGAATCCATTTTATATCACGTTATATTAACATTTTTTTAGAGGCTGTCTTTTGTTTATTTTTCAGTTCGAGTAAATGTTCATTTTCAGCTATTAACTATAATATATTGATGACTTCTCCATCTTCTCAAATCAGATCACCTTTGAAACATTAAAATATTCACTTTCAATCTGGAATTTCTCTTAAAATGATCTTAAACAACTGTAAGTACTAATTTTATTAATCCATTTACATTCATTTTTAAAAAATTTACAATTAAGCTTATTTAAATCACACATTATTGAGTTGAATAACATCTCCTAACTTCATGGCTCCTAAAGGCTCAAGCCTTCAACAACTAACATGGAAGAGGGGGCGAATTACTTCAAAAATCCATAGTGGATAATCAGGGGAAAAAAATATATAAACACTTAAATTTCCCAATTACAAAGCAAAACAAATCAGATAATTTATCAAAAACAAAATGTGTTTCTAAAATAAACACCAGCGCATTGAACGATAAAATGTTAAAACTTGGCAAAGAAACACGAAGGGAAAAAGACAATGATAAGTTTCCTCATACCAAAGATAAAACATTTAAAACAGAAAGAAACCCTGTACAAAACCCTTTTGATGGAGAATTAACTCCTCACCACATTGTAAAATCAACTTTAAATGAAAAACAAAAAATTTTTTTAGCCAAACATAAAATCTGCAGCGCGAAAATACGCAAAAAGCAACGCAAACTAGTAAAAGCGATCAATTAACGTCAATCATGCGAATGTTATAGAATACAATCTTTCCGCAAACAAGAAAAAAAATTATGAACCCAGTTTCACATCAACGCTTGTGCCTGAAAACAAAACAAAAAACCCAGATCACACTAGTAGTGAAGAGTCTACAGACATCAGCTCTTCCTCTGAAATAAAGCAAAACATTGGATATTCCAAACATCAAGATGATAATCACGATTCCAATAAAACAACAAACGAACAACTTAAGCAATCACAAAGTTATATAACTAAACCAGATTATACACAAAATGATAATATAACAGCCAACACTTATGCAAACATTGTAAAATCAAACAATAATGACAAATCAGTAACAGGAAACAAAAAACACAATTCAAATAATCCGCAAGACAATAATGATGCCACACAACAATTGATTGAGTTGATGGGGGAGTTGGATGAGGCATCAGACACAGGAATGTTTATACATGAGCCATCAAACAGTTCTCATGACCAACTCAATAATCATCAGCTTTATACTGAAACAGTTACCAAATTCAATGAAGCCATGCCACAAGGATTACTAAAATCTTCCGATCTTTCAATGATGAAGCCTCACTCATCCTGTCAACAACAGACCACTTACTAAGATTATTCCCTTTTCCAACCAGTAAACTCTTCGACCTGCTAAAAGCCCAAGATCTCTGGAAAGTGATTCAAAGGGTATCATATCACCCCAATCCTCGTTATATAATCCTCCAGTTTACCAACATCATGGCAAAACAAGCTTTTAAAAACAAATATAGGATACTTGATAACAGATACCTAATTACCATCAATCCAAACATAGTCCGTAACACTTCAATAAGTGGCAGGGTAAAAAATTGTGGTTTGGGATTCAATATTTCAGACTTACAAAACCTTCTAATGCCTTATGGGCAAGTCACTTCTTTTAAATATCTTAGGGTCCCTGGAATACAAGAAGAAGTTCCGCAAAACAAGAGCACTCGTTCGAATTACATTAAAAAAAGGAATAGTGCCATTAGATATCCCCCCTACAATCCGTATTGGAAGAGTGCCTCTTTTCATCTCATTCTGGGGAGTAGAATCGCAATGTTTCGAATGCAGGAAGACGGGACACCTGCTGCGCAACTGCCCATCCAGACAATGCACTTCTTGGGTACCTTTGGGGTCGGTCACTCAGTGTGGCTCAAAAGAAGACAATACAACAACAGCAAAACATGCAACAGACAAAACCCGAAATAGAACATAATCAAGATATAAATTTAGAGCATGAGACTTCTATCAAGCTGAAAACATATAATCAGTCAACAAATGATTCTCATCAAAACAACATAAAAAATCAAAACCAATGCCAAGAAACCAACCCACAGGGATACCACCAAACACGTCAAAACAAGACAAGCAAAACTTATTTCTCTTCAACAGAGACCTGTTCTGACTTTGAGCAAGAAGAAACGGATGCTGAAACTAGGCAAGAAGAAACTGCAAGCCTAACAGAGTCTGGGCCTGAACATGTCCCTAAACCCTTCACCACACCACGCAAAAGGAAAAAGCGCCGCAACAGAAACACACAATCCACCACCTTTGTTCACAACAATAACAATAGCGGAAATATCGATTTAAATGAGACCACCTCAACCTCAGATGACATACACTGCAATGCTAGTCCCAACTATAAAAAACGGAAAGATGAATCCCTAAAATCAGATAATGACAATACATCAAACTCATATCATACCCAACCTGAAGCTAATACCTCCGGGCAAATAGCCCCCCAAGATTTAACATTATGGACCCATCAACTGTCCTGAAGTCTGCCTAATGCAAAAAGATACCAGCTCACTGCAAATATTCTAGCTAATGAACAAAAACAAACAACCTACTTCAAAAGTCATTCACAATAACGTCACTCAACGTCAGGGGCAACTCCAAAGACAGGGGTTGCATCTCACATTGGTTCAAACTCCAAAAACCAGATATACTTTGCTTATCAGAAACTAAGCTTCACCTTCACACAGACCCCACGATAATAAAAACAATAGAGAGCTTAGGTTACTTTTTTACTCTTTCTCCATCTCAGCTACCCTGGGGTTGCTCTCATCATCAATAGAAATTCAATTATTGACTTCTTCAAAATCCTGCACATAGATACCAATTGCATTATTGCTACTATACAAATCCAGGGTTTTCTATTCACCTTATTAATGTATATCTGGTTAAAGATGAACAAATAGTACACAAAGTTATACATAATATAAACATAGCAATTAGATCGAACCCTAGCCCAGTTATCTGGCTTGGTGATTTCAACCACACTTTTGACAATTTTGAGAAAAAATATTTAAAAATGGTTGCTAGAAACATACACAGTGGGAAAGCACTCTTTCATGAAGGAGCCTTCTCTTTCTATACCAGAAGTACTCACTCACTCATAGACCTCATATTCTACTCTCCTGAAATGATCTCATTCATAGATACACAGCTCTGGCCTATTGCCTTTTCAGATCATCTCGCTGTTCAAGCTACCATCAAATTGCAACCACAACCTCATACATCAACCAACCTCCCCCGAACGATGAGATTACTCAACAGGCACAATGTGCCCCCCCAATTAATCTCAGATATATACATCACCTTTCAAGAACAGAAGATATGGAATCTACCAGCATTACAAAGATGGAATACATTTATAACCACAACACAAAATTTTATTAACCAATACAATAGATACCAGAAAGGGCCATTAAGATTACTCTCAGAACTTGATCGGACTACATCTGAACTGAAAAGCATCCAAGTTACAGAACACAACATCCCACAAATTCTACTCCTAAAACATACATATAAACAAACCAGAATGACTCTTGTGGAATATATTCGTATTAAGCGAGCACGCAATTATTTGGAACAACAAGATTGTTGGACACTATATCAGATGGGCCCTCGGGTCAGGAAAAAGAAACACACACCCTCCTCTTTTGCCTGTTACTACTCTATCGATGCTTAACAAAATTAGGGATATTATTCCACCAAACGCGCCATGGAACGTTCGCCCAATGGAAAGACCAAACAACCCACACATACAAGAACACCCAAAAAAACCAACACCCACCCCAATCCGATTCACACCACCCCCCCCGTCTTAAACAGTAAGAATTATTTGTATTTTTCAACAATTTATTTTTTTGTTTCGAATTAAATGAAAACAAATAACAAGAAATTTGACTAAAAGCAAATTTTGAATCAAGTCAAGGATAAAATAATAACTAGTAATACTTTGCTAATTTTTAAGGTTATATCTTTGAATTATATTGATACTAAAAAACGCAAACAAATAATAGACTCGTCACATCAATAAAACAAATTGATGTCATTTTAATCAAATAAAGTAAATTTGCAACGGATTGCCACTTTAAAGAGTTCTTCGATTTTGGTTGCAAATATTATTCTTTATTTTTTTTCATGAAAAAAAAACATGAAGAATTATTTGTATTATTAAATATAAATACATTTTTCTAAGTGGCAGTAATTTTCTAAATGTAATGTTAGCTTCTACAAATTTATATTCTAATTTTTTTTTTTTTTTTTTTTTAAAAGCATACTTATTTAATTTTCTCATGCAAATTCTTAAGAAAATTATCTTGGAAATTTTGTAATATTTATTTAAGACATATAACATATAATTTAATTTGTATAACATTTTATTCACTACTTGCAATAAACATGATATCAAAAATTTACTTTACCGCATTGATCAAATCAAATGAAAAGTTTCTAACTTCTTGAATTTTTGCACCAGCGTCAAGTTTGGTATACTGACTAGTTAATGGAAACTATTCAATAATAGAAAAATAGATAATTAAAAAATATCTTAAAAAATTATATTAATTAATAATATTGATCATAAGTAATATTCATTAAGGCTGTAGCCTTAAGCACATGCGTATAAATAATGTGCGTTTAAATAAATTTATAATATTGATCATATTGATTTTTCCTTCATTTCCATTTGTAATTCAAATATGCATATCTTGTTCATCTGCAAAATAAAGAAGTTTCGTTCTTCTTTATAACCTAAAGCTGAGTACACGTTCAGTGAAGTTCACCACAATTATACATGTGTTCATTTGCGTAACAAAATGATTTCTTTCTTGTTTACAACCTAAAGCTATTGATATATACAGAGCTTGCAAAATAAGCTCTTAACAAGCTTTCAGAATATCCTCAACCCCAGACCAGTTTCTGCTTATGGTATCGTCAGTGAGGTGCCAGGATATTCAGCATTAGATTAAAAGTACTAGGACAAGTCCAGCACTCTATCTAATGTATAACTATTGAGTAGAAAATCTGAAATTGTCAGACATCCATATGTCTTCCAATCCAGCTATCTAACTCAAATAGCCATATGGGTTTGAACTAAGTTCAGATACAACATATATTAATAGCTTTAGCAGTATAAAATCACCAAAGCCTTAAAAGCAAAAAATAAAATGAAAAAAAAAAATCAAGTCAGATGTCACATGACTTAATTTAATAAAGCTCATATTTACAAATGTTATATAACAAGCTTTGAGAATATTCTCAACCCTAGACCGGTTTCTGCTTCTGGCATCATCAGTGAGGTGATTTTTTATCATTTTATTTTTTGCTATTAAGGCTTTGGTAATTTTATATTGCAAAAGCTATTAATATATGGTGTATCTGAACTTAGTTCAGTTCCATATGGCTATTTGAGTTAGATAGCTGGATTGGAAGACATATGGGTGTCTGACAATTTCAGATTTTCTACTCAATAGTTATACATTATAGATAGAGCAGTTTTTCATCATTTTCAACCTTTTAGCTAAAGATAGCTGGAATTTATTTACCAACCAAAATTCAATGGTTAGCTTGATTGGGCTACATGAGAGAAAAATCTTAAGCTTTTCCACACAAAAAATTATTTGGCCCAAATTTAAAATCAGCATTTAAATAACTTAATTAAAACATAAATAAAGATTTTTTTAAAAGTAAAATTATAATTTATTTTGTACATTTTAGCCATTTTATTACTAGTGCTAGTTCAAGAGTAATTAATTTCCAGATTTTATTATAATAATCCACTTTTAAATAACATATTAGGTTTGTCACAACACTCTTATAAATGGATATCAATTTTGAATAATCTTATATAAATAATGGACAAGCATTGGTTACTTTTTGAAAAGATTCTTCATTATAAACATTAATTTCAATATTCCCATATTAGTTATCACAGCAAATTAATTATTCTTGAGATGATCATCATCATCATTATCAACCATTATCAATCCATTGCAGGATGAAGGTCTCTCCAAGTTTAATCCATCTTCTCCGATCATTAGCTTCTCTTCTCCACATCACCCCTACACATTTTCTTATTTCATCCATCCATCTTACATGTGGTCTCCTTCTGGGTCTTTTACAATCTCTTGGAATCCAGTTTAAAATTTCAATTGTCCATCTATTATCATCTCTTCTAGCAATATGTCCAGCCCAACTCCACTTCAATCTTTTAATTTTTTCAATGAGGTCAGTAACACCTGTTTGTTCTCTTACCCATACATTGCGTTTTCGATCTCTTCTTGTTACTCCCAACATACATCTCTCCATACTTCTTTGAGTGGTCTGAAGTCTCTGTATTGATCTTCTATTAAGTGTCCAAGTCTCAGATCCATAAGTAAGAACTGGTAAAACACATTTGTTAAAAACCTTTCTTTTCAAACACATAGGCATATTTCCTTTTAATATCAAGTTATTTCTACCAAAAGCACTCCAACCAAGTTTAATTCTATGATTAATTTCCTCTATTATGTTTCCATCTGTATTAATAATCTGACCAAGGTATTTGTAACTCTTAACTTCTTCTAATTCATCATAATCAATCTTTATTTTCATATTTTGAGCAAATCGATTAAACATTACTTTAGTCTTTTTAACATTTATCTTTAGTCCTACTTTCCTACTTTCATCTGATAACTCCTGCAACATTTCCTGCAGCTCGGAAGCATTATTTGCAAAAACAACTACATCATCTGAAAAATCTAAATGACTTAAATAATCTCCATTTACTTTCACTCATGTAGCTTTCATTTTAATCCACAAAATACTTCTTGCAGCACTGCTGTAAAAAGTTTTGGAGATATGGAGTCACCCTGTCTTACACCCTTCTCAATGTTGACTTTCCCAGTATCATTATGTAATCTAATTGTTGCTGTTGCATTTTTATAAATATTATTTAAAATATGACAATATCCTGGATTTATACTTTGATTATCCAATGCTTTAATCACTGAAGAAATGTTTATAGAATCAAATGCCTTTTCATAATCTACAAATCCAAAACATAATGACAACTCATATTCATTTGTCTTAATAAAAATAAGAATATTCATTTTGGAACATTTTTTTTAAAAAAATCATTTTGCCTGAAGTAAAAATATTAATTATATTTTATTTTGCAAAGAAAAAATAAAATTTATCAAAAATAAAAATTATGACATGTCCGTGTTCAAAAGAAAAAGAGAAATTTAATAATTAAACTTACAGCTTTACTTAATTAAATTTGTCCATTATTTTATATTTTTACAAATTATCAATATGTTATTTCACAGGAAAGAAAGCTGTTATCTACTCACTTTTTTTAATTTTTTATTTGATCTCTCATCTTAGAAATAACTCATCAGCTTCCAGAAAATACAACAATTATAGGTAAATTTTTAAAAAAGTGCGATGTTATTTAATCTCATGTTTAAAGATCACGTATATTTTTTCTGTCATTATAATTGTGAGAAGGGTCATACGCCTGTAAGATGAATGATATATTTTAATTCATTTATTGATTAATAATACTTATAATTGTTTTTATTTTTTTTAAATGTCATTTGCTTGTAATTATATTTCAGATGAAAAGTAATATTAGTGAAGAGGATAAAGAGAGATATGAATTAAAACTAGTAAATTAGAATATAAAATTAAAGTGGTAAAATTTTAATATAATGTACTAAAATTGTAATTATTTATTAAGCGCACAGGAAGTATATGTAAATATTTTTAACGCAGGTTTTTGTACCATATGCGCCTTGAAATTATAATTGTCAAACAATATCTTTAATTGCCGATAGAGGGATCTCTCAAACCATGACATAAGATAGCAACTTTTTATAAAGATAAGTTTTCTTACTTTTTATTTATATAAGCCAATCTGAAACATCTTGATTTGGGAGCATGAAGCTGTTATTCTCTCCACTGTTTAAATCCACTATTTTGCGATTTACAACAAGTTAATATTACCATCTTTATACTGGAAATATATAAACTATTATGAAGTTGTAATTATTTATTAAGAGCACAGGAAGTATATGTAAATATTTTTAAGATAGACTTTAACTTGTATCATATGGCCTTGAAATTGCAAGATTTCTCAAAGGTTAATTTGTAAAGGAAATAATGGTCTTAAATAGTGGAGAGAATAACAGTGTCACGATCCCAAATCAGGATGCTTCAGATTGGTCTATATAAATGGAAAGTTAGGTTAAAGATAAGACACCATTCTTATCTTTATAAAAAGTAGCTATCTTGTGCTGTGGTTTGAGAGGTTCATCTATCAGCAATTAAAGATATTGCTTGACTATTTTAAATTGTGTTGTGGTTTGAGAGGTTCCTCTATCAGCAATTAAAGATATTGCTTGACTATTTTAAATTTCAAGGCACATGTGATACAGATTAAAGCCTGTCTTAAAAATATTTTTATAATATATTAAATGTTAAAAGAAAGATTTGTTAATATTATTACAATAATATGATACTTTTGAGAAAAATATTATTCTTATCACTTTGCAGTAATTAATGTGGAAATCCTTGTGCTAATAAATTCTGTATATGCCATTATTTATAAATAAAACAATTTCAGATAATAATAAAATTGAATTCATGATAAACAAGTAATAAAAGATGATCATTCATATAAGCTATTTTTTAATCCTAAGATATTAAACAATTATTATTATCACATATAGCTAGATCTTTCCACAAACCAACATCAGTAATTAGCTAATAGTTCCAAATAAATAGCACTTGAAGTTTTTGTAACTCAATTATGCTTTAACTTATGTCAATGTTTCCATGCCCATTTATGTTTAGCATTTTTCTCAAAAAGAATTCATAATATAAAGTTTTTCATTTTCTGCTAACTCAATAAGATCATATCCTTTCTCATATCTATGATAATAACCACAAGCCAGAAACTAGTCTGTGGATATTGGATGAGTAAGCACTAGATAGAAATTTCATGCACAAGCCTTCTGGCATTCATTAATTACTCTGGTTGGCACAGGGTGGCACTATTGTATGGAGAGTTTTGCCTTGTTTAACCAAATGTAATCACAACACTTTCATTTTTCAATCATTTATCAATTTTAGCATTCAAGTCCTCCATAACAATTTTAAAATGTTTGGTCTGATCAAAAGTATTTTATAGTTCATAATAAGAAGTTATTGGGGGCATAAACCTAAATTATCTGCATTTGTTATAATTCCATTACATTGTCTGATTCAGCATGAAATTCAAATTCACAAAGTAATTATGATAACATTAAAATCAATTTTACTTACATTCAAGAAACTAATGATCAGCTTTTCAAGCTAATGCACATGCGCTTTATGAATCTTAATAATAAATGAATACTTCTCACTTCCAACACAAGATAAAGTCTTTGTGAAAGAATAGAATGAATCACCTATTCTTTCAACCCAAATGCTTAAGTATGGGCAAATCTTAAATACTGGAAATGAGAGCGTGAAGATATTAACCAATCACCTTAAATTACTTTTACTATGTCTGAATAAATGACACCTGCAAAATTTACTAGAATTTACGACACGTCTATTCTTAAATGAAATTAAACATATGTAAATGAATATTTATTTAACAGATTCCTCACGGTATTATCTTTTGCAATAATTTTATATTGCTAACGATTACAGAATAAATATTTTGATTGGAAAGAAAGGTGAGAGGCAAACTAATTTTATATAACTTTTTTATATTGAAAATAAATATATAATTTGTGATAATATTAAACCATAATAATGCAAAAAAAATTATAAAGGAGTGTCTTTAAAGAATGATTCAAATGTTTTTTGAATAAAACCAAAATAATAATAAATATTCAGCCCTACATGTTCTAATCTTTTTTTTTGTATAGAAAAGTGGAAAACTGAATATAGGATTTGAACTACCATTTTTATATAAATGATCAGTTAAACATATATTGTGCTATTATAAATTCAAAAAATATCGCGATTTTGTAATTTTAATATATACTTATGCATCAAATAGCTTTTAATTTACTTTTATTCTTGCATGCAAACAAATTGTAATTGTTATAAAATAGATATTAAACAATTCAAAACAAAAACAAAACAACACTCTCCATATAGTAGTGCCATCTTGTGCTAACAAGAGCAATCAATGGATGCCAGAAGGCTTGTGCATAAAATGAGATAGTGATCATGTGATGTTTAGTGGTTTAAAATAGATATTAACAGCAGAAAGAATGCAATTGCTACATTGGACACCCAGTTACTTCCATTAATTACTATTATTATTTTATATTTTATTTTGTTTGCAATAGAAAATAAATAAAAGGCCCTCTAACCCATTAATCACATTAACACCGTTATTTTGTTATGATAGCTAATATAAATTATACTTGATACATTTTTAATTGAGAAAAAGCAAAATATGTATATATTTTTTTTTTTTTTCATATGTCATAGCATCTGCCGGGACGCGAACCCACACCCGTCTGCAACCAACTACTTGCTTGCATGGCGGCTGCGATACCTCTCGGCTAACAACGCAAGACATGTATATTTTAGTATTAAATTTATAATTTTATTCCAAAATAACAAATTCCATTAAGAAGCTTCAATGCTCTGCATTGGGTAAATATTTTGACTTTTGTTCATTAATACTTTATCAAACTTATGATTTTGGATAGTCTCTCCTATTGATTGTAATTAACTTAAATTTTATCAATTTTTCGAAAACAGATATAGATTATTTGATAAGTTTAACGTCAGACCTACCACTATTTGAATCCTATTTTTTGATTTGTATTATGTAAAACTTGTGTCTGGTTTTTCCAATTCTTTCTGATCAGCATCTATCTTTTCCAATCGATAGACGATTTCTTCACAAGTTATCTGTCTGACATATTTTAATTCTTTTATTTTGATTTTAGTTTCATGCTAAAATGTATTAACTTCTATTTCTTTCTCTCTCTCTCTTCATCTCTGGTATCTTTACTTTTGCTACTATTTTTTCTTCCTGCAGCTTTAATATAGTTTTTTTATTTTCATTTTTACTCTCTTTATTTTATGTTATAATTTCAAGCATTTGAATATTCATCTTCTCCATACATACAATAACCATCCTTAATATAGCAATGTTTAAATCAGGACTATTTATGTAGAATTATTTGCTATGTAAAATTATATTTTTTTAGTGGATAAGTGGAAAAATAAATTATCTACACATCTATTATAGCAACAAAAGAGTAAAAATAAACATGTAGTACCATTAATTAATATTCCTCTTCATTTGCATTTATCACTTATATCTGAAAACGTTAGTACATCTGTGTATTGAAGTGGTTTCTTTCTTTTTATAACCTAATGCTAAGAGGACTTTCGGTGAAGTTCACCATTATCATAGCATCCTAAGTGCATTTAGCACTAGGTTATAAAGAAAAAAAGATATCATTTCATTAGCAGACAAACAAGCATTTGCAAATTTGAATATCATTAATTATAAATAGAAAACATAGATTTATCAATATGATATAAATATTTTTTAAGTAATTCTTAAATTAGCATATACAAAATGTCTCTAATTGTCATTTACTAGTGATGCGAAAGATGAGATTTTCCACACTTTATTTCCATAATTCATAATGATAAATAACCAAATATCTAATACAAAATTATAACTAAAATGAATAATAAATTTAAAACATTGTACTAAATTTAAATCTTACTCTTATTCCTAATAAATCATTAAGACAACACAATCTGGCTATTAAATCTTCATCATGAAGCATTGATAATATTTTTTTTTCTTTTTCTTCAGCACTTTGTGTTAGATTAAATTTCATTAAAGATGCTAAGAGGTGAACTAAAGTGTAACTCATCATTGTAAGATTTTGCATGTTTAAAACACATGAAACTACCCTGTTGTATAAAAAAATCATTATATGAAATTATATATATATATATATATAGTGAGAATAATCATAAAGTAAAAATATATAATGTAAAGTAAATAAAATAAATAGTATCATTTAGATGGTAAATGCTGTTATAGTAAATGAGACTCCCCCATGCTAATCATTGGACAATACAATAATAAGCAAATGGGTATCCACTAGCACTTATGTATCTGATTTACTAAAACAGACTTGATTATTTAATGTTATGTTTTTTCACCTTGTGATTGTTTTCATTATTGTATATTTATCATTTAAATATTTATACAAGTTTAAAATAATAAGGAATTTCTTTACTTTGTTAAATAAAAATCAATCAGTTTAATGAATACCTCATAATAATATTAGTAGTCTGAATGATTCTCACATCTTCTAGCATAATCGTTCAAGTCAATCTCTTTAATATGTTAAGAGAACTATATTTGAAAGTGGATATCCACATTCTTATAACCAAATATAAATATATATATATATATCTATATAACCAAATATAAATATATATATATATATATATATATATATATTGTAACCTAATAGAATGATAGATAGAGAAAGAGAGAAAAGAAAAGAAGGAAAAGAATGGTAATAATAAAATAAGAGAGGGGTGTGAAAAAGAAAGAGAGATAGAATAAGAGAAAATGCTAATTGTAACCTACTAGAATAAGAGGGGTGTGTGAGAAAGATAAAAGAGAGAGAGAAAGAGATAATGCTAATAATAAAATGAGAGAGTGGGGAAAGAAAGAGAAAGAGATAAAAATTAATAATGAAATGGAGGTAATAATAATGGTAAGAATAAATGATGGAAAAGAAAAGAATTGAGAGGGAAAAGAAATGGGGAAAAGTAATAGAAATGATATATATATATAATGGAGAGAGAGAAGAAATGAGATGATGGGAAAGATATGAAATAGAGATATGTAAGAAGAAGATGAAATAAAGGAGAGAGAAATGAAATGAGATGATGGAAAAAATATTCTTATCGAATGTTTTAAAGGGTTGAGATGATACAAAAATATGAGAAATGACATGAAAAGAAATAGAATAAAATTGAAATGAAATGAAATAAAATATAAATTAGAGACTCTAAACGACTCGGCTCAGTGGGGTTACAATAAATTTAAAGAAAAGAGATGATGATCCAGAGATGTATAATCAAGTAAAGATCAAATCCAATACTGATGAACTATAACTACTACAGCATATTGATCTTTTAATAAACCATACAAAAGATTATCTAAATCACTACTCAATGCTTACCATATTAGTCTTACCAATAAATCATACACTCTCTGAATAAGACCTATGATGCTTTACTTTATAAGATTATCTTACAGAATTATATTTACTAAAACAACAAGAGTAAATAACCTCAGGGATTTTAAAACTAAAACTCTTGTGTAAAATTAAAGTTTAAGTTAAGTTGCCTAATAAAGAATTACTGTGATTAATAAATAAATAAGTGACATCTTAGCTGACCATAAAATAATTATAATATGTTCAATCTTAAAAGAATAAACAAAACAAATATTAATTCACAAAATTTAGTGAATCAATTTAAATTTAACTAATAATGGCCTATTATCTAAGATATTACTTGAGCAGAGAAAAGAGCAAGGGTACTTTTAATGCCTTTCCATACTCACAGACAACCACTAAAGACCTCAAATGCAAATGGATTAGAATTCTTTAAATATATAAGATTTAAGATGATGATAGATGATGTGCAGTGAATATAAAATAAGGTAATGTGCAGCTTTTAAAATAATATTAATTAAAATATTCTTCTAAAGTACTAATATTGTTAATCTGATATTGCATAATCTTTAGTCTGAAAAGATATACTGATAATTTAAAAAAATAAACTTTTAACTAAGTATTTAATTATGTATCTGCTATAATGCAATTATCTGTATTTGTGATTCAATATGAGAATCATTTACTTTAACATAGCTTTTTAATTTTTAAGACAATATCAACTATATTTAATTAACTTAGAATATACTTGTAAATGTCTGAATTGAAGATTCATTAAATTTAAAAATTTAAGACTTTGTGAACTTGGAACCCAAGACAATAATATATTTTCATATAAAAGTAAAACAAACAAACAAAACTTTTGAAATAATAATAATTTGATTTATTAATAATGAGAAGAAATGTTTATAAATGTAGTAGAATACAAACAGTGCCAATACCGCACTAAGATTTTATATAATTATTTGGACTAATTAATAACATTATTGTGTCATCTACTAATCAGAATAACACACAGAACTATGTTTATATTGAAAACCCTAAGCTTAATTTTATACTCCTCAACTTAACAAACGCTAAGTTGGAGTAAGCATATTCAACAATACTTTTTAAAAAATATCATCACTAGTTTCACGGATATAACTAATATCACAGCTAGATATATCTTTAAATCAGATTAAGCTAATACTAAAATTAAACTAACTTAAATGTATGGGACAATCATTCATCAGAGATCAGTTATACTTTTTTTTAAAAATAACTTTAGTCCACATAAAATTATTCCCTCAATGTTTTAAAGATAATGATGTAACAGACTTACAAATCCAGCGGCGAAATTCTGGATGAAAATATTAAATTATTATGTGTGAATTGCCACTTATACCATATGCATATTTAATATACTTTAAAATAAATATAACTTATTGTTGGTTAGCTTGTGTGTGATAAAACTATCATAGCAACACAATTCAAACATTGATATACCTATGAGCCTTAAATTAGCTACAATTACCTGAAGAAATACATTTCCTCAAACAAGCATACCTTGTCATCACAAATCTAAAACAAATGCAACATCATCTACTGTGGTGGAATTACCATTAAATCATCATGAATGATAGGCAAAAAATATAAAAATACCAGGCTCCTCAGAGCTGGAAAAGAATGTGGTGGTTTCCAAAAAATATACCTAACTACAAGGCAAAATTAAGATGTCTGGAATTCATCTTCAGTACATCTGGGAACAGGAACACCAACCAGACAATCACAATCCTCTCATGGGATTTCCAATGCTTATAAATGTGATCATCATCACTGAAAAATACAATACAATACCCTCTTTTTTGGGACAAGCACTATCAAATCATGGAAATACAATACAATAAGGATGGAGGATATTCTCTACTCCATAAGGCATATTCAAAAATTATAAACTAAGCCTAACTCTTGAGGCTAACAAATTCTAACTAATAGCAAGATATATACTTCACTTAAACTAACTAAGTTATTTCCAAGAAATTTATAAAATACAAAACGTATATCCAATGTTCGAACCAACAAAGCAAACTATGTGTCAAATGACTACTGTAGAAAATACTTTAAACTTAAATGCATATAAAATTCTAGGCAAGGCACAATGCACACATAACAAAATATTAAATGCTAAAAATATAGTAACTAGTGGACTTTTAAAATTGTAAATTAAATGCAAGAATATTTACTTCTCGATGAATATAAAATATTTGTAGTTATTATTAATATAACATTCATAAAACAAATGAATGGATATTCTCTGATAAACTTCTTTAGTAAATTTAAAATAAAAATTGAGTAAAACATCCCATTTATATGAAAATAAGACTGTGATATTTAAATCTCTATAATAAAATTATTAAATAGAAACTAGCTAGTGTAATGCTTGATAAATAAACTAAATCTACTTAAGAATGGCAAGGAACATTTGCTCATTCAAATAAACCTATTTCGTTTTAAAATTATAACCCTAGTTTACCTGTATATTTATGCAAAAGTGTTACATAAAAATAATAGCATAAATATTTTTATGGTTTCATTCTTTTTTAAACCAATAAAACAGACCATAAAAAAAATAATAATACATTAATTCAAGTTCATATTTCGGCTCCGTGATGATTTTTCCATTTCATAATGTGTAGACAATTTATCCAGGTTAAGATATCTATCTGAATTTGAAGCTTCAATTAATACATTCATATACATGGCAATCATTTCCAAACGAAAATGTTCAATAGTTCATTAATAATATTTTTTTTTTAAAACCATTTTTAAAAAAAAAAAACCTTAAATAATAAGATTAAGCCGGCATGAAACAAAATAAATTCTTCAGCTGAACACACTTTATATTTATAATCCTAGGTTCAAATGCGGAATAATTATAATATATATTTTTAGTTAACTTTCACTGTTCTTCCTTAGATAAACACATTTTTTAAAATAGAGCTCTTTTTTTTAAACGTTTCTTAATATTTAAAAATGTATTTTTTTTAAAACAAATTTCCTTTTATTTATTAAACATAAGAGTAGATTTTTTTTATAATTAAGACATTCCTCCGTTTATGAGCAAAAATCAATGGTCATAAAGTTGCTTATAAGTACTGGCAACTATAACCAAACATTATGCATTTGATAGAGACAAGTTATTCATAATATTTTTTAAATTCTTTTGAAAGTTTTGCTTTCAAACACATTCCTTTCATACTACTGGCATAAACAAGAATTAGTATTTTAAACTACATATTGTCCACAGAAACATTATTCTGTTAAGAGAATATTTAAATGTATATATCATCTATTAAGTAATAAATTATTAAATTTAATGTCATTTCTAATTTATAAAGATGCTAACGCATTCCATTTTAATATTTTAAAATGTTTAAATGTTTTTTTTTAATTTCTTCTTCATGTGTATTTTTAATTTGATAGGAGATATACTATAGTTTAGTGCAATAAAGTCTTTAGCCATAACAATACTTAATAATTTAAGTTTTACTTCTAAATAAAGAAAAATGAATAGATCAAAAGTAAATGAAATACGAGACGCTGTATTTTCTTCAAACATTTTACCATAAATTTTAATGTCTCAATTGTAATGAAAAACTGTCAGAAAATGGATTACCTTTTTTTTTTTAGCTCTTCTTCATTACAAGATGATTTAAAATAATGGTTTTAAAAACATACTTTTATTTTTTAGAAAATATAAAGTTTTACAAATATACTTTTTATTAAAGAACTCTTAAGATCCAGCCACAGGTATATTAAAAACAGATCAGCAACTGAATGACCCCTAGATCTCTGTTTTATCTCACAATTTTTCATCCACCTACAATTCATTTAAAAACCAATAAAAACTATTTTTTATTAAATTTTAATATTCTGACAAACCAGCTGTGAAATCAATCTACTGACATAATCAATATAATTTTCCTATACCACGTGACCTTCAGCTGCAAAGTCAAAATTTTATTATTAACAAATATTGTGCAATAATTTTTTTAATGATATTTTATACAATATAATAGTAATAAATATAAAATTTAAAGTTATACTCTTTATTAAACCCATAAATATTTCATTGAAATAATTTTATCCACACATTTGTTTTACTTATTTATTTTAAACAATATTGGAATTAAATTACTTTTTTTATGTTTCCATGTCAATGCATGCACATTCTCACATACGTCTGGCCTTGGATTAATTGTTTAAAACTATTTTTAAAATTACAACAATAGAATGTTAATGAATATTTAATCTAAATAATTTTTATAACTGGAATATTAAACTACAAAACTAATAATAAATATTCTTATTATTTTAATAAAAACTTACATATTTTTTTTAAAAAAATTATTACTTACTTATTCCGACTTATTTATAATATCTAATTATTATTCTTTAAACATTAGAATAGATTATATGATAGTTATTTTAGAATACATTTAATACTATTTATCAATTCACAATTATTTTTTTAACATTTGCTTACTTAACATCCCTTATCAAACAAACTGACATCATTAAAATATTTAGATTATCCTATTTTAATAATTAACTAGTTTAATTTCCATTTTTATCATCATTATTTTTTTTAAATCCGAAATTTTAAACAAAAGGTTAAGCTAAGATAACCTTGATTACCTCTTGGGAACTAAGTGACACTTCAGTTAGGTACAATATAGATAGATATATATATATAGAATACAACCAACTGTTGCAGTTTTAATCATTCTATCTGTGTTAAAAATCCAAGATGGAATCATACACTTTAGATAAAAGGTGTATGATTCAGACTGTAGCAGTTGTCTGGATTCTATTATTATATGAGTTTGATTTAGCTTTAAATAATCTTTAATGTATATATTACAACCAGTAAATTTGAAAAAATTAACCGTTTAAAAAGTAAATAATCAAAAACCACAAACATGGCCTCCGAGTGAAACAAATTAAAAGAAATTCTCCAGCCAAACTTATACTCTTAAATGAAAAAATATGAATTAAAAGCATTAATTTTTCCCAAGGCTGATAACTACCAATCAGTAATCATAATAGGCTAAGCTCAGTGTTTTCCTATATAATATATGCCAATAATAAAAAAAGCTATAAGAATAATAATAACTAAACATTATAAATATGCTAATTTACAGCTAATAAATTTTAACAGGAGTAGAATTCTAAACTCACTCTGTCAAAATATAAATGCTCTTAATATTGAAAGCATATACCAAAGAATAGTTAGGTTACACCCTATTGTTTCTCATAATATTTTATAACCCCCCCCCTCGAATATAATAACACATCTCATCACCCCTACTCTCACCAATTCATTGCAATGATATGATTCACAATTCAAAACCAAAGATAATAATGTTTTATTGGGCAATTTTACTTCTCAAAATAATTACTCTTGCTAAAACAATTTCTTTTTAATCATTAATTATAATAAGATCTCCAGGGTTCTTCATTAAATATTTCTAATATTAAAATTTTCACTCTTTTATTTATTTATGAGTTATCAAACAATGAATGGCATTCTAGTGAAAATATGAAGAGACATACTCTTACCCCTAAGGTAATGTATACATAATTTATAATAATAATAATAATAATAATAATAATAATAATAATAATAATAATAATAATAATAATAATAATAATAATAATAATAATAATAATAATAATAATAATAATAATAATAATAATAATAATAATAATAATAATAATAATAATAATAATAATAATAATAATAATAATAATAATAATAATAATAATAATAATAACAAATTTTAAAAGAAAATATCTTGATTAAAGTAAAATACATATAAACTCTTAATTTAGAATGAATTAATAATCTCCTAGGATAACATTTAACTACCAAGAGTGGATAAGGCATTTTATGGCCACTGGGGATATCCAATTAACAACTCATATTAACTTTACTATAAAGTTTAGATAAATAATTTAAGCATTAAATTTATGATGGATAATGAATAAGCAGATAATAATTTCATTACAAAAGCAATCTTCTTTTAGTAAATGAAATTGAATTATTGTGATCATTTAAGAGTAAAAATAATAATAATTTTTTTTATTCTTTAGATGCATTCTTCACATCTATAGACTATTATAACAAAGTGATTATTATCTATACTTTATGTGCATGTATTCTAAACAACTAGAATATTAAATGTAATTCCTGTCATTAATTATATAATATTAAGATTTCTGGAGACGGATATGTAATTAAAATGATATTTAAATCGAGCACAAAAATTTAACAATAAAATGTAACATTTATTTAGACAATAAGAACAATTCAATAACAACATTTTTGAAAATCTATCCATTTAAAATGAGTTATTTAAATACAATGCTATACAATATTGCTGCATTGAAGAGATACAATTTCACAAGTTTGCAGTTTAGGAATTAAATAGTAATTAACTATTTTAACTTGTCTGACTGATATAAGCTTTCTAACCTGGGTATTATTACAATAAGCTATGCATTTTTCCATTATATAAACTGATGTGTGCAGGAATTATTTGTGAAAATATTTGTTAATTACTGTCAATACACAGCAGATATATTAAATTTTAACATCTGGCATTTATTGATTACTAAAGCTTACACCAGGTGGCATAAATGTAAAAAAAGAAATTATTCATAAGTATTATTAACTAGTATTTTTTAAATCATTATTTGTAAGTTTATGGGATATAATATTATAGGAAATTCTTGTCATCACGTTTCTTATTTTCATCGTTTTTATGATGTTTATATTCCCTAATAGCGTATTACATATTTTTATAATCAGTGGGTAATATTTTTTATCCAAGATGGGGAGATTTAAATCTGATCCATTATCAATTCTCATTTTCTTATAACAAAATATAATTTTTTAATATGATGTTTTAAGGATTTAAATTACAGTCTACTTTTTGGACCTGACCTTTTTGAAACTTTGATTATATAAAGTGATAACATGGCAAAATGTTTGTTCTTTAGACAGTTCACTATAACATGGTCATCATCACTCAAAATTTTACCATTTCTTTTATGGTTGAGTCATTATATCACTTTTGCACCATTTTTATCTATTATATCCATGTAAAACCCGTCAACATTAAATTTTAAGCCAAACTTTTTTTTTCATGTGTCAAAGCATCAGCCAGGAAGCGAACCCGGGACAACTGCTTGTAAGGCAGCTATGCTGATCACTTGACCACCAACGCTTTTTTCCGTGGCTATTTCAGCAGTTTTGCAATAAATATTAATCTTTAGATCAATTTTATTATATTTAAACCTTTTAGCAATGTATTTGTGTATCTTAGAATTTTTAACGAGCTATTTTAGATTTTTTTATAATATTTATATCAGCCTCAAAATCTTTAACGCCATTTAAACCCAATGTTTCCTTTTTCATTCTCTATTTTTCTGAAATACTTTACCATCATATTTTTATGCCTTTATTATATTTATTGATATTAACCTTTATATTAGTTTATATCCGCTCTAGCTATAACTTTCGCAGTATAATCATCACAACAATCTATTCTCCAATAATGTATTCATTATGTCCCATAACACTATTTATTTAACACCTGGTCATTAGTTATTACATGTGTGATTAATAATTTGACAAAAAATTATTCTACACATCCAATAATGAAGTTTAATATTATATATTCCTTCTAGCAATGCATAAAAAAGAAGAATGATAGTCAAAATGTACAAATATTAACAAAACAATATTACTTTAATTAAAACAAACGTCATAAATGAGCACTTTATTATATCATCATCATTGTCAGAAATTATCAGTCCACTGCAGGATGATGGTCTCTCCAAGTTTAATCTATCTTCTCCAATCTTTAGCCTCTCTTCTCCACATCACTCCTGCAAACTTTCTTATTTCATCCATCCATCTCACATGTAGTCCATTTCTAGGTCTTTTACAATATCTTGGAATCCAGTTTAAGATTTCAACAGTCTATATATTATCATCTCTTCTAGCAATATGTCCATCGAACAGTCCTTTAATTCTTTCAACAATGTTAGTAACACTTGTTTGTTCTTTTACTCGTGTATTGCATTTTCAATCTTTTCATTTCTCCTATTGTGCATCTCTCCATATTTCTTTCAGTGATCTGAAGTCTCTACATTGCTTTTCTATTAAATGCCCAAGTCTCAGACCCATAAGTTAGAACTAGTAAAACACATTTATTAAAAACCTTGCTTTTCAAACACACAGACATATTTCTTTTTAATATTAAGTTATTTCTACCAAAAGCATTCCAAACAACTTTATTTCTATGATTAATTTCATTCATTACATGTCCATCTGTAGTATTAATCTGACCAAGGTATTTGTAGTTTTTAACTTCTTCTAACTCATCATAATCACCCTTTATTTTTATCTTTTGAGAAAATCTATCGAACATTACTTTAGTCTTTTTAACATTTACCTTTAGCCTTATTTTCTTACTTTCATCTGATAACTCTTGTGACATTTCCTGAAGCTCTGAAGCATTATTTTCAAAAAAAAAAAACAACTATACCATCTGCAAAATCTAAATGACTTAAATAATATCCATTTACTTTTGCTTCATTAGCTTCCTATTTTAGTCCTTAAAATATTTCTTGCATCACTGTTACAAAAAGTTTTGGAGATATAAAGTCACCCTGTCTTACACTCTTCTCATTTTTAATCTTTCTAGCATCATTTTTATAAATATTCTTCAGAATATGACAATATACTGGGTCTATACCTTGATGATCCAATGCTTTAATCACTGAAGAAATGCTTATAGAATCAAATGTGTTTTCATATTCTACAAATTTAAAGCATAGTAGCAAATCATATTCATTGGTCCTTTCTATAACTTCTCTCAATACTTGGATATGATCTATTGTACTAAAACCACTTTTAAATCCAGCTTGTGATTTTGACTGGTTGAAATCCAAGGTTCTCTGTAGGCGAGTTGTAATTATCTTGGTAAAAATTTTGTATAAAACTGATAATATTTTGTTTAAATTGCATGTTGATATTAAATTAGTAATGACTGGAAGGTTGCTATTCTTCCACATGCGTCTTACTATTACTTTCAGACAGCCAATAGCTGTTAAAACAGCGGTCTGAGGAGCGATCAGGCCTAGACACATGACAGAGATTTTTTGACAAGAAAAGAATACCACTCTTCTCTTTTACTTAACTTTTATATATATATATAAGCCAGTCTTAAGCATCTTGGCTTGAAAGCATGAATATGACAGGTCTTTAATTTCTAATATTTTTTATATCATCTTTTTAAAATATTAATATTAATACTGCATTCTTCCAATCATCTGATACATTTTTATCATTTAAACATTTGGTATATAAATTTGCCAAAGTTTTTTCTACTTCTTCATTTGTTTCTTTTAATATATCGATTATAATTCCATCATTACCTGGAGCTTTTCCCTTCTTCATAAATTTAATTGCATGTCTCACTTCTTTATTTAAAATCCTCAGCAATTTAGAAGATACAATAGATGTAGGAGGTACTTGTTCTTTATTACTATATAATTTTTGATACAACTCTTCTATCATTTCATGATGTCATCTCTCTTTTTAGTAATAATTACATCTTTTTTATTTATTTCAGATATAATTTTCCTACCAATACCAAAATGTCATTTTACACTCTTGAGACTTTTATTTTTTTCTACAGCTTTTCTTGCTAGTTCACAATTATACTTTCTTACATCACTATGAACTTTTTTTCGCATCATTTTACAAAATTTGAGATATTCAGTCCTCCTTAATGCATCATTTTTATATATGTTCATATTCCTTCTTTTCTTCATACATTCTCTAGTCCTAGCAGAAATTTTATTGGTTAATAATTGATTTTTTTCTAGCAGCTATCTTTGTTCCATCATACAAAAATATAAATACAGGAAACAACAATACCAATTTTAATAACAATCAACAATCTCAATCTGTTGTCAAGGCAACTTCTTTAAATAATAATGTGGTCTAACATGTTTATATAGATGGAAAAGATTGCAACTTTTGTATAAAGAATAAAATTACTATTTCAAAAAAGTTTAAAGAAACCCCATTATAAAGGCAAACCATAACCTGCTATGAAAGCAGATTGACAAATTGTTCATTATAACTTTCAAATTGCATTCCAGTGATGTATTGCTTAGATAATAAAGCCAATAATGATCAATACTAGATAGGCATTAATGTAAATATAGGAATTCTGTCAACACTTAAATAAAACTAATATCAATAACAATCAATAGACAATTTCAATCTATTGTTAACACAATTTTCTTTAAACACTAAAGGTGAAAATTCACCTTTATATAATATAGTGTAATATGTTTATATAGACACTAAAGATTGCAACATGTCTGTAATTATATACCTAGGGTTGCTTAGGACTCTGCAATGAGGAAATTCACCAGGAAAATTCTCTATCCAAACATGATTTTCTACACATGTTGAATCTTCAGCGGTGGTAGTACCCTTATGCTTTATAAAAACATACACTTTTTATTTTGTATTTCTGTCACACTCATTCTTTTATCTTTTAGTGTGTGTGTATATATATATATATATATTATCTCCAGACAAATTTCTAGATTATGGTTAAATTGCTCCGAGACTCAAAACTCTTCTCTGATGAAAGATATAAGCTAGAAACTAGTTTAGGGGTATTGAATTGGAGAGAACTGTATAGGGATTCATTAGGCACTTTCATCTGATATTTATTGATTATGAAAGCTTACGCTAAAGGACATAAATGTTAAACTTTGTTCCTGAATAGCATTTGTATAAGCAGAAGTCATGCAATGTTTTGTTGGTTTTGATTAATGAATAAAATGAACTAGAAGGTCGTGAATAATGTATGAATTCTTTTGAGGATTGTTTTGTTCTGAAGATCATTGACAAAATATTAATATTTGCTAGATATATTTCTTTGGAATTTAGTCATCATGCTCATGATTAAAATTATTTTTTATGCCCACAAAAATTAGAGCAACCCTTACTAGCCATTTCAATACCTGGTGTTTCTTTCTTATTCCCTAAAGTTAATAAATGGTCTTTCTTTAATCCTTCTTAAAAATCACTTGCCACTTGGCTAAATTTTTGGTCATTTTTTACATTTCATCAGTAAAGTAATTACTGATTATTTTTATTTTTAAAATCTTTACTGATCCAGAAATTTCTGAGACATATATTAATAACTTTGCACCAGCGCATAATACTTCAAATAAGAATGCTGCCATAGGAATCTCAACAAATAATCTATATGATGATAAATTAGAAACCTTAATCTGATAGTAGAATCTAAAACAATTTTTATAATATATAATCCGGGAGAAAAGTCATTTGAGATACTTTTATAAGAATCTATTGATATTATTGTATTTTTCTGATAAAAAGTTAGTTTGCAGCAGTTATAATCTGCAAGAAAAAAAATAAAGATAAAGAAATTAAAGTCCATCCATATGAATATGAAAGGTGTATGTTTATTATTAAGATCCATTGTCCTTGATATTTATATAACCACAGATGAACAGTATCATAACGTGAAAAATACAGATCAAACATCTGGTAGATTAATCTATAAATGTCAAATTTCTTGCACTCTCAAATTTGATACTATATATTGTAAATAAATACATCAATGTTTATTATTAATAATTTATGGAGTTTTGCATAATTTAATGCAGGGGTATAGTAGCAGGCTCCAAAGACCAAAGACCAAAGTCCATAGGTCATATTCACATTGTGACACTTTCAATACTCAAACTTCTTATAAAACCTTTAAACAATAAACCATTCACTTTCTTAGTTAATAGAATAGAAATACTAGAAATAATAAGATACTCTCTAGCCTAATAAATAGACACATATCATGTTTAAACTCAAATATAACTACATGAAATGATTAATCTAACTTCATCTGTTTATGCTTATATATTATATTTAATATTTTCAAGTTTATATGATGCAAATAAAGTCTATTTTGTATTAAACCGTCTGTAATTTCCTTTAATAAATTCCCCATGTTTATTCATTCATCATTGTTTTTTTTTTTTTTCCATGTGTCATAGCATCGGCCGGGACGCGAACCCACAACCGTCTGCAACCAACTACTTGCTTGCATGGTGGCTGCGATACCTCTCGGCTAACAACGCAAGACAGCATCATTGTTAAGGTCTTAATAAAGAACTGTTGGATCTTAAGCAATAATGAGATTGAGCTTAAGCATTTTGAACAATCATTTGTATATATATATATTTGATCGTTGATTATTCAGAATAGGTGAACTAACAAAATCTTTATTTCCTTCAGTTTTGCAATTAATTGATTTCAAGTTGATTTCAGAAGGGATAAAATAAATGGTCTCTACAAGGCTGGAATATATTCTGATGAACTACAACATATAACAGCCTTGTGGAGATCCCTTACGTTATCTCTTTCTTCTAAAATCAATTTGAAATCAATTAATTGTAAAACTGAATGAAATAAAAATTTTGTTAATCTATCTATTCTGAATAATCAACCATCAAATATATATAGGAATGATTGTTCTTTGCTTCACCTTCAAGCTCAATCTTGTTATTACTTAAGAACTAACAGTTCTTTATTAAGACCTTGACATAAAAAATGATGAATGATGTTTTGTCGAAACATCGGAGAATTTAATAAACAAAATAATACATAGGTTAAAAAAGACAATATATATATATATATTTGCGTCTGTGTGGTAATAACTATGAATTATCTAAAGTGTGTTACTATGCATTACCTAAAGTTAAAATTTTTCTGTTTAGCTATGGAGATAGTTTCTTGAAGAATTCGTGTTTTTCCAATTCCTGTTTCTCCTGTAAAAATTATAATTTGCTTAATGGATTCAAAATTTTTGTCACTATGACTTGTTTTTTTGTATGCTCTTAAAATAGTTTTCACTTGAAGCATTTCTTCTTCTCTTCCCAGAATGGGATAATCATGTTCTCCTATACCTACTTCTTTTCTGTATATATAAAATTTAACTAAGGTTAATATATATATAAACAAGTAATTGGGTTTCGTTTTGTATGCATATATATATATATGAAAAACAAAAAAAAACACAAGTTAAAACTTGCTAATGCTTGTATTTATGACAATAGATGGCGTTTTACCAAAAACATCGTCAAGCGTATGTTTGTTTACATAAACGTCAGAGATAGTGAATGCTTGCTCTGACGTTTATGTAAACAAACATACGCTTGACGGTGTTTTTGGTAGAACGCCATCTATTGGCATATATATATATATAAGTAATTAAGGAGTGTGTGTATATATATATGTGTGTTAAAAATATAGAAAAATACCAAAACAATACATATTTATTTAAAATATATAGTTATTACTATTGATTGATACTTGCAAATTTAACCTAAATGAATAGATAAAATTTTTGAAATTAAAAAAATGCGTAAAGAATATAAACACAAAATTTTGAAGATAAAATAAAATGGTAGCAATATTTTTCCTTTATATATATATATATATATTGCTACTTAAGATGGCGGAATACGCTGAAGCTAGCTATAGCAAAGAATTTTAATCTTTAATTTTATACAGGCATTTTTTAAAATTTTGTAGTTTTTATTCTAGTGAATATATATATGTAACAAATCTCTTAATTCTTTAGCTTACTGTATAATAAAACAAAGCGTCTCTCTATTCTAGCACCACCTTAGTAAGCTTTGCTAGTCAGTGATTATCATATGATAATGCATTTGAGGATAGGACTTTAGGTTCACTATTCTCAGTAATCACTGATTATTCAAGCTTACATTTAAATAGAACTATACTAGATAATTGCTTTTGTTTTATTATTATTATATATATAAAGAAAATATAAATGAAAGATTGAAATACTACCCAATGAATTAGTATGAAAAAGCAAAGTGAAATCGTGATTAGCCTCTTTGAAATCTAAAATCTAATCGTCTTAATAGTTATATAAATATAGAAACTATTAAACACACATTTTACGACAAATATGAACAGTGTACATGACCAAATCTCCACATGCTGATCACAGAAAAGTGCCTATGTTCTTTATCAAATTAGTAGTGCATATAGAATAAACATTTAGATATATTTCCTCTTGACAGCAGCTTGTATTTGGTCACTTTAATGTTCACATTTAGATTGAAACACTATACTCAGTAGGTGGATTTATTTTTGAATAAAATGTAAATTAATTCTGCAATATGAATCTTAATATCAAAGAGAAAAAAAGTCAAATGACATTAGCACCCTGGTGTTCATAAGAAGCTCAAGTGCTAGAGACAACAGAATTGGAGTTGATCTGAGGACTTTAGATTCAAAGTCACTTTACCACTACATTAATCTATGAAGAGCATAAAAATTGAAGATTTAATCTCAGTCACATTTGATGAGGTTTTTGATCACATCTGAGTCTATTTTGAAATTTAGTCTAGATTAAAATCATATCAAACTGGCATCTTTATAAAACCAGAGGATATATTTGTAAATGAACATGTTACATGTATTGTTAATTTCATAAAAAAAAATTGATGCATAGATAGATATAAGCAGTATATAGACATTTTATTGCTGAGCTTTTATGAAAATACCTGTTGATATATAATAAATATAATAGAATCAAACCACCTATATTACATCTAAACTTCAGGTATATAAAGTATACTTGTTTTTAAATAATCAAGAATAAGGAAATTAACCTCCAGTCATACATGTTCAAAATTCTCCATGCACTCACACACAAGTAATAGTTTAAAAGAGTAAGAAAATTCACTTATGCTTAAAGTGTATTCTTATATAAGCCAACCATTACTAACTATGTTTATTCCAGGACTTCAATCTATAATATACCTGATGTTCAAATTGACAATTATATTATACAAATTTAGATATTCTATCACAGGAGAGAGATGGAATCTCATTTTTAATTACTTGTGACTAAAAATATGTTAATTATAAGTAAATGTAAATTTATTATTATTAAGCACTGAAATAATTGCAATCATGAAAAAAAAAGGTTAAAATGAGATTGTGTCTCTCTCCTGTAATAGATTATCTAAATTTGTACAATACATCAATTTGAACATCAGGCATATAATAGATTCAAGTACTGTAACACAATCAGTAATGGCTGACTTATATAAGAATAAGCATTAATCATAAGTGAATTCACTTATGCTTTTAAATTATTACTGGCTGGTGAGTGCACAGAGATTTTAAAATATATTTACAAACAGTGCATAACTGGAAGTTAATTTTCTTCTTCAAAATTACAATTATTTCAGCACTTAATAATAATACATCTAAAATTAATTACTGTGGAAAATATATAATAAAATCAAATTTATTTATAATATACAAACTGTAAATGAAACAAATATTAAATAATATAGTGTTAATTATGTAATCACTGGATTGATAAATTTTAACAAGTGCTAGCTGTCAGATTTGCTCTGCAAATGTTAAATCAATTACATTTACTTTCTTAATTCTTATAAGAATAAGAAAAAAAATTCATTATAATTATTTGTTAATAACAAGGCAAATAAAATTTTAAAATATCTAATAATCTCAGGGTATATGAGCCCAGACTTTCACACCACCTACCACTCTATCTCATAACTCTGATATACCTGAACACATATATGTCATAAAGATAAATAATCACCAATATACGTATTTCATGTTAAACTAGCAATCATCAGTTGGTCCAGACAATCTCTAATCTGAACCAACTGATGATTGCTGGTTTAGCATGAAATACGTATATTGATGATTGGTTATCTTTATGACATATATGTGTTCAGGTGTATCAGTGTTATGAGATAGAGTGGAGAGTGGTAGGTGGTATGAAAGTCTGTGCTCATATACCCTATATATTACATATATAGACACAGGTATATAATAAGCCTGTGTTTCAGTTCCTAATAATCTCAATATAAAATTACTACAAGTTATGAAAGTAATATTATACAAGTATATTTAAACTAAAAAAATATTTATTTTATTTTATTTTGCGCACTTTATCTTAACAGATCTTAAAAAAAGAAGAAATCTTAACTTTTTTAAAAAATTTAAAACAATTATAATTTTAAAACAAATGCTCTATTATTACTTCTTTTTTATTATAATAGATTTTTTTTTAAAAAAAAAAAAAGTCCATTTACAGCTTATCTTAACATTTTCCCGTTTTCTTTCTTCAGAGGCAATATTACTTACAGAATTTTCTAGATTCTATAGTGCAGTAATAATGCAATTGCCTGTTCTATCTACAATCTGTGTTCAAATCCAGGTCAAGTGAAATTTTCCAAAGGCTTAACCCATAGCCATTCCAACATACCATCCTAAATTGATTAATAAAAGGCTATCAAACTAGTTTTAACAATAAGTTACAGCAAAGATAAAAAACATTCAAACCTTCAATACTCAGAAATTGGCAAGATTGGGGGGGGGGACCTCTTTTCAAATGTTGCTCTATGAAAAGTTATTAGAGAGGCTTTTGCCCTGCAGTAAGCTTCTTGTTAAAACTGTTTTATCTTTTATCTATATTCTATTTCTGAACAAAAATAGCATCCATATGCCTAATTCATTAAACTATAATTTGCAAGCTCTTTTACAAAGTTCGTGATTTATATATGTAGCAGTAGTTTATTTGCTATGTTTAGTTTCAATTGGCATCGAAATTGCTTTTTTCTTTTTTTATTGGGGGGGGGGGGGGAGGAGGATTAGTTTAGTAATAAAACAATATTTACAAAATTATAGCCTTCAGTGATTATTTTCTTAAATAAAGAATTCTCATAGCCGAAGTTTCGGTTGTTAAGTTTTGAAACGCTGAAGGCATTCAGAATCTGAAGCCTGAAATTTTCGGCTGAAATTAAATTCTGAATCTAATTATAATGAAATAATTATATATACAAAATTATGACTCAAACGGTTTAATAATAATAATAATAAAAAGAAGAAAAAGAAAATGATGATTAGAGAAAAAAAATAATAATTTGAGGTCATTTTAAAATACTTTGTAAAAAATCAAAAATATAAAATATTATATGATAACTTTGATTTTTTTTTTTTTTAAATACGAATATTTATGTCAAGCATTGGCGGTCGAGAGGTTAGTGACAGCTGCTTTACAAGCAGTTGTCCTAGGGTTAGCGGGTTCGCTTCCCAGCTTGCTGTGACACATGAAAAAAAAATATTAATATTTATAAAAATGCAGTATGTAAAAATCAAAACCAATTTTAAAAGAATCACAGCAGGAGAAAAGTTAAAATAACATAAATAAATTACTACTTGTTAGATAATTAATAAAATTTATATACTGAAGAAATATAAAAAGAATTTATTCTAGTATTGTCAGTAACATTTTGAAATATATATACATTGATTTTTTATTAAAGTAAAAATAACATACAAAATAAATACATGTGACAAAATCTGTGTTTGAAGTCAGACAGCATAACTAGGAAATAACATAATGAAAGAAGGGATGGAATAAATATGTATTATATTTAATATTTTCCAGGTTGCATGATGTAATTAAACCAAATTTAATAAACAAAATAATATAGTTTTAACACAAAAAGGACTTTATATATATATATATATATATATATACACAAACATATGACAAAGATAGAGGCAAAACTCTCCATATAGTATTGCCACTCTGCAAGCCAGAGTAATCAAGTGATTCAAGAATGTCGGTGCATAAAATTCCTATCTAGTGCCTACTCATCCAATATTGTGACTAGTTTTATGCACAAACCTTCTTGCATCCATTGATTACTCTAGCTTGCACTGAGTGGTGCTACTATATGGAGAGTTTTGCCTCTGTGCAAACAGCTTGTGTAAGCATAAAGAATAGTGATAATGTGATATGACAAAGATAACATGTTGAAAATAAATGTGAAAAGTAAGAATAAGTTTATACTTAGAAAAAGCAATAAAATAGAAAAAAATATCGATAAGAAGACAGTGATGAACAATATAAACATAGAAAAAGTTGTTAAAAAAGATGAAGTGTGATAATAATTATAAGAAAAACATGTGTGAAAAAAAAAAAAAAAGTATTCAACTAAACATTAATTTTATAAACATGCAAATGATTAGAGTTATAAAAAAATGAAGAAATTATTGTTGGAGTTTTTTTATATAAGAAACTATGTATGTTCTAGCAGTGGGAGTGACATAGAGATAGGAAGAGGTGTTGTATTTTTAGAAATGTGAATGGAAGCTTATAGATATAATAATCATGAGAACAAAAAAGATATAAAGATTATTATTAAAAAGTAGATTTTAAAAGATGTGAGAAATTTGCACGACAGAACAAAAAGTGTACAAAAATTTAGCTATTGGAAATGAGAGACATATAAATGAAATATGGGAATGATTGCATAAACACGTAGATGAGTTTAAAACTAAAACAGTAAATGTATTGAGTATAATTATAAGAATAATCATAAAAAACTGATGCAATGAAGAGTATTCTCAAAAAAATATGTGAGAAAACTTTGTCATGTTATTTTCCTCACACAAGGAAAATTTACATTTATTGCTTAATTTGTATTTGTAGAATATTTTTGTATTATTCCTAAATAAATAATTTAAAAATCTCAGTAAAGTATGAGAAGAAGGATTTACTTAATGGAAACAGAATTTGAGGTATATTGTTGGTTTAAAAAACGGGCCAGGAAAAGTAAAAAGAAAAATTTTGTTGAAAAAAAAAATATATTAGTGATCATAATTTTATGTTGATGGCTTGAAAATTATCTGAAAAGCTAAATGTATAACTTTATATGAGGATTACTAGTTATGGATGGGAAATAAAGAATGAATATTTAACAATATCATGGAAAAAATTATGAGAAAACAAGATCATGAAATTTATGGGGAAGTAAAATGATACAGAGATAAACTTTCAACTAATTGTTTATTACAGTTACTAGGTCTAACCAGAACTAACAATATTAATTCAGAAAGTATAAGATAAAAAGGGAAAAAACTGTATGATGTATATAGAAAATATTAGAAATAGTTATGAATGAAGGAGATAAACTTAAAACAAAATAATTGTTTAAAAAACTATGTTGAATAAAATTTATATAAAAAAGTAGGGCGACTGTAATAAGAAATTAACTATAAAAATTAACAGCACATGTAAATAAATAAAAAACAGCTGTCATAATATTAACTTTAAAAAACCAGAATAGAAAAGTTAAACAAATATTCAATGATGTTACAATAAAAACTTGTGTCCTGCAAGTTAGTGAATAAATCAGAATAATTTAGAGAACATATTTCAGAGTAAATGGATCTAACCATTAATAATGAATTGAGTTATGATTAGATTAATAAATAATCAATATGATAGATAAATAAGTACAATGTAATTTTGAGTCTCTGATAAATAAATATTAGTAAGTATGAGAAATAATTCTTGAGAACATCAAATATCTATTTCCGAATTTTAAAAATTTCATTACAGTCATTATATATTGTCCGTGTCTTAGTAAACCTTTTCAATTCATTTTTTAATAAAATTCATGACTAATAAATTATCTTCTATTCATATACCTGAACAAAATCTATTATGAATTTTCTCCAAGATTTTAAACATTTTCATATAAATTTTAATCTCATCCATTGTTATACAATTTTTTGTTATTACTATTAGTCGAAAGCTAATTACCAACGTCAAGTTTCATCTCTTTTCATTAAATGGCACTCAAATTCTCATATCATTTTATTTATCTTAAATCATATTTATATAATAAATGCTTTATAAAGCAACTTTTCACATTTCTGAAAAAAAAAAAAAAAATGAATAGAAAAGGTTTACGCTATAATGATTGTAATGAAATTTTTAAAATGTGGAAATAGATATTTGATGTTCTCAAGAATTATTGTGTTATTTTCCCAGTTGGTTAAAAATATAATATTAAATCTTATATATTTATCTCTCACATTTTCAAAATAGCTTTGATATTCTATTGATGGGTAAACAAACAGAAGAACGTGTCAGAGGTATGGTATAATGACACAATCATCTTATTATGTGGAATATTTTATATAAGCATTTTACATTTATTAAATTTTGCCTATGAATTAAAATATCCACTTTAGATCTAGAATGTATGCTATTCTTCATTGTTTGTGTGTGTATTGCTGGTTATAACAAAACATTATTATGCTTTAAAAAAATAATTAATGGTCGGTTGACTTATAATATTGGTTTGTTTAATACACTATTAGTTTATGCATTCTGAAATGGGATATTTATCTTTTGACTTTTATTGTTAGACTTAATTTTATCTCACTATTGTATTGACAAGGATTTGTGATCATTTTTGTCTGATAATTATGTGTAGCATATAGTGGCATCAAATAATATATCATTGATATTGTGCATGGGTAGCTGGAGCACTCTCCCATTGCTTATTCCATGAGATGATTATATTGTTGAAGCAGATAAATAATTAATGCTTAGTTAGCAAAGTTAATCCCTAGAGAGGATTATATTCATGGCACATATTCTGTTTCCCTGTGATGAGACAATTTCCACACATTTTGTACCTAGACAAAAGGTATTGGAATTGCCATATTATTATACAACTATATAATGTTGTTTTGTAGAGCCACTTTTTATTGTCTGATTCCTCGTGATGTTATAAAGTTATTTACAATATCTATGGTGAAGTTCTTGGTATTTTAAAATGATATAACAATGATAGGATAAAGTTAGATTCAGGGATACTGGTTTATCTATAGTGTTTGCCTAATTGTGAATAGTGTATGTAAGAAGCTGTAGTATCTTCATCAGTTTATAAGAAAACCAGCCAAAATTTACTAATAATTACAAAACTTCTGTAGGGCATAATAAGGGATACACATACACAATGTCATTGTATTTACATCAAGCAGTGATTTGCCAAAGGATCGGTAAGACAAATGAATAATTAGAATGATTAGGTTGTGGACATAGGAAAGTTTTGGTGTTATGTATACATTTGACTTCTGATGTCTGTCCCCACATTAATATAATAAATGTATTCATATCAAATAATAATAATAGTTATTTGTGTTGCATATAATAATTGCCCTTATATCATATTCTGATATAAATAAAATAGCTATAGTGTATCATGCTATTTTATAACATTAAGTTTTAAATTGTAAAATTTTCATTTATTCTAAATATTTGAATACACTTTTATTTTGTAACTAACATAACTGGTAATGATAGTGATGATGAAGGTATCAGTGTACTATAATATTTTATATATTATGCATGTAGTTAATAGGATATACCTTATTTTATATAATGTCTCTGTTTTATTTCATATAATTCTGAAAGATTTATTTCTGATGTTTAAAGAAAATCTATAAATAGTGTAAATAAATCTTGTTTTTAAAAGTTAATTTAATTATCTGTGGTCTTATTGCTAATCATCATACATATTATTATTGTTATTGCTATTAACACATTATCTTATTATTTTGAAGTCATGATCAATCCATATAGTATATTTAACTACATGTTAGTATATCATAATAATTTTATGAAGCCTGTATATTTTAAAAGTACATTTAAGGCATCATCACTTAGTGATCAAAATATTGTTAACCTGAAGTGCATATATTATTTTAAATAGTATATTAAAAGACAAACTCTTAGGGTTGATTTAACCTGTTTATTTGAACCCACAGATATATCATTCACCGATCTTGATCACATTGCTCATAATTATTTGATAAAAGGAAGTTGGTAAGTTGTTGTGTTTAGTTATTAAAAGTATTCGTATTGTCAAGCGTTGTTAGCCGAGAGGTCATCGCACCCGCCTTGCAAGCAAGTAGTTGGTTGCAGACGGGTGTGGGTTCATGGCCAATGCTATGACCTATGAAAAAAAAAGTATTCATATTTCTTGAAGCTTAAAGTTTATAATATTTATGGAGTTTGTAGAGTTTATCTGGAATTGCCAAATATTATTTGTTAATTCTGTTTTGTAATAAGAGCTGTTTTTGTTTGCTATATTTGGATAGTGGCAAAATCCTTCTCACTGACCCAAGTATATCTGGTAAAATAATAATAGTTAGGATATGTGAAACCTGAGCAGAATAAGTTACTAAATTACAGTGTAATTTTAAATTTATGGTAAATTTTATGTCTACAGTTATTTGTTGTACTTGGACTTGAATTATGTTATTCTCACAGTTTTATTAAAGTCAGAATAGCTTTAAGGTATAAATTTCTTCTTTTGTCTTAAAACTTATAGCTTGTTTTGACTTTATGGTGAATATTCTGTTTTTGTCAAGCTTGGAATCCATATTTTATTTAGTTTATCTTATTATCACTTAATACAATATTAGTTTATAGTTCAATATCTCATCATCAATATTGTTCTTCCATTTCATCTTGATCTTTCTTTTATTTCTTTATTCTCATTTGATCTTAATTCATTATCATAATTGATTCACCCTTCACTGGCTTTTATTCTATTATCATCTTAATCATTCATTAGCTCTTATTCTATCATTATCTTGATCATTCATTATTCTAACACATCTTCTTTCTCTTCTCTTTACTCTTAGGCTTGTTTCATTTTATTATTTAATTATTACTTATTTTCATCATCCATTTAGTCATCTACACCCTAATTTACTTATCACTTAATTCATAATTTTAATTTCATATTCATTCTATAGACCTAATTATTATTTATTTATTGGTTTGACAACTATTAAATTTATTTCATAATATTTTGTTTGTGGATTTTAATGCTAGCTTAATTAGAAGTTATTAACTTTGTGGAAACTTTATGGCCTTCTTTAGATTTATTGTTTCATGCCAGCTTAGTTGAATAAAGAAATAATTTTTTTAGATTAACATTTCTTTTTATGCTTATATTCTTAATTATTCGTATAGTGAAGATTACAATATATATATATATAATACTTTCACAGACTAAAAAGGATTTAAATTTTCATATTTCAACAGGATTTCTGATGTACATTTTCATAAGATATAATTTAAACTAAGTCTAATTACAAAAAGGTAGTGCAAGTTAAAAACATGCCATCTAGAACCAGTACTTGGTAAAAGCAGAATATGTACATAATTTTTTGTCATTAATAAGCCACACCTATGAAATAAATTCTGTTAAAACAATTAAATCTAAAAACCTGGGTCTAATTTAATAGTGAGAGTATTTGAAATCATGTAATGCTTTTTATTTTCACGCATATAAAGTGTTAATATCTGTTTTAGAAAAAACTTAAGTTGTAATATGAGAATGAATTTACTTTTGGTGTATAGTAATTTAGAAAATATTATTTCTATTCTAGATGGCATGTTCATACTTTGCAATGTCACGTTCATATTGGTACTTGGCTTAAATTACTACATCAAAACTGGATGACGTTTATAAAAACACATGGAAGAAATCTTATATATATATATATATGTGTGTGTGTGTGTGTGTGAATTAAACACTATTTAAATACTTAATATATTAATATTATTTTAATTGTCTTTTAAAAAAATTATATAAGTTTATAGTTTATATATGACAATGTCTGATGAAAAATTAATTAGATTTTTTTGAGGTGATATACTTTTGCACTCAAACATGACACTATCAGTTGCTTGGGAAAGCAGTTGAGATTACATTAGTTATAGTAATTTAATTTCTATTTAAGTAGACACCCAATAGTCAATTTAATAATGTAAAATTAGATGATAATTTAATTAAAGTTCTGTCTTGTTAATTAACATTAAACTGATTCAAAGGAGACTTTAGTTATATTACCATTAAAATTTATTTCAACTTTAATATCAAATTGAGCATTGCCAATCGATTTAAATATTTTTTACTATATTCGATATGCTATGAGAAGGTCACCTGAGCAGCTAAGTTAGCATTGGTTTCCCAGATCTCACAATAATCAGAAATTAGCTCTATTTATAAAATCAAGTCATTAAGCACATTGAGTGAGAATTTGTTGATGTTTGGATATTCTATCTTAACCCTGATAGATATTATTTATGAGATTGTCGATTCTTACAAAAACTATGGAAGTCATAAATGACTTATTTTCCATCTACAACTCATCTACTGTTAGCTTTGGATTTTATCCAACAAAAAAACAAGCTGGAATTAAATAGTGGATCACATCCAAGTATTGAAAGAAGTTATCTAAAGTACTACAGAATATGAATTGCTATAATGCTTTGGATTTGTGTATAGAAAAATATATTTGATTTTACAAGCATTTCAACAATGAGTAAAGCATTAGTTGATGTCTTTAAATTAGATCCTAAAAGATTATAAAAAAAACTTAGAAATAGATCACACAATAAGATTGATAGATGAAATAAGGTTGTTCGCTAATGTTTGCTAATAAAGAAGAGTGTTTAGGGATTGGCGAAACTGGATTAAACATTGAGATACTTGACATATTAAATTATTATTATGGTGATAGTCAAGACAATTATCCATTTGTACTCAGATATCTACACAGTCTTATTCAATAGAATTCTGATTTATGTGGTTCCCTGATTATTATCATTTTACATTTTGACAATCTTTATATTAACTAGAAAGAAAATCTAAACTGATTCCTTATTTTACATTTATAAAAATCAAATCTCACATTAAAAAACTATGATTTTATATAAATAGTATCGTGGAAATTTATCAATCCAATAATTAGATAATTATTAGTGCTGTATTAATTAGTATTTGCAATTTTAATATTTAATTATTTATTAGCAAGAGTTTTAAATTAATAGAAATTACATATATGTAAAGTTAAATTATTTAACATATTCAATAAGTTGTATTGGGTCAGGCGTTGTTAACCGAGAGGTTAGCGAAGCGACCTTGCAAGCAAGCTGATGGTTGCAGACGGTTGTTAGGGGTTCCCTCCCGGCCGATACTATGACATATGGAAAAAAAAGTTGAATTGACATCTGAGTGCGATTGAATGTTCATCCTAATTAATATTATTTGACATTATCGTATAGACTAATTTATAAGAACCAGAAAACTAGTGTAAAATGATTTATTTTATATTTGCATAGAAAACAAATCTAACATTAAAAAGCTGTGTAATCAATTATATAGCAATTGAAAAATTTATCGATTCAGTGATTACATCATTATTAATACTGTTTTAATTAAATATTTATATATAGAATAAATAAAATATTTTGCTTTCAGAACTAAACATTAGCTGTAGTAATATGTCTAGGCTATAAAATAATTTTATAATATTTTAAAAAACAATTAATAATAAAAATAAAAAACAAAATGCAAGATGAAATATAAAATTTTAAAATGCCAAATCTATAAAACTACAGTAATATAATAGAACTTCAATATTTATTCATTTATTTTTGTTTCAATCATAAATTTAGGTATATATTTATATATACCGTGTATACATTTGATAAAATACTTGTAAAATATGCAAACATGTATCTGAATGCCTAACTATAAATGTATCTTCTTCCCAATCTATCTATTAATTGTCTATTTTTCTACTACATACTCTATCCGATTATATGTCTATCTATTTCATTATGTGTTGGGTATCTGTTTACATACATATATAAAATATTACTTTTCTCTTTCCATTTATATTTGTAATAAATTAGAAAAATATTTTTAACGTCAGCAACGAAAAAAGTTTATTTTCTTTGTATGAAGTACACCCGAATAATAGTTCTCACTGATTCGCTAATTCATACAAAGAAAATAAAATCTTTTTTGTTGTGGACATTAAAAACGTTTTGTTAATTTATTATATATATAAAATCAGATATATATATATTGATAGAAACGTGTTTTATAAGTGCTGACTTTTAAGTTAGAATTTTAGATCTAGTTTCTAGAGTCCCAGCTCTTTCGGCACTTATAAAAATAAAGCTTATTTAGAGGTATTGGTAAGCTCCATCCAGTGATCATATATATATATAACATAGTATTTGTATATAATCATCTATCGGCGTATACATTTATCTATCATGTATTATATATATATAACTACTTAAACGAATGGCATTTCTCTATCTATCCTTTTCTCCACCTCTATCCTTACCATCTATCTATCCACCTATTTATTTGTTCTATTTTCATTTATTATTTATTTATTTATTTTTTATCTATCTATTTATTTTTATCTACCTACTTAATTACACACCCACCTACGTATTTATCTATCTAATTAAATATCTATATTACTATCCTTTTATCTATTTATCTATCCATCAGCATATCTGAGGTCTGATTCGCTGCTTGTCTATTTATCTATAAAACCACCATAACAAATGTGTAATAGATAAACTAAGAACTAGAGATTGCATAAGTTTTTGAGATAAAATTTTATTTTACTAAGTTTAGTATGATTTCAGTAGAGAGTACCAGAGTTACGACTTAAATTAAATACACATTGTACTATAATATTTCTTCAAGTCAGACAATGTAATTATGAATTCAGTTTAATACTATTGCTCCCCACTGATTTTTTAATTGGTAATATAAAAAAGCAAAGTATATTATCTATAAAGAATTTTTTTGTTATTTAGCAAAATAGTGACATTTAAATGAGTATTTCGTTAAATTTTAATACTTATTCTGATTTCTTAGGAGTACAATATTTTATTTTGATTTTAGACATGAATACTAAAATAAAATTTTACCCCATAGACATTACATTTATAGTACTTGTTTAGTTATGACATAAATGCATATATATATATATGATTGAGGAAAATGTGGTTATATTGCATTGTATGTGCGCGTTAGTGAATGAAAAAATGCAGTAAAAAATCTTACTTTGCGATTTCGGAATATTCATAGATTGCGCCTAATCTCCGTAAACCTTTCAATTCTTTCTCTTCTAACTTTGTAAAATGATGTGTTGGAAGTCTTGATTGAAAAAATGTTACATTGTCGCACGTCAATTGATTTGGGTAATTCATCATTAACCTAGCTGCTGCATTTACTTTCCGACCAATAACTAAAAAATAAATTTATTAAAATATAAATTAAGTACGTGTAAAAGTAAGAATTATTGATACAGATTGCAAAAAAAAGTATTATAAGTATAATTATCAAAAAAACGAAAAAAAAAAAAATATAAAATAATATATATTGTCGTAAATACATGATATTCTCTTTTCAAAGCATTTTAGATTATTTAAATTCCAAATCGAGATGAATTCAACCCTCAACAAATCGTAAAAATCAAGAAATGCTTATGCTCAAAAAACAAGGTGTACTAACAAAGATCTAAATACTATTATTTTAAGGAATTCATAATTCCATATTTCTCAAGATTCTCATCCAAACCTTTTGATATATTTAGTTTTAATTTTCCTTGCATATTTGTTTATCGTTTTTTAAGGGTTGGCTCAACTCTTTATAGCAGACTTAAAATGGAGTCTTAAAATGGAGAATTAATTTCTCATACATTAGTCTCCAATTAGATAAAGTTTGTTCACTACTAGAAATGAAATGGAAGGATGACATAGCTTTTCTGTCGGTCATCCTGCAAGCAATGAGCATTACGTGAAACAAATTATTTTCCACACGGAAACCAAAATTTATCATGATGAACTTCCACTTAAAGACAACAAATTATGAAAACACTAGGAATATTATGACTTTATTCTTTTCCAGAATTATAGAGATGAGGATTTTAGACTCTCAAAATAAAAAACTATTACATGGTATTGGAAATTATAGAACACTTCAAGTGCATAGATATACCATCTTCAAATGAATCTTCTCTTCATCTAAGAAACATAAAATTATTTTAAATTAACATTAAAGGTGTAATAACACAAAAAATGGAGATCTATAAAGTAATTATCCAGAACTACAGTGAGTTATTACATTTCAAGAGACTCCACATTCTTTTAATAATATGCATCTTGTTTAAATTTCTACATTTATATTTATTCTTAATAAAATGGATTTTAAACATGGTATAGCTAACTTTGTTTTAAATCATTCTGTAAACAAACAACTTCTGTTGAAAATAGTTCATACTGTATGGCAATCATCATTCAGATAGATAACTGTTATGTAAGCAATGTTGACAAACTTGTCAATATAAACTGACAGGAGTTTGCTATTAACTGAAAGGAGACCGTTTGATTCCTCTTGGAGGCCTTAAAAAAACCGAGCAGGGCAAATTCCTAATGTCCACTCCATACATTCTTGTCGTTGCAGCTGTTATTACTAGGTGATTATTCATATGGTATATGAACATGGATGGGCTGCTCACCAACACGCCTTAGCCAGCGTGGTGAGTTTATTGGCTTTTTACCTCTGAGTTTAAGATCAAGAAACACCATGGTCTTTCTTCTCAGTGCCTGATAAGGCAGAATGAATGTTTGTGTAAATGATAAATATTTTTCCAATACATATATACAATTATGACAGACAAAAATAAAGCATGGCCCTTATTCCCAGGAGGCTGTAAAGTCACCAACCAAGGCAGCGGTTGGTGGCCGAAGGCGGAGGGTGCTAAAAATCCCCTGATTGCAGACCCAGGCTGCCATTTGATGATGACTTTTTATTTAGGTACTTACAACTGCAGATCACTTTCAAGTGAAGGAAGATTACAAGAATTAGAAGAAGAACTTTCTTATATTAAATGGGACATTATTGGACTTTGTGAAGTTAGAAGAAAAGGTGAAGAGACAATTGATTTAAAAAGTGGACATATACTCTATTATAAAGGCACAAATATTGGAAATACAAGTGGAGTAGGATTCATTATAAATAAAAAGTGGAAGAACAATATTGTGGAGATTGATGGTGTATCGGACAGAGTGGCAAGATTAGTTATACAACTTAATAGCAGATACCAAATGCAGATAATTCAGGTTTATGCCCCAACAAGTTCTCATAGTGATGAAGTAGTAGAAGATTTTTATATGGATGTACAAAAGGCTTTTGATCAGAGTAAACAACATTTTAAAATTGTTATGGGAGACTTTAATGCTAGAATTGGTAAACAAATGAAAGATGAAAGTGCTGTAGGTAATTTTGGTTATGGTAATAGAAATGAGAGAGGACATAGACTTGTGGAGTTTGCAGAAAAAGAAAAACTTTATATTATGAATTCTTTTTTTGAGAAAAATGTTAAAAGGAAATGGACATGGAAGCATCCAAATGAAGGTACAGCAGAATTGGATTATATTTTGACTAACAGGAAATACATATTTCAAGATTGTAATGTTCTTAATAAATTTAACACAGGAAGTGATCATCGATTAGTAAGGTGTAAGATACGTGTTAATGTAAAACTAGAGAGACAAAAATTATTAAGAAAAACAATATTTACAGTTGATATTCCTAATCTTCAGAAACATTCTAATGAATTTAAATTAGAACTTAAAAATCGGTTTCAAGTATTAGTAGATTTTGAACATGATTCAGATTTGAATGAAATTAATATGAAAATAACTGATACACTTTTAAAAACTGCAACAAAGATAGCTGGTAGAAAAAAGCAGCAATTGACCAATAAAATTTCTACTGAGACTAGAGAATTTATGAAGAAAAGAAGGAATATGAAGATATACAAAAATGATGCATTAAAAAGAATTGAATATCTCAAATTTTGTAAAATGGTGCGGAAAAGAATTGAAAATGATATAAGAAAGTATAACTGTGAACTAGCAAGGAAAGCTGTAGAAGAAAATAAAAGTCTTAAGAATGTAAAACAACATTTTGGTATTGGTAGGAAATTTATATCTGCAATAAGAAAAAAAGATGGAATTATTACTAAAAAGAGAGATGACATCATGAAATTGGTAGAAGATTTTTATCAAGAATTATATAGTAATAAAGAACAAGTACCTCCTATATCTATTACATCTTCCGAATTGCCCAGAATTTTAAATGAAGAAGTGAGACATGCAATTAAATGTATGAAGAAAGGAAAGGCTCCAGGTAATGATGGAATTATAATTGATATATTAAAAGAAGCAGGTGAAGAAATAGAATTTTTTTTAGCAAAGTTATATACCAAATGTCTAAATGATAAAGATGTACCGGATGATTGGAAGAATGCAGTAATAATATTAATATTTAAAAAAGGTGATAAAGAAGATATTAGAAATTACAGACCTATCAGCCTTTTATCAGTTTTATATAAAAATTTTACCAAGATAATTACAACTCGTCTACAGAGAACATTGGATTTCCACCAACCAAGAGAACAAGCTGGATTTAAAAGTGGTTTTAGTACAATAGATCATATCCAGGTGTTGAGAGAAGTTATAGAAAGGACAAATGAATATGAGTTGTCATTATGTTTTGGATTTGTAGATTATGAAAAGGCATTTGATTCTATAAACATTTCTTCAGTGATTAAAGCATTGGATCATCAAGGTATAGATCCAGGATATTGTCATATTTTAAAGAATATTTATAAAAATGCAACAGCAACAATTAGATTACATAATGAGACTGGAAAAGTCAACATTGAGAAAGGTGTAAGACAAGGTGACTCCATATCTCACTGCAAGAAGTATTTTGTGGATTAAAATGGGAAACTAAAGAAGTGAAAGTAAATGGAGATTATTTAAGTCATTTAGATTTCGCAGATGATGTAGTTGTTTTTGCAAATAATGCTTCAGAGCTGCAGGATATGTTGCAGGAATTATCAGATGAAAGTAGGAAAGTAGGACTAAAGATAAATGTTAAAAAGACTAAAGTAATGTTTAATCGATTTGCTCAAAATATGAAAATAAAGATTGATTATGATGAATTAGAAGAAGTTAACAGTTACAAATACCTTGGTCAGATTATTAATACAGATGGAAACATAATGGAGGAAATTAATCATAGAATTAAACTTGGTTGGAGTGCTTTTGGTAGAAATAACTTGATACTAAAAGGAAATATGCCTATGTGTTTGAAAAGGAAGGTTTTTAACAAATGTGTTTTACCAGTTCTTACTTATGGATCTGAGACTTGGACACTTAATAGAAGAGCAATACAGAGACTTCAGACCACTCAAAGAAGTATGGAGAGATGTATGTTGGGAGTAACAAGAAGAGATCGAAAATGCAATGTATGGGTAAGAGAACAAACAGGTGTTACTGACCTCATTGAAAAAATTAAAAGATTGAAGTGGAATTGGGCTGGACATATTGCTAGAAGAGATGATAATAGATGGACAATTGAAATTTTAAACTGGATTCCAAGAGATTGTAAAAGACCCACAAAGAGACCACATGTGAGATGGATGGATGAAATAAGAAAGTGTGTAGGGGTGATGCGGAGAAGAGAAGCTAAAGATCGGAGAAGATGGATTAAACTTGGAGAGACTTCATCCTGCAGTGGATTGATAATGGTTGATAATGATGATGATGATGCAAAAAAAATGATAAGTTTAAATTCATTTGAAAAGTAATTAAAAGTAACTTTAATTAAATATTCAAACATAGATAAATTAATAATAGGGAGTTATTGTCTTAATCTGTTAAAAATAAATTTGGATAAATATTGCCACTAGTAGATTATTTTTTTTTTAAAAAAATCACTTACTCTATGGAGAAAGATTAATTTTAAATGAAATGATAATTAAATTGAAAAATATAATTGTTACTCCAAAAGTGAAAAACTTACCTAAGTAAATAAATTAATGTAAAAAAAGAGGAGCACAAATGTTTAGATGCACTTTGATTTTAAAGACGGACCTCAAAGAGTAAGAATATCCAATTGGATATATTCTAGCCTGAAGAGCAAATCTATAGACCTAGGGAGTTGTTTCAAAGAATATTTGATCTTTATTATTATTTTATATGCCATAAGTTTTTATACCCTACTTATATTATTGTATTATCAAAAAATATGACTTATATAAGTATCAGAAATTTGTTTGGTAGTAATTAAAATATGAAATTTTATTTTAGTTTGAATTCCCTATTTAAAAAGAGTCAACGCTAATAAAAATTAAATTTGGAAGCTTTCATAGACAATTAAAATTTCTAAGTAGGAAAATTTATCTAACACTTTACTTTTTGTAGTGAGACATAAGAAAAGTAGTTGACTAAATTTTGGGACAATGGGGTACATGATAATAAAGAAAATAGAAACTTGAAAATTTGAACATGTAGGGACAGGCAAATGTAGATTAGTTTAACATTAACAATAACAGCAAAGAGCCAAATTGTTTGGAGCAATTGGAAAAAAAATTTTTGTTACTGACATTAAATAAGAGAAATATAAAATAGTAACTTTATTATACTTAACCAGTATTAAAGTCATAAATATAATAATAATAATAATAATAATAATAATAATAATAATAATAATAATAATAATAATAATAATAATAATAATAATAATAATAATAATAATAATAATAATAATAATAATAATAATAATAATAATAATAATAATAATAATAATAATAATAAAAATTTTGCAATTTGAATAAAGTGGGTGAAGTTACCTCAGCAGAAGTGATCGCAAAATTACACAGCTATTTTAGTCCTACCAGTACTTGGGTATTATTCCTGCAACCTAGGAAAGATAGGGTGGGTTTTTACATATGCGATAAAGGCATAATGTTGCAAACGTTAAATAAACCATTGCGATTTGAGTTTTTTTTTCCTCGTCGAAAAACGTGTTTTTGAACGTGCACAAAATGGGTTTTGAAATGTGTCAACCAAACCTATTATATAGGTGCATGTTTGGAGATTTTGGTATTTTTTTTCTGATTCAAAAGTTTGTTGTTTGAACATTTTAAACTTACCATTTGTTACTATTGTGAATTTGTTTTAACATTTTTAATTTCAACTGAGTTATTTACTTCTGCGTTTTTTTTTCCAATTTCAACTTGGTTATTAACCGACTTCTGCATTTTTGAATCTTTGGATTACAAGTTTGTTATCATTTAATTGTAATTGAATGAAGATGTTGATTTTGTTATTTGTTTATTCAAAAAATTGATTACCTGGTAGAATTCCATTTAGAGAATGTACTGGGCAATCAGTTGTTCCACAACTCTTTTGGAGAAGAAGGAATGATTGTGGTGGTGGAGAGGGGGTTGCTATGGACAATCACCATTTTGTATGCAAGAATCATCTGCATAAATGTATATTTCATAGAATATTTTTTTCTTTTTTATTTTTATAAAAATATTTATATATGTTGGCTTTTTTTCCCTCCTGCAACATGGAACTTGTATTTTTTTTTTGTTGAAATTGATTGAATTAAGTAAGTGTCCAAAGTTTTTTTGTGTCCATGTAGAATTCATAAAAGTATGTGTATATCTTATATAATATTTTTTTTTGTTTTTTGTAAAGCTGTATTAAGTATTATTTCTGCAACCAAGGAAAGACAGGAGGACTTTTCACATTTGTATCAAAGCATTGCTAACTTTCTAATGTTTTTCTAATGTTTGATGTTGCCAAAATAACAACATTAAAAAGTTAGCAGTGTATTGATACAAATGTGAAAAGTCCTCCTATCTTTCCTTGGTTGCAGGAATATATTTTTAAAATTAACCAATTACAAACTTGTTTAATTATTGACAATTTTATAGAATATTTAATAACTAGTTTATTCCAAAAATATTTGTTAATACCCTTTATTTTTATTACTTTAATAGTTTATAGTACTTGATTTATCTATTTTTAATTAGTTGTTTATTTCATCATCATCATCATCATTATTATTATTATTATTATTATTATTATTATTATTATTATTATTATTATTATTATTATTATTATTATTATTATTACTATTGAAACAGTATTTATCTATTATTATTCAAAGTAGTATTCATTCTGAGTTTAAATTTAACCAACTTAAGTATTTTTTAGTAATATTTGGGTATATCGTGTGTTAATATATATATATAGTATAACTGTACATAATTGCTACATTTATTATATCTATAACTATACATAATATGTATATCCAGTTATGATTTATATAATAAATTAAATTTAAGCTGTATAAACATGTTTATATATGTATGAGTGCACCTACATATAAGAATGAAGCTGCAATACCATAGATTTAATAAGCCATGCAACTCAATTATATTATTTTATATCTTTAATTTGTTATAAGTTAAATATTCAAATTTACTTTATAGATATATTAAACAATCTCCATACCTTCCCATTCTTTTTAAATTCATATAAATAAAGATACAATAGAAAACAAATGCCCCCCAAGATGCATTTAGTGCTAAACCAGCACTCATCAGTTGGCCTAGGTCACTATCTCTCATAGTATCCCACCACTCATCATTGGCCTAGGTCACTATCTCTCATAGTATCCCACCACTCACACTTGGTTAAAGTTGTGTGGAGGTTAAAAACAGATTTTAAAATAAGTCTAAAATATAAGTTGTGACAAAGCAAAATCACTCGAGCTGCACTATTTTGTTATTTAATCAAAATTTGCTTTTGTCTACTAAAATGTTAATACTGATTTTAAAGGTTAATACAACTATGGCTAAAATTAAGGATTAGATTTCAAAACTGTAAACAAGTTAATAGGTTGGCAAGTCTCATATAAAAACCCTCAAATTTCAACACTCAAGATCCCCTCTCTATTACATGTGAAGCAGTTGCTGCCATGAGCTATACCTGTTTTAAAAATTAAGATGATTGACTAAGAAAGCCCAGCATTGCTATCTTCCTTTGGAAGAGTGGTAACCTTCCTGCTGCAAGTCATCATCATCACCACAGAATAGAAGAAACCACTTCTGCCAACTGCCAAGAAGACATCAGTAGACAACTTCTTAGAGAATGCCAGTGCCAAATACAATGCTGGATGACTCAGCTAGAACAAGACTGGTAATATTTCTTCTCTGCAGAGCTCTTTTAAAAATAATCTTTAATTAAATTACTCTTAAGGTTTCTAAAGCTAGCTATCTAGATTGAACATTCATAAATTATAAAATTATAAATAATTTCTCAGTAAACTAAACTATGTAATCTAAAATTTTTAATGTAACATTAAATTAAATCTAATAACTGTATCTTGCTTATCTTAAATGAATAATTATCTTAAATGTAATAACTGTAACTAATTATTATTTATACTTTTCTAATCTGTGGTCATGCCTATTCTATTTTATTTTATTTTGTTTTATTCCATTGATATTTTATGATATGCCATAATTCAAAATTGAGATTACAAATTAGTAACTTTACAGAGATGATTAGAAGCTCTATAGTAAATCATTTATGCTGCTTTTTAGCAAACATAAATCTCCATTTTGAAACCTGTTCTTATATATGTATGTTTAGCTAAGTTATTATGCTCAACCTTATCATTAAGGTTTGCATATTAATAATCTATATACAGTTAGATAATAGCAAGGATGATTTAAAAGGCATATTAATAATAATTAAGCCCCAAATGTGTTTTCCTCTCCTTAGTTTATTAGACAAATTATTCAGATTTAGCATTCTTAAACAAGATTGCTTTAATGAAGCCCCTCTTAGCATGTTTTAAGTATGCTAATTAGCAAACTGGAGTAAGGGAATTTTGCAGAACAAAACTATAGTATTTCATGCATTAGTTTTAATTTCAATAACTAATATTTTTTAGTAAGCATTACAAATGTGTCCTTACAAAGCACTATACATGCAATATGCCTTGCTATGCTTTCTTTGTAAATGGACTTATGGTGAAACACTACCCCATTTTTAGTTTGGAGGGCCTTCTTAGAACTGGAATGAGGGTCCAGATACCAATTGTAAAACTGCTCTGATCTCCTGAACTAAAGTTCACATTATAGTAGCAAGTTGTACAGTCTAAGGGAATCAATTACTTGGTACTGAATCCCGTTACAACTTATACATTCATACTGCAATTCTTATTTAGTAATATAGCACCATAGTATCAGAAGCTGTGCAACAATCACCAGTTCATCCTGTCTTATTATTGTTATACAGTTCAGCATTGATCTGAATGTCCAATTTAGTTTACTTAAGTAATTTGCATAGAGAGAGTATTGATTGCTCGTTATGTATTGTTAGTAAGAATAAGTTATGTTTTATCATACATCATCCTTGTAATATTTAGCTTCCTATAGCAAATCTAGAATAGATGATATAGCATACTTAGGCATGAATATTATCACATATATTAAATTATAATAAATTTTGATATTAAATTATTAAAAGTGCATCCCTGTAATTAAATTAGCTCAGCATTATTATAACATCTGAATGTGTAAGATTTAAGCAATGCACTTCGGTTTGTTTATATTAATTAATTTGCTTAATTCAATTATTAAAGATATTTTAAACTGTAATTATGTTTCATGTGTCTCTCATAAACTATTTCAAAACATTTCAAATCCACCCAAATTTAGTGTTAGCATGTTAATTTAAATATATTCATTTATTTAGCCATAAGTGTGTTTGCTTAATATTATTAGTAGCTTATCGGTCATTCCCGAGTCTCATGTTTCACCCTGTTGTGTTGCCAGCTCATGAATTAAATTGAGCCTGAGTATAATCTCATATATTTTATTCATAGGGTAGTAAATCATGGAGTGCTGGTGAAGGAGTTGAAGTGTGAACATATTCGAGGTCTCAATGTCTCATCTGGATCAGTTTTAGTATAATTTTCCAGAACTCTGGACTTTTTTTATATATCAAAGCATTGACCAGGAAGTGAACCCAGGCCAGCTGCTTGTAAGGCACCCATGCTAACCACAAGGTCACCAACGCACTCTGGATTTTATTGCTTGAATGTACAAATATGACCGTTATAATATTTTTACAATTGTTTATTTAAACATTTATTTATTTACACCACCTGGATATATTGTCTCTATATTTAGTAAGGAAATAATTTATTGAGTAATATAGATGACAGGCGAATAAAGAGTTCCTGGTTTAATTCCTATTTAAAAAAACAAACAAAAAACATAGCTTCTGGAAAAGATAATTAATTACTTTTACAAGATAGCTGTAAAATATAGTTTCATAAAATATATTTGGATACTTCATGTCTTTCCTGCATTATTTTCTCAGCTATATTCTTCCAATAAAAGCAGTCAATACTGCGTCTTTTTAGAAAGTCTGCAAGATTTTTGGAAACTGTCTCTTATAAAAACCATGCTCAAATTCACTATAAAATACTAATATAAGTACGTTTTATAATATTAATTCTTACCAGTATATTCACACCTTAATATGTGTCCTACTACACCGCAATAGGCATCTCCAGTTGTAACACCAATCGATACTAAACTGAAATGTATATATATATATTATAATTTGTTATCTATATTGTCACTAATTCTTATTTATTTTTAGTTTTCTATTATTATTTCTATAATTAACTACTTATTTTGTTTCTGCAAAACTATCGTCAGCTTTAATCACTTCTGATGCAGAAAATATTATTTTATATATAGTAGAACATAATGTAAAAACTAATATTTTTTTATAATTAAATTATATACTAAGTTTCTTCATTCTCAAATGACTTTAACAGTTTTTCTTTTCAATATATGTAAATGATTAACCAAATACATTCCTACTGCTGTCAATATAAATGTAATCATTATTTTCTCTCCATCATAAACTGAAAAAAGAGTGTGGAGTGTTACATTTTTTGTTAAAAGTTCATGGAGAAATAATATATTTTTATTTTTTTGTGAGTGTGTAGATTTATAGATAGGTAGGTAGATAAATAGATAGATAGGTAGGTAGGTGGGTAGATATGTAGGTAGGTGGTAGGTAAGTAGGTAGATAGATAAGTAGTTAAGTAAATAGGTAGATAGATAAATAGATAGAAACATACGTTCATAATACATACATAGGTAAATAGTTAGATGGACAGCTAAATAGACAAACAAATAGATAGATAGATAGACAAATAAACAGAGATATAGGGAGGGAGGGAGGGAGGGAGGGAGGGAGGGAGGGAGAGAGAGAGACAGACAGACAGACAGACAGACAGACAGACAGACAGACAGACAGACAGACAGACAGACAGACAGACAGACAGACAGACAGACAGACAGACAGACAGACAGACAGACAGACAGACAGACAGACAGACAGACAGACAGACAGACAGACAGACAGACAGACAGACAGACAGACAGACAGACAGACAGACAGACAGACTAGACATGACAGACAGACAGACAGACAGACAGACAGACAGACAGACAGACAGACAGACAGACAGACAGACAGACAGACAGACAGACAGACAGAACAGACAGACAGACAGACAGACAGTAGCAGACAGACAGACAGACAGACAGACAGACATGACAGACAGACAGACAGACAGACAGATAGATAGATAGATACATAGATACATAGATACATAGATAGATAGATAGATAGATAGATAGATAGATAGATAGATAGATAGATAGATAGATAGATAGATAGATAGATAGATAGATAGATAGATAGATAGATAGATAGATAGATAGATAGATAGACAGACAGACAGACAGACAGACAGATTACATGGAAATGAATTTTGGTTATTAAAAATTTAAGCTGAAAATATATAACATTTCTGAAAAAAAAAATCCTTATAGTAGCTGTGCATTTGAAGATTCTTTTTTCTTCAGAAATGCTAATATATATTTTTGTCTATTTATAAAAATTCATATTAGTTATAATATTTAATTTTTTATAGATATGGAATATCTGTGTAAGACTATTAAGTGTTATATAAGTTAAAGTATTAAAATAAAAGGTTTCTGACTGTTAGCTTAAAGTAGTTAAAACCAATACTATTGTTATTTTTAGATCATCTGTTTTTAGCATGCACTACTTAGTATTGCCTTGACAACATATTACTTATATTCTATTGGTTTATTTAAGTATGAGAGTTGTGGCATGTGATCTACATGTAATAACCAATTATCTGTTAGCATTATTGTTTATATATATATTACAGTATTATCGTTTTTGGCCATCTCTAGCTGAGTCAAGTATTGCAAGCTCATTAAAATGTACAAGTTTAGAATGAGGAATTTAAATTAATATTTCAGAATAAAATTAAAATTAGTTGAAATTAATATAATAAAAGTCTCTCTCAATTGATTTTATGTATGTCTGTACTACTTAGATTTATATTTAGATAATTATATAATTATCATAAATATTAATGTATCAAAAAAAAACTTAATAAAACTTTGTGTTTAATAAACTAAGTTATAAAGTAAATTAAAATAGGAATTACATTATTTATAATTCTAAGTAATGATTTAATTAATAGTACAATCTATCTTTAAAAAGAAAACTAAAAAGAGACAACTAATTAAAACCTTTCTGATAAGATTTAATTCTAGGTAAATTTAGTCACAACTATAATTAAATATAATCAATTGAACTAAAGAAAGAAAATAATGATAGAGCTTAAAAAATAAAATAAAACAAGCCAAGATGGACTGGTAAGGATTGTACTGGAAATATTAAGAAAAAATTAATATAAAAGTAATCACCGGGAAACAAAAATATAAACAACACCAGTAAAAAAACGTAGGACAACAAGGGTTAAATTCAGTTTTAGCTGAAAGATAATTGTAGCATACTTCAGATCAATATTATAGTAATTATTGTTTAGAGCTGACATTTAACTAAGCAGTTAGAATGTATATCTTGCTTAAGGAGGAAAGTACAAGCATGGACTAGTGAGTGCAGCTCATGATATGTCATGGTAAGTGCACCTCATGATATATAATGGTAAGTGAACCTCGTGATATCCCAGCCAGAACAGAACATGTAGCGTTTCCAGCTTCAGAATATTGCCAAGAGAAAAACTGTGAAATAAAGAATTTGAAATGCAACCCTCTGCTTTCTAATTGGCTTTCCTAGTCACCCTCTTATATACAAGTGACAAATTGAAAAAAAAAAAGAAACAGAAAGCTCACTCTTCAAATAAATCGACAGAGACATTGTAAAATTTCTTATCAGAAATTATCCACCGGTAGTAAGAATACTTAAATTATAAATACTTAAATTAGGAATATTTAATTAAGAATATTTAAATACTGATTTGCATGAATATAGGCCTTAATAATATAATGATACCACATGCACTTATTAACCAATGATAGCTTCTTCTTTTTTTATTATTGTAATTTTTTAAAAAAATATTTATCGTTATTGTGTTTAATTGTATGTTTGACAGTATATGTTCATTCACGAATCTTAAAATATAGATGTATGAGTACATTGAGCAGATGTGTGTTTACTTATAATTGATGTTTAATTTTTAGTCTTTCAGATTTAAATTTATCATTCTATTTGAATATTTTTTTTAATAAAATAAATTGAGAGTATGTAAATAGATGATTGATATGTTATTTAACATATTTCGTGGTAGTGCCGCATTGTCTCAATAATCTCATTTCACATGCATACATAATATATTGATTTTCTACTATGTTAAGCAACTATATTTTTAAGAAATGGGAGGGAATGTTGCCGAATGATTTCCGATAATGATGCCAGAGGACATAATATTCATCTCAAGTCTTTCTTAAAAGAAAGTTGAGCCTGACTTCGTGTAACAAAGTTTAAATCTGGTAATAATAAAAGCCTGATAAATGAATTACAATGAGGCTCTCTGAGATAGAATTTGGTTTATAATGACCAGGAAATATAATCAGGGTGCCTTATTTAAATATTTACATAAGGAATATAAGATTTGATCATCATCATCAAATTCGATTGTATTAGTTTGTAAAGATACCGACAAAATATTAATTTTATTAATTTTTAAAATAAAAAGAAAATACACATATATACCAGAAACGTTGTTTGTGTGTGTAGAGATGTACAACTAGTCAGAATAAGCATCAGCATCGTCATTAATGATTCCTGATATAATATATATATATATCAAATTGGTTATAATGAAAACGTAAGTAGAAAACTAACAGTTCTATTTTTTCTTCTTACTGCAGAAATAACTTTCCTTCCAATATCAAGATCCTGTTTACACTTTTTGAGACTTTTATTCTTTTTTATACCTTTCTTTTCTCATTTATAATCATATTTTCTTACATCATTATTAATTCTTTTTAAAGTATTTTATAAAACTCTAGATATTCAATTTTACTTAATATGCCATTTTTAATATATATATATTACAAATAAAATATCCATTAATTAAAAACTATTGTAATAACAATAAAAATAATAAAAAGGGTAATTAACTACTATATATAGTCTTTCAGTCGCGCAGAAGTACTTTCGGTTAAGGTACTTCAGCGCGACTGAAAGACTATATATAATAGTTAATTATCGTTATATTTATTATTTTTATTGCTATTATAAATATATATGCCTTTATTTCTTCATATAAAAAATAATGACATTATGAAATGTGTAAAAGAAAACAGAGTATCCTCTACAATTATTGCAGCTTCTGAATTGCCCAGGATTTTAAATAAAGAAGTAAAACATATAATCAAATGTATCAAGAGGGGAAATCCTTCAGGAAATATACAATTATATTTATCTTTAAAAAAAGTACATGAAGAAGTTGAAAAATAGTTGGCAAAGTTTTATACCAAATATATAAATAAAATATTGTGGAAGGAATCTACTCTTTACACCTCTTGATGTACCAAATTATTGAAAGAATGCAGTAATAATAATGATATTTTAAAAGATAATAAAGAAGATACTTTAGAAATTACAGAACTATCAGTTTTATGGAGAATCTTTATCAAGATAATTACAAGTTATCTACAATAAACTATAGATTTTAGTCAATCAAAATAACAAGCTAAATTTAAAAATGGTTTTAACACAATATTACAACCAAATATTAATAGGTTATACAAAGAATCAATGGATAATAATTGCCATTATGTTTAGGATTTGTAGATTCTGAAAAGGCATTTGATTCAATAAGCATTTCTACAATGATTAAAGCATTAGAATCACTAAGACGAAATATTATCGGTTCTAAATAATGCAACATCAATGATTTGATAACATGGTAATTCTAAGCAGATACGAGAAAGATGTCTGAGAAAGTGATTCCATATTCCAAAATATTCTATAGCAGTTTTACAAGAATGATTTTATGCATTAAAATAGGAAGCTAAATAAATAAAAGTAAATGAAGATTATTTCAGTCATTTAGATTTTTCAGGTGACGTGGTTGATTTTGAAATTAATGCTTCAGAGTTTCAGAAAATATTACAAGTGTTAGTTAAAAGTATAATAAAGTAAAATTAAGGATAAATATTGTAATGATTAAAGTCATGTTCAGTAGATTTTTTAAGAAAAAAATAATTTGGTAATCGTTAATTAAAAGAAATGATCAATTATAAATATCGTTTTCATATTATTAATGCAAATGGAAACCGAATGGATGAAATTAATCATAGAATTAAACTTGTATGGAGTGCTTTTTGCAGAATAACATGAAATGAAAAGAAAAATATGATTTGGTGTTTAAAAAATATTTTTAACAGATGTGTTTTATCAGCTTACTTAGGAATCTGAGATTTGGACACTTAGCAGGTGAACCATTAAAAGGGGTCATATCATTGAATGGTTTATAAAGGGATGTACATAGGAATAGCAAAGAGAGATTGCACACAAAATACATAGGTGAGAGAAAAAATAGGTGTCATTGATATCATTGAAAAAATTAAAATTAAAATGGAGCTATATTGATAGAAGACATAATATGAACAGTTGAAGTCTTAAAGTCGAGCCCAATAGGAACATTGCTGGTATGTCGTGGAAAAGAGAAGGTAGGGAAAAACTGAATTAAATTTGTAGATACCACTCTGCAATGGATTACAAATAGTTGGAATAATGATAAACTAGATATTGTTGAATATCAAATCTCTAAGAATATTCTGAATTTTCTGATAAGGATTTCTTATAATGTATGAGTGGGGACCCAAAAATAAAATTGTTCTCTGGTTTGTGCCCCTGTTGTAGTATATGATTCATCTGTTACATACTTCTTGGAGAGAGCCTTCTGCATATCAATCTGCAAAATTACATCACCATGCAGTGGGCCACATAACACATTGTTTTATAAAGTGCATTTTGCACTTACTGTCAATTTTTTTATAATAGATTAAAAGTTTGACAATGTGTAATTCTATTTTCATTAACACAAGGAAAAAAAATTGTAATGCTCTAATGAATGATTTAATTGAAATGATAAATTTACCAAGCTTTTAGAAAGCATAGCAAGTAAAGTCTAAATGCAAAACAACACTGTTTCTTTAAGCAAATGGCATTTATATGCAAGTTCTGAAACATTTATGTGATGTGATAAAACAATGTAAATACTATGTTTTGTGACAAGGGAAAGAGTGCAACTCCACCCCACATATAGTCATCTCTCAAAACCATGAGTGCGAAACACTTTTTAATAAAATTCAGTATGATCCAGCTTAGCTTTTTTTTTTTAATTTTTGGAATGCAAAAATGTAAATTTTTTTTTGCAGATTTAGAAATGGTGGGAGGAAACAACAGAGACGTTAAAAGGCATCATTTTATAAGAATTTCCAGAGTATTTAGAAAAATAAAAAAACACTTTTAAACTTGTATTGCATCAAATGGATAGTAATTTGAAAGTGATTAAATTTGTAACACTTAAAAAATAAATAAACAATTTTTAGTTCCGCTATTTTTGGTACCCCTATGTATGTATATACTTTTGATTTAAACTTCTAAGTCTAGTAGTGTTAATGTCCAAATTTCTAAGCAAGCAAAATCCACTTTTGCCCTGCCTGGCGATTTAAACATTGTTTATACATGATGATTGGGAGTAATTATAGCTCTGAATATATTACATAACATTTCATTCCCATAATTTTTTATTATATATAATATTATTACCAATAACTTACTTAATACGTTTCTACTTTTATATTTATTCCAAACTATTAGTTTGTTTTTATTTTGGTGATATGAATGCTTATGTATATATTTGTGTTTCTTCTATCAAAAATTTATGAATTTCTTGTTTTGTAGTTTTTAATCAGTATATTTCCGACATTTAGATCGAAGTTTCAATACATCTATCCAATGAAATTAGTACATGTAATACTGTTTTTTCGTCAACCCAAAGATTTACTCATATTAAGGCATACTGGTAACTTTTAAAGTTATAACAATGCTAAAAACATTTTACAGAAATAATAAACTAATAATTAAAATGAAGTGACAGGTTTCTTCTTTTTCAATATTTTTTTCCTTTTTTTGGAAAATTTATAATTAGTAAATTATCTAAAGGTTGGATCAACAATTTAAAATATAAATATATATTGCAAAAATATTGTCAGTCATTTAACAACAATTTTATTCATTGCTTAATCAATTGTTAATAATTTTTAAAACTTATTTTTAAAATAATATTAATTAGATCTTTACTTTACACCATTTAATTGTACAAGGCGATTGAATATTTCATAAGAACATTGCAATGCATTAGCAGAATCATTTTCTTGTTTAAATCCAGGTAAACCATAAATTTCCAAAAATGTACAGCCCTAAAAAGGAAATATATATATATAATTGACATTTGTAGATCAAATTGTTATATATATATATATGAGTGTGTGTGTGTGGATGTGGGTCGGTGCTCTTCAGAACCAGACATTTGCAAACGAGTATGACCATTTCAGTTTTAAAAGGAAAAAAGAGAAAGTAAAAAAAAAACAATAAAGTACACTGAGAGAGCTTTTTTGCAATATGTCTGATTACAGACGTATTAAAAACCAAGGCTAAACTAGTAAATAATAATAAATAATCACCAAAATAATCCCAAATTGAAAGTTTAACAAGTCTAGAAAAAAAATTCTATGACTCAGCCAATGGCTTTCCTGCCAATGCAGACTTGTCAGCATGCTTGAAAAGATTGTTTTGGCAGTGAAACCACTGGTAGTTTTATAAAATAAATGTGTTTTGGGGTTAGTCTAATTTAATTTTGAATTTGAAGTAATATATATATACCTTTGAATTTAATCTAAAAGTGCCAATTTTTTTACACTCACAACTTGATATCATTCTTCCTAAACAAATATCACAATAATTATTACTAATAAGTTCATTGGGCTATATATCCTACTTTTATTAAATATCATATGAAAAAGTTAATTCGACTACATTGCATTTTTTTAATTTTATGGTTATAAAATATTTATAACTATCTATTTTACCACATATTTGATTCATGTGATTAAAGTATATCTAGTGAAGTGAAAAGTTATAAATAATATATATATATATAAAACTTTAAAAAATAATAGTATAATGAGATCACATGTTATTAGCTAAATGAAATTTAACACAGATTCCTTTGTACATATAATTGAATAATTTGTTGCTTGGAAATTCATATGAAGTTCAAGTACCGGAAGTAATGGTGACTGAATAATCAATGATTCTTGTATCACATAAAATCCAGGACTGATCCTCTTCTTTAATCCATGCCAATATACAAAGTATTTTTTAGGTTAATCTATATATTATTTTGCATGACTTCCCAACATTTTGATGAAATAACATCCACCATTATCAAGATCAAGGAATTTTTTATAAAACGTTAGATCTCAAGCAGTAACAAGATTGAGTAGAAGATGTTTATTTTTTTTTTAAAAATTAGGATAAAGATCTTTTATTCATGTTTAAGTAGAAAAATTATTTTTAAAAAAAATATATATAAGAGATTGAAATATTATAGGCAATTATTCTAATATTAATATTTGTCAAAGAATATTGGTGTGCTGAAATGTATTTAAAAGAATAAGGGAGATATAGGTTTAAATTTAATAAAATTGTATGAAAATTAATTATTTACATTATATTTTATTATTTTTGTTAATATTAAAGTTAATTTTAGAAATAGTTTAATGCATGGTATTCAAAAACAATGTGTGTTTAATGTGTATGTGCAGGTATACAAAGTGGATAATGGAAAATATTAGCATCATGTGGTTTCTAGGAGGTAACCATAGTAATTTCAAACAAAATTAATTTTGCAGTAAGGGGGATTGTTTACCTTTAATAAAAAAAACTAGTTACTTAATAAGAAATTTTTGATTCAACTAGATTGTTTTCTTTTATTATAGTTTTAAAAAATGGCAATAGTATTAAACTTATTAACCATGACAGTCAGCTATATACAGTTGTCAGACAAGGATTGTGAAGCCTCCATTCCAATTGCCTACATTACTGTTGAGTCTCCATGGAATAATGTTAAAATGAAGCAAAATTCTAAAATAAAAGCCTATCTAACAGAAAAGGAAATTATCTTTTCTAAATCTCAGCTTTGAAGTAGTTACATTGTAAAGATATCGGGAGAGAGAATGTTACTGCATAAACCAATTAGTAAGTTTATCAACATTTTCAAGAATTCTTAAAATTTTACATTCACTTGTAATCATATAAACCAGTTTTTGGAACAATAGACTTTCATCTAGAACTTATTAAAAATTTAACCAAGATTAACTTTCTTTCATAATCATCACTTCTTATTTTGTCAACAAGTATCACTCAGGGAACCCATTGAAAATGAAGTTCAAAATAAGAATAGAATTTAGGATTTCCAAAATAAATAAAAAACATTTCCATCAATAAGAATTTTATTATGAATTGTTGCTATGCATTTTTTTCTTAGATCTCTCAAAGAAATGTTCTTTTAAAATAACAAAGGTAATATTTAAAAATATTTTTTTTTGTTTTATATATATATGTTTGCAAACATCCCATATAATAATTTTGGTGTAAATCATTGGGCTTATCAAGGGTTAAATAATTGTTTATTAAAATTTATTATCACTAAAACTTTAAATAACTCAAATTCAGCTCTTAAAAGTTATCAGAGTGCACTAGTGGTATACTTATCTAACAATACTCATAAATTTGATGCATCTTACAAATGTCATAATTAATTACTCTAGGAGTTCATTTTTACTTCATTTACAAGAAAATCATTGCTGCTTACTAGAATTCTGCTTCTTCAACTGAATAAGAAGATATCTCATATTACTAATACTGTTTATCTTTATGCTTTCTCAAGATATGTTCCACCGACTTTTATCATGGGATCTGATGCAGACTTTTTAGAAGCATATATTAAGTGCAAAACTTTGGCAAGTGGCAATTATTTCATTAAAATTCTATGTCATTCTTTTGAAAGATAAATAACTACCAAAACTTGAGTCATTTTTGTCAAATCTTTAATTTCAGAACATTTCAAAATAGTTTGACATTTTTTTTTCTTTATTTATATACTTATAAGAAATTATTAAAATTTTCTAAATTGATTAATTGATTTATTGTCAGAAAGTATTAAAGCAATTGGACAGTGTTTTTTTGTAACTCAATGTGGTAAACAAGAAAAAAAATCAAGCATTGTTAGCCGAGAGGTCAGTGCAGCGGCCTTGCAAGCAAGTAATTGGTTGCAGACGGTTGTTGCGGGTTCGCCTCCTGGCCGATGCTATGACATTTGAAAAAAAAAAAAAAAAGTATTCATTTAAAATAAATAATATAAAAGCTACAAAAGCAGAAAGTTTGTCACCGTAGATTAAATTGTAGTAAAAGGATGACATATTTATATCATTATAGTGTTTGTATTTACGTATTTAAGTATTTTTAACAATGAGATTGTTTATTTTTTCGCTAGTAAATATTAGCTAATGCAAAATAATAAAAATAAAGAGTAGAAATTTGAGAAGTTTCTACCCTAGCAATTTTTTCTGAAAGTAAAAAAAATTATACCTCTAATAATATTTCTAAGAAATATACTATAATAATTTCTGATTTCAAAAGTTTTTGCAGAGAAAGATTTTTTTACATTAGTGATCGCTCGAACTTACATCATTTCTAAAAATAAATATAATATTTAATTAAAAGTAAATGAAACTTACCTTGTCAAAAGTAAAGACTTTATTTAAACAACCTGAATTAAAAGAAAATACATACCTTTAGTTATTTATCTATCTATAACTTTGTACTATAAAATTATTAAATATAGTTTATTATTTTGCATTTTGTAAATATATATTGTAAATATGTCGTATAACGGATATATAATATTGTGGAAAGTAAAGGACCTCCAACAAAGGCTAAATTAATATTACATATGAAAAATAAATTGAGATATCACACTTTACTTTTTAATTATTTTATTATTATCATTTTCTATATTATCAATCTACTAAACAAATAAAGCATTTTCAAAGTTTAATCGTTATTCTCCGCATCTCCAGAAAACTTCTTTATCTCATCATACCATCTTATAAGTGGTTACTTACTATTTAAAAAAAAAAAAAGTTTGGAATTTACTTTAAAACTTTAACTGCCCTTCTAGTGTAATATTTTCTAACAAACATAATTTAGTCTAATTATATTATTTTTTCAATAAAGTCAGTAATATATATTAATTTTCTTACCCATGTATTTTGCTTTTATATCTTCTTATTTCTAATAAACAAATATTATATTTTTCTTTATAGTCTAAAGTCTGTGTATTTCTCTTTTAATAAGAGTTCATGAACTTGTAAACAAAATTATTAAAAACTTTGCTTTTTCAAACACATAAATATATTATTTATATTAATTTGTTTCTATTAAAAAAAGTCTATCGAGTTTAATTCTAAGATTAATTTCATCAATTAAGTTTTCATTTGCATTAATAATCTAATCAAAGTATTTATAGCTAGTAGTTTTAATTCATCACTTTCACCAGTGTCTAATAAACAGTGATGGAAGATTATTAGTGTGAAAACATGAGACAATTTAAATATTTTTATAACATTTTAAATAGAAGGGTGAACATGGATAATGGGGTTGAGCACAGCCTCCAAAGTGTTGCTGCTATTTTCAAAGATACTGCAAACTAATTATGCATATTAGAGCTGTTTTTCACCTAATTTATTGCATGGACATAAATTTAGATATCTTATCTATATAATATAAAAAGTTAGAAAAAGTTTAACTCAAGAATGTTCCTTTAATTTGAAAAATACAGAGGCAAGATCATAATACAATAATTGTTTTTCAATTCACTGGATACGATACTGTATGCTGGTTGTAATGCTATAGAGTTGGAGAGTGGAGAAGATTGAAGCCCGTTCATTAATTAAAGTTTGAAGATTTTCTATCTTAATATAAACTGATCAGTGGCTATAAATATATATATGTGTGTGTGTGTGTGGGAGATGATGATCTGGACCAACTGATGAATGTTGGTTTAGCACAAAATATGTATATTGGAGAACGTTTATGTTTTTATATGTATGTGGTTATGTGTGTTGATTGTGAGGATGGAGTCGGTGACTGAAGGGAGCTTGAAGGTCTGGGTTTAAATCCCCTCTAATTATATGTAGCTTAAGTGTATATACTACACTTGTATTTAAATATTATAGAGTTCATTATTATAAATTCACATTACCATTGCATTGGAAATTTATTTTCATACGGAAGATATAATTGAAAATACAATGTCTAGGAGAACTATAATTACATATAAGTGTTGAAATATTTCAGAAAAAGAAATTTTTTATAAAAGTTAAAAAATATAAATAAATAGAAAATTGACCAGCATGTTTTATATATAAACATATTTATGGTTCACATATTAATTTATATACTCATCTCTAGTATTTTGTTACTATTATTATTATTATAGTTATTATTATTATTTTATTTTTGTCTCTGGAAGTTAGAATGCCCAGAATCGTTTACAAATTAATGCTAATGAATTCATCATTATCACTCTTTATTTTTTTTTATTTCCGAAAATCTATTAAACCATAATGTAGCTATTTTATCATTTTCTCTAGTCTTATTTTTTGCTTTCCTCTCATGGTTTTTGTAACATTTTCCACAACTTCTGATGAATTATTTACCAAAACAGGACATCATTTGAAAAATCTGTTACTATTTCATTTAATATTATCTTTCAAAAGGTATTTCATTTAATATTATTTAGTTAGTTTTCCATTTTTATTCATGCATTACTTTTTCCAATCTGCTGTAAAAAAATTGCAGAGATGTGAAATCACTTTATTTACAATCTTATTAATCTTTTTATTGTTGCCAAATAAATTAATCACTGTTGCATTTCATAGGTATATTTTTTACGTCAACATTAACTGTTTAATATAATAATATTTTACAAAATTTCAGATGTTCAATTCTTTTAAATTTAATATTTATTTTTTTTCTTTCAAACTTTATCCTGTCTCAGTTAATAATTTACCTCATTTTCTTTTCACATTAGTTGATATTATCTCAATGTCATGACATTTTTTTTTTTATTTGAAAGTAATGTATAGTTAAAGTTGATGACTAAAGTGTAATGATGAAAAACTAGTTTGTTTTGTGTTTTATAATTTAGATACTTTTTCACAATCAAATTATTCTTTCAGCATAGCATACCGAGCATTTCCCCTCTCTCTAAGTTAGCGCCATCTTTTCCCTCTCTCTATGTTAGCGCCATCTACCGTAAGCATGATTATGTCTGGTTAGTATATGATAATGAAATTTAATCTCTATTCCCAAGCTAGTTTCTGTCGTTTGGCATTATCAATGTAAAATTAGGTTTCTAACCTGAAATCACTGTACTTATGTTTCTAGCAGGATCTTTTAATTCATTTTTACTAATCTGTCTGGTTTAGTGCAGCGATAGAGAGTCGGACTTTGAAGCAGGTCATCAGATTGATTCCAGACCTGGCTTTTCCAGAATATGAACTTCTTATAATCTTTCAAGCAATTAAGCCTCTCCCTTATTAATTTTTACTCATTTTTATTATCAATCGAATAGCCTAAAATTAAAAAACTCTAAGAATTTGAATACTGGTCAATCTGGTATAGTTATGAAGATTATACACAGATCAGTAACTATATATTTTAATAATTTTAGTTCTATTTTAACTACGAGAATCTTTTTATCTCGATAAGAATGTCAATATTGACACACCATTTTTAGCTTATTATGGATAAATAAGAACATATCTGAAGTGCTTATAGACAAAATCGGATGCCACAAACTTGTTTGAGAATTAAGAATAAATTGCAATATTAGCTTCTAACTACTTATTTCTGAAGACTACAAGATGGAGCCACAGTAGAAAAAATCATCACTATACTATAGTAAACCAAATGAATCAAATGATAAAGTTGATATTAACATTTCTAAACCCCCCCCCCCAAAAAAAAAGATTACCTACAGTGGGAATAGAATTGAGATTACTAAAATATATAGTTAGTTGATATCTAATATATACTACTAAACATGCAGATTGAATTAGATTCAAATTTTTTGAAATTTTGGATATCTTGATTATAAAGGAAGAAGTTAAAATTGGCTGACAGATGCAGAATAATTCCAGCTCTAAATTCAAAGTCCTCATTGCTAAAAGCAAAAGTCAGAAATTATTGCGGGAATGAAGATAAAATTGCACTAATATATAGTAATCGCTGATAACTTAAAACTTCAATAGATATTATTAGAAGAGAGAAGTGGGAGTGTTTTTGTAACTCTACATATTCACTAAATATATGTGGTCTCATTCGTTCTTTCATACAATTCAAAAATAACCCATCAATGTGTTATTATGGCTTATTTTTCAAATATGTAAATCAAATTAGAAACCGTTCAGTTAGTTTTTTTAAATATATATACTATATTAATACGAAGATTTTCACGGGTTGCACATATAAAAGACATATTTTGCTGGTTCATCAGTGTTAAAAAAAAATTAATATTAATATACCGTCGTTTTGGCTAACGTCGTCAGTATATTAATATTAAAATTTTTTTAACACGGATGAACCCGCAAAATATGTCTTTAATATATATTAATTCTAATTTAAAATATTTAATTCTCTTTTCTTTAATTATTGGAATTATTATAAACTATTAAGAAAGGTATTAAATCACTAAACATCACATGATCACTATCTCATACTAGCACATAATTGTTATTAAACAATTCAAAACAAAGCAAAACTCCATAGAGTAGTGCCATCTTGTGCTAACAAGAGCAATCAATGGATGCCAGATCTAGGTGCAGTGCTCTCAGATCCAAGGCTCCTCACTGACGAAGGCTACAAGCCAGAAACTAGTCTGGCGATATTGGGTGAGTAGGCACTAGATAGAGATTTTATGCACAAGCCTTCTGGCATCCATTGATTGCTCTTGTTAGTACAAGATGGCACTACTGTATGGAGAGTTTTGCTTTGTTTTGAATTATTTAAGAAAGGTAATTGTTAATATTCAATACTTTTATATTGCACTAAGCATACTGTCGGCAGATGGTAGTGCTATTTTGTTTAGCAGTTGAGGCATAATTTTTCAACTACTAAACAAAACAGCACTATGGTTCTGGTAGTGGTCTGCCAAAAGCATGCATAGTGCAATGTAAAAGTATTGAATATTAACTGTTGCCTTTTCTTAATACTCAATTATAATGAGTTTATTATTATTATAATAATAATATAAAGTTGTAATTATAAATTTATTAAACACACATTGATTATGTAAGTAATATTTACTGAGGCTATAACCTCGACAATATGCGTATAAAATGCGATTATTAATAATAATAATAATAATAATAATAATAATAATAATAATAGTAGTAGTAGTAGTAGTAGTAGTAGTAGTAGTAGTAGTAGTAGTAGTAGTAGTAGTAGTTTATAACAATTCTCATTCAAAAATGTCTACCAAATATAACTTCAAATTAATTTTGAAAAGTTGGGAAAAAAACATTAGGGATATAAAATTTGAAATAGGTATTAAAATTGTAATTAACTATATTGAAAAAAATATGTGAAAGTAAATATATTTGTTTTCTATATTATGACAATATTTTTAATATGGTTGAAATCCTTATTAACTAAAATTACTCATTCTATCACCAGACTTATATAAAACACCCTGAAATTCGAGCAAAATGAAGAGAACAAAAAACTAAAAATTTTATGTCACATACAAAGAAGCCCCCAAAATGTTAAGATTAAAATACTGGTAGCAGAATAATAGATGTTTAACATCCATTAATAGTAGATTACAACATATTCTTTAATAAAATCACTGACTTTATTGAAATCGCTAATTATTAACAAATATTATATATGATCAGCATTTATTAAGTTAATACAGAATTGATATTCTTTTTTTATGTCTTGTAATATTTTTTCTATCATAATTATGCAAAAAAATCATATAAATGCATTAATAGCTTTCTATTAAATACTAAAAAAAAATCCAAATGTTCTACAAGAAATAACTATCATAAAGTATTAAAAAAAATTAGCTTCAAAGCAGTTGTAATTACCTTCATGAAGGTTTGTGATGATGATGTTTTAGTTGTATTGATATGTTGGACTATTTTCATTGTGTAATATGAGTATTGAATGTCTTCAGGAAAAATAACCTTTACTTAAATATTTCAAATACCTTCAACTGTTGGTAATAGCAGTTAGTATATGCACAACATTTCAAGAGGTATTATTCTCCCCTCTTCATCAGGTGTTGCTGGCCTGACCAGTGATAGTACTAGCATGAGATTCAAACCTGGGTCCTTAGATTCTTTGAATACTGAATTGTAAGGTAACACTCTAACCAACTGAGCTATCCTACAAAAGATCAGAGTGTTATCTTAAAATTCAATACTCAAGAATCTAAGGGTCCAGGTTCTATTCCCATGCTAGTGCTGTTACTGGTCAAGCCAGAAACACCCGAAGAAAATGGGAGAATAATACATCTTAAAATGTTCATATACTAACCTGTGTGCTATTACTAACAGTTTAATGTATTTGAAATGTTTAAATAAAGTTAATTTTTTTTCCAAGACATTCAATACTCATATTAGATGATAGAAATAGCCCAACATATAAATACAATTGTAATTGCTATTTCTTAATAATCATCCTATGCACTTTGGAAAATATTCAGAGTAAAGCAGAATACTTTAATTCTTCAACCGTCTCTTATGAAGCTCCTCGTCGACATCTGACGTCACTCTAACTCTGCCAGTTCTTATGCTAAAAAATTCATTTGATAGGTTTTGAATAGGTTTTTAAAAGTTCTGTAAGATGGTGCCCTCTTCCGATTTATTTTACAAGTAAAAAATAAAAAAAAATGCATTTAAACCTAAACAAAGAAAGAACATCGTTTGTAATTGGTTGTTAGTGAGCTCTCAGCCGAAAAAGACATTCTGATTGGCTGGAAAGAACAAAGAAACCGCCTGATCAAAGAAAATAAAGAAAAACGCTGAGATTTTCATTTCGAATGCAATTTTAAGTATTAAAAAAATATAATTTCAGAAATTAAACTAGTTTTTTAAAAAAAAAACTAAAAAAACAAAATTATTTTCGAAAAATATTGAAGATTTTAGTAAAAATATTAAAGAAATATTTAAAAGAAATATTTACTTTTCTATAACGTAAAAGTCGACCTTTTTGTTTATATTATAGCTTTTATGTTGCCGAAATTGAATATTTTAGAATAAATAAATAGCAATTTATTTTTGAAAGAACTTTCGTTCTCTTCATAACCTGAAAAATTAGTAATATACTTTTTATAAATGTATCTGAGTTGAATTTAATATTATAGGCGAATATGTTTTAACAATAGGCTTTGTCTTCAGTTTGTGAGTTGGCCAATTAAAAGATTTGATTTTTACCTCATACAACCAATAATATAATTAGTGGTTAAAAGGTTAATAAACTACTAAGATGTCAAAAAATACTTGCCAAAGAAAACTTACTTACATCTTTAAAATGTTAGTATCACAGAACACATTTTATTATCAGAGTTATATTTAAAATGAGCACTACAGAAATTGAATCAAAACAATTAAATACACTTCCAAAATATTATATAAATTTCTTAAAGTTAGTTTTTATTTGAAACTACAACACAAACATGTAATTACTTTCTATTTACCTTTATGTAAAATTGAAAGTGTGTATATCACATCAAAAGATTCTTGCATCAAATCTGCCTGATCAAAACTTTGATCCAAAATCAAATTAATGAATACAATAGTAACTTCTCTCATTTCAGAGAGGTATTCCAAAGGTTGTTCTTCATCTAACTAAAAATTAGGAAAAAATATTAATAATAAGTAATATATGTCAAAATTATTATGCAATAAATATTGTAGCCAAGTGATTTCACACTTGCTCCCATTGCTTATTTTAGCATAACAATTTTACATAGTTACTTGATTTTTTTTTAAAAAAAATAACTATTGAATGAAATATAAAATAACTAATAATTTTGTTATTTATAACAAAATTAATATAGCTTATGTGCAAAGTAGACATATCTTTATAATTATTATAGGTATAATAATTTATATTTCTTGGAAGAGATGTTAGTTATTATTAAAATAATAGTATTATGTTATTATTTGTACCAAGAGAGAATATTTTTAATAGTATTATAATTAAGCTTGTATGACAAAATATAGTAGGGAATGTTAAAATTAGTTTAAGTCAGCTTTTTTTAAGTTTGAAAATTAGTTAAATAATACTTAAATTTTAATTATTATAGGTCAGCTTTAAAGTATATTAAAGCTAGTTTAGTATTTAATCTCTTTAAATATTTTTATTTGACAATTATTATAAATTATAATTAGTTATTTAAAAGTAATTAGTGAGTTAAGTTAAAGTTTAGAACATCATTTCCTCTGCCATGTGTGGAAGTCTATGTGCATGAATGCAGAGATATTATGTTTTATAATTAATTAAATGGTTTTATTTTGAGTTATTTAAACTTATTTAATAATTTACTAAGGCTGTAACCTTAGAAATAAGCGTCTGAAAAATACAAAGGTAGGGACCTCTATAGGTTACAGCCTTAGTAAATTATTACTTAATATAATAATGGGCATTTAATAAAATTTATAATTAAACTTATTTAAAAAAATATATAAATGAATAAATAATTGTAATATTAGTTGAGGTAATATAATGAATAAAATAGTCATTAATTTAAACTTTAGTGAATAAATATCCTAAGGTAGTTCAATCAGTAGATGAATAAATTATGTGATTATTTTTATATAAGGAAACTTTATTAACTTTCTTCTAAATTAAGTTTATTAAATCACATGTCATTTTTGAAATATCTAGATTAAAATGACATCATTGATTGATTGACTTATCTTATGATTGAGTTTTAAAAAAATAAATGATAAAAACAACTAGTTATTTATTGGCTATTTGTAAGAAATTGACAGCTAAAAAAGGTGAGTAGTAAAAAAGTACTATAAAAGAAAAGGTTTTGCTGTCTTAAAATGGTTCTAAAATTCCTCTGAAATCTTTTGGTTGTTTTCTCTCTCTGACACAAGTTCAAATTGTAAAATATTACTTTTTTATATATTTTTTATTATTTTCTTTCAAAAGTGTTATAAGTTAAAATTAATCATCCTCACATCTACAATGTGCTTTGGCTAGAAAAACAGGTAGCTCACTTTTAGGTAACTGAATTACAATTAAGCTTTCTTAACTATTATAAAAATGCTTTGAGGGAATTTTATCACTATTACTAACTATTCCAATAAAATTAACTATGGAATAAGTTTTAACAGTAAGCAGTTGTTATATATATTTATGAATTTTATAACCAAAATTATGTAGAACAATTTTCTAGCTCTTATTTTGCTTAGTTTCACGTAAATATGATACATTTTCGAAGAAGAAAATTAAAATACATAAGATTATAAGCTGTATATTTTAAAGTTTAAAATACATTATATTAATTCACATGTTTATAAACTAATATTATAGAATGTTCCTCATTATATTAACTTGCCCACTTAATAATTAAAGTTATTAAATATTGGAACTGTTTAAAGAATAATTTTTTAAAAAATGCTTATATAATTTAACTGCCTGTAAAAAGTTATTCACATATAAAAAAAAATATGCTGGAGAAATGATAATAATTTTAAACATTTGCTATGCTGGAGCTCTTCAATTAATAATTTTAAAGAAGTATAGTTCACTAGTTAAAGAAAATGTGAAAATATTAATTTATAAACCTATGCTATAAAGTTAGTTGAAATTGTTCTAAAGATGTTTTGATATGCTGAATTATTCTCTACTAACAAAATTGCTTTATGAATTTTATTATGAAAAATATTAAAGAATAACCTGGAAATGTCTCAGAATTGTACGCAAATAAATTTTAAAAGGTCTACAATATGTTCTTTAAAGAAAAAAAAAGGAGTAAAAATGAAACTGTATAATTATTTAATTAAAACTTCAGGATCCCAAAAAAGTGTTTTATCAGCTGAATAAGTTACTTTATTCTGCATTTCCATAGTTGCTGGTTCATTATTGTTTTATATTTATTTATATGTTGTCTATATTTTTAAAAAATGCATTTAGAATTAATAACTAAATTGGAATTAAGAATTGTCATATATATGTCTGGCTTCAGAAATCTTTTGCCATGTTTTAAAAAAAAATAATGTTTTTGACTAAAAGCTTCATAAAACACTTTCCCATTGAATTAATATTAAGTGTGCTTAACAGATGGCTCAGTGTGAAGAAAGCTCATTTACAAACTGTTTTTTTTATTCGGTAAAAAAAAAAATATTTTATGCAATATTTTCTTTGGAAATTTGTTACATTTAATGTAATACTGTTTAGTGTTATATGTGTGCCAGGTAATTAATTTATATAAGTTTAATTTTCATGGGTTTATTAGAATGTGCAGATATTCTACACATTCTCAGGTAATATTTTATTATACAGTTGGCAGGTATTTGATAAGCTAATTTATATTTTATTCATTATGAATCAGTGGAGATTTTTATCTTTCACTAATAGTTACTTTAAATGTATGGAATTTTACTGAGTTATGTGCCAAACAATCAAAGTAATTATTGGAAGTTTTTTTCCATTATTTTTTGCATAAGTGCTATAGTAATTATAACCGTTAATATTTTTGTGCTCTGAGAATTACTATTCTCATATTTTATTCATATTATCCTTAGTATCCACTAGTTGCAATAATTTTGATATTTAACATTCCATACATGTGTGCATTGTTATTTGTGCCTAAGATTTTCATATGCTATTCATTTTCTGAATTAATTTTTCATAGTCGTTTGACTAAAAATTGTATTTGTTGGTTCAGACATTGATTATTGTTTATTGTGATTAAAAAATTTTTGAGTATGACTTTAGTTAGTAATAGTGATGTGTGTATCTTGTTATTGTTGGTATAGTATTGCTTGGCCTCACAAATTAAGTCCCTATTGTATTTATTATTGTGCTTGATGGAGTGGATAAATCCCCCATTCTTATTATGCTGTTCCATGAGGTGATACTGCTTATTTTCAGTGATTACGATCACATATTTATTAGGTAACTATTCTTGGTGTGTCTTTCCATTTTCTCCTGATGCAATGTGACAAAGTCCAGGCATCCTTGTTTCTGCCTCGGGAGTAGGAATTTTGGAAGCCACCACAGTTTTGCTATGTTGTTCAGCTCTGCGGAGCATATTGTTGGTCTATCAGTCATGATGTGTTTAATTTGATTTTTACACCATGGTAGATGAGATTGTTTGCATTTTTGATATGTAATGACAAGATAAGTTAGTTTGAAGGACTTAGTTTCTTCAGGTTGCACTTAATTATTTTAGTGCTTAAAGGTAGAGCAATGTCTGCATTGTGCTGTTATGATATTATCATCCACAAATCAACCAACAGCAATTAACACTTTTAAATATGTAAATTGTAAGCATATGGCCAGTAAGTGCAATCCATACATGCTATGTAATCAATGTATTCATCCAGAGTTTTTGCCAATGGATGTGTCTTTTAAATTTTAAATTTTAGTGCAATTTATATTATGTGGACAGTAATGTCTTATATTTATGTGAGCAAATAACATCTGATGAGTGGCCCATACATTTTACTTATTTAGTCATTTATTAGTTTATAATTCTAAACAACAGGAGTATAATTATTTATAATTTGAGATTTATTCTGGATATGCAAGCCATTGCTTAAATGTGTTTGGATTATTATATTGAGTACTTGCAGATTAGTTTATTAATCCTGGTTACTAATTTTATAATGTTATTATGTAAAAATTTCTTAGCAAGATTAGGATTTTTTTTTTTTAGGTTTCTAGTTCATGATTAACTCACCACTCAAATTAGCATTTAGCAAATGGATGAAAGGATAAATGAATAGTATAAAACGTATCAACTAGCAAATAATTGGCAAGTGAATAATGCGAGTTTTTACCATCAGTCTTTTAAGAAGATCCTAGGGAAATTATTTAAAGCTGTTTTAATTAGATAAAAAGTAAAACAACCTTTTAAATAAATAATCCACTTCAAGGCAAAAGTCTCTCCAACCACCTCTCACAGGAATTTTGAAAAAGACACCAGGCTTACCAATTTCCATGTTTATTTTTCAATTCTTGTTATACTCTTTAATTAAGAACAGTTAGATATCCATTTACGAACAAAGATTGAATAATTATATTGGGTTATAACCTGTAAAGTCTTTATAAACTTTTTTGTATATATACATATGTACATATTTTTTCCATGATCAAAGGAGTAATTGTTGGTCTTGAATGATTAATCAAATGGTTTTATTTCTCATCAAAGTGTAGCATATTTTAATACAGTAGCATATTGTATTTATATAGCTAGGCATTCAGTTATTTATCCCTCAAAGCATTGCACATTTATCAACATTTAATAATTTATTACATGTGTGTCTGTGCACATGTCTATATAATAATTAAATATTATGATGAAGATATATTAATTTATAATGTTCCTAATATAAATTCATGAGAAAGCTCATAAATTAATTTGATTATATATATTGTAACGAGCACAGACGTTCGTTACATATCAGTAAAGTTACTTAAAAAAAAAAATGATCAAAAATATGTAACGAGCACAGACGTTCGTTACATTGTTTTTTTTATATATATTATTAAACAAGTTAAAATAAAAAGTTCGCATTTAAAAACTTTCTTTAAAAATTAAAAATTGAAATTAAAATATCGTCTTAAACTCTTATATATTAAGTCGCACAGATAATGAAAAATTATTAAAATAAAATTTTTATTAAAGAAAAAGGTATTTTTAAAACTAAATTTTAAAAAAGATTTGGAGATAAAATTATATCTTTAAATTTGTCTTGAAATATATTTTTGATTTGGAAAACAGGGTAATTAATTAGAAATGGAAATGATTGTTAATTAGTTAAATTAAAACCAGCCTTGAGCATTTAAATGTAATAACCTCAGTCAGATAGAAAAAAAAAAAACAATAGAAACTGATTAGCCAATGAAAGAAATCCATTTGGGAAATCGGACCTCAGCGAAAGAATCATCACTCCATGACGCAATGTTAATTCAATCCTTGACATTAATATAAAAAAGGACAGGTTTTGGAAAGCTTGGTAGTTAGTGAATGAGGAGTGATTGATTATTGACGATGTAACAGCTAGGTGTTAGTGCTGAGGGGATTGAAAAAGACACACAGCTTCAATCCCTTCAGTTCTGTAAGAAAGGAAGAAAAATGGGCCATCGTTTCTTCATTGAGGACCAATTACACTAAAAAAAAAATAAAAATCTCCAAAGGATAAATAAATCGATCAACCAGATACGAATCTTCGGATGACGTGGGAATTCCCGTACAAACGGCAAGGAATATACGAAGATGAACTATTTCAATAACCGTAAGACTTTAAAATTTATGAACAGTAAATTAAAAACTTTCCAGATTTAAATGATTTCAATATTATTCTACCTGACCAACATTATTGTATTAATTAGTTATAATTTTAGTTAATGTATTTAATTTGTAAAATCATTTCCATTTATTTATTTATTTATTTAATTTTGTTCTTTAAGTTTTATTATGATTTCTGTTTTCCGTTAAATAAATTATAAAAAAATGTTAAACTTAAGTCAGGCGTGAATGGCTGTATCGATTTGTAAAGATATTTTAAGGGAGGGTAATCTTGGGTTGTTCATTTCGTAGTTGAATTGGTTCAATGGATTGGATATATTTATGTAATTAGTAGGTGTAATATGAGATCCGCTACGGGCTGGATTATAGATATACGCCACAACCTCGTTTCCTATGATGTTTTAAGTCGCAGAATACCCAGTCATTCTATGGAGTTTTAGTTTATTGATCTACTTGCCCACAGATGTCACATCCCTGTGACATCTGTGGGCAAGTAGATCAATAAACTAAAAACTCCATAGGAATGGGCTGCGGTATTCTGCCGACTTACAAACCCATCCATAGGCAAACAGAGGGTGTGTGGCGTATATCTATAATCCAGCCCGTAGCGGATCTCATATTACACCTACTAATTACATAAATATATCCAATCCATTGAACCAATTCAACTACGAAATGAACAACCCAAGATTACCCTCCCTTAATATATCTTTACAAATCGATACAGCCATTCAGGCCCGACTTAAGTTTAACATTTTTTTATAATTTATTTAACGGAAAACAGAAATCATAATAAAACTTAAAGAACAAAATTAAATAAATAAATAAATAAATGGAAATGATTTTACAAATTAAATACATTAACTAAAATTATAACTAATTAATACAATAATGTTGGTCAGGTAGAATAATATTGAAATCATTTAAATCTGGAAAGTTTTTAATTTACTGTTCATAAATTTTTAAGTCTTACGGTTATTGAAATAGTTCATCTTCGTATATTCCTTGCCGTTTGCACGTGAATTCCCACGTCGTCAAGATTTATCCGGTTGTTCGATTTATTTATCCTTTGGAGATTTTTATTTTTTTTTTTTAGTGTAATTGGTCCTCAATGAAGAAACGATGGCCCATTTTTCTTCCTTTCTTACAGAACTGAAGGGATTGAAGCTGTGCGTCTTTTTCAATCCCCTCAGCACTAACACCTAGCTGTTACATCGTCAATAATCAATCACTCCTCATTCACTAACTACCAAGCTTTCCAAAACCTGTCCTTTTTATATTAATGTCAAGGATTGAATTAACATTGCGTCATGGAGTGATGATTCTTTCGCTGAGGTCCGATTTCCCAAATGGATTTCTTTCATTGGCTAATCAGTTTCTATTGTTTTTTTTTTTTTTCTATCTGACTGAGGTTATTACATTTAAATGCTCAAGGCTGGTTTTAATTTAACTAATTAACAATCATTTCCATTTCTAATTAATTACCCTGTTTTCCAAATCAAAAATATATTTCAAGACAAATTTAAAGATATAATTTTATCTCCAAATCTTTTTTTAAAATTTAGTTTTAAAAATACCTTTTTCTTTAATAAAAATTTTATTTTAATAATTTTTCATTATCTGTGCGACTTAATATATAAGAGTTTAAGACGATATTTTAATATCAATTTTTAATTTTTAAAGAAAGCTTTTAAATGCGAACTTTTTATTTTAACTTGTTTAATAATATATATAAAAAAAACAATGTAATGAACGTCTGTGCTCGTTACATTTCAAAATAAACATAAACGATCAAAATACAAAATTATTGATACCGACAATCGCAGAGGGAAACTTATATGTAACCCAATAGTATTCGCCATAAGATACTTGCGTTGTCACCAATAACTTAAAAGACATCCGAATAAATACATTTTAGATACTCACTGTAAGGTATCATTATTTATGGAATGTCTATATATTTTGATCAAATATGAAAACCAAAATATAATTAACCGTGAACGAATCCATGCAAGCTCTATAAACAACTTAAAATTTACTCATTTAAAATTTAACAATAAATATCAATACAATAAATAATAAATGAAATGATTTTTTTTATCAAACGCACACATATATAAAATTTCACATTATCAATTTAGTTGACAATAGGTCAGAGAAAAGTTCCTTTTTATAAAATTTAAATTTACTTATCAATCTTTAAAGTTCTTAATTAATGTTATGATTTTAACAATTGTTCAGTTCTATTGCTTACGGTAGAGAAATCCATGTTCCCGTTGGCAATTCCCATGCAGACTTTCCTGGAAGACCGGTCTGATGTTTTGGAGGTGGCAGTTGCTGGTTCTGTCCTGGTATCACAGTCTTTGCATTTTAATAAGTGAGTGAGGACGAAAGTCTTTGTAACTAAAAATCAAGTTGGAAAAAGCTTCTGACTGGAACTCAATATTTTTTTTATAGTCCTCCTATGGATTCCATGAACAAAAAGTCACTGTTCTGTTTTTCGTTATGGTCCGGGCCTTTATTTGCTTCCATTGGTCAAGCTAAAATCCTTTCTTTCTTATCTAACTTTCCATCTGACTTTTTAATTAAACAGCTTTTAGATAATTAATAAACAATCATTTCCATTTATAGATTACAGGAATTAATTAATACCTGTTTTTATTTTAACTTACGTTATTTTTTTATTAAAATACTTTTATAAATCTTTTTTTATAAAAAATACATTCAAATACCTTTTTTTTATTTATTAAAAAAAATATTTTTAAAGTTTAGCATCTGTGCGAATGTATATACTATAACAAAACATTTTTAATTTTAGCATTTAGTTTTTTATTTTTTTTACGAACTTTTAAGTTTTTATTTTAAATTAATGTAACGACATATTTATATATCGTTACATATCAGTAAACTTCCTCAAAAAAATAAAAACATTAAAAAAAAAAAAGAATTTACTTAGTGTTAGTAATTACGTTACACAAATTTGTTATATATGAAATTTCAAAAGGACAACACTTTTTTTTTTTTAAAAGACAAAACAGTAATTACAAATATAATGTTAAAAAAAAAATTGACTGATGCTTCCTTACTACCAGCTAAATTTCTGCCCCCTCCCTTCCAAGTTTCATTTCTCCTACCTTTAAGTATTATTTAGGCATGTTAAACGATTAAATTTTAAACAAGACTTTTTTAAAAAAAAATTATGATTTACATTTATTAATTACGTTTTATTTATTACTTTTTTATTCCTCGTATTTCTCTTTACATATGCGCAATTTTTCTTACTGGCAGTACCTTTTTACACAAAATTTAAACTATAACTTTACGTTAATACAAAACATATATCTATATAATTTTCAGAAAAAATTTACGGGCACAATTCCCTTTTAAAATTCTCAGGGCACTCGTGTTTATTAAAGATTGGCCCAAGTTGGGTAGCCAGTTTGTACCAATCAGAATGTTAGTGAAGATCGAATCTAACCGCAAAAAAATCTACTGTGACAGTCAGATGATGTATGTTGATTTAACCCAGTTCGAATACTAGGCGAAAGTACCTCGAGGCCACCCAATACGCGAGATATTAAATCAAGAATACTATGACCTCTGCCCATTCGCCGATTCTCGAGGCCTGATCACAAACAAACAACACTATCTGAGCCATGCATAAATTATTTTTCAACCGGCCACAAAGCTGAGCAACAGTGGTAGAGACATGGACGGGAAAACCTAAGGAGCTAAATAGTTAAAATGTGCAATAAAAGTACTAAGAAACATGTGTTTTGCGTGCCTGGATCATTGAAAAGTAAAAATAAAGCATTTTAATAAGATTAGGAAACTCAAGCTTTTGATAGTTAAATAATATGTTTAATTAATGGCTTTAAAATATGAATAATGAGTTAATGGCCTCCGCTATTCCTCTAAATTAATGAAACAAAATAATTAGACAATAAAAACGGATTAATAGGTTTGCGGTCTAAATCTTTTCCCAATTTTAATAAAAATTGTCAACTCGATCTTCTCGATAACGTACGATAAAAAAAAAATCTTTCGCAAAGCATTTCTAATTGCTTTGCGCTAAAAACAGTGTTTAAAAATTATTTAAAATGTATATAGTTAAATCAGGTATACGTAAAGCTAATGGCGGACAAAAGAGGCGTTATCAAAGAGATCCAGTTGGCACACAAAAGAAACTGGCTCGTATTTAATTAACAAACATAAATAAAATTGGAAAGAGATTTTACTGAACAAAAATTAACTATTAAACTTAACCGCAATGGGATATTAAATATTTACACAGGTTAGTAAGGAAGAATAGCGAAGGGAAAAAGGTTAAATATAGATAGATGATCACACAATATATATATATAATTAAGACTCGTCTAATAAAAATGGTTACATAGCAAATACATATCAATTCAATGAAGCAATTAAACAAATATATGAACAAAAGGTAGCATAAGAAATAGTTCAATAGAGGAGATACGATTACCGTCCTTTTTTCTTGGTCATGTTCCCTACGGTGTTCGTGGCTTGATCTGACCGTCGACAGGTATTTGTCCGGACAATGAAAATATGTAGTATGGTTTCACGAAAAGTTCTCCAGACACGGCACAAAGTTCAGATGACTATTGAGTGGATATTAAGGCATTTTGAATGGTATTCCTGAACCTCGGCGATAGGCAAAGCTATTTATTTGCCTAGCCGAGCATAGTAGAATCTATCAAACTTATATGATTTTTAGCTTGAGCAGGTTCAAACTTCTTCATGATTTGTAGACAACAGTTGTAGACTTTTGGGAATAAAATCACGAACAAAATCTGACAGAGTTCTCCTAAGAGAAATCTGAATGCACCTTGCAATAGCAAAATCTGAATCAATCTTGCAATAGCAAACTCTGAAAGAATCACCTTCACAAGGAAAATCAGAATCAACTGAATCCTTCAAAAGGAAAAATCTGAATAATCAATCTTTTGTTCTCCCTTCTATTTATACCCTCTCTGTCAGCTACCTTCTATTGTTTGTATGATCTGAGATCTTGATAAGCCTCCCCATGCTCCTTTGTTTCAAAGCAACACTTTCTAAAAATAACTTTAACTTTTTTACTCTAACTTTCTTACTTCAAAGTTTGAATTCTCTTAATTAAAAAGAAAGAAAGAGAAGGCCATCTTTAATTACACTTGAATGGCTCACTAATTAAAACCATACATTCTTTTAGAAAATGTTGGCAGGCTTATCTCAAAATCAAATCATACTAAATATTTTAACAAAATTATAACAACAATATATTATTATTTTTTATAGTAGAATAAGCATTTTATTTCAGCAGAATTTTGCATTAACTCATATATATACACTAGATGTATATATATGTTTGACTAATAGGTTAAGCAATTTTTATTAATAGAATGAAATTTATTTAAAACAAAATATTTAAATGTAATACACATTTGATAAGCATAATTATTTTTAACTCTAATGCAAAACCCTGCTGATATTGAACTATAAACTTAATTCAGGTCTACAATACTAATTAAGTTTATAGGAAGATGTGAAGCATGGATCGGGCTTCAGATCCATTGCTTCATTTCCCAATAGTTAGTGAGCAAAAAAAAATGTTAAAAAAAATGCTGTTGCTTCAGGTCAGAGGTAAGAATTTGTGCCAGGTGAGTTCAAACCTACTCTTTATTTGTTGTAATATTTAATTTGTTACTACCTACGGTGTTTTCTTTACTTTATTATATCTCACGGTTTATCCATAATTCAATCTTCTGTGTCTTAAATCGGGTCTGTGTTGTATTTAGTCTAACAAGTTATATTTATCTTTTTACTTTTTAAATTTTCCGGGGTCTGGTGGTACATAACGTTTTATGTTTGTAGCATTATACTGTCTTTGTAGGCTGAGATTATTTTTCCAAAACAAAACACTTATTCCACACCTCTTTTTTAATGTGTGAGGGCCTTTATATATTGGAAAAAAACTTTTTTACTTCTCTCTGCACTATACTAGTTGGCCTCAGATCTCTCAGCCACACTTGCTTCCTTTGCCTGAATTGATATTGGCGGTTTCGTTTTGTCTTCCGATGCAGCACTGCCCGTCTTACTCGTTCGCTTGTGATCTTTTGGTTTCCTAGTTGGTCTATTTTCTCCTCTTCCACTAAGATTTTGGTTTTGAATACCTGAAGACATGCTGTGGCATACTGCAAATGTATCGGAGTAGCTCCAGTCAAGTCACTCATTTTATTATTAATGTCTTGTCCCATCTTTTCAGTTTCGTTTACCAAATCCACAGTCTGAAGCATCATTGTGCTCTTGCTATCCTCTATGATTCAACAATTTTGTTCTCCACTTTGCCTTCTGTGTTTGACTGACAAGTCCAAGTGGTGACTATCTTTACATGCTTCTTCATCAATCAGTGATTCAACCTGAATATCACCTTGCTCTTGTTGGTCTTGTCCCTTTCCCTGATTATCATCATCTGGTAATACTTTTGTTCTGGTAGTATGTTGTTGCTGGAGACCCATGTTTTCCTCCAAACGGTTCAGTCTTTGTGATGTCATATTCATGAATTCTTGGAACATGGTCATCATCATTTTGTATTCTTGTCTCATTTCTGTGATGAGATCTTTCACATTGTTTTCTTGGTCACTATGAGTCGATGTTGCTGTATTTGGAAGGTTGAGCATTACCTCCTCATCGCTGTCATAATCTGCAACTTTCTTCGGTTGGTCCATTTTTTTTATTGGCTATTTTGCTACACAAAAATCACAATTTATTTCTAAAACGTATTTTAATAACAATCTATATAAGTATATTGTATTACGTGTATCTAGGAGCTATCTCCTGTATGTGAAGAAAAATTTTAGTTCTTTAAAAAATAAGTCAGTATTCTAAATTCTTTATTTATGTTTTCCAGAAATTAACTTTCCCTACCTCACGCATGAACCATCTTAAACCTATGCCTATGTGTCTGTTTGTTCATGAAAAAAAAAATCAAATCCTGCCGTGTCTGTTTTAATATTTATACTACATATATTCTCCTCACTTTCTTTATTTATTTTTATATATTTCACTTAAATATCACTGCTACTTTGTTACTATATCATTAAAAATAATAAACTTACAGCTTGACCTGACTTTCTCCGACACCTGAAACAACTAAAAAAAATGCATTTACATTAATACACAAGTTTATATTTCAAAAGGAATATGTGAGCAAAATATACATAAGTCATGTTTCAAAATTATTTTGGCTCACTACACATACATTTTTATTTTGATCATCTACTATAGTTTGGTTTATTTGATATCCAATATGAGAGATTGCACTTGCCGACAAATTTATTTGAGAAGGGCGCCAGTCGACAAGACAATGGCCATATCAAATATACATATTAATGGATAATGATCCAAGCACACATTTATACGGGTTTATAAAGTTTCAATGCAATTAAAATTTTACTTTGCATTTCAGTTCACTTTAAAAAAAATTTAATTTGATTCTGCTGAACGAAAAAAATAATCTCTGCATGAATAAGTAAATGCTATTTTAAATGACACAATATTATTTAAATCTAAGACGTATAACAACTAAGTACGGTAATTTGTCTGACCTGGGATCGAAACCAGTTACCATTTTGGTCACGACACAAAAAAAATTCAAACAGCCAAAGTATGATTAACAAAACAAAATATACACAAAAAATTAAAATAAAAGTAAAATCCCATGATAACCGCCACTCCGAATTATGAACCTGGGATCGAAACCAACTACCATTTTGGTCACACCCGAAATAGATTAACAATTATCAAGCAATTTTACAGAATCACGCATTGAGATCAAAAACTGTTTAAAAAAACATTCATATAAAAATGGGTTTTACCAAACTATAACGAAGTGTATACCATATACACCCATATATATGAATATGTACATCATTAAATAAGCATATATATGACTACATATAAATATACAAACAGATATACCTATACAAATTTTTTTTTTTTGCTTATCATGCACATGATTTTTACTCTCCATTCTCCGGATCATTACAACTGGCTTTCCCAATCTGGGGCCGATCTTTAATAAACCACAAATACCCTGAGCAAATTTTATCAAAATGAAATGTTTTATCTGTTTACATAAGTCGGATATTTTTAAATTTTATAAAAGCACTGCCAGCAAGAAATTGCGCATATATATTAAATAAAAGAAAGTATAAATAATTTTAAAACTAATTTTTGTAAATTAAAAAGAAAATCAAAAGGTTGCATTGGATATGTCTTTTTTTTTGTTAATATATATTTATGCGTTAACGTGTATAGGCGCACAGCCAGACGTGACGCTCTTCCGATGTGACCTTACGATGAGTACCGTTGGGAATTTACGTCAGTGTAATCCTATTTATGCATTTCAATCAGTCATAAATAAGTTGGTGGTAGTTATAATTGTGCTGCAAATATACACGTATAAATCCATTATCTTGGAACATATTTATCTCAATGCAACCTTCCTAAATAAGTTAAATAATTTGTTTGTCATGCCGTAAGTAGAAATCAAATGGATAAAATAAAATAGAATTCTCGGGGGGAGGGGTGTTAACGTAAATGGTCCTTAGGTAGGCGATGGTCAACATTTTCTTTTTCTTTTTGTATATAGTTTTTTTGTAAAATTATTAACTGAATGTTTGTAAATTTTGTTAATACCGTAATTACTAACCCTAAGTAAAATATTTTTTTTTTTTTGATCATTTTTTTTTTAAGTAACTTTACTGATATGTAACGAGCACAGACGTTCGTTACATTGTTTTTTTTATATATATTATTAAACAAGTTAAAATAAAAAGTTCGCATTTAAAAACTTTCTTTAAAAATTAAAAATTGAAATTAAAATATCGTCTTAAACTCTTATATATTAAGTCGCACAGATAATGAAAAATTATTAAAATAAAATTTTTATTAAAGAAAAAGGTATTTTTAAAACTAAATTTTAAAAAAGATTTGGAGATAAAATTATATCTTTAAATTTGTCTTGAAATATATTTTTGATTTGGAAAACAGGGTAATTAATTAGAAATGGAAATGATTGTTAATTAGTTAAATTAAAACCAGCCTTGAGCATTTAAATGTAATAACCTCAGTCAGATAGAAAAAAAAACAATAGAAACTGATTAGCCAATGAAAGAAATCCATTTGGGAAATCGGACCTCAGCGAAAGAATCATCACTCCATGACGCAATGTTAATTCAATCCTTGACATTAATATAAAAAGGACAGGTTTTGGAAAGCTTGGTAGTTAGTGAATGAGGAGTGATTGATTATTGACGATGTAACAGCTAGGTGTTAGTGCTGAGGGGATTGAAAAAGACGCACAGCTTCAATCCCTTCAGTTCTGTAAGAAAGGAAGAAAAATGGGCCATCGTTTCTTCATTGAGGACCAATTACACTAAAAAAAAAATAAAAATCTCCAAAGGATAAATAAATCGATCAACCGGATACGAATCTTCGGACGACGTGGGAATTCACGTGCAAACGGCAAGGAATATACGAAGATGAACTATTTCAATAACCGTAAGACTTTAAAATTTATGAACAGTAAATTAAAAACTTTCCAGATTTAAATGATTTCAATATTATTCTACCTGACCAACATTATTGTATTAATTAGTTATAATTTTATTTAATGTATTTAATTTGTAAAATCATTTCCATTTATTTATTTATTTATTTAATTTTGTTCTTTAAGTTTTATTATGATTTCTGTTTTCCGTTAAATAAATTATAAAAAAATGTTAAACTTAAGTCGGGCGTGAATGGCTGTATCGATTTGTAAAGATATATTAAGGGAGGGTAATCTTGGGTTGTTCATTTCGTAGTTGAATTGGTTCAATGGATTGGATATATTTATGTAATTAGTAGGTGTAATATGAGATCCGCTACGGGCAGGATTATAGATATACGCCACACACCCTCTGTTTGCCTATGGATGGGTTTGTAAGTCGGCAGAATACCGCAGCCCATTCCTATGGAGTTTTTAGTTTATTGATCTACTTGCCCACAGATGTCACATCCCTGTGGGTGGAGAGTCAATGTCGTTTCTATTTCTACATATTGTTCAGATGTACATTCCTGACAATATAGTTGTGTTGTCGTATCATGCTACATTGAATACATGAATGTATCAGATGGATTGGCGCCAGTTGATTGCGAAATGTGTTGCCTAAGGTTAAGTAGGGATAGAATATTTTATTTTCAAATGCAAATCTATGTAGTCGATTCAGGCTCGATCCTAAATAAAACTATTAAATTTAAGTTGTTTATAGATGCTTGCATAGATTGGTTATCGGTTAGGTATGTTTTGGGTTTTCATATTTGATCAAAATATATAGACATTCGATAAATAATGATACCTTACGGTGAGTGTCTCTAATGTATTTATTCGGATGTCCTTTAAGTTATTGGTGACGATGCAAGTATCTTACGATGAATACTAGAGGGTTTCTTATAATTCCCTATGCAATTGTCAGTAATCAATAATTTTGTATTTTGATCGTTTATGTTTACTTTGAAATGTTTTTGACCGTTGAAATCTATGTAACCGATCTATAGCAACATATTAAACAGGTTTATAAGCCCATCTGTGCGAACTTGATTAAAAATGTAAATTTATAATATAATAGTAACTCAATGTAAATTAAAGTAAAATCAAAGTTAAAAATAATGTTAAATGTTTAAATGTAAATCACTAAAATAATTTTAAACCTTATATATATGTGCATAAATAAATCTGTTTGTATGATAATTACTGGCAGTGGCTTACTTTATTCTTTTATATACTAGTAAATGATATTATTAAATCTCTGCTATTCCACTGAGCTAGTGACATGGGCTAACGACCGGAATCAAAATTTAAAAAAAAAAAAAAAAATTTTTTTTTTTTGACTTACGTATCTGCCTACTTTATAAATTTTTCTAGGTTCAAATGCCTAGATGGCGCCCCGTAGTGCAGTTTACGTTAAGTCGCATTCTCCGGATCGTTACAATATATATATATTGAACCACCCACCTTCTTTAAATCAAACTATCATAATAAATAGTAAATCTAAATACCCTACCTTTCTTATTATCCTATCTTTAAAGGTGCTTGGTCCTCAGGTAGAGTGCAAAATATCATTGGCAGCAAACTACCAATAACATAAACACTCGACTACTGGACAAATACTAACCGAACAAACAATTTATTTATTTTAAGGTAAACCCTTTAGGCGTCAGTTAATTACATTCATAATCAACATGTTTATTTGATCAGCATTAAACCCAGAACATGTGCCTCCAACTAGCTCATCGGGTTGTAACTACCTTTTAAGAAAAATAAAACTCCGCCCTCTCTAATAATCCTATCTCAATAATAATGATAACTTAATGAATGACAAAACATTAATGTCTTTAAACAACAAATCCTTACTTTTAAAAAATGTAATTTCTCTATTCTTTTAATTTTAACTTAATTATTTCCTATTAATAATTAAATCTCTCCATTCCCATCTTATTAAAATATTGTTCAATATAAATGTGTGTATTCAAATATAAACGTAAATATTAAAACGACAGTTTAAGTATTTCCTTTTCTTAAAAAAAACAATCGTTTTGCCTTATAAGTTAAACACACATACTCTTTTCATTTTAAATAAATATTTTAATAAATTATATTAAATAAAATATACATGACATATTAGATTAAAATACACACATACGTACACATCATGTCTTTAAATATAATTAAATACAGAAACCGATATCATTTGTATTTCCTAAATATTTTGTAAAGTTTAAAGTTTTATTTATCACAGTTTATTTTTTATTTTAAAAGGAAGTCAAGAATGATAGAATACTAAAATCAAAAGTTACCTAGGATTTGGAAATTCAAAATGATGTACACAGCACAATGTAGTTTCTCTAAAAGTTATTTATGACCGGTTAGCACTAACTTCCATCAAAACTTCCTTGACTCTGTGATATTATACAACTTTTGTAGATTTTTCACCATCGACACTCCAGTACTTTATTGTTTTACTTGACCATGATTTACCCTCTGAACCATCTGCTGATGTTATTCGCAGTGAAGCTCCAGCTGATTGTACAATACGGTAAATTTAACAATGCATTGTTTCGGTAGACATAACAATATATATAATTGTTATATCTGTAACTTCAAGAAATATTTTTAAATGTTTTTAAGATATCAGAAATAAATGGAATGTTGAATGTTTTTAAAATGTCTTAACAATGGAAAAATTTTGTTATCTCCAGCGTTTATTGTCTCGTGAAATTACTGTCCTTTACTCCACTCTGATTGGACTTCTATTTTTTTTCTTCAACACTTTTATACACACACACAATTTAATTGTTTTATTATAAAACAAAACGAAATTCCCTTTATTATTTTTTTTATTACAAACTAATCAAAGTAATATTAAATCATTTTATTTTATAATATTTCTTTTTTTTTCTTTTTAAAAATAAAAATTTTTTTACCCTCCTTAAAAGTGTTTATTATTTATTTTCTTTAACAATAAACCCCCCTACCCTACTCTTTAGTTTTTAACTTTTAATTTTTATTCCCACTTTATTTTTTAAAAGACGAGATTTATGAGATATTCCTACTTTTAAATAATACTGCAATTCAATAACAATGTACTTGGGTACAATATACATATATAAAATCCACTAGAATAATTTTGTTTATTATACTTATATCATTTGATATTATATATATAAGATCAGGATAAGAATCCATCTATGTAATAACTAAAGGATGCAATGTAATACCAAAGAAATAAAAAAGTAGGGTGTATACTAGAATAATGTAAATAATAGAAACTATGGATTTGACAAACTGAATAAATTATAAAACTCTTTCATCCTATAATGGAATGATAATAAATGTAAATTATTAGTAAATGAATTATTTTTCCAAGTCGATTCATTGTAATAATTTAAATTAACTAAATAAACTTACTCTGAGATTTTATTTTAAATAATTCAGTTATTTACAAATGATTTAAAAGCATTAAACATTAGTGTTATTAAAAATAATAACAATTTACAATTTTTTTATATAATAGATATAACAGATGAATTTGTTTTGCCTATAGTTTTTAACATTACCTTACGAAGCACAGGTGGTAATATGAATAATCTTAATTCTTCTTCTAACTGTGCAGTTTTGGGAACTAAAAATCCAACTCTTTCTGTAAATATACATATGTAAATTTTAACAAATCATTTAATATTTTTTTAAAAAAATGCAAATGAAGTTATTTACCAGATCTAATAGTGTGAAATAAATCTTAAAAAATATCAACCCCTAAATAAATTTGGTTTTTATTGATGGTTACAGTTTTGTCAAGACAAAAGTTATGCTCTATGACAGGAGATTCAGCATTGTTTATTTTATTATATAATGGTTGTTAGAAACATTCAAGACATATTTAAGTTTAAACATAATAAAATACTTCAATGATATATATATAAACTATAAAATGCTAGTAACTATGTGGTTTATAGATATAAATCACATGATAAAGCAAAAACTTAACCATATAATCTACAATCTGTTGCCAAAGCAACTTCTTTAGATAAAAGATGTATTCCAGCTTTCATTCTGATCTATGATCTTAATATAGACACAGAATGCCAAATATATGATTATTAGGGATTTGAATTTTATCATCCTAGAAATAAACCCCATTTAGCAGACAAAGATAATTTGCTTTGAAAGTAGAATAATAACTAATCATTTTTACAACTTTTAATCATTACTTTAGATAGTAAACAATAAATTATAATAGTTAGGTGATTTCTAAATGTAAGTCACATGACAGATTCTAAGGTTAAATAAACCATGTAATCTGCAAGCTGTTGTCAAGATAACAGCTATAGGTAAACAAACCTTATTCTGCTTCAAATACATCTCATCATTTTTGTCTATTATATGATCTTAGATCATGGTAAGATCATGGTGAAATGTAGAATCCATCTATGACCTGTAGAGAATTGAGTTGATAACAGATTGTAGATTATATAGCTTATGTAAATTTGTGCTGTCATATGATTATATATATGTGTGTGAGTATAAAATTTATTTTAGCATCTTAATATTAAAGTTATATTATAAATTTTAATTAGCATATCCTTAAGGTTATAATATTTATAAAAAGTCACAAATAATAAAAACAAATGTCCATATATAAAAATAATGTCTAATCTTTTTTTGGTCTTCATTAGTCACGTTATGAAAAACTTAAAAATAAAAAAAAATAAACAACTATTTTTTTTAAAAAATGGGGATTTTCTGAATTATCATTTTCCAAGTTCTATCGATCCATTTCAGAATAAATATCTCTCAAACTTTTACCAGTTTCTCTGATCCATAGTTATTTTACATACCAGTCATCTCATTTCATACACAATTCCTTTCCAGGGATTTTACAATCTTTTGTAGTTCTGTTTAAAAATTTAACTGTTTTGCTTCTTCTAGAAACATATATCTTCCAGCTCCATTGTGGTCATTATTTGTTTCAGTGATATGTTTCTTCTTTATATTTTGTTTTTAGTTTCCTATTATTTCAAATATTTTAATTTTTTTAAACTTCTCATTTATTACGTTTCTAAATCTCAAATCCATTTCTCTTTCAAACCCATATACATTTTTTTCAATATTAAGTAAATTGTATGAAAAGCATTCTATCTGAGTTTAATTCTATTCAGTATATAATTCATCAATTCTGCTTCCATCAGCACTAATGACTTGATCAAGATATTCATCGATGTATTATTATTATTATTATTATTATTATTATTATTATTATTATTATTATTATTATTATTATTATTATTATTATTATTATTATTATTATTATTATTATTATTATTATTATTATTATTATTATTATTATTATTATTATTATTATTATTATTGTTGATGTAATAATAATAATAATAATATTATATTATTTATTTTTATTATTATTATTATTATTATTATTATTATTATTATTATTATTATTATTATTAAGTTTCAACAATAGTAAACTTTATTGATCCTTTTAGTTACATAGTATTACAATGCCATAGCAAGATACATGTTGAATCTTATTATTGTCAGTTCAATTTCAAGTGCTACAATATTCATTTTTTTAAAAGTACATATCTATACGGGTAATTTTACATGATTCTATCCACTTTGGCAATGTTAATTAATCACATTATTGTCCAATAGGGGCATAATCTGGACCATGCTTTCTTTAATTTTGTTCTTTATAGCTTTGCCATTTGTCTGAGCAGGGACCAAGTAGCTGCATAAATATCCGGGCTGGTGATTTGCTTGTCTCTAACTTGCATTTTATTCAACTTATTTTCAAATGTGGCTGGATGCCTTCTGGGATTATTACCCAATACAAACACACACCTAGTGCACCAAAGTGCATATAGGACAAATGTTGAGGCTCTTATGGCTGGTATAGACCTACCTTTGTAATTTGACATTATTTGCATCATTGTAGTATTTTTTTGTCTGTATTTGCCCTGCAGAATGCATCTCGTCTGCTCCAAGGCCTTGCAGTTGAAAATTATATGCTGTAGAGTCTCCTCAGCCATATGGCAAAGGCCACAGAATGGATCAACTGACCTGTACATTCTTCTGTGATGTAAAAAAAATTTGGTAGGTAAAGCGTTCAAATTCATCTTGATTATAAAATCTAGGAACTTAGGTTCTAGTTGCCATTTTCTGTATTGCTTGATCAGATATTTGTTGCCTATTTCTAGTATTGATGGGATCTCCTCATTATAATTATTTTGATGTATAAATTTATATATTTCCCAATATTTATATTTTTGGTCCAATTGATCTGGAATTGTTCTTTCTCTCCTGCATTGGTAGATGGTGATTGCTAAAAAACAATATTTTGGAGGAGACCTATCTGTTGGTGTTATCTGCTCTAAGTGTCTTAATTTAGGAAATTGAGTGAGTATAGCAATTATAGCATTCCTTGTTTTGAATGTTTGAAATGTTTGTAAGCTATGCAATCCCAGTCCATTTGCTATAAGTGGGCAATTCAGTTTTGCCATTGAAATTGCCACTGTCTTTTTCCCCCAGATGAGCTTGCAACATATGGAATTAATGCATGCCATAAATTTTTTTGAAAATTCAACTACAGGCATGTAATATGTTATCTTGGTTATTATAAGTTTGTTAATCAGTTGCACCTTTGCATATATGGACAAATATGCCTTTGAGAGTGATTCAGCTATGCGTTTGACTTCCTCTTTGAGCTTGGCTTGTATCTGACATCTCATTCCAGTGGCCCCTAGAAAAAAAGGAAAGCCTAGGAATGGAGCTGGTTTTGCTCGATACATTGGTCCACATGGCTTTCCAGTGAGTAGCGTCCAGGCTGCAGACTTTTCTGGGTTTATTCTCATTCCATATTCCTTTGAGAATTGTTCAAGCACTGCCTGAAGCTGTGGTATTTGCTTCTTTGATGTCAAGAAGACTGTTATATCATCCATTTATGCAAGACATGCAATCTTCTGTGTTGTACCAGGTATTTGAACTCCAATGAATGTGCTATTGATTCTTTCAATAAGAGGATTGATATAATAAATAAACATTAATGCACTCAGAGGAGACCCTTGGGATAGTGATTGCATTGGGATGAATGAGGGTGAATTTCGGCCATTCATAGTAACATACAGTTCTCTGCTCAGTATCAAGTTTGTAGTCAAATATAGCAGACCTTTGGGTATTTTAGTCTGCTTGAGCATATCCAGTAACACAGGGATTCTCACTGAATCAAAAGCTGAAGCAATATCTACCTGCACTACTACTGTGCTGTATTTCTTCCTCACCCTGGTGGCTATCATCATGGTCTTGAATAACAATGCTGCTTGCCCTGTTGATGATGTCTTCTTTGCAAATTGTGATTCACTGATGGTTGGTAAAATATAGGGCTCAATCTTATCTTTTATAATTTTTTCCAATATTTTAATAGGAAGTGGCCCCATAGATATTGGTCTAAGCTCATTTGGCATTGGTATGCCTTTCTTTTTCTTATTATATGGCACTATTGCCATGGGATATATCCCTGTGGTTGGTTTAATTTCTTGAGCAAGATAATTTGCTAATTCCTTGAGGTATTTATCTGTAAAAAAACTTAAATGCTTGAAAATGAACAGTGGTATCCCATGTCCACCTGGATGACAAGCATTGCTGATAGTTTTCATTTTCCCTATTATATCATTCTCACTAACTGGTAATTCACCCTCAACCTCTCCAAACATTTTTGGCTGAAAAAAAAGAGGCTCTGCACTTAACTTCTTTTGAAAAAATTTGAACAATGGCATAATCATGCTATGACCAGTGAAGATACCATCCTCAGTCTGTATGGCCATAGGCACTTTTATGTCTGGTACATAACCCAAAGCCCACTTGATAAACTTGCAGGTCCATGTGTGTTGTTGTGCCATGCAAAGCCTACTTTTCTTTATCTTCAGATATTCTTTCAGTGATTCACAGGCCTTGTTATAAGCATCAGTCAGCTTTCTTATGTGTATTTGGGTGTTGTGTGTTGGAGTCATCATCATTAGTCTTTGATGTAGCTGATCAGCATATTGCAGAAGCCTTGATGGTGGTGGTTGATTTCTTGTTACATGATCAACGTTGAAAGACAAGATATATATAAAAGTCAGGTATTGCTGTATAGGATCGAGGTTCATCCCTTTAACCTTCTGCAACAGAATATATGTCTCTGAGAAGAGGAATTCTGTTGCATTTGTTGGGATAAGTACTCTTATTGTTTTTGTTAGGTTGTGATTAACTGCTTGCAGCTTTCCTAGATTGATCATGATTAACTGGGCAGAATGATCAGAAAAAGTGGTTGGGACCAATTTTACTTCCATGAGGTGATGCAGCAATGGTGAGTAAAAGACAAGATCTATTAATGTTGCAAACCGGCCATTATGAAAGGAGACAGCCCCTTCTGGCAGAAAACCTTGTCCACTAATCAATGGTATGGCTATTTTATGTAGTGATTTCTGTATAAATTCTTCATAAGATGAGTTGCAGTCCCCAACCAGAACAGTGGGGCTTGCATTCATGGCAAGAATTGAATTTATATTATAAATTATAGATTCTATCTTTTGATTTTCTACTGGCATATATACAAGCACTATATTCATTGTGATTATTTTTTGAGTCAGTGTTATTATTAGAAGGTTTGAATCAATGTAAAGTATTTTGAAATTTTCAAAAGGACAATCTTGAGCAATTACTATTCCAGTTCCTGCAGATGGGGAGGATGAATCTCTGGAACATGCAGAGAAGCCCTGGCCCCTCAGGTAGGTAGCTGGATTTATTGCCGAGCCTGCATATATCTTTGTTTCTAATAATCCTGTTATATGTGCTCGGATTTGATTTATCCAATTTCTGACTTTGAAATTTTTATTGATTGCATTAAGTCCTCTGACATTTAAAACAGTAATTTTAAGTTTCATTAATAATTTTTTTTTCTTTGAGTTTAGGAATTCATGTCTTCGTACTTTTCTTCCTTGATTTCTACTGCATCTTGAAACACCAGTCCACTCTCTTCATCCACTGCTACAGCCCAATTATATATTTTCTGCTCACTGTGAGGATTCTCTTGTTCAATTCTCACCTTTTTATATCTTCTATCTTGTTTTGGTGGACGCCCTGGTTTGCATCTATATTCAGTGTGCATTTCTATTTGGGTAGGCAGATCTGGAGTAATAGCCTCCATCATTTCAGCAGATGTTTTATTAATAATTGTTGACCATGGTATGACTTCGGTTGAAATTTTGCATCTTCTATCTGCCTGAATCACATCTTCAGTTTCAGTCTCAAGTGCCATAATTTGCATGTAATCTTTATTTGCACTCTTTGGCTGATTTTTTTGGTCACATTTCATATGGCTTATCTTTGCTGCAATTCTCTTATCCTCTTTTTCATTGTTTAATCTCTCTTGCTCATCAAGCTGAGCTGGCCTTTCCTGGTTTTCCATTTTAAGCTTACTTTGGATATTATTATCTTGTATGTTGTCCAGTGGCTTATTTTCCACTTTTAAGCCAACTAGTTTATGGTCGGCCTCAATGTGTTTGATGTGTTTTATGTTCTTGTCTGCCATTGCTTCCATTGTATCTTCTTTATCTGTTTTTTGCTTACTTTGTTTATTATGTTGTATGCTATCCAGTTACTTATTTTTCCCTTTTACATCATCTGGTTCTCGGTCGCCCTCAATGTGTTTGGTGTGTTTTATTTTCTTGTCTGTACTTGTTTTATTTTCTGTGGGTTCAATTACATCTTCTTCATCTGGTTGGTTTATTTCTCCACATTTTTTATTATTTTTTTGCATACTGTCTATATCTATTTTTGATCTTTGGTGTTCATCAGGTGTATCTTCTATTTCAGTCTCAGATTCCAGTCTTTGATTGTTATCTTGATTTCCTTTTTTTGATTGTTTTTTTTGATGAGGCTTTATCTGTTTTGGACTGACTTCCATTCTTTTGCCTTCTTTTTCATTGGTTAGTTTGTCCTTCTCAAGCAGCTGTGATAGTACTGACTAATCAGCAATTTTCAGCAAACTTTGCTTCTTATTTCTTTGTATATCATCTATTTGTTTATAATTTTTTTGCATGTCATCCATCTCTTGGTCACACTCTTCATGTTTGGTGTATTTTCTCTTCTTATCTGGCCTTGGCTGATTTTCTGTTCTTTCCTTTGTATATTCTTTATCTGTCATTTCTGTCCATTTTTTTTTATTTTTTTGCATGTCATCTATTTCTCGGCCAGTCTCTGGGTGTTTGGGATTTTCTATCTTCTTGTCTGTGTTTGCTTGATCTTCCAGTTGCTCTGTTGTGTATTCTTTAATTAATATTTGCTGTGTTTTTGCTGTTGACTGGTCATTGTTGTTGTGTTTTCTTCCACAGTCTATTGCCAGGTGATCTCTACTTCCACACACAAAACATTGTGGCCTAAGTCCTTTAATTTGTATAGCCAGTATTGCTTCCTGATCCATTATTATGCTTGGGATGTCTTCAGGTCTTATGCCTTCATTCATTTTGATCTTGAAATAAAAACTGTTTGAATAAACTAGTGTAGGTGTGTCTGAGCGATATATTGGCTTCATGTATATCGGTTACCCAAAGGGTTTCATTAATTTTGTGAAATCATGTATATTATACCCAAAATAGGTATTTTTAATAGTGCCCGTGTGATAGTTTTGCATCTCTCTATCTACAATCACAAGAGCATAATTTTCCAAAGTCTTAATTTTTTCTTGAAAATCTATACATTGCGTTTCATTAATGAATTCTACCACCAGATATCTTGAGTTGGTATGCTCTCCTATGGTTGAAACTGAGCTCCACATTTTGTTGTTAGATAACTCTTTATATAGTAATTCCTTTGGAAACTTGTATAAAGAGAGATTTCTATCTGTTGCTGCTAAGACGATTGACTTATTTGAAAAAAATCTCTTAAATGACATGAATAATTTTTTCGGTATGGTTTCATTAAATCTGCGATTTATCTCTTCCACTTCTTCTTTTAACCAAACGTTTTGTAAAGGCACATCGTTATCATATTGATTCATATTTATATCATTTACTTCATTCAGGTCATCCTGATTGGCCCTTCTAAATCTTGGGATTTGTTTTGCATTTTGCAAATTTAATTCAGCTATGTTCGCATATGTTGTCTGTGCTCTAATGTTGCTATATATTCGTGAAGTCTGATTCGCGCCAAACTTTATCTTGGATTCTGATGTGGACGCCATATTGACAATATATAGCGTCTGAATAGCGCTTAGAAAAACTAAAAATTATAAGCAATAAATCACTTACTTTGTGAGTAAAAAGTCCGTTTTCCCTGATAGATGTGAATATTAATTATCTTCAGGTGATGTTTTAAGCAACTGTTTTTTGGCAATTCAGTATTTTTTATATACTTTTGTTGGAAACGTTTATCTAATTAATCTAACTAAAGACGACATTATTATTATTATTATTATTATTATTATTATTATTATTATTATTATTATTATTATTATTATTATTATTATTATTATTATTATTATTATTATTATTATTATTATTATTATTATTATTATTATTATTATTATTATTATTATTATTATTATTATTTATCTAATTCATCTAACTAAAGACGACATTATTATTATTATTATTATTATTATTGTTATTATTATTATTGTTATTATTATTATTGTTATTGTTATTGCTATTGTTATTGTTATTATTATTATTATTATTATTATTGTTATTGTTGTTGTTGTTGTTGTATTCTGAATTATTATTATTACTGTATTATTATTCTGAATTATTATTATTATTATTATTATTGTTATTGTTATTATTATTATTGTTATTGTTATTGCTATTGCTATTGTTATTGTTATTGTTATTATTATTGTTGTTGTTGTTGTATTCTGAATTATTATTATTACTGTATCTGTCTATTATTAAAAAAACATCTGAATATTTTTAAAGAATGAACTTCATGGAAAATTATCAACACTGTAACTCTGTAACTGGACATATTTGATGAGTAATTCTTATCATCTTGATAATATTCTGACTTTAATTTTATTTATCAAGAAATATCTTTAAATTCTATAATACTCGGATAAACAAAGTATTAAGTTGTTGATTATCTTAACAATAAAGGAAAGTTCCAAGACACTTTGAGTTGGTCACATAAGCATGCATTTTCATGCATTAAGCATAAAACATGTTTAAAATACAATACAACTTCATTATTTATGAATGGTCATAATTTCTACATGCATGGGTTTATCTACTATCATCATTATCATGATTTAGCATTAACCAATACCATTCACAATCGAGTTTAAATGCCAACTCCAAGATTAAAAAATAAAAACAAAGTAAAAATAATAATAATACTGTCACTGGACTAGAGATGAGTTTTACTTGATGATTGTACAATCCAATCTGTAAATCACAAATAAATTCTATAGAACATACTGGTTCTTTTTATTATTATTTGCTATTTTGCAATAATGCTATTTAACAGTTTCTGTAGATTTTTTTCTTTCTAAAAAAAATAAATAATAATATGTAAAAAAAAGTTTTTTTAAAAAAATTATGTTTTCTGTAAACAGTACTAGCCAAATAAAAAGTACAAAAATAACAAAGTAATCTGTCTAAAACATAGAAATAAAAACTGATTCTTGGTTAATTTGTCATTCTTGAATAATATCAGAGATCTTAAGAATCCAGATTTTTTAGAAAACAATTGAAAATTGCAGGAATATTATCATTTAAAAAATTAATTTGAGTCTTAAATAAATCATAAAAATAAAAAAGGTCTCAAATGCTTTTATGAAATGACAATATTCCTGCAATTTCCAATTGTTTTATAGCAAGTCTAGATTCTTAAAAGATATTTTCCAAAAATAGAAAATTAACCAAGATTCATTTTTTTCTACTTTTTAGTCAGATTCCTTTGTTATTTTTCTATTTTTTAGTTGGCTAAGACTGTTGATATAAAAATATTATTTAAATAAACTTTGCTTTTCCACATATTTTTTTAACTAAAAAAAAAATCGGACAAAAATTATGATTTAATAATAACAAGAAAAAGATCGATTAAGACAAGAACATATACTTGATGCTGAAACTTCTGAACAAAAATACTTTTATTTATTAAATCTTTTATCTTATCAAACTTTTTTCATTAAAAACAAAGAACAGTTAAAACTAAAAAAAGTCTCAGCTAGAGCAAAATTCAAAAATACAACATACAGTCAGAAACACAGAAAATGTGTACATACAAACAGAAACATATACAGAGAGGGAAAGTTAATATAAAATCATATAATGCTTCAATACTATATATACTTATATTTCTCTAATCTATTCTATTGTGTGCAATATCCAAACATTTAAAACAATCAATATTGTTTATATATTATACCTTCTATAAAAGACTATATAATTATACATAAGTTATTATAAAACATAATAATTATAATTTAATTAGCTTAGCACATGTTTTGATCAATAAATATAAAGTATTGCAATACTTACTAGTCCCAACCATTCCCTTCTGTTTCATAAATTCCTCATAAGATGGTGTCTCTTGCAAAATGATGTCATCTTCTGCTTCTTGATAAGAAGAATATTCTAAAGATTCGCACTTTTCAACCTTTTAAAATATATATTAAAGTAGGAAAATATGTGTAAGTTTTGGCAAATAACAATTTTTAAGTAAATGCTATTTATTTTACAGTAATTAATAATGTTAAAATAATATTATTCTATTATATCTTAGATAATTCGGTAAATACAGCATCTATTGAGCCACACTCGATGGCGCTGTTTCTATGCTAAAGCACATAAATATGCTGTTTACAAAGCCACTCATAGATCTTATGGCCTGTAAACTGTTCAAACATTAAGATGTTGAAGTGCACCCTTACCCCAACATTTCTAGCATGTTGAACATTATTAGTGATGAGTATACGACACACTCTCTAGACATTACTCTTGACTATTATACAGCGTATGATATGAAGGTTTCCGTACTTGTAATGATGAAAAGTATATTGAACGGATTCATTTTTTTTTTTTTTTGCTTCAATGTAATGTAATTGATGTGAGTTGGTAAAAAATGTAATGAATTGTCAAACGCCCCTTCTTTTGTTGTCAGGGGTCAGAATTCATGAAATGAGTGTAAATCACGATTCGGAAAAGTTCACAATCAAGTCGCGCACTTTCCGAGACTTTTTCAAGATCAAAACAGTTCAGATGACCGTTCAGCATTGTAGTTTTGAGATTGACCCTCTACAGAAGCAAATGCACTGACCTTCCTTCAATCCCAAAAAGAAAATATTTGACACAGCCAGAAAAAAACTGTCTTTTGTGGTGGTTTAATGAAATTAAGGCGTTGTCAAACATCTGGAATGGAATGTCCATCGCGTCAATGGTGACGAAGGGGTTCCATTCGCTCATGGGGTGGGCTTTGAGGGCTTCCTGGGAATCACTTTTTCCCAAGCAGTACGGCTAATTGATTCTTGAAGAGGGATCAGCTTACAGTGCAGCGTATTACAGCTGACTTGGAAAGGTGTCAAAACGCCATAAGAGGTCTGTCGAGAAAGCCTTGTTTCTCGATAAACAAAACAAACAAAAAAAAGTTTCTTCAAAAACAATCAAAAAAGACTTGGTTATATTAAAAAAAAAGTTGTTTCTTTAAAAAAAAAAAAAAGACGGAATGTTTTTAAAAGCCAAAAAAAAAAAAAAAAAATTTTTTGATTTTTAAGAAAAATATACATCAAACCGGTTACAAAAAAAAAAAAACAATAACAAACAACAAACAAAAAATCAAACAAATCCAAAAATTAAAAACATAAATCAACAAAATTTGAAAAACAGACCGGTAACGTTATATCTATTCATTTTTCTCTAGCAACAGTACCATTGGATGGTGTGGCTCAATAGATGCTGCATTACCGATAATTCTTATTAATTTATTGTTTAAATCTATTCGTTTTTTTTGTTTGAAGTATGGATTTAATAAGAAATGTGGTATTCAGTATATTCCTAAATAAATTTAAACCTACAAGAACGTGAACCAATGTCTGAATATAAATTACTCTTCCTAATCTCTATACATGGATTTCACGTGAGTTTACCAACATCGTATTTATTATTTATTTTAACAAATGTAAGATTGTATTATTACAAATATTTAAAACTGTTCTCTAAAATCGCCTATAAGCTTGCATAATATTGATAGCATTTTGATCATTTTTGCTTTAATTTAACTCTCTTGCAGCTACATTTAGCATACATTTGAGTCCTGATCAATTCAGCTAAACATTCAATTTTTTTTTACTGAAAACATATTCTCTAGCTATTCCTATCTATAAATTAGGACAAGAAAGGAAAGCATAAGAACCATTAGCAACTAACAATTTACTAGCCCGGTTCACAGTGCTCTAATGGAGAAATTCTGAAAAGATTCTTGCTTTGCAAATGATTATTTAAGGGTATTTTACTTATTACATAGTATACGTTAATATTGATTATTTTATCAATTGTTGATTATGGTTATATTATTTATAATGGGATAAAAAAGTTCATTATTTTAAGATGTAGCCCTCAATCGTAAGATATAAAAGCAGACTATGGTAATTGAGAGGCAAATAAGAATTTATTATTAATAATGATGATCTTTAACGAAGATTATCAAAACAAACATTGATTAGATCAAATTAATGAATAATACAAATTATTAAAATGTGATATTACTTTTATAAAATCCACATCTGGTTTTGAGTAAGTATATTCTTCTTGATTTACGAGAGTCCACAATTTAGATGAAATCACGATGTCACCAGATTCACAAAGATGTTCCGCAGCATTACAATCTTCTACAGCAGGTCCCATAGTTACATACTGCTGTGTTTCTTCATTGCCTAGGTAGGTCAAATGGCAATCACCAACAGATATACCTACATTTAATTAAAGTCAAAATGAGTAGCATCATCATTTGTAGCATTTGAGATAAATTCCAATTTAAAAAGTTACAAAAATAATTTAAAGAGACTATTACATTACCAAATTTTACTTTTAGCATAACTCCTTCTCCTGTATCCCAAAGTCCATATTTATGTTCAATATTTAATGCACATTTTAAAGCCCTTGTCGCTAAATGCTTGGTATCTGCATTCCTTATTATTTTCCAAGCTGCTAATATTGCATCACCTTTAATACAAAGTTATGGCAAGTTTTATAATAATCTAATTTTTTAATCCATTCTACTACACATTTTAGAAACATATACATAAAGATATCTTGAGATATTATTTTATATAGCGCTATGTTTTTTATGTAATAGTAATATTAGCGATTAAGCCAGTGCACATGCGCTTTAAAGATAAATTATAAATGAATACTCTTAATTTTTCCAGACATGAGATATAGTATTTTAGAAAGAATGGAATGAATCCACCCATTCTTTCGACCCAAATGTTTATGTATAGGAAAATCTTAAGTGTGTGGAATTAAGAGTGCGTGTGCATTGGCTTAATCACTAATATTACTATTGCATAAAGATATCTTTTAAAATGTCATCTTTCTTTATATGTTCAAGATATATAGTGGAAGAAAAATTTTAAGTTTGTCTAAAAAAATACATTACACATAGAAAAATGAAAGATCTGAGTTGAGATATCAATATGTACATGTTTAATTCAATGATTTCCTTTTTTTCTATTGCAATATCTTTTGTAGATATACTTAAGATTCTTACTCCATCACACATTCTTAAAATATAAATAAAGACATCTCTAAAACAAATAATTTTCAAGATGATTTCCATGCTAAGTATCTTTCAGTTGTCCCACATTAATAATAATCATTAATGAATTTATTTGAAGTCGACCATATCAAAGTTGTAACTGCAGAAAATTTTATACTTAAATTAAAATTTGTTATTAATTAATACTGAACAAAGGATGGCATAGATAAGAGATTGTACTGTGATCCATCTGAAGAGGACTGATTAAGCATGCATTGTATCATGTGATCATTTATGTTTCTCAGTTGAAGAAGATAGTAGATTAATATCATTCAAAACGTGTTTATACTAACTTGTGTCTATTACTAACAGTTGAATGTAACTTTTTTAAAGACATTCAATACTTGATGATAGATGATGGAAATAATATAATAAATAAATACAACTAAAACACTATTATCACAAACCTTCAGGAAAACATATATTTGTGTGTGTGTAAAGTTATGCAGAAAAGTCTTAAGTAGCCCATCTCAAAATAAAATTTTCAAAAAAGCATTATTGGATAAACATACAATAATAGTTTTCATCAGTAAATGAATGTCTACATTTTATCACCCATAAGATTAAACAAAGATGAAAAACTGTTTAATCACTCATTCAGAATGTTGCAAGTTTAATAGGTAATGCATTCATCTTTACTGTTTCGTATAAATAGTTGCTGTTGGACAAGTCTTTGCTCCATAATGGTCTATTTAATATAAAATTGTAAGAAAATAATGAATTATAATGGTAATATATAAATATCTGTAATAAATTACAGAAGTACTTTCAGTTAATGTTTTAATCTTCTTTAATTATAAACCATTTAAATGCAAATTTAACACAAGTAAACATTATCATAACTAGAAATAGGACATTTTAAATTAACAGACAATGTGCTAATGAATCTTGGGATATAACATGGTGATGTTTAGTTCCATTAAATTCATATTTAAAAGGTTTACAATTGAAAAAGAATAAGAAATTAATTGAAAGCATTTCTGTTGTTTATTATAGATATTTATATAATATAATATTACTGTTATAATTCATTATTTTCATTACAATTTTATTACAAGAATTAATATATTGTGGACAATTTATTTAATATTGTTAAAAAGAGGCGGCCTTGACAACAGTTTGAAATTGTTGATTGTTACTAACATTGGGTTTAAATACATATAAGGACTTGGTTTTAGAGCAAAAGAAGAACTCTTTTGCTTTAAAGACTCCCCAACCAAAGAGCTATTATGAGAAAAACTTACTTTGCCTCAGGAATTGTCAATTATTAGTAATTGTTAGTTTCTTAGTAACATCAAAAGCTAAAATGTTCTTCCATTTTAGTGGATATTATCTCCTCGTATCTATATAATAAAATCCATATAAACATTTAATTTAACATATACAACCCCCTGGAAAGGTTAAAAATATTATTTGCAGAATGTCAAGAAAGTTGTTATTCTTTCACATTCTCACACCTATAATCTATATAAGAGCTTGGGTTTAAAGTAAACAATGACCCCTTTTGCTTTAAAGACATCAACAAAAGAGCAATTATGAAAAAAAACTTGCTTTACCTCAGGAATTGTCAATTAGTAGTAATTGATAGTTTCTTAGTAACATCAAAAGTTAAAAGTGTTTTACTATTTTAATGGATATTATCTCCTCATATCTATATAATAAAATCCATATAAACATTTAATTCAATATATATATATATATAATAAAAGAGAAGAAATTCATTAATTGTATTTTATATTTGTTATAAAAATATAAATAATTGAAAAGTAACTTTAGGCTTTTTATTCATCCTATCATAATTATGTAATAGTAAATTAGAAGGGGCCAATAAAAAGTTGAAAAATTCTTGAGTCTGTCAAAAAGTTTGGGGACTCCTAGTCTAAACATATATTTACATTCATGACTTTGTAAAACAATTACAATGCTTATTTTATAAAATATAATTGTAGAAATATTAGTGAAACTTTTTATTTAATTTATTTTTTTCATAGCAGATTCTCTTTTTGCAGTAAAACCAAGGGATGGAATAATTAAATCTATATTAGTATGCAAATCTACAGATATTCTGAATTTATATATAGTTAGCACATGCATTAGAAGTTGACAATGGGACATTACTGTACTCTTTTTTTAGAATTTAACTTTAGTGGAGCCTTTTCTTTATTCTTTTGTATCATTTATTTTTATTCTCTCCCTCCTTTCATTTACTAGCTCTTGTAATATTTCCTGAAGTTCTAAAACATCATTTGTAAATAAAAAAAAACTTAAAAAATCGATGGTATTTCTTTAGTTTTTCCATAAAATACTTCCAGTTAAACTGCTGTAGAAAATTCTGAAGAAATAAAATTACTTTGCCTCACTTTGTTATTAATGTTAGCCTTCTTTTACTGTAATAAGTTGTTTAATTTTTTCCAAAATATTTTTCAGAATTTAATTATATCTAGTGTCTATATCTTGATGTTCTAAACCTTTTATCTTAGAACTAATGTTTATAGAGTGATGTCCTTTATCTAATCTACAAATCCATTGTAAAATGGCAACTCATACTTTTCTTCTTGTGATGATTTTCATTTAAAAAATGTATATGTAACTGAGAGAAGACCGATAAGTTTGTAATTTCTACTATCTTCTTAATTTTTCTTAAATATAAGTACTATTGCTATATTATTCAATCATATAGTAGATTATCATCATCATTATCATCTCCTCACAAAGAAGCATTGTTATTCTAATTCCAAGAGACCAAAAAATAATACCCTAGAAATTACTTTTGTGATAATTATAATAAATCAATTCATGAACCACAATACATTAACATATAGAACTTACTGAGCTAATAGTCTATTTGCGATACTACCTTTTAAAATCTTCTGTTGCAAACTTTCTTTTTCACATGTAATTGTAGCTTTTCAATGTATTCTATCCTCAACCATATCTTTTTAGTAAAATCAATCAACTTTGCACTCCTTTAGGATGTTTTTATGGATAATCTTTCCAATGTAAACACTATCTGCCTCTTCTCAATGTCCATCATAAATCCTCCTTTTATGAAGTCTTGTAATGTTCATTCATTTCACATAATTAATCAAATGAAGATATAATGTTACCCCAATGGACTTTGTAATAATATATCCAGAAAACTCAAGGACATGTTGATTAGTCTTATGATTTTAATAAGAACTACAGTACTTTATTTTTCATTTGTTTTATTTAAGAAAAATCAAGTTTTGTATTTACAGTAATCTTATTACTATCAAAAACAAACAACCCTTTGGGTTCAGATCCCTTACGAACAAGATATTTTTTCCACCAAGTATAAAGTCAATATTATAGCATAATATTTTTTGGCTTCACAGCCATTCATATCTTTGATCTGACCATTCCAATTAAATCTATTTATTTTCTGGTTACTACAGCTATATATTTATTACTGATCAGTATTGGATGACACATAGCTTTGGCTTGAACCCTAAATAATGGGTATAACGAACATTAGTCAGCATACCATGGGTCCTATTATTAGAAAAGTGATAATTCTCAAAAACTTACTATTGTTACTATAAAAAAGTGTAATTGTAAAATTTGTACATAAAATCAAAAGATCAAAATATATTTTAGATGTAAAACAATAATAGTTAGCCAATTTTTTATCTGCATAGCATTCCAATTACTTTTTGTCTATATACTGCTTAACATTCAAACTATTCTACACAGAAAATTTTGCACATTTTTTTTCAGCTTCATTAATCGAAATTTGTCATAGAATTTCTTACCCAAAAAGAGTCACAAATAAGGCAAAGATCACTCAAAACAGCATAAGAGCAAACATTATCAGTCACACCAAATGACAGATTCATGTTAGACAATGTTATATAAAACCAAAATAATTTAAAATGCAGTCATATGATAAAGCTAAATATTTAATAAGACATTTTTGATATGAGCTTACATGATATAAGATCTCAAGAAAGACACAGCAGCCTTTTGTCATTTAATACAACTGTATAATGGTAGGGCCAGAGTTAAGATTCTGGAATTATTAAATTATAAGATACTGAAATGGGAAAATAAAATATTTTAAACATGCAAAAGTTGTGTTTTGTAGAAAACAATGATATTTCAATGTGCTTTACTCTCCGTGAGATAAACTTGTCAAGTGATAACATTAACACCAACATTTTACAGAAACAGTATACTAAGTAAAACAATTATTAAACAGGCAAAACTCTCCATACAATATTGTCATTCAGTGCAAGATAGAGTAATCAATGGATGCCAGAAGGCTTGTGCATAAAATCCCCATCTAGTGTCTACTCATCCAATATCACCAGACTAGTTTCTGGCTTGTGGCTTTCGTCAGTGCGGAGTCTTGTATCTGCACAAGCCTTTTGACATCCATTGATTACTCTGACTTGCACGGACAGGAAATACTGTATGGAGAGTTATGCCTGTTTAATAACAGTTATAAGCAAGCATACGAAATGGTGATCATGTGATGTTTATTAAGTAAAACAATGTGAGTTATGTTGCAAAATGTAAAAATAAAACGTATGGAAGCTAAATTATTTTTTATTATTATTAAAATAATTTAAAATATATAATATAATAAAATTATAATAAAAATAAAGATTTTTCAGATACAAAAACCATTTACATTTCTAACTTACCTGCAAATTCTAACACATCACCTTTACACTCCAGAATTTCTATTGGAAAAAGATAAAACAGTTACATTTAAATTTTAAAGTTCTTTTAAAAATAAATGACAAAATATAAAAATAATAGTTGTACAAGTATAAAATGACATTTTGAATACAATCTACTACTTTAAGGTCTAATTAAAGTAAATCATTCATACTTATAGTTTATATTTACACATTATTTATCTCAGAAAAACAAGTCAATATTCATGCAACTAACTATTTAATATTTAAGTCAGAGACTAGAATTTTTAAAAAATTCAGAGCTGTAAGGTTAGGATAAAGCCAAACTTTTATGTAATTAAGGCAGGCTATTCAAACTGCGAATTGGTATTAAAAAGACTTATTTATAGTAGTTATCCACATCACTGCAAAGTAAGAGAATAGCAACTAGTTTGATACTATATAGATTTCATTCAACAATTCAACGCTTTTGGAACTAAATATAAAATTCCACTTAATATACAGCTATGGTAACATTAGTGATTAAATTAAGAACACTGATTCTATTCGAGAATAAAATAACCTTAAAAATGTATATATATGTATTTGTTATTTGTACTGAAACATCAACTATTTAACTATTATATTTTTATTATACAGAAGCTCCCGTAAATAAAACTATAAATTCATATGTATAATGCATAGTGATAAACAATTACAGTGCCATAATATATGTAATACACAAGATTATTTTTGAAACAGTTGTGCTGAATATATTTGATCTGTTCCTCTAGCCACGGTCGTCTATAATTTATGCAGTAAAAAATAATAATTTATTATGTTCTATATTGTTAATACACTTTATATATCTTGATTTATTTAACATTTATTAGTGTAGTCAATGTTGTATAAGATAATCCATATAGCAACATGAGCCAGAAACTTAATCCTATAAAACAAATTATTACATATTTATAATTATTTTATGAAAATTAAAAAATATCCTTTTAGATTTGTATAAGGCTCAATCGTTGTAGATAATATGTAATAAAATATATTATACCAGAGTTACCTTAATAGTTAATAATTGTCTATATACCCTGGAAAAAACTATTTTAAAATATACAGGCTGATTTAAGTTTATTCTCTGACTGTCATTGTTCTGAATAACTCTAAATAAAAAGATCTAAAATACAGTAAAAATAATCCATTTTCTTATTGTAAAATGTTATTGAACATGACAGCTAGAGGGTAGGTCAATTATTATTTAAATTATGCCTGGTAAATTACACACAACATTATGTTCATTCAATAATAAAATATTATTTAACATTACATATATGACATACATTTATTTATTATTATAGAGTTTTAGAAATGAGTGAGACATCCCCGCTCTATAAACTTAATATTAGTTATTTAAAAATCAATTTACATGAAAATGAATAGACTGTTTTAATTTCTGTCTATTATTGTTCTAGATAACTTTAATAAAAAGATCCAAATAAGAAAGGGTTCATTGGCTCATTTTCTTACTGTAAAAAGGTATTGAACATGGCAGCTAGAGGGCATCTCAATTTTTAAAATAAATTTGGTAAATTTCACATAACATTATATTTATTCAATATTAACATACTATTTTTCATTACTTGTATGTGTATAGTAACAGTGTAAATTGATTGCAATCAGAAGTATCTGTTTTATAAAAGCTACCTTGTTACCAAATTACTAAAGGTAACTTAATAAAGTAGCGTTATTGATTTGTTAATTTTATAAGTTAGTATATGGCGTGCACATGTGAGATCTATAGGTTTAGCATTTAATTACATCAAAAATATTTTGTAAAAAAAAGTATTATATAAAATTTTAAATAGTAAAATTATAACTTATGTAATGAAGGGTGAGAAAGTACTGAATTAATTTATTTAGTTTTTATATGCTATCTAGTGTTTGTTTTTGTTTTTTTTTTTGTTTTAAAAACAAAGAAAAATGTACCTTACGTTGTAACTTTTTAATTTTAAGAAATAATTTTCTTTTTTTTTTTTTCAGTAAATCTGATGGCAAATCCAAATATTTTATTAAAAATTATAAAGCATTAAAATTTAAAAAGCTAGAGTATAAATTTCAAAGTTTTGTCATATTTTTTTTCTTTCAGTCATAAAGGAAAATTATTTTATAATTAATTGCAAAAAACAAAACCTATCAGATTGTGGAAGTAAAAACATGTTTTGCAAAATAATATTAAATCTATTATTCAAATTTAGAAAAATGTTTTGTAAAGCGTTCCAATATAAATTCAATATTGAGTTCGTTAGTTTGCTCAGTGTCAGAAATACGTTTATCACTAAACATTACATGATCACCACTTCTCATGCTTACATTTAACTGTTATTAAAGCAAGCAAAACTCTCCATACAGTAGTGCCACTCAGTGACACAAAACAGAAACTAGTCTGGGGATATTGGATGAGTAGGCACTAGATGGGGATTTTATACACAAGCCTTCTGGCATTCATTGATTACTCTGGCTAGCACTGAGTGGCACTACTATATGGAAAGTCCTGTTTTAATTACGTTTATCAAGATATCAAAAATAAATATCTTTAAATATTTAAGTTGATGGGGTATAGACTTCCTGCTTTGGGCAAAAAATATAAATAGGTTTTGAAAAACAATAGTAGTTTTAGTCTTGAATGAAAAAAACTAGTGGTGCAGAAGAAGTAGAGAGTTGTAACAGCAAGAAAACAGAAAAGCTAAAACACTATATTCAGCCAAATGTTAAATTAGATGTTGTAGCTGTTGAAGATAGATACAAATAGTTAAAATATTTTTTACTGAATAGCTTCAAATAGCTTTACAATTTCTGACTGTTTAAAAAGTATTTGAATACACTATCTAACTCATCAAGTATGATATTTAATACCATAAAATGTTTTTGCCATGGATAGTAAAATAACCCAAAGCACACCAGTCCAAGTCTTAGAACTATATGGTTCTATCCATATATAAGCACTTATTGTGCATGATATATAACTTTTTCTTCTTACAACAAGAAAACAATGCCTTAAGAAATAAAGAGATCTCTGCCATAAGTCCTACCATTACTTTCTTATACTGGATGCATTTCCATCATTTATCATTATCAGTGCCTAAGAAGAAAATTTAATAAATAAGACTAAGTTTATAAAGACTATTATCAGAAGTGTGTATAAAATGTAAACCATGAGATATAAACAAAAACTATCGTTAAAACAATTTATTATCTGGATAAGATATTTACTTTTATATTTGAATATTATAAGATCTTACAGTTAATACTAGTATAGATTTATGCATATTCGGAGTTATATTTTAATTCAATATTTATAAATATTTGTTAATTTCAATACATATTTTATTTATTTTATGATATAATGGTAGTTGTGAATATATAGAAAACAATTTCATTATTTTATTTATTTTATAATTTGTACAATATCATAAACCTGAGAAGTCATAGAATCCCCTGAGGGACATTCTGGGTTAACAAAAATATATCAAAATGATGATAACCAGAGATGGTAATGCACCCATATGTGTTTCTTCTATAACCAAAGCAAAACTTAAGATTAATTTAAATTGGATTTTAAAATAAATTAGAAAATGCATTTGGTGTAATTATGCTGAATTTAATCTTCTTCGGTGTAATAAGATCATTTTATCATCAGCAGCATAGTACTTATTATACTTAAGGTCAATCATTATAATTAGATGTTTCAAGCATTGAGAATACAGATAATTAGATAATTTCCATTAAAACATAGATAGATAGATAGATAGATAGATAGATAGATAGATAGATAGATAGATAGATAGATAGATAGATAGATAGGTGGGTGGGTGGGTGGATGGATGGATTGATAGATAGATAGATAGATAGATAGATAGATAGATAGATAGATAGATAGATAGATAGGTGGGTGGGTGGATGGATAGATTGATGGATAGGTAGATAGATAGAAAGATAGATAGGTGGGTGGGTGGATGGATGGATTGATGGATAGATAGATAGATAGATAGATAGATAGATAGATAGATAGATAGATAGATAGATAGATAGGTAGATAAGTAGGTAGCTAGATAGATAGATAGGTAGATAGATAGAGAGATAGATAGGTAGGTAGATAGGTAGATAGATAGGTAGATAGGTAGATAGATAGATAGATAGATAGATAGGTAGGTAGGTAGATAGGTAGATAGGTAGGTAGGTAGGTAGATAGGTAGGTAGGTAGATAGATAGATAGATAGATAGATAGATAGATAGATAGATAGATAGATAGATAGATAGATAGATAGATAGGTAAGTAGGTAGGTAGGTAGGTAGGTAGGTAGGTAGATAGATAGATAGATAGATAGATAGATAGATAGATAGATAGATAGATAGATAGATAGATAGATAGATAGATAGATAGATAGATAGATAGATAGATAGATAGATAGATAGATAGATAGATAGATAGATAGATAGATAGGAAACAATTTCATTATTTTATTAATTTTATAATTTGTACAATATCATAAACCTGAGAAGTCATGGAATCCCCTGAGGACATTCTGGGGTAATACATCATCTATTGATCCACACCACGCGATGGCACTGTTTCTACGCTAAGGCACATAAATATGCTGTTTACAAGGCAGCTCATAGATCTTATGGCCTGTAAACTGTTCAAACACTAAGATATTGAAGTTCACCCTTACCCCAACATCTGTAGCATGTTGAACATTATTAGTGATGAGTATGCGACACTTTCTATAGACATTACTCTTGACTATTGTACAGCATATGATATGAAGGTTTCTGTAGTTGTAATGATGAAAAGTATATTAGAATAGATTTTTTTTTTGCTTAAATGCATTGTGATTGATGTGAGTTAGTAAAAATTATAACGAATTGTCAAACGCCCCTACTTTCATTGACAGGAGTCAGAATTCACTAAATGAGTGTAAATCATGATTCGGCAAAGTTCACAATCAAGTCACGCACTTTCTGAGACTTTTTTGAGATCAAAAGAGTTCAATGGCAGATGACCATTCGGCATTGTAGTTTTGAGATTTACCTGCTACAGAAGCAGATGTGGTGGACTTCCTTCAACCCCCCCAAAAAAAATATTTTACCCACCCAGAAAAACTGTCTTTGTGGTTGTTTAATAAAATTAAGGCATTGTCAAACATCTGAAATGGAATGTCAATCGTATCAATGTCGACGAAGGTGTTCCATTCGCTCACTCATGAAACGGACTTTGAGGTCTGCCAAATTGCTTTTTCGCAAGCGGTATGGCTAATTTATTCTTGAAGCCAGGGTCATTTTACAGTGAAGTGTATTAGAGCTGAGTTGAAAAGGTGTCAAAATGCCATAAGGAATATGACAACAGATCTTAGAGAGGTCTGTTGAGAAAGCCTTATTGTTTCTCGATGAGAAATAACAAAAAGTTTTTTCATAAACAATCAAAAAGACTTGGAACAAAAAAAAAAGTTTCTTTAAAAAAAATAAAAAGATTGGACAAAAAGAAATTTTTGTTTTTTAAATAATAAAAAAAAAAAAGACAGAATATTTTAAACTGCCAAAAAAATAAATAAAAAAAAAAAAAACCCATTTTTTTTTTATTTTTAAGAAATATACATCAAACTGGTTACAAAAAAAAAAAAAAGCAACAACAACAATAAAAAAAAATCATAAAAATCAAGCAAATCTAAAAATAAAAAACATAAATCAAACAAAATTTAAAAACAGCCTGGTAACATTATATCTAATTGTTTTTCACTAGCAAAAGCGCCATAGAGCGGTATGGGTAATTAGACGATGTATTACCAATCTGGATTAACAAAAATATATCAAAATGATGATGACCAGAGATGGTAATGCATCCATATGTGTTTCTTCTATAACCAAAGCAATACTTACGATTAATTTAAATTGGATTTTAAATTAGAAAATGCATTTGGTGTAATTATGCCGAATTTAATCTTCTTCAGTGTAATAAGATCATTTTATCATCAGCAGCATAGTACTTATTATACTTAAGGTCAATCATTATAATTTTATGTTTCAAGCATTGAGAATACATATAATTAGATAATTACCATTAAAACATAGATAGATAGATAGATAGATAGATAGATAGATAGATAGATAGATAGATAGATAGATAGATAGATAGATAGATAGATAGATAGATAGATAGATAGATAGATAGATAGATAGATAGATAGATAGATAGATAGATAGATAGATAGATAGATAGATATGTAGGTAGGTAGATAACTAGCTAGCTAGATAGATAGATAGATAGATAGATAGATAGATAGATAGATAGATAGATGGATGGATGGATGGATGGATGGATAGATAGATAGATAGATAGATAGATAGATAGATAGATAGATAGATAGATAGATAGATAGATAGATAGATAGATAGATAGATAGATATTGTAAAGAAAAATATTCTTATAATGAATAAATAAAATGAAAGGTAAAAATAACTGTTCTAAATATCTTACAGATTTGGATACTGTCTCATGAATAAAATATGATCAAGCCAAAATTTATAATGGATAATATAAAATAATATACTGCTTATAGACAACTAATATCATAAATGGAAATGACTATCAGTAAATATCCTGAGACTATATTACCACAAATGTAATGAAAATATTATAATTGAGTGGGGCTAATATACAATAAATATTATTTAAATAAATCATTTTTATAGCGCGATGTTTGTAAACTGTAATATTTAACACAGCATTACGCTGTGCACATGCGCTTTGAAGATTTTAACTATAAATGAATGAATACTAACACTCAATCACATGATAAAACCAAGTGTTTTTTCCATTTATGTATTACGGATTTGGACAAACTAAATATACTGAGTAAATGTTATATTCTGTCAATTTTAAATATAACAAATAAATAAGTTGATCACAAATGACTTTATAATAGTTTACATCTGTATGTACAATGGACTCATAAATTTATAAAGGGGTGCAATGAGTCCATCCTGAATTCTTTTGTTTGGTAAAGAAGATAAAATTTATTAAATAATGTTTTAATGAGACATTACAAGGAATGTACTATAAAATAAGCTGAAATAGTTTTGCAATGATTCATGCACTAATAAATCAAGCACCTAGGTTAATAGCACCAATATAAATTTAATATGATAAACATTAATTTATTTGTGGTGATTGAAATACATATTAATTTATAAAAGCAATTAATATCATATAATGCATATTTATAATTCAGGCTTGCTAGACTATTAGATATGATATATATTTTATAATTAAAATTATAAATGCATGAAGTCAATAAAGAGTCAAGTATAAATGTTCTTTCACACAAATAAAAATAGAAATATACTGAAAAATTTTAATATTAATTTTTAAAAAAATAAAAATCAAGTAATTATTTGTATAAAAGTCATTTATAATTCAAACTAAATTATGCAAATACTATTTATATTTTAATTGATCTTTTGATTATTATTATTATTTAAGTTATCAATTGACAAAACTGGACTGCATTATAATTAATATTATTAATTTAGAAGATTTTATAAACATTTATAAATGTTATTATAATTTTTTTAACTTTTGTTAATAAGTAAGATTTTTCTCAAGTGTCTGTTACTATTAGCATATATAAAACTTCAATTTAATTTCTTATCTTGCAGTATTTTTTGGCATCTTTGTGCAAGCACACATATATATAGGGATTCAGAGACATTTTAATCCTTAAATGTTATTCAATTATTTTTCCTTTGTCAATTTTATAATCCAAGTATATTTAGCAGTCTTAGATTCATGGCAGTTAGTATAGTGTTTTGTTGTTAATCATTCTATTTATATCACAGATACCAAATAGGAAAAATTCCTGTCCCTTTCTCCTCCCAGCTTTTCTACTCACAATACATTTTATTTACTGCAAGTCTAGAATTTATTTATAGAATAAAAGGGTTAAAACCAAATTTTTTTAAGGAAGGAAAGTATGTGCTCTTCCTTCTGAAATTGTTTCTGTCTCTATAGCAACACAAACAATTCAGTCTTAATTTTTAAACATTAGTTTTGAACATGTGATTTCTTTCTTCTAATTTTAATAAAGCATTGTTATCATCTGATACAACAAAATATTTATTATAATTCATTTATTCCAGATTTATTCAAAACAAAAAAACTTTTTTATTAAACATATGACCTTGAATTGTTTTCTTTATTTAGTTATTTATAAACTACAAAAAATGGCAAATGAAGATATGTGCACACACAAATTGCTAAATATACATATATATAAAGAAAAAAAGATAAATTTGTATAAAATCAATTTCTCCATATATTGGTGAAATAAATTTATAATGATTACAGTATATTTTAATACTAAAAAAAATTGTTAAGACAAAATAAAAATTTGAATACTTATGTATATTGATAAATATACATATATATAAAAAAGGAAGAAACTTGTATAAAATCAGTTTCTCCATATATTAGTGAAATAAATTTATAATGAATAAATTATTATTATTATTATTATTATTATTATTATTATTATTATTATTATTATTATTATTATTATTATTATTATTATTATTATAATATAATGAATAAATTGAGCAGTCCTTTTTAATACTAAACAAACAAAAAAAAATAAGATAAAATAAAAATTTGATACAGAAAACCAGTGATTTAATTACATATATATGAAAAAGAAAAAAAAAGTATTTAATAAGTCTTAAATATTCGCTATTTTGATAAGATTTAGATTGAAATTAAAGTAAGGATTAATAAATACCACAGTAATTAACAATGCAATTAGGGCAGTAAACTAATTAAATAAAGTAAAAAATATATAAAAATACATAGATAAGCCAAGCATTTATGTGTGAGTCAGATATTGGATTAATAAAAATTAAAATATCTTTCAAATATCAGTAATGACAAAAGATTTCAAGCTCTTTTTATATTTTTTTGTCTTTTGTCTTATTTTAATATTTCTTTTCTGGTGATGCCTTTTTTTGTCTTTGGCCTCTTTTTAAATCAGAATCAAGCAAGAGTTCCAATGTAAAATGTAAGAAATTGAAACACACCGACAAAGTACTAATATATTAGGCAAAACATACCATTATATCTTGCAAAATAAAAAAATGTCTTATATAAATATCTGTGTGATGATAGGCTAACTTTTTGTTGTGTGTTAGATTCTGATCTTGCCAGAATGTAATTAATAGCCATAAGGACAGTTCTATAAGCCAGAGTAGAAAGTAAGCCTGCCACTTTTTGAAAGATATTTGACTGTGTCTGAGACGTCTGTCTATCAAGGCTCATCTTCTAAAATCAGGGTGATAAAAGAAAAAAAAATGTCCATAAACAAGAAACCTGAGAAGATTGAATCTCGAACTAGTGGAGATAAAAACTGCTTAAAATCAATTAAACTCTAACCATAAATTCATTCCATGTAGGAAAATTGAAAGTGATCAAGCAATTGACAAAATGAACAATCCCCAGAAAAAGTAAATCTGCTGGAAATCAAGTCATCACATATCGGAGTTTGAAAAAAGGATCCAAAAGATATAACTGTGTGATCACAGAATAATAACAAATTTGATGATTTTATTAATCTATTTTTTTTATTAAAAGACTGAAAATAAATAATAAAAATGTATAAACTCTTAGAAACAAATAAGTATATTTGGTAATTAATACTTTATCTGTATATTTTATGAGTGCACTTCCATTAATATTTTCAGAGTATATTTTGTAATTAATATTTTTATCTGATATATTCCACGAATCACATCAACTAATAACTTTTATTATATTTTGTAATTAATATTTTTTGTTATATATTTCATGAGTGCATATCAATTAATATGCCTTTATATGTTCATTCTAATATTTTTTTATTAATGTTCTTTTTTGTTACTTTATTACTTGATTTTTTTATTATTATGTTATGGGTTGAACTTTTGAAGTGTGTAAATATCTATAAATATTTAGGACTCACTCAATTATTATCCATTAATAAATCCAATTTATTAACGCATTAAACGTAATCACTAGTCCATTAAGTTCTCTCATCAGTTTATACAACTTCAATACAGAGATAGCTGCTAGTTTTTTTATTTTGTTAGTAAGCAATGATTCATGTTTGTTGCATACACTACATTGTTTACCCTGTGATGCATTGCCCTGTTTGCCTGCACCACTTATGGATTAACAGAGGGGGTTAAATTTCACAGAAGTTAGTGAGATATTTGAATCGGACTTTGTAAATGTTTCTCATTACCTTAAATGCCACTCTAATCTGCGATAATTCAGATATATTATATCCTCATGACCAATCGTTCAAAGATGGTCATTCCTGTATTTCTTTCTTTAGTTATATTTGTCAAAAAAATGCCCGAAAGCATGCATAGTTGCAACTACCAGTGGATTCTCAGTTTGCAAGTGCATTAGCAATTATAATCACAAAAGTTTGTTTAAAATAAATATCTGTCATTTGAGATATCAGTCACACCTGTAGTCAATCAACATGTGGCTGTAATACCTGGGGACACTACTGCACTTTGATGATTTTCTGTTGGTGGCTATGATTCCAGAATAACTATGGACTTCCATCAGAAAACTATTAAAAAAAGCTCAAAACATCAAACAATAAGATATGTCTACAAAAGTGCACATTTAAGACTAAAGAATTTGAATTTCTAGAATATAAAATGGATTCAAAAGGCATCTATCCAACAAAACAAAAAGTTAAAGCAATTAAGGAGGCAAAGATTATTCTGAACAAAAAAAGAACACCAATCATTAATTATTGTGAGAGATTTTCCCACCATAATACAGTGGCTGTAGAACCAATGTATAGATTAATAGACTCAAAAGTAATCTGAAAGTGAGAAGTCAAGTTGTATCAGATGCAAAATTGCTACCATATTTTGACTTAGGAACAGGACCCATACTAATTTGCTGTATAATACCAATGGAATTTGGTGCAATATTGTCTCATAAAAGTAATCGTAAAGCTTAGAAAACAGACAGAGAACACATAGTTCTGATCACTGGCATTAAAAAAATCATGACTATATAATTGATAATTTATCTTCCTACATACTCAATTTCTTATTAGGATATGAATATAATCTTGAATATATTGATGGGAAAAATACCCCATGTAGATGCATTAAGTCAGTTCTCTACAAAGGGTAAAGAAGAGAATAAAATAATCAATCTAATAACATGATAGATTTAGATATGAATGTACTGATAAATAGTAAATAAGTTGTTCATTGAACTTCCGATAATCCCAAATTTCAGAAATTAAATTAAATTGATCCAATACCTGCTTTGGCCAAACAGAAAATTGTAAGACTTACATCTAGCTACTGTATGCATAAGCTAGATCTATCAATTAAAATGATTGTCAAGAATAGTGGTTTCTCCAAGTGAATAATCCCAAGTATCATAAGTTTTGTATAACCACTCAGTGACTCAGAAGTCATGAGAATGAAAATCCTGGCTTAGATCCTATAATTAGTCAGCTACATTGGTATTAAGTGCAATGTTCAACAGTGTAAGAGATATAAAATTAATCAAAACCTATTGGAAAAGAATAAAACAGTTCAGTTTTCTGATCTTAAATGTCCATGGAAAAAATTCCTAGAAATCATGCTGGATTATGGAAGAGTAATATGCTATTAATATTTGTATATGCATACTCCAAGTGTCTCACAGTGGTTGATATATCATTATACTTTACTACTGCATCTGTAAAAGCACTTAAACTATTTGCAATTCATGGTCTATCTAAAACAACAGAATACAATTTTGTGTCATGTTCAGCCCATCACTTCACTCTCAGAGCAATGGATCGGTTCAAGAGAAAAAAACTATTAACATACTACAGTAGATATTTAGAACCCCAGTATATCTAGAATGATCTTGGTGCAGCAAGCAACCTACACTTACTACAACCAGAGATATCAATTGAATTTTTATTTAATATGGCTCTTAAACAAATCTGCCAACCCTTAGGCTTAATCAGTATGGTCATAAAAATAAAAATAAAATAGCTGAAATGACCATATTATAAATTCAAAACATTTGGGTACAATGACTGTCTAATCCTTAGGTGAACACCACCACCACATGTATAGAGAGCAGTTAAAACCAGATTATAAAACATCATGTAATAATAAAACCAGACCAAAAGATGAAGTAAGAATACAATATAGACATCCACCAAGCTATCTTAAAAATTATGCATTTCAAGTCTGAATTTTTCTTAAATATGGATTACCCTCAAATAATACATAGGTCCAGCCTACAATTTATCTATATTGGATTAAATGTAGAATATGACTGACTATTAAAATGACAATAAAAGTAAGCAGACAATAAATAAACAGACCAATTGGATAGTTAAATGAGTGAATCCAATTGTTTCAAGTATATTTGGCTATATATTGGCAGTTTATTTGAGAGGGAACACAGACATCAGATAAGTATTGAACAGCAGATAGCAGTAGGGCGGTTGCCTACTAACAGCTAGCTAGGAACGATTCATGCTCACATCTAAATCAGGAAGCTCCTAGCAATTGATATCATTATAGCTACCTAAAATGAAAGCTACTGATGTGCTAAAAATGTCAGGATTCGACAAGGGGAAGCACTACCCAAGATGGGACCGGTCACTGGATTTAAACTGTTGTATGTATCGTATTATTATTAATGCCTATAGTAAAAATCTTGACATGTATTCATTTCATTTGTGTGATATTATTAAATCACCAGAACATTATTCGAACAGTAATGCAGATATAAACACAGCAAAACCTAAGCAATAATCTATTTCATTATTTTTTAATACTAATTTCTTTGAGATTTTTTGTAATATTTATCAATTTTATTTTCCAATCATTCAAATGATCTTTTCGATTTTTTAAAATAATTTCTAAGTAATTAAATTCATTTATCTATTTTATATTATTTTCTTGTAAAAAAATTTTTTTCTTCTCTTCATTGGTATTTATTATCATGTTAGGGAAAGGACGAAAACTATTGTCTAGAGTTTAATAAATGATCTAAATATTTGTTTTTATATCCGCTAGAGGACGCAAAGACTTTGATCTGCATAGTTATAGAGGGGAAAACTCAAAGCGAAATGATCACAATTACGAAGTTAAAAAAAATTAGTCAGCTGAATGATAGTTTTGTACTCTGCTGGACCGTGCTCAAACATCATTTGCATTTTTTTTTTTTTTTTTCCAAGACAAATGAAGATTAGGTTTGATTTTATAAATAAATATTCAGTATAGGTTGAAATATAAATTCATTCAATTCAATGTATTTCAAATCTACTCTCTCTCTCCTTTAGCGAATTCTACTGTAACAATTAAAACTTTTTTTTTCTCTCTTTATTCATATTTAAACTAATCCATTATTATTAGTTCTTATTTGAAGACTGCTACTGTTACCTTCTTCATAATGTTTTTATCTAATCTTTAAATCCCCTAAGTCTACTTTATGAACATATTTTAATTACCCTTTAAATATTTTTATGCATTGCACCTTCAAATACTCATACAGATCTTATCAATTTCTTCCATTCTTTTTAAATACAAGTATTGTTTATTTGCTTCAAGAAGTATAAAACCTTCAACAGATATGCTTTAAACATGCTTATGTGACAGCGAATCAGATGTAATAATGATGTCACATGGACCTCTCAATTCATCATTATTACATCTGATTGGCTGTCACATAAGCATGTTTAAAGCTATCTGTTGAAGGTTTTAGCTTTCACGTTATTACAATGTTTATCTGTTTGCGCTTAATAAATTTGATATATTCAAGAAGTATAATAACTACTCTTTCTTATTGCATTGTCAAATGTATACCATATAATATTAAATTCTCCATGCACTTTACTACTGTTACACAATGCTTTATTTAAAACCCTTTTTTTACAGTTTACAGGTTTGATTGCCCCAACAATCTTCTTCAGAACTTTGCTGGGGCAATCGAAACTGTAAACTATAAAAAAAAAGGGTAGTAAATAAAGCATTGTGTAACAGTAGTAAAGTGGATGGACAATTTAGTATTATATGGTATTGCTTATTTGTTTTGAAATAATATGTCACTTGGATTTCTATTTATCTGTCGGTTTGCATACGTATCCGTCTATATTTATCTCTGTCTATCTATGAGATATACAAATAGCATCTCTCACTAGAGTGAAGAAAAATCTTAGATTCCAAGCAGTCTTCTTATTAAGGTCTTCTTTTTCAATGCAAGCGAGTTGTATGTGGGAAAGACACCTATATATTTTACAGGAAAAACTATTTCTTACAATTTTTGGAAAATTAATATATTGATATCACGTTTTTCAAATTGCTCAAAATATATTAAATTATTATTTTTTTCTGTTTCTATCAAACCGAAGCAGTTATAATTATTTTAATTACATTTACAAATCTCATCATAATATTATTAATTATCTATCAATAAAATACGCAACAAAAATTATTTAATAATGGTCACAAAGTATTAAAAGATGAAAAAATGTACCAATTTTATATAAGTAATTTAAAAAACCCATTTTCTCAATCAAGTAAACAAATATATATAGAAATGAAAATATATTTCCTTTATGCATGTTATTAATATCATATATTACTTACTTCATTTAATATCTTATATTTTTTCTCTGCTCTTGTAATTTTAAACATAGAAAAATAAATGTGTTATTCTAAAAATTGGTTTTATTCATATATATAATCATTAAAATCAGTTAAGACATAGATAATCCCCATATCAATAACAATCAATAATCTCAACCTGTTGTCAAGGCAATCTCCTTTTAACAATATAAGTACGCTCTAAGTATAGGTGGTCACCTGTATTATTAAAATGTCATTGATGGAGAGTGCTGACACTAATTTTTCTTTCAGCTAAATTATATATATATATATAAGTACAACTAGAATTATCCAACCATTGATTTATATGTATATTGTATAATTGTGTCAATATATAGTAAATATAGTATAAGTTGCTTTTCAAATTTTTCATCTAGAATTATCATTATAGAAATACTATTAAAAATAAATATTTAGATAAAAACTAATTGTGATTGAAAAAATATAAAATAATGTATACATTATAATATATTTTACATAGTAACTAAAATTTTTTATAATAAGTATGTTACTGTATATTGAAGCAATCACATAATTAATATTAATTTTAAGATAGTGCATGTTTTTGAACTGATAGATAGATAGATAGATAGATAGATAGATAGATAGATAGATAGATAGATAGATAGATAGATAGATAGATAGATAGATAGATAGATAGATAGATAGATAGATAGATAGATAGATAGATAGATAGATAGATAGATAGATGGATAGATGGATGGATGGATGGATGGATGGATGGATGGATGGATGGATGGATGGATGGATGGATAGATAGATAGATAGATAGATAGATAGATAGATAGATAGATAGATAGATAGATAGATAGATAGATAGATAGATAGATAGATAGATAGATAGATAGATTTCCATACTCTGCCATTCTAAATATTAATGTGAAAAAATACTCATGCAGAGTTTAAATATAAAAATTAATAATATTTATTGTCTATTGAGTGTGTCTCAGCAGACTGATTATGAATATGATGTAGTGTCAAAAGTATACTTTGTACAATAAATATTAAATTTTATATTTAAACTCTGTATGAGTATTTTTTCATATTAATATTATATATATATATATTGTGATAAAAAATTACATTATTAATAACAAATGTAAAGGAAATCTAATCTTTAAAATATATAAGAATAATGTATAATGAAGCAACATTATCTCATGAATAGCAATGTTTCCTTCTATGGAAGTTGGTTGAGCTAAATGTAAAAGGAGAACTAATAAAGACTGACAAAGTGCAATTAAAATAAACACTGTTCACCGAAAAGCTTTCATATTTGGGTAATCATGAATACAATAAAATATTATAACTAAGCATGGCTAGATAGCCTGCAAGTGCTTCATAGATGTGGGCAACCACATAATAAATTAATCATGAACCCAGTGGTTTTCTCCACTTATACACTAAATATTTGGACAATCTAAATAAACTGCATGAAATGTTATACTTATGCAACTAAAATATTCAAAGGGAAATCAATCTCCGATAATGCACTATTTCTTAAATATAAATTTTCATGCACTTTCCCACTAGTAAAAGTTTAAAAAACTTAAGTGAATCACTTAGGTTTAGTGTGTACATTCTATATACACCAACTCTTACAGGCTATGCTTAAATCAGGGCTTGAATCTATTGTTTTCCTGATGTTATAATCAAATATTCAATTGTACAAATCTATTTAAACCATCACAGGAGAAAGACAGTGTGTCATTTTTAACCACCTACAATCAGACAAACAAGATTTATAAATGTAAATATATTATAAACCACCTATGATTAGACAAACATGACTTATAAATGTAAATCTATTATAATAGATTTACATTTATAATTTATGTCTGTTTGATGGTATATAGTTAAAATGAAACACTATCTTTCTCCTGTGATGGTTTAAATAGATTTGTACAATTGAATATTTGATTATAACATCAGGCACACAATAGATTCAAGCTCTGATTTAAGCATGGTCTGTAAGAGTTGGTGTATATAGAATGTACACTCTATACTTAAGTGATTCATTTAAGTTTTTAAAACTCTTACCAGCAGCAAGTGCATGGAAATTTATATTTAAGAAATAGCGCATTATCGGAGATTGACTTCTGTTTGAATAATTTCAAAGCTTTTAGTGTTTTATAATGATAGCATTGCTACTAAAATATATAACTAAATCAGATAAATAAATATATTGATTCACAAATGGCTCTATGGCAGGTTAAATTTGTGTATACAATGGATTTACAAATTTGTAAAGAGTGTCAATGGTCCAAATAATGAGTATCTTGCCTGGCAAAGAAAATACAATTCAGTGAATGATGTCTTCTGTAATGATAAAGTGTAGTATGTAATGATAAAGTGTAGTATGGGGTACACAATGAATTATCTTAATTATAAAATAAATTATGTGATAAAACAATTTATAATGATTGATGCAATAGCAAAATCAAAGTATTTAAGTTAATAATATTAATAATATATATTTGAGATAAGCATTAACTCATTGAGGTGGGTAAAATAAAGATTATAATTCTAATTTACCAACTGCAATCTAATATCCTATCATATATTTTATAAGCCATCTCTTCACTTCTTGTCTTTTTGTTATTGCAATTGATAGATGAGATATGTATTTAAATCATAAAACATATAGTCATAAAAGGGTTAATTATAAACTCTTTAAACAAAGCAATAAAAAAATTATATATGTGTTACTCTATTATTTTAAAAAATATATATTTCTCATATTATTTAAATGATAACAAATGTCAAGTAGGTTATACTAATGGAAAATATTAATAAAAGACATAACTTTAATAAATATTTATTGCTAAACTTGTTATTATACTTTTTTTTTCTTTTAAACCATTTTTTATAAATGAAATTTATCTGACTGTTAAGGTTTTATTAGCATCTGTTACCACAGTTTTGCATATATATTACTTTAGCTGATGTTCCATTATTTGATGATGTTTTTTTTAGTATCTCTCTGTGAGAAAAAACATCAAACATAAGGACCCATAAGCAATTTGAATCATTAGATGATATCCAATTTCTATTCTTTTTGTTACTGCAATCCAAGGTAAATTCAATTATTTTGACTTTATCATGAACAGCATAGTATTTTGTGATATCCATTTCATTTTAATCATAAAGATATCAAACTAAGAGAGTTGAGAATTCATGATCTCTCTCTCTAAATTGTTTTTCTCACAGTCCACAAGTATGGTAAAATAAACACAAAATTTAAAGCAAAAGAAAGTATGTGTGTTCTTCTTGCTGAAATTCTTTCTGTAGCTATGGCAACACAAAATGCAGTCTTCTTTTTTAAACACTGGCTTTTGATCATGTAACTCTCTTCTTTATGAAATTCTAATAAGGCATTGTTATCATTCAGCAATAATTTAAACTATTTTTTAAATAAATAAATGATTCATTTTTTCCAGATTTATCCAAAACAAAAATAAATATATTTCATTAAACACATTACCTTTAATTGTTTTCTTTATTTAGTTATTTATACATTACAAAGAAGCTATAGATAGCAACATTTGTACATCGCACTATATATATATAAGTAATATTATTTCTACCAAATATTACTTTTTTCCAGCTGCACACTTTTGTAAACAAACATAAAACATACCCATCACACACATGCATGCATCCTTATATACATATATATTTACCATCAACTATTGCTCCAATAAAGGCATTTAATGTTTTAGTTAAAGAATCAATTCCTTTTGCTCCTTTAACTCTCATGCGTTCACTCAATGCAGTAAAACCTAAGAAAATAGACCTTATTTAATGATATTTTACATTTATATCCATTAAACTAAATACACATTGTTTAAAACATCAGTCAAAATTAAATTACAAATCTACTATTAATGGCTTCTTTGCCTGAACAGACTTGTCAAGTACAAAGTAACATAGCCCAAAGAAAATATATATTATGCTACTTTCTCATAATTCCAGCACATATTCCAAATATCTTTAATATCAAAAAAATTTTTAAATAAGTTCATAGCATCAGAAATATAAATCTTTATTGAAAAAGATTTTTTAATTTTGTATTTTTTTTTATATGTCAAAGCATTGGCCGAGAAGCTAACCCATAAATCCGGGACAACTGCTTGTAAGGCAGCTGTGCTAACCACTTGGCCACCAATGCTTGACAATTTCATATTATTATTATTATTATTATTATTATTATTATTATTATTATTATTTTCAAATTTGTAAACCAGAGCCTGTTCAAAACAAATCTTATAGGATGTATTTTATTTCTGAATATATAATGCAGAACAAAGAGATTATTTTTTACTTTTATAAACTTTAAGTCTTTTCTTTAAGCTCAAACTACTTTTATGTGTACAGTATATAAGTTTATACAAAATTCAAAAAATAATATAAACAACTGAAGTCATATTCCAATTGATACAAAAAAGGTATTAGTCAATAAATTATTTAGATTAATACCTTTCCCCATGCTACTTTCCTAATGCCAAACAATTAAAAGGCAAGGGAGTAAAATCATATTTTTGCTTTATATTAATACTAGGGGGGTCTCAATCCTTTCCACCTCCTTTTGATTATTGTTTGATTTTATATATGTAGAATTCATACTATAAATGCTATTATTAGATTACTGTTGAATGGTTAAATTCCATATATCTATATAGTGGATTTATCCACAGTCCTGTTCTGCAAATTTGGGATCAGGTATAAAATATCCCCTCAGTTAATTAAGTAGTGTTATTATTAAATTAGAGATTGGGTTAAAAACAGCAAATCTGTAATAAATTTGAGATATTATTAAGTTAGAATTCAGAACTAAAGTAGCCACTCAGAATTATCATTGTATAAAAAGTATATTGATTAAAATAATCTCATATTAGATGTGTGTGTGTGTGTGTAACTATGCTATGAAGCTAATAATATAAAAAATGTATTTATGAGGGCTGGCCATGTGTAAGTTTATATCCAGGGTATATTAAAGACCAAGGATTTACTCTACAGGTGTGTGCTTGATCATATAATCATGTTAGTATTATAATATGCAATTTGAAGATTAATGTTTTTAAATTAATCAAAATAATATTGGACACTTTAAAATAACCGCTATTGCTTTCCACTATGTGTGTGAACTAAAAGTTAAAAAGTATGGAGGAATAGTCTACAAAGGCAGTAATCTATTATAAAAAAAAATTGTCATAAATTCTTATGATATAGTTTAGAGGTAAAAAACATTAAATCTTGTCTGACAATTATGATTCATTGTAAATAAACTATTGTTGATATTTGTTTAAATATAATATTGTCTGGTCTGCATATTTATTTCATGTTCATTTCAGGTCAGGAGTAGTTTATGTTCTATGTGATTTAGTTGGGTGTTGCAAATTTGTGTAATGGTCATAATCATCACCTATTAAAGAAAATATTTTCAAATCTTATATATATATGATTTCATATTATTATTATTTTCGGGATATTCCATGTGGTAAAATAGCAAATAGCTGGTGTTTCGGTACAGTAACAAATACCTGCCTCAAAGCGTTCTCTTTCTCAAATCATAGGAATGCGTGTGAGATTTAAAATCGTTTTTATTTTTTTGTTTCTCCTCATACTTAAATTCTATTGGTTGAGAAGTTTTAAATTTTATTTTGTCTTCAAATAGCTTCTTCCAAATATTGTTAATCTTCTTTAATTCACACCTTTCATTAAAAATTTCTCTAATTATTATATTAAAGATAATTTCGCTTTTGAAATTATTATTAATAATATTAAAGAATAATTTATTTACTCTTTACTTGAGTGATATTAGAGTTCTCTGCTAACGAAGATTTTATAAATAAGAAAAGTTCATCCAAACTATTGATCCATTTTCCCGATGTATTCGGTATTCAAACACAGCAAAATAAATATGCATAGTGACTAGTTCATTTGTATTAAATGGAACTGATTTTGAAATTAGTTGATTTAGCTTTTATAGTGGAATCAACTTCTGGTAATTAACATGTGTTAAATTATTATTTCATTTCACGATTTTGTATCCAATTATTGTTGATCTATCATAATTAATAATTGTGTAATTGAGTTCTTATTTTACTTCCTTCACATTTAGTTGCTAAGATATGACTTGACCTTATGTTATCTCTATGGTTTGAATCTTGATTAGTGATATTAGATAACTTAATAATTATTCTATACATATATATGAATGATTGAAATTGAATTATTTTAATATTTGATTTCATTAAAGTAACTATTTATACTTGAATTTTATTATTAAAATTTTATAATCTAATGTTTAAGTTATATACATATGCATATGAGTATTTTAATATAAAATATAATATATTTACTGTTTATTAATTAAAATTATATTTTTAACATTATAGTTTGATATTGCACATAAACAAGTAAGCTTAATAAGATTGTAAGCTACCCTTACAATATATATACACCTGGGTCTCGTTTTACGCGATAGATAGGTTCCTCAGAAAACACGCGCAAACGAAATCGTGCAAAAATAGACGTAACTTACATTGAAAAAGGGGGGGTGCGGTCTGTGATTTTTCAAAATTCGCATAAAAGCAAAGCACCAACGTAAAATTACTAAAAAAAAATAAGGAAATAAAATATGACTAATAAAAAATTTCAAATTTGAAAAAAATTGATACAAGACAAACTTTTTTTAACTATAATATTTAATTTTATCCAAAATAATATATTTTTATGCATAATTTACAGTAGAGTAATTTACATTTTTTATACATGTTTTAATTATTATAGCTATTTGCCGAAAAACACGTTAGTTTGCAAACAACTAGCGCCACCTTCACACTCATGTTGTGTCAATGGTTTTTTGGTGACAACATAATTGGTAATTAATCTTTGAGATGATGATTTTATTAATTGTTTATGAAACTAACAACTAAAAATTAAATTTTTATTTTTGTCTTTAATTTTCAACTCTGTTTAAAAATCAAATTTCATATCACATTATTTCAAGTCGCCATAAGTAATTTTTAAATTGTTAATTACAATTAAAAATCAGATTTTAATTTTTAATTGTCAAATTTAATTGTGCCCACTGCTATTACTGACCTTTTAAAAATAAACTTGTGGACACTAAATGATTAATAATTGATTACGTTCTTTTTTAAAAAGCAAAAACAGAATGTGATTTAAAATTCAAAATTAACACGCACAATGTTTGAACAAATTTACATTATAATCTTGTAAAATTTAATGTGTGTATACATAAAATGTGGAAGTCATGATTTTAATTTCATTATTGCATAAAATATTACTATTATAAAGCACTGAAAATATTGAAATTACTAAGTTGAAAGTCGAATTCCAATAATGTGCTATTACTTTCAATATAACATAAGTATGCAAAATTTATTATTTAAAGTAATAGTGCAATATTGGAGTTCGACTTCCGGTGAAACACGAATCGCATAACTTCATAATCATGTTAAATAAGTCCGTGTAAAAGGAGATCCAGGTGTGTATATATATATGCCATATATTTCCTGGTGTTTAAGGTCAGATTGCCCTGAATCAACTAAAATTATTTTAAATAAATTTGAATTTATATAAGCTGACCATAACAATATATATATATATATATGTGTGTGTGTGTGAATGTGTAAATAAATAAGTTTAGCAATATATATAAATGTAATTTTGTGGAATGAAATTAATCTTCACACATGCACTATTACATTAAATTTATGTGCACTCACGTATCAATAAATTTTTTAAAAGTATAAGTGAAACACTTATGCTTAGAGATTATTCTTATATAAACCAATCATTATTGACCATGTTTAAATCAGGACTTAAATTTATTATGAGCCTGATATTTCACCTGACTAATTATTTGTGCGAATTTAGTTTTTATGGGGTAGAGAAAGTTTCTTATATTTAAGTATCTGCAATTTTGAATTATATTAATTTGAATATATATAAATAAACAATTTAGCAATGTATATAATTGTAATTTTATGGAAGGAAATTATCCAGAAAAAAATGTCATACCGGAAGTGATAGATCGAGCCTTCATCAAAAAATATTTTGTGCTTGAATCCATCACTTTATTTTTAGATAATCCAGGCATATTTTTTTCTTTAACACATCTTTATTTTTATGCAAAAATTCACAAAACAAAACGACATCACTAGACTAATATATATTTATTTAAAACAAAAGAAAATGATTTCAAATGTATTACTTTACTAAAGATTGCTTAAATGTTGTTTGCTTTTGTAAATTTGAAGGATTCAATGCTGAGGTTAATGAAAACAATAAAGTGCATCTGTTATATTTGCATATGATAGTTATTTTCAGTTTTTAACTATTAATTTAGTTCATGCATGATAATGGGTAAAATATTTTTGCAAATAATCATTATTTTTAAACAGTTTTCAGAGCTCTTAAAAGAGTACTTGTCATTTAAATACAACCTTATTTACAATCACTTATAATCTTCAGAGTTTTTAAAAGAATATTTGTCATTTTAATGCAAACTGAATTACAATGGCACTATTTTATTGTAATCTGTTTTTCTTTAGTTTTTTTTTTTCTTTTTTATTTCAACTCTCTTGACATTGTTCTTTGCTTTAATTTATGTTGTATTTGGAGAGACACACATTTATTTATTTTTGTTTAAGCACGCTCAAAAACTGTTTGATTTAATGTTATATGCTTATCTGCTGTTTATATAATCTAGATTTGAATTTGATTTGGTTAAAACTTGAAAATTTATTAATTTTACCATCAGTCGAGAATTTTTCTTTCATCTGGATTGCCCACATTCAATCCAGTTAGCTAAATAAAATTTTTGTCTACCATGCCATAATCTGAAGTCTGAAACTGGGCCTCTTAAAATTAAAAATATTTATTAGTTTCAAACAGTTTTTTTTTTTGTCAACATAGTTAGCTACCTAAAACTGGCTGGTAAATAGGTATTTAATTATTTTAACTTGTACTTTCTGCCAATTGCACATTTCTAACAGTGTGTCTGAAGATAAATATATAATATAGTTGCAATCAGCGGCGCGAATCAAACCAAGTAGGGCCCCACGCTGTAAAAATTTTGGGGCCTTCAAAACTCTCATTAAGTTATTAACAAAAAAAAGTAATCGAAAATTTCATACCATAACATATTAAATGAATTTATTAAAAAACATATTTTTATACGTGAATTTCCATCTTGCTTTATTTCTTGCAAATTTGTCAATTATTTTTGTAGTGTCAATTCGGCTTAAAATTTCCTGCTCTATATACAGAATGGCCATATTATTTAATCTTTCTTCTCCCATAATATTCCTTAAATAATTTTTTGCGCACTTTAAAACAGAAAACGATCTTTCTCCTGACGCATTAGATAAGCGAATTGTTAAAAAAAAAAATCAATAATATTTCATCATTCAGAAATGTGCAAGACATTTCTTTCATGGCTCAGTAGATGTCTGGTGTGGTTTTTATCGTGTCCTCATTTTCTTTTACAAATATTAAAAAATGGTGAAATTCATCTTCAAAATTACAAACATCAATGTCATTTTTGTAACTATCCTTAAAGTTTTTTATCGCATTTTTTTTTTCTTCTATTGATAAATTCCAATCAAAAAATATTCACATTATAGGAGGGTTGATTGTACACAAAAAACATAATTTTCTTCAAATGCTAATGAAAAGACATTTTAAGACCTCTTCGGGGAATCTTCATATTTTGGGGCCCTGTGCGGCCCTTAGTCCACTTACCATTTAATCTGCCTCTGGTTGCAACATGTCTATAATATCTTATTAAAATATTGTGATGATTAGCTAAATTTATTTCTCTGAATTATGAATTGCAACTTCCCTACTGGAATATATTCATTTGCTGTAATATAACAAAGAAATCACATCATATTACTACTAAATTCAGTATTCTTTTTAACTTTGACTTTATACTGGATATCTGAAAATCATTAACAAATATTTCAATTATCTCTTGAGATCATTTTATTTGGGGTCACTATTTGTTGTTTTTGTAAATATCTATTTTATATTGGCTATATTTTTAAAAAGTGCATGTATCCAAATTTTTAATTCTGTATTGAATTCTATCAATTTCCTTATTTATAATTTATGTTTCTATAGCCCGTAGTCATATTCTTTTACAAAGGTTTCATTTATATACATAGATTTCACATTATCATGATAATTTTTCAAGTCATCTTCACAGGTTGTTTATTCTTGACAAACACTATTTGCATATCTTCCAAATTAAATATAGTTGCTTTCTAAGTAATTATTTGTATGATTTGCTGTTTGGAAGATTTTGGCATGCCAACAATTCATTTGTCAATTTTTCATGAGAGTTTATTAGGAAAATAAACACTTTATGCTCAAATTTTTTCTGGAAGGGCAAGACTGTAGTGATTAGCCTAATAAATCTTCAGAAGCATATGAAACTCAATGGGCTTTTACTTCAATCCATTGCAAAGTTCCAATTCCAATATGCCTATAATACCATTCTAAAAACTTTCCCTCACTTTCCTGATACATTATGCTTCACCACTGTTTCCCCTACAGATACTATACTTCCTCCTGAGAAGATCTGGTTGTCTTCCCTATTAGAGCACATCTCAAAATTTACCATTATATCTATTAAACCAAACTCTCAAAAAATAATTTTGGGAGGCATATCATCTTATTAATAATGATACTCCTTTTTGTCCTTCTCTTTTATCCTTCTCTAATCATACCATTATTAAAAACTTCAAGCAGTGGCATCTCGAACCTAAATATTTAGACTTTCTGATCAAAGTAAATCTAAATGCTTTTCCTACAAGTCATTTTATAATCACCCATAGGGGTTTCTCATGCATAGGCCAGGTCTGCCCTTTATGACATAGAGATGATGAGACCATGTTACATGTTTTCTGTCATTGTACCTCACTTCAATGTTATAGAGACATTATAGTCTCCATCTATATAAGCCAGAGGCCCACTCCACTACCCTGATTAGTAGTATTGGCAATGGTGTGTTTCCATCTATTAGGATTTCCACTTTCTTACTCTTTGCATATTGGACCATTAGATGTATGCTTATCTTTAATCCTACCATTGATAATTCCCATCGATTATTCATATCAAAGCACGGGACCTTCTTTCCATTGCAGATTTTCGTTTATGATGCTTGGGCTATACATTTAGTTGTTTCTGATTGCAAGACTAGTTGTGTGATCCTCATCCCAGCTTTGTCATTAACTGTATTGCTTTCATTATTGTTCTAATATAAATACATTATATAAGCAATAAAGTTCTTATGGGAAAAAAAAACAATTCATTTAATTACTTTTAGTTGGAAAATCAATCTAGCAATGTTTAGCTTTTGAATCCATTATCCTACAACTGTTCTAAATAAATAATGAAATGGTTTGTTCAAGATGGGAGTTATGTTTTTATATGAGTATCAGAAATAATAGGTTGAGCTTCAATTCAGAAATCTTAGCTGGCAAGCTTCACCAAAGTCTAAACTAGCAAACTATAAAATGTGATATAACTAATTTGTGTTAAGTATCATTTAAATATTTTGTTAACTTTCTTTTTATTTCCTTAAATGAGAGCTTATAATAAATAATAAATACATATTTCTAAACAGGTTTGACCATTCTAAATCCAAAAAAACAAGAATGAAAAGAGAAAAAAAAAACCTTTAGAAATGAATTTTGCGATGACATACCAAACTTATTTAACCACAATAACGTTCATATATAAAACATGCTGATCCATTTTTTGTTTTCTTGATATTCAATTTCTTTTAGAAGAAAACTTTTCTTTTAAAATACTTAACATTGTTTAATTGTAGCAGTGTAATATCTATTCATTGCTATATCTTCCCAATGAAAGCAATTAGCGTTGAAGTTTTTTATAATCTCCGAGCTAATCGTTATAATTTGGACAGGCTGTATCTCCCCCATGAAAAATGGCTTATATTTACAATAAAACATTGTTTTAAGTCTTACATTGTTCTTTAGTTTTACATGTCAAATTTTAAAAAAAGGTGTGGCTTAATTAGAGAGGATTTGAAGACAGACTTTCAAGTTTCCTTCAGCTATCCACTCCATCTTATATAATCGATGCATAACCACGCACATGTGAAAAAGACAAACGATCTCCAATATATAATTTTATGGTAATCCAGAATTCTTCAGTTGGTCCAAATCATCATATCCGACACACACACATATATAAAATAATCCCAGTGCATAACTCTATACTGAAATAAATATATAAATATTAAGCATTAAATCACCCCACAGGGTTAAGAAATCCAGTACCACTCTCTGTGAACTAATATATAAATACATTAGAATTCGTATTTTGATCTGGCTATTTTGAAATACGAACTCTAGTTCACAGAGGACGGTACTGGATTCCCCAACTATATGGGGTGATTTAATGCTTAATATTTGTGTATATATATATATATATATATATATATATATATATAATCAGCACTCAGTTTATATTAAAGTAGCAAACATTCAAACTTTAATGGACAGACTTTAATTTTCCCCATCCTTTAACTCTTCAGCCATCCATATTGCTGAAAATCTGATGATAGAATGCTCAAACTCTTGCTAATGTCAATATTGGTCATACTCAGATTTTCAATAATATGAATGACTGAAGAGTTTGAGGGTAAGGAAGATTAAATGTGTCTCTTAAAGTTTGAAGATTTTCTTCCTCGACATAAAGTGAGCACTGATTATACATATGTGTGTGGGATGATGATCTGGACCAATTGATGAGTGCTGCTTCAGCATGATATATTATGTTGGAGATCATTTATCTTTGTCACATGTGTTTGGTCATTTACATCAGTTATATAAGATGAAGTGGATAGCCGAAGGAATCCTGAAAGTATGTGTTCAAATTCCTTGTAATTACATATAAAGATCAGTATTTACAATATACTAGTTTTTAAATAATGAATTTTATGGTCTTACATTCAGAAAACTGAAGAACATATTGAATGGGCTTACGATCTTGTCACTATATTTTTAAAATTTTATAGATCCTTAAAACACATTTTTAATGCTTTTATGTTATATTCAGTTGATAAAATGTCCAAATCTCGCTTCCATAACGACTAAAGCTAATTCGTTTTCAGTAATTACTTAATTGAGATAATATATTTTAATTTGTTAAAACCAAGAGCAGAGTAGCATCTGTGTTGCACCTCAACGTCTATATTCTCAAAATTTTGACAGTAGGCTGTAGATAAATATTATTGGAGGCATATGAAAAAAAAGATGAGAAAGTTATACGATAATGTTGTAAGTAATCCAAAAAGTATATTATTTATTATTATTGTAAATTAAGACATTTATTTTAACTATTAAATAGTTAGTCAAAATGATTGAAACTATACTTCAAGTCCTAATTTGTTTATTTGTCAACCATTTCTCTATTCATTCACACATTTATACATATTTATCTTACCTGATATATCAGCAAATAGCAAAATTCCATAAAATCGTTCAACGTATGGATTGATCTGACCTCGCTTAGATTTTATTACAATGTCTGGTATATGAATCATTAAATCATAAATCATCTTTGAGGCTTTTTTTTTACCATCTTGTTCTCCAGATTTAGTTTTAGAAGGAACTTTTACATGAGATATCGCTGGAGTGCCAAGTTCTAAAATAATAACAATAACAGTAAAATGCAATAGAAATTATAACAAAAATTAAACCTGTAAGAAAATGTTTTAATGTTGAGATTATGAAAAATAGTGATCACGTAGCAATGATAATGATTGACAGACTTCTTGAGGCATGAAACCTATTTATCAGCAAAATATTTAAAATATATATTTGTATAATAAAAGATAAACAAAGCAATAATAGTAAAATCAGTAAAAGATAAGTTAAAGAATTAATTTTAAAAATCTTATAATATTTTAATTTTTTATTATTTTTAAGCTTACTTTTAGCCATCTTCCTTTAATTTAGACTTTTTCCAAAATGTTCAGCTTCAATATTAACAATCTGTAACAAGAGTTTTAATGAGATCAATATAGATAGATAGATAGATAGATAGATAGATAGATAGATAGATAGATAGATAGATAGATAGATAGATAGATAGATAGATAGATAGATAGATAGATAGATAGATAGATAGATAGATAGATAGATAGATAGATAGATAGATAGATAGATAGATAGATAGATAGATAGATAGATAGATAGATAGATAGATAGATAGATAGATAGATAGATAGATAGATAGATAGATAGATAGATAGATAGATAGATAGATAGATAGATAGATAGATAGATAGATAGATAGATAGATAGATAGATAGATAGATAGATAGATAGATAGATAGATAGATAGATAGATAGATAGATAGATAGATAGATAGATAGATAGATAGATAGATAGATAGATAGATAGATAGATAGATAGATAGATAGATAGATAGATAGATAGATAGATAGATAGATAGATAGATAGATAGATAGATAGATAGATAGATAGATAGATAGATAGATAGATAGATAGATAGATAGATAGATAGATAGAGGTAGATAGATAGATAGATAGGTAGATAGATAGATAGATAGATAGGTAGGTAGGTAGATAGATAGATAGATAGATAGATAGATAGATAGATAGATAGATAGATAGATAGATAGATAGATAGATAGATAGATAGATAGATAGATAGATAGATAGATAGATAGATAGATAGATAGATAGATAGATAGATAGATAGATAGATAGAAATGTTTGACTTTTACAATTTGTGGAATTATCTGCTGAATTTTCATATGATAAAAATCACATCAGATGTCAATAGACAGTAATTAATAAAAATAACAAACTATAAACACTTTCTACATTCAAAAGTAGCGTTTGAATGCAATCTCTTAATATTATATAAAGAGTAAAATATTTATTTACGATTTAAGGAAAGAAAGTTAGTAACCTTTCACGATTCCTTACAAATAATAGAGTGTTTTACCATTTAGTTAGATTATCTAAATTGACAATCTTTAACAGATGGAAACGCTTGAATTTGACAATTTGTTGAAATATCTGTTGAATTTTCATATGATAAAAATCATCTTCAGATGTCAATAGACAATAATTAATGCAAATAGGCAACATTTCAAAAACTCACACTGAAATTTAAGAAGATATAATAATGTCTTACCATATTTTCTTACTCAAAATGATAAAAATTTGGGATCTCCCAAAGACAGACCATGAGGCAGTGGAGTTCTTCCAAAGTAAAAGTGTCCTGCCCTCTTAAATTCCATTGGGAATGTTATATTTTGCTGAACTTCCTTCTTTAAATAATTGTTTGCTAAAGCCTGCACCTATATTTTTAATGTGAGAGGTCTATTACATCACATTTCAATTTGCAACTTTTTTTAAATAACTGTTTGCTAAGTACTGTTTGGTCCATGTCTTGTGTTAAATATTTTTTTTAATTTGCTGTTACTCACTTGGAGATTGTTTTTGTTTTATTAAGATAAAAGTGCTAAGTTAAAAAATTTAACAATATAAAGCTATTTTTTTAATTTTAATTAAAAAAGAGTTGTAAACAAGACAGGACATCATGGATGATCAACCCATCCTATTTCAAATGGTGGACAAGTCATCCTGGAAGAAAATTGGTAATATTTCTTAAGCGCAGACTTCTACAAATCTATTTTAAAAACTTATAATATTTAAATGACTATAATGAACATTCATTAAATTATAAATTCTCAGTTACTTGAAATTCTTGTTAAAATAAAATCTCTAAATGGTAACTGTAACATTGTTACCTATAAACATAACTTCTTAACAATTTTTCCAATAACTGTAATCAGTTATTATTTTAACCTTTCTATAATCTATGGCTATGCCCATTTTCTATGCTGATTATTTTATTTATTTCATTTCTAAATTCGAATTCATGTTATGTATTAGTCTGTTATTAAGGTTTGTGAATTATTATTATATCTGTTAGTTAGATAACATCCAGCCATGATCGCAGAGACATATTTGCAAATGTTGAAAATATTTTATTTTTTAAATATTTATGAAATTTAATATATTTTTGAAAAGTACTTATTTTTGATCATGCATGGAGGAGTTGTGTTTTATATATTAGATCAAATTGTTTTTGTAATTTATAGCTACTTTTATTTTTTAAATTGCATTCCCGCCATCTGCCATTAATGAATTTTCATTAATTTTTTTGAGATTTAGTATTATAGTTTTTATGTTTTTGTAATTTCAGTTTTTCTTCATGTGGTGTGTGTGTGTGTGTATTTGACATATTTTCACCGATTTCTGTTTTTGTAATTTGAATTTTATAGCATTTTCTTCGATTCTTTTTTATTTGTATTTTAGAAGGAATTGTTCAATTTACTTTGCCTTAGGTGTTTAATTTGTTGATTTCAGCAATTTTTGGATAGAAATTTATCACTTTCAGGCTTCTTGGGTTCTTGATCGTACTGCAGTGTTGCCTAGCAGCCACAATACACCTAAACAACTATTACAATTTATCTTCTATAAATCATGCGATTTCACTCTTATACAGCAATAGTTTTATTTATTTAGTTCATTATGAGCATAAGATAGCTAATATTTAGTAAATTAAAAGCTCCAACAAAGATATAATTTTTATATTAAGAAAATATATGCTTTATGTTAAAAGTTAGTATTTAATTTACATCTATTTTAGAAAGAAAGAAAGAAAGAAAGAAAGCTAAAACAGAGCTAATATTATAGTAAAGTTTAGAAATATTAACAGATAATTTATTAGTAGTAAAATGCAATTAATTGCTCTGAGTACATGTAATTAATCATTTAGATTAAATTTTTGTTTAACAAGTTTTAAAAAAATAATTTCAGAATAAAGTTTATTGATTTAGCTGAATAATATTAATTGTCTAATGAAACATAAGTTAATTATTAATAAGATAGATTTAATTTAAAAGAAAAATATAATTTCCTTTATATATGTGTGTGGCTTTATGTGCAAATATGTATATTTGTTTTCTTGGTTTTAATTGCCAAGATATTTAAATTTAATCAATAAATATTTAAAATAATTTTTTTATTAAACCTAGAGTTAAACATTTAATTTAAGAATTTCTGATAAAACTTCAGTTTAAGAAAAAGTACTATTTTATTTTAGAAAGAATAACATATTATTTTATTATCTTATTTTATTTACTTTTATTAATTAATAAAGATTTATTGACCTTTTCTTCAACTTGACCATTAAATCACATGAATTTTCAAAAGATTTAGATCAAAATGATATAATTTCCTAATTAGTTCCATGTTCGAATTAACATTTTTCTTAAAAGTGGTCATTAGTGTTATGGGATGACACTGCAATTTAAATCAGTAATAGTTTTTTATAATTTTTATTTATTATCTAAAGTGTAAAGTTATTAAACTTTTGGTATTTATTAACTTATAATGCATTGTTATCCAGCTCTTAAGTTAATCTTACTATTTTATTACCATATTTCAATTTGAACTATCTTCACTATTAATATAATGCTTCAGAAAAGTAACTCATTTAGAATAAGTCACTTTCATCAGTTATGCTGAAAAAAATTTTTAATAGAAACCAGGTGATGAATCCATTGATATTAATTCATAAAATCGTACTGGACATTGTACTAATTTACTTTGTGTTATTATATTTTATCTTTAGAAGAAAGAAATTAAAGCTTAAAGGTTAAAAATATATACTGTTTAAAATCTTGAACTAAGAATAAACAGCTACATTGATTATTCTGCCTGATATTAAATGCTAAAAATAATAATTCATATTCCAAAGAATATAATTAAATGTTTATTCAACATGTACTTCTTAATTATTAAATAACCTGTCATTTTTTGATTCAGGAGAAATTTATTAAAATGTGTTTGCTTTTTCTGAATTTTACCATAAAGAAGAATATTCATGAGAAAAATTAGCTTAAGAAATTATAAAAAATAACAAGAGAACTTTCATACACTTCATTTTCTCAGTGACACAATCTAAAAATATTTTGAATAAATTTCACTAAGAAATTAATAAAATAACTATATTTAAAAGAAGACATAGTTTGCAAAAATAACTACAATGGACATTAAATAATGCATTGTATTTAAATGTGGACTATTAAAATTTGATAGTGATTTAAAAAAATTACTTAAATAATATCTTGAAAGTACTTTCTTTGTTTTAAATTTAAATTTTCTTTTAAAATGTGCTTTTTTCAAGAAGGAAGAAGTATGAATATATTACTATTTTTCTTAAAATGGAACCATGGATTCCATAACTCAATGGATCACTTGTTTATTGCTATATGTCACTGAATAAATATTCTTTAGCTAGTTAATTTGCATTGGCCAATTTCTTCAATTGGATACAAACTTATTATTTAGTTTAGAATTAAGAACATAATTAATGTTGTCATTCATGCTATATTTGGAAGTCATATTTGCATTTATTTAAAAAAAGAAATTATTATTTCATTAGTACCAATGCTTAGTTGTACAGATAACCCACTGAGGAAAGACCTTGTGCCCTTGACAGACTGCTCACTATGGGAAGTTCCATTAGTGAACTAAGATGTTTTTTTAAATATATATATATATATATATATATATATGTTAAAACGAAGATTTGCACGGGTTAAATATATAAAATAACTCTGTGGATGGCTTGTGTGACCAAGTCAAAATGTCAGTATATTGATATTAAAAGTTTTTAACACGGATGAACCCGCAAAATATGTATTTTATATATATATACAATATTTTTATTTTATTTTATATTTCATATGTCAAGGTATTTTATTAATATGATATTATTCTTTGATCAGTTTATTATAGAATGCGTAGGTATTCCTACACATGGTAAGGTAAAAATTGATATAATTTTATATTTGCTGGTTTCAAGGTAAATTTATAATGCTTTCAGTTCAAGTAAAGTTTTAATTTATAATGCCTTTTATTCAAGTAGAGATATATTCATCTGTTACATATTTTTTGAACAAAATATTGCTTATTAGTATTTCATTTACCCATAGATAAACAGCCAGTGAAGTTTTATCAGAAGTTCAATATTTCATAATTATTATATAATAATTTTATGGTTAAATGTTAATATAACCAAACATTTAGTAGTCATTTTTATTCATATTTACTTTGCTATTATGTACATTTTATCTTTATAAATTTTATTTTTATTCTGCTCATTGCATATATGTGTATTTATTATTTAATGTAAAATTGTGCTATTTTAAATATTTTACAGTCATTTGACTGACTGTGAACTTGTTGTTTTCAGGCATTGCTTAATGTTTGCAATTTTTAGTGTGAATCTTAATTTACCTAGTTTTATTAGTGATAATTTTATTATCATGCCATTGTTTAGTCTAGGATATATACTTTTGAGCATTAGACTTTATTTGTTGCTAGTTTCCTAATTGTGCTTTGTGGAATAGAGATGTTCTCCCCATTGTTCACATTTTATATCCCATGTGAGGATAGTGTTTTATTTTAATATTGCTTTCAAATGTTGCTTAGTTACCTATGTTCCATGAGAGGACCATATTTTTGGTGTGTATTTTTTTATTCTTATGTCATAAGACTTCATCCACACATATATATTTTTACCTTAGATATAGGTATTGGAATCCACCAGACTTTTATCTTGTTGTTTGCTCTGTGGAGCCTATCTTCATTAGCCTATTCCTTATGATGTTATTAAATATATTTTCACCATGGTTGATGAAATTATTTGTGCTTTAGAAATGATATAGCAATGATAAGTTAGTTATTGAAGTACTTAGTTTTTCAAGGTGCATTTTGTTATTTGCAGTGCTTTTGTTAACTGAAACAGTGTCTGTATTATACTACTGTACTTTTCAGGTAGTCCACAAGCAAACCAAGGTATTAATAATTTTAAATGCTTATTCTTATCATATAATATTATAAGAAATTCACATACTAAATGTTGTTTGTTTTCACCAACTGGAGAACTTCACCAGTGGATTAGTAAGTTATTTAATATTAAATATTTTAGACTTTTTGTGGATATAACTCTAGTATAATATGTGTGTACATGACTTCTGATAAATGGTCCATACATTTTTTTAAATTTTACTTAAAAAAATAAAGTAGTGCTAGACAATATTATTTTATTTGTCTGGATATGATAGTTATTATTATAATACAAGTTTGTTTATTCAAACCCAGTCACAGTATAATTCAGGTCAACAATAGTTTAACCTATAAGAAAAGAATATTATGAGTTGTTACCTAACTAGGCAATATTTTAAATGAATTGTATTTCTCACCTTATGAGTTAAGCTATTGCTATTTTATTTCTTTACACCAAACTTTTATTGTATGATTTAGCCAGGTTACTTATAAAATAAGTTATCTAAATGTTTAAACCAGTATCTCCACTAAGTATACTTTGTTTAATAACTCATCCAAATGTTGTCTAAAACCTTAGATTGCTTTGTTAGTGATGTCATGATTTGCCAGCTGTGGTAACAACCTGCCAAATATTTTAACAGCGCCTATGTTTGGCAAGTAACTTTTTTTTCAAGAATGTTTGGCAAATAACTTTCAATAATACTGTAAATAAATTTTGCTTATGTTGTATTTTAAAAACTTAATAAATATATTTGTTATTATTTAAATCTAGTTTTTGCTTTTCTATATGCAATTTGTCTTGGATTCACAATTTTTATTTATGACAGAAATCATGGTAAATCAGATAATCGATTTTATGCAGATCCAATATCTCAATGATATTTAAAATACAAATATTCCATAAATGCTCCAATTTCAAGATGGAATTATAATCAAAAGAAATAAATATTTATTTAATCTTGCTTTGAATTATTTGATCCATTTTTCAGACTGCAAATTATTTATTTCTGTTATTAATAAATGTAAAGAAAACAAACTTAATTAATTTATTGTGTTGTTGATGGAGTAGTAGAAAGATATAAAAGATACCCTTTCTCTCTATTATTTCGATTGACATCCGTGGTAAAAGTCTGTGATTTTTATAAATTTTATATACTTTATTTTATGCAATTGTTTATCAGATTAAACACTTCTTTATGTAATTATTACTGTTATTATGATACATTAGGATACATTAGCTTATAAGAGAAGTGTGTGTCTCCTAGAGTCTGCCAGGATGCCAGTCATTTATTTGGCAACACAAAACAAGAGTATACTTTTCCAAAATTAACAGAAGAACCCTGAGACTATTATTTATTCTATTATTAATCATTAATCAATGCATTTATATTATAATTCTCATGAAGACAAAAGAATTTCATTATTATTTATTGTACTATCAGAAGAGAACATTGAATTTATACTCTACAAGAGTAGAGCAGATCAGATCATGTCAATGAATATTTATTTGGTATTAGATAATTGTTATACAAGATATCAAAGTAAAGATATAAGGACTTTATTAGATGTTTAAGTGCAAATTATTTATTTCTCAGAGAATATATTGTGATGGGGAAAATTTATATTTTTAAAAGTGTTATATAGGCAAGAGTGAAGTTTTTCCTCTTCCACTTATTCATATGAGCTATAATTACACATATTATTATTGCTCAGAAATCTCCATTTATCTTAATAGATGTCTCTGTAGCAAAAGTGATAGTGAACTAACCAACCTCTAAGCTAATTGATTATTTATTTGTATCATAATAATCATCATTAGTCTCATCATCATTTTGATGTTGAAAATGTTGGTATTCCCTCTCTCTTCTTTTATATTAATTAATTCCTTTTAGGTTAGAATATATATATATATATATATATATATATAAATATAATATATAAATATACATGCATATATATATATATATTATAATAACCCTTTGGTTTATTCCATCTAAACCAAATATGATAAACTTAAGTAATGATGGAAAATTTTTTTTTTTGGATAAAGAAAAGTTAAAGTTTTGGCTTGAGAAAGTAATGGCTATATAGATTACAAGTAACAGATATAGAGACAGTTTGTGTGTTTGTCTGCAAGGTATTACTAAAGAGTTGCTGAGAAGTAAGAGTGAATCATTTTGTCAGTAGCTTTAGTTAACAGAGAATAAGTTTACAGTTATAGGAGATTGTGGTAGATAATTATGGTTATGATTATCTAAAAATTATAAATTTATATGCTTGAAATTATAAGCAATTGTGAGAGATATTTTGTTCTCATAATCTAAACAATCAGTTTTATGTTTGATAGTCTGTACAGTGTATGTGTGTGTGTAATGCAGACATATGGGTTGGTTTTTTTTCTCTTTCCTTTAAAGAAACTGAAATAATTTTTTTCTTTAAATTATTAAAATGTAAATCTAAATAAGAAATTATTTAGATGGAATGACTGTCGTCTTTGTTTGACCAAAACAAGTGTTAGCAAGCTTATGTTTTAATTATACCGTCGTTAAAACTAAATTTCATAAATTGACCAGAGACATGTGAATTAAAAAAGATCTGGTTTAAGATCAAAGAGAAACGATTAGGAAGGATAACACCTTGGTGAGAGTAATGGCTCTGAATGGAAATTGTTTTATGACTAGACTTGGGAAGAAATCACTGGGGGAGGGGGTAACAGACTTTCTTTTTTTCTTTTAAACTATAAAAACTAAAAGAACAAAGGAGAACGGGAGAAAAAGAAACTTTTGCTGATTGAAACTAAGCTAGCTAACTAAAACTAAAATTCATATCTAAAAGTATATATTTTGTAAGTTTTTTTAAAATTTTCTATACAATTTTAATAATGAAATCAAATTGTATCGTAGACCCAAATATGAAGTTCTAATTCAAAAATCATGGTGCATATCTCTGTCTTCTCAAAATTAATCATGAAGAAGTCAACTTTTGATAAGTTATTGTCTGCTCAAATTTTATCCAATCTACTTATAAAATCTCCTATAAGGAGAAAATGGTCAAATTTCTTCTATCAAATTAAAAGATCAATTCCATTTATATGGCTATTTAAGATTCGTTTAAAGAATTACAACGATCTTCTGTTATAATATTTTGAAAATAAAGTTTATTCATGTTAGTAATCAAAAGCTGCATATTGCCATAATTTGAACCTTTAAATATCTACAATCAAAGAAAAGAAGAAAGGAGAACAAAGTGAATTCAATCTCCGGAAGAATCATCAAGTGGAAGGTAACACCAGAACCTTTTAAATTTATTAACTATAATGTATCTACATTCTGATTTAAATATCTACAAATTTTAAAGTAACTAACTATCTACGTTTTATATCTACCTTGATTCAAATGACTGTCTGTGCGTTTTTAAGTAAAGTTAACTGTCTGAGGTGCAATTGATAGCTATCTCAAGTAAAATGAACCAAATATAGTAATTAATTAATGAACTGTGGAAGAAAAGAGAAATTTAGAGAGAGACTGTCTGTAATACTGATATTTATTCTTCATTTATTTCATTAATATAATATGTCATTTATTTATTTTTTTATTATTATTATTATTAGTATTATATGTCATTTTTTGTTTATATGCTATGTAACACTCTGATCACTAGATTATTGAATTTAATATTTTGTTTATGTTTAAAATGTGAAGGAAAGAAAGAAAAATGATTTTGATACCATTTGAATATAGATGCTCCCGTAAATTTAGACTTAAAAGTAAAGAGAGAAATGATATAAATATTTTATTACTCTTAACAAAATTTTAATTATGCTTGATAGTAAATAATGAAGAGTGAGAGGATGGTCATAAAACCCATTATTATGCCGTGAGTATTGATCTGTTATTGATATAGATATTAGGTATGTTATTGGCTTGACCGGTTAAAATTAAAATAATTCATCTATGTATTGATTTGAGATCCGGTTAGTCTTGTCATTATCTAGACTAGAATCGATGTATGTGTGGGCAGATTTAGAGTTATAAATGCTTATCATTACTAATGAAAGTAATCCTACCACCCAAGGGATGAGAAATGGTTGTCTCCAGATTTATAGATACCATAGCAGTTAGAGGACTAAGTTTCCATTTATTTATTAAGATAGGGAATCAGTAATAAAGTTACTGTTTAAGTACAGAAAATGTTGCAAGCCAATATAGGGAATAAGTGTCTAAGACAAGCTCTTTACACAATTCTGGATCTTAGGATAGATCTCTCCCTGGCTCAAGCAAATCGTTTAAGTTTAAAGTCGATACCGTTGTAGTTGTTATATTTCCCTTATCGAGTTATAGACGCTGTATGGTAATGTGGTGTGAAGAGAGTTTTTCTTATCTGAGACATACCAATGTTGCCCGGAAAGGATAAGGATTCAGTCAGATATATATGTATGAGGAAGATGACAAGGATTTTAGGTAATAAACTGACCGATCTAGATTGATTTGTTTTGAATGATGGTAAATTGGGGTCGTCAAGCTGGGTGGGCATACCGAACTAGTTACGATATATACAGTCAAAACGTAAAGATCTGACAAGCACGAATGTGAAAGTGTGGGTTTTGAATTTAAACCCGTTTGTAAGATTTAGTAGGGTAAATTTTGTGACGTATAATCCTTCTTCATTGGAAATGTGAAAATTATTACTTAATAAAATGATTTAAATTTTCAAATTATTTCACATTGCTGGTTAAGATAATTGAAACGAAGATAATATTTTGGAATAGTCCAATAGACAATGTTTACGATAAAAGGAGGGGGAAGTAGAGATTTGTAGGTTTTCTTCTCTCTCAAGCTTAGATTTCTTAAAGCTAAAATATACGAAATTCTGTTTCCAGCGTCTGTATTCGTGATTGTTATTAATCATTTATAATAAATGAATGGGTCAAAAACCGAAAGTGAGTCATCCAAGAGATTAGTTAACTCAAACATAGATCAGAAGCATATATTTGTGGAACAATATTACAATTTAGTGTGTTTTGTTTTAATTTTATATTTATTATTTCATGTAATAAAGTTTTATTATTGTTATAAGATTACATTGTGTTTTGTGTTTTGGTGTTTCAAATATCTCCAGAATCCGTATATCCAGCACCTATATTTAAGGTAATATGAGTTATATTTTAAATTTAGTTAATTATTTTATAATGATGCTTTGTTTCCAAAATCGATTTGCAGTAGTTATTATTATCTTGTTTCCATATTCGATTCACATGGTCAATTTGACATTAATACTTTACTTTCATTATTGATTTACAATAGTAATTTAATACTGCCATATTTGAGTAATATAATTCATTTTATATAAGTCATTTTATAGACTTCAGTTTATATAATTTATTGTTATGATTAATTTGCTTAATCTAGTTTACGGTTATTTCCGTAATTTACTTTCATAAGTAAAATTTAATTAATTATCTGAATCATGTCCATGGTTTACTTCCATAGTTTACTTCAGCAAAATAAAATTTATTAAGGTTATCAATTAAAGATAAATTAGAAATAACAGAATAAAATGACAGGGAATAGTTAAATTAAGTTGATCAATTTAAATTTTGATTCATTGTAATGTGTTGAATGCTGGGAGCAGACATAAAATCCCTTTCCTGCTCTCAGGTGTTCAGAGTGATTCCCACTATTGAACTTTTATTAAAATTTATTTGGCAGATATGGGATCATATCCATTGCAATATAATCATTTATATGGGCACCTCTTGATAGATCTAGACCTTGAGAAAGAGCAATTCAATTTTGATCTCAGAGCTAGTTTGGAAGTCAAGTAGCTTAGTATAACAACATTATTATACTGTACTAAATTATTCCATTATTATAAATAGGGACCATGAATTTATAGTTGATCTAAGAATATATGTGAGAGAGAAATAAGAATAAGAACTCTCTGATTAGAGAACATAACACAGACATTCCGTGTTATATAATTGTAGCTATTGAATATAGATTATGAGTTCTTTGCATTTATTACAGAGTTATCTCCAGTCAGATAGAAATGAGAGCTGGTTACAATTTATAGCTGCAATTTGGCGCCCCCGGTATACATTTGATCCTAAATATATAAATTTTAACTGACTAGCTACTTGATATAAATGAGAGTTTTATAAAGATTAAATAAGTGTGAGGTTGCTTTATTTAAAATGTTAAAGTTTGGCTGCACCACAGTAGTTAGAGTTTAGTGAAACTAAATAATGTTAAAGATGACATATACAACGTGAAGCTGCCTTTTATAGAACAATTCATGTTAGAATTAGCGCCACAAACGTGAGGCTATAGAGTTTAGCACTAGTAAAGTTTGGCAGAACGATTAAGGTTAGAATATATATCAAGTTAAATTGATGTGCAGCAACAAATGTATTATTGGTTGAAATAAGGAATAAACATCATATGATCACCAATACTGTATGGACAGTTTTGCCTGTTTGAAATAAGGAAGTGTGTAGAGATTGGAGATAATGAAATGAACTTGAGAAGATCTTCTTCTGAAGTGGATTGATAATGGTTAAAAGTGATGATATATAACAGCGACCCCATTTACTGATTAATTTACATATGTATATATACATAATAAAATAAAATGCAAAGATCTCTAATATCTCTCTAGCAAAATTTCTTTAGTATTCTTACACAGAAGAACACAGAAAAAAAATTCTTCACTAGGATTATTAATTACTTGTTGGTAAAGGTTTTATAATTCTTTTTTTAAAGTTTTTATATAAAAATATCTGGAAATTTTAATAAAAAAAAACAAATCAATAACTTCATCTACTTGGTAACTGATTTACAGCATACTAATGACTACTCAGAGGCTGAACTCTCCATACAGTAGCACCACTCAGTGCAAGCCAGAATAATCAATCAATGCAGATGGTTTTTGCATAAAATTCCTACTTAGTGCTTTCTCAGACAGTTTCTTGTTTGTGGCTTTCATCGTTGAGGAGGCTAGGGTCTGATAGCACTGCATCTAGATCTTATGATCTAGTTCAACCCACCAGCAGCCACCTTTTACCTTATTAGCCAACTATAAAGCTTTGAGTTGAAAATCAAAACACAATAACGTTTTCAGTTCAAGCTCCTTAGCTTGTATAATTGTACAGATCTGCACTCAGTTCAGCAGCCATACTTTTTGGTGGCTTTGATTCTTTAATAACCGTCAGGTAACTTATATAACCCTATTGTGCAGGATTAGTATTAAACCACTAAACATCACATGATTATCATTTTTCACGCTTACACAAGCTGTTTACACAGAGGCTAAACTCTCCATATAGTATTGTCACTCAGTACAAGCATTCTTTGATTACTCTGTTTTACACTGAATGGCACTACTGTATGAAGAGTTTAACCTCTGTGCAAACAGCTTGTGTAAGCATAAAGAATAGTGATCATGTGATATTTAGTGGTTTAATGCTAATGATTATTGTGTCTTAATGATTCAAAAGACAATCTACAAATGTACTTAATATTTTGAATGTAACAAAGAAAGATTGATTTAGTAATTAATATTAGAAGAAACACTAGATTTTTTATCAGCTAGTGATGGGGCATTTTTTTAACAACTTCTAACTTGGATAGTGAAAATGTAATTCAATTTAAATATATTGTTTTTTTTTTAATTAAGTCAAAAAAAATGAACTTAGATGTTAAGATTTGAAATTAGAAAATAAAGGATTTCATCACAGTGCATTAACTACCACAACCAATTTAATCATATATAGAACTGTTATTGCAGCTAATTTATGTATGGAATTGAGATTTGAATTCCTTATCAATGTAATATAAAGGCATTATCCAAATTTCATTTAAGAATGATCTGCAAAGACAGCAAAATCATAAAATCAAATCAATAGGATTTACAGTTCTACAGGACAATACTGCAGGTGTTATTATTCTAAAATCACATTTTTGGTTGGCTGGACATATACAATAATTAAATGATAAAATACTTTTTTTAAAAAAAAAGCTAATATATTTTGAATTTGAGCATAGTTTTGTGTGCAAATAGAAGTTTCAAACCCCATTTATATTATAAAAATTATTTAAAGTATCTTTAAAGAAATGCAATATTTATTGTTTTCCTTGAAATAGTGTATCTAAGAATAAAATATATTGGAGAGCTATGGCTAGGCAATCATATGAAATCATCCATAAAAATTAAAAGCTAGTATTTCAAAAATATCATATAAACATAACAATGGACCAGCATAGTCTATATGTAAGCATTGTTCTTTTTCATAAATTGATTTAAATAGTCATTGCAAAACTCATCTCTAATGGATTTTTATCATCATCATCATCGCCATCATTATTGTTATTGTTGTTATTATTTATCTTTCTATTTTTTCTTGTTGAAATTTTGAATAACCATATTTATTTGTAAATGCTTGTAGTAATGAATTAATACCTACAATTGGATCAATAACCATATTCTATTCAAATGGGCATTTCACATATGTATATATTCTAATGGTGTATATGTATGAGGTAGATTATCCCTGTTTAGGCATCAGTTGAGAATGTTAATTTAGTTAACACCATAATATGGTTATGTTTTGATACTCTACCATTTTAAAGTATTAATGTAAAAAATACTAAAACAGAGTTTAAATATAAAATGTAGCAAGATTTATTGTACCAAGTATACTTATAATACAAAAGCATTACTTATAATACAAAAGTATTGAAAGTACACTTGGTACAATAAATCTTTCTAAATTTTAGATTTAAGCTCTGTTTTAGTATTTTTTGAGATAATGTAGTTGTGTATAATAACAATCAATATGCTATTACTATTTGATATACTATTAGTGTCAATTATATATTAGAGCACTGATGATGATGATGATGATGATGGATGACTTCCATAAATTATGCTTTAACATAAAAGACTGTAACAATTTATGAACAATATTATTTCTCATAATTATTGATTCCGTTTCTGTTTTATCTTAGATGTAGCTGCTTATTAAGGATTATTATACCAATAACCAAGCATAAACGCCATACACTTGTATCTTAGAATTCTAATTGCAAGGAAATCAAGTCATATATCACATGACTTAGGTAATAAGCTTGTATTATAAATATTATATAATGAGTGCATGCCAATAGCTCTTAAAAAGCTTTTCAGAATATCCCTATCCCCAGACCGGTTTCGTGCTTTTGGCATTCCTCAGTACAATCATTATATAACTTAGAATTCTAAATATATGAAATTAAAGGATAATGTCACAGTAACTATCAAAATGTTAAAAATGAAAAGAAAAAAAAAATCAAGATTTTATAAATAACAAGATAAAAATATAATAATAACAATATTATTAAAAAATAATGCTGCCATAATAATTTTTATTTCACAAAATATTAGCTACAAAATTGTAATAAAATTGACAAACACTTCAAATGGTAATGATATTTTTTAAAACAATCATTGCTTTTTTTATATTAACTGAAAATAAATTAATATAATTAAAACTTCTATTCCACTACACATTTTGGAAACCTATAAAGAAAGATGTGATAAAGGTAAATGATTCCTAGAGGTATTTGTGGATAAATAACCACTAGATAAATTAATTTTTAACTTAGTTTAAACTTTATATCTGAACAGAAATACGATAACCGCTAGCCTAATAAATGAGTATTAGTAATCATAGTTGTATTTATTTAAAGTGAATGGGATTAAAGATGTGAATATAACAAGGTTTGGCCCTTGTAGATCAAATTTAATAAGTTGATAAAGAATCAAGCAAATCATACATGAAATTCCATTTAAAACTGATGCAAATGTAGCAATATATATATATTTTAAAAATATATATTGGGAAACTAAAAACATTTGATTCTAATCTTGTTACTACATATCAGTGTTTCTTAAATAAAATATGCATTTTAATTCTAATGTTTAAAGAACTAAATGTGGAGTCGTCAAAATTTTTCAGAAAAGTATTATATCTTTCTAATGTTGCAGAAAATCCAGTAATGCAGCAGTTGTAATAATTTTAAAATGGCAAATTACAGATGCACAATGGAAATAAAGTACTGTATAGTTCTTCAGCACAATGAGCAACAAATTGGTATTTTGGAATTAGCGCTACTGTGACGTCACCGTACAGACGATAAATATTTTAACTTTGCGAATACTATTTTTATTGTTTGGGAAATATCACTTTAGGTTTAACAAAGTTTATATTTAAAAAGTGAGTTTTTGAATTCAAATTAATTTTAAAAAAATATTATAAATACGATATGAATAAAAGATTTGAATTAAACAAACTGAATGAGCGATAATTGCTTTTGTTTATTATCCAAAAATCTTTTATTTATAAGTATTCATTATAGTTTTTTTAAATTAACTTGAAATTAAAACTCATTTTTAATTATAAAGTTTGTATTCATAATAATTTTAAAAAAGTTTTAATATAAAGTTTAATAACTAAAATACCGGTTTATTATATACCTGTATCAATATATGTAATACATAGGGTATATGAGCGCAGACTTTCACACGACCCACCACATATATGGGTTCAAGAGTACCAGTTTTATGAGATAGAATGGAAAGTGGTGGGTCGTGTGAAAGTCTGTGCTCTTATACCCTATATATTAAATATAAAGTCTACTAATCTTTAAAAGAAATAACAATAAACTAAAGTGTTAGAATAATTATTACAGATCAATGATTATAATGTATTTGAGGAAGAAGGCAGGTGGTGGTTCAATGCCAATATTTGTCATGTGATCTTTTGGTAACAATTAACCATATAATTATTACTGTTTTTATAGCTTGTCACTCTTAGTTTCTATGTTATAAACTTTATTGACTCTTATAATAATAAGAGGCAAAATGTAGACTTTTTAAAATAAATCATTAAACACCCACACACCCCTCCATAATTGTTATTTAGTGAGATTAATTAACTCCTGTTTTAGAAATAATAATGAGTTAATAATAGATATTATAAACATGTGTATATGGAATTCATATATAATAATAAGCAAATGAAAAAGGAAATTACTTACATCGACTTACATTTGTTTGAAAAATACTGTATTTTTGGGGGTTTATTCTAAATGCTAATTTTATTATTTTATATATTTGCATATTAATTTTTTAATTATATTTTAACTTCATGTGTGATTTTTTTTTTTTTTTTGCTTTAATTGTTGTTGCTATTGTTACTGCTATTACTATTATTTATCTTCCTATTTTTTCTCTTGAATATTGAATAGCCATATTCATTTATGAATGCTGCTGCTTTTGATTAATTGCTTAGAATTGGATGAATAACTGAATTGTTTATGGATCAGCTACTTAAAAAAATGTCTATGTTCTATTGAGATGCACAAACTTCTATGCCATGGCCTTTCATATGTGCATATAAATATTTAAATATATTGTAATGGTGTTAATGCATGCAATAGGTAATCCATTTATTTAATTGTATAAGAATGTATAACACTGTTCCAGTTGAGAATGTCAATTTAGTTAACACAATAATATGGTTGTGTATATAAAAAAAAAAAACCTATGCTATTACTATCTGCAACATTATTGATATCAATTTTCATGATGGGTGTTTATTTGGACAATGATAATGATAATATTCTGTGGCAGTCATAAATTATTCTTTAAAATAGAAGGCAATGACAATTTAAAACAATATTATTTCTCATAGTTACTGGTTTATTTTTTATTTTATATCAGATGTGGCAACTTATTATTTACTAGTATGCCAATAAATAAACATAAACCATACATTTTCATCTTAGAATTTTAAATACATAGATACAACAGTGATTATCAAAATATTAAAGATAAGCAGATAGTAAATAAAAAATGCCAATAATTTATATATAACAAAATATGAATTTAATAATAACAATATTATAACAAAAAATAATAATGCTGGAATGATAATTTTATTTTACAAAACATTAGCTACAAAATTAGAATAGAATTGAAATTATAATTCAAATGGTAGAGATAGAACATTTTAAAAAATCAACATTTTTCTTATGTCAACTGAAAATAAATTAATATACTTAAAACTTTTATTCCATTATACTTTCTGGAAACATTAATAAAGACATATGATAATGGTAATAACTCCCAGATGCATTTCTGGAACAAGCTTTGGATAAATTAATTAATCTTTAACTTAGTTCAAAGTTTATATCTGATCAGAAATGATGGGATAATCTCTAGCTTAATAAATCATTAGTAATAATTATATTTATCTAAAGTGGATGGGGTTTAAAGATGTGAATAAACAAAGTTTGACACTTGTAAGTCAAAATACTAAGTTGATAATGAGTCAAAAAAGCAAAGATGAAATTCCATTTAAAACTATCAGCCAAAATGATTGTAGTTAAAACAGGCAAAACTCTATATACGTATTGATTACTCTGGCTTGTGCTGAGGAATACGTATAGAGAGTTTTGCCTGTTTTAATAACAGTTATAAGCAAACATAAGAAATGGTGATCATGTGATGTTTATTGGCTTAAAATGATTGTAGCAAATATTAGCAAATTTCTAAACATATGACTTAAAAAAAACATTTGATTTTAATTTTAAGTTACTAAATACAATGTTTATATTATAGTACTGAATTTTGTAATAATTGTTGAAATATTCCTGTGATGTGATGCACTGTGACTTCTCCTTAAACGAAGTCAGGAATCTCTCAGCAACTATGCCCAGAGAAACCTGTTAGCCACTTTATCTTTCATTCCTCACTCTAAATTTTCCCATATTCTGCTCCATCCCATTTCCACAACATAATCTTTGTCAACTCTATAGCCTTTATATCTAAATCCCCCTTATCTTTTACCAAACCCAGCATAAAAACCAATAATCCACTTTTTGTATAATCACTTTTTTCATATTTATTCTTCCATAACTTCATTATTTGTATCCTTTCTGTTTTCAAGCATTTACATTCAATTAACAAATGCCTAATATTTTCTATTCCTTCCTTACACAATTTACAGACTATATCGCCCATATTTTTCCATTTACATGTATATTCTCTTGTTGCTAAAGATCCTGTTCTAGCCTTAAGCAATAAACTACTTTCCTTACTATTATCATATATTCTCACACCTAATATTTCGTTTACTTCTATAGATATTTAAACTCGTTTTCCTCTCCATACTAGTTCTCCATCTCTCTAACTCCCTATTCTTTATTAATAAATCTATTCTTTTATGTCATTCCTTACCACTATAACACTCAACAATCCTCCTAACACAATCAACCCATCTTTTGTACAAATATACTGATATAAAGTTATGTCAAATAGATCATGTATATCATTCAGTATCAAAATCCATCTAAACCATCAAGAAATAAACAATAGCTACAATATATTTCAATCCTGATGTTTAAAAAGAATTAAATATGGATCTGCCAAAAATTTTCAAAATAAAAAATATCACGCCTTTCTAATGTTGCAAAAAAGGTAGCGTCTGTAATAATTTTAAAATGGCAACATCACAGACGCATCAGTACAATAACTGAGCAATAAAGCATTATGACCAAGCAAATAATATGACTTGATCATCACTGTTTACAAAGTGTTTGGGAATGGGAGGGGTTTGCAGCATGGTGGTAAAATAGCAATTCAATAACTAAAAGTCCCTTAATCCACTTTCATCTCAATAAAAGAATAAAGAAAAACTAATGAATTGATCGAATTCAACCTGTATTTGTCACGTGATCTTTTGGTAATAATTAACCATAGAATTAGTACTATCTTATTATTTATTACTTTTTATTTCTTTGCTACAAACTTTATAGGCTCTCATAAGATTAAGATGTAAAATGTAGAGATAATTTTTAAAACAAATCATTAAAACAATTTTATTTTCCATAAATGTTATTTATAGGATTAATTAACTCCTGATTTTAAAAATAGGTCTTAGTAATATATATCATAAGTAATGCAGATACGCAGAGAAGTGTTTTGAGTATATATATAAAACTTATTTAAACGAAAAAAATAATAATACACATTTGATAAATAAACAACTAAAGAGTTCTCAGCTTACCGGTTATTCCCAAAAACAGAATAATAATAAAAATCATGAATAATTTTACTTTTAATGTTTTCCTACATTAACTTTGGAAATAGAATTCAAAATTTCCGATTAAAACAAAACAATTTTCTATTTAGTCTCGTGAATTAAAAAAAATTAACTTAGAAATAAAAAGTCAATTTTTATTTTATTTTAAATTTGAAAAATTAATAAATACTGCATTTAAATTTCATGACAAAGATGAACAAAACAGGAATAGATATGGATATAATAAATACGTAAGACAGCTTGTAAATCTCTGATAATGGGGAAAAAAGGAGCCTGTAGTCTTGGCAAGCCTTCTTTTCCACTGATGGGCAGTTTGAGTAATTTTCCTACCCTTTAGCTAGAGATGTCTGGATACCTATTTACTGACCAATATTGATGATAAGTTATAGATCAATTAAGAGGAAAACCTTAAGCATCTTGAACTTTCATTTGCCCTGGATTCAAACATTAGATCATAGGCATGCCAAGAAAATGGACCACCTCTGCAATCCGAAATCCTTTAAGTTTAAATATAATAAGAAAAAAATGTAAAAATATAAAAGTAACATAAAGTGAATGTTTTTGAAGTGATTATATTCTTCTCTAAAAAAAAAAGTAAGCGTGAAAGCAATTCTAAATCTATGGAAGGACTCTTCTATTTCTTATATAATGATTTTCAAAATTCTACCATTGTTTGTACATCTTGATATAGCAAAAAGATGCAACACAATTTTTGGGAATACTCATCATCATATTACCTAACAGAAGATAACAAACTAATAAGCAATGACCTGTAATGATTATATGAATATATTTAATTATTATTTTTAAAATTTTTAATAAAAAATGCTAGAATAGTGTGAAATTACTTTCTCCTGACAATGATGCTTTGTTAGCATCACTATTGTAATCATTTGTTACTCGCATCATTCAACATTACTGTTTCCCAATATAAATATTTGTAAAGGATGCTTAATCCAATCTTCATGCCTTGTCCATGATCTGTGTTTAAATTCAGAATAGTGAATGTTTAAAACCTTTCAGACTGCAAGAAGACTTATGATTATTTTTTTCAATAACTGGCCCATAATCAATCTACCCAGAATTGAGCAGTAAATGAGTATCCAGTCATTATTTCTTAGAGGATAATGATGCCAGGTTAATCTTGTTTGATCAGATGAATGTGATGTATTAATAATAAACAATATATTTGTTATAATGCAGCTTTTGCTACTAATGAGGGAGATTCTATTCTTCTACAGATGCTAAACTCATGGTCTACCTTTATCTTTAATAAAATATTTATACTTAAAGAAAATGAACAAAATAAATAGAAAAAATCATGACAAAGTAAACAAAGGACACTAAAGATTAAAAAGTGTACACCAACATTATGAAAAATTGTTAATAGAGGATGGAAAACGCATCTCAGTATATGATGAAAAACACATAAACAATTTGTAAAAAACATACAATTAGTGATAAAATGTTATATTTACTAAAGTCTAATCATTAATTGTAAGACCATAAAGAAATGTATGACAATTGTTGTTTTATAGTGGTTTAAATAATTATGCTAAAATAATGACTATCAAATATAATTTGTCATCATTCTTTAACCATTATCAGTTTATGGCAAGATAAAGATTTCTTTTAATTTTACTTTTTCTTAAAGAACAGCTTCTTTCCACATTCTAATAAACAGAGTTGCATCATTCATTCATCCATATGGTGTCCTAAAATGTATTGAAAGTCAGTTTAAAGACATTAGTTGTTTTTAATATTTTCTAGCAAAATAATTTCTTTCAATAATGGCAATCATATATGGTTGTTTCCTCATCCATGTATTTCTATATTATTTATTTAATTTAGTTTAATATATAAAAATACATTGTTTGTATTCTGGGATGGTGACTGATATATATTTTGTTTGATGTTTTCAATCACATACACATTACAAATATTTATACTATAATAAAATATAAAAACTAAATTTCACAAGAGTGTATGGTCAACAATATGGTAAAAAAACTTCAAAATAATAAGCCAGGTTCTGCAGAGCATCTTTATCAAAGCAAGACAACTTATTTTAGCAAATAAATCTATATATGTATTTACCAGTATAAATTGAAATACTATTATTGATAAGATCAATGCTATTGGTCTCATATTAACAACTTTTTTTAGAACCAATTACATACCCATTATAATTTGGTACACTAATTCTTATTGGTTTTAATATTTACAGAATTTTTAAAATTAATTACATGCCAATTTTATTTTTTCTTTTATTATTTTTCTCCAAACCAATATTATCATATTATCAAGAGAAAAATGGTAACAAGGGAGATTAAAATTTTTTTTAAATATTAAACGCTTTTATTTAGTGCACTAAAATGAAAAAAAAACTTTGCCATCTCTGTTGTCATCATTGATTAAAAAGAAAGAAAAAAGCCATAAGGAACATTTCACCTATCTAATTGTCAATAAAACATTAATGAAATAATCATACAATTCAGGAATCCAGTTAACATTTTAACACTTATGTTGCAGATTAAATATAACAATCGCATTTAATTCATCAATTGATACACAAAGCTTTAGTTTTTCACTATATTAATAAATTAACTTCATGACACAATGCTTATATATAATGGTCCTTTCAAACTTCTGCCATTTAGTCACAAGCTTTGGCAGAAATACCAACATTTGAAGATAGTAACAAACTATCTTTGTAGCATTTGCATGTATATATTATTAGATAAACATATTTTAAATATGCATAATACACAAATATATGTGTGTACATAATGTATATATGTTTCAAATGTTTTTTTTTTTTTGATTGCATGTGACAGAAATCATATATATGGAAATGTCACAAATGGAAGGATTCCAGTGCTATATTTTATTCATATACTTTTATACAGTCGTGAATAGATAATAGAAAATTTTTGTCAATTGTATATGTATTGGCTATGTATAAGCTCTATTTCACTAATATATGACTCACAAGAAAATAAAAATATATATTAATATTGATATATTTCAAACACTGACTACCAATAATAAAAATATATTTCTGTTAAATGCCAAAGAAAGAGCAGTTAATCAACCTGTACTATACTAATTTATTTTAAAAGTAATATATAGGGTATATGAGCATAGACTTTCACACAACACACCACTCTCCACACTATCTCATAACACTGATACACTTGAACATATATATGTTGAAAAGATAAATAATCACCAATATACATATTTCATGCTAAACCAGCAATCTCATCAGTTGGTCCAGATTACCACTGCTACACATATATGCTATAAGTGCTCAGATATATATTAAGATAGCCAATCCTCATTCTTTAATGGACAGGCTTCAATCTACTCCACACTACAACTCTTCATCCATCCATCCAATTGAAAATCTGATGAGGGAATGCTCAAAGGCCACCCTGAGGCAGAGATTCTTGGCACACCTATGTTGACCTAAAGTCAATCTGACCCCTCATGTACAGGACATAATCCATTTAATACATATACAAGGGATGGGCAGACATCTCTACTATTTTGAATGATTAAATTAACAAATTAATGAGAAAACAAGTAATTGCAAAATAACTGACCGAGCAGTAAGAATAGCTTCCAGGCAATATAAACTGTAGGCATATTTTCTTTGAATTAAGTTATTCATAAAAGATTTTGTTTTAGAGTTAAAAATTTATCATGAAAGTGTCAATTTTGGATTCAATCAATATATTTGTATTTCGCATAATTAGATTGCAAAAATAATTCAGGTTATGAGATGGAGATAATTAATATTTGAAATTATTTTATTAGAATGTGCAAGTTTTTACATGATCAATATAGAATAACATAGGCCTATAGATATATTGGAATGTGCACATTATTAAGCATTATGTATATCTAAAATCATTATTATTTATATATAAAAATAGAATATTTATTGTCTTATTAATGATTGGAATATTTCATATTACCATAGACACTTTTGCATGCTTTCATATGTGTGTTATGTAAATCATTTATTCATCTATCTCTGTAAATTTTATCTATTGAAATATTTTCAGATATTTATAAGTAGTCAAAATCAGAATTTTTTATTTGTATTGAGGAAATGTTATTATTTCTAATCAATAAAATTTATTAATCATTATTTCAATTATACTAAAATAGATTAAGTTATACATATATATATATGTATGTATCTGCTCTTATTCATAGTGACCAAGATCCTTGCAATTCTATGACTAGTTTGGATAAACAATAGATGAAATGTGTGTGCATGAACATCTATACTGCTTTCTGTAGAATTATTTGGATGAATGCTAAAATAATGAAATTATCTTTAAAGTCAACTTATATTATACAATATGATGTCAAGCTCAATGATGACTCTTATACTCATGGTATCCTGATGGCTCAGGACATTGATAAAATGATTTAAAAACTTTTGATACGCTTATTATTATAGTTATTTTAACACTCATGCATGTGCATGCATATGAAATAGTTTTTTATTAATATTATAACCCAAGTTTGGCATTGGCTTGATGATTAGTCTAAATTTTATAATAGGCCTCTTTTAAATCCAGTATCACAAGAATTGACTGTCGAATAGTGATTATTTGCTGGCGATACTCTGTTTGATTCTTATTTCCAATGTTGATTATTTCCTCATTTACTTTGATTTTTTTTCATTCATTTTGTTTATTTGCATCATCCCTTCTTATTCTTTTCTTCTGGACTGTTATAATATATATATATTCAAAACTGCCTAACCCTATACTAGCAATAAATAAAATACAAAACCATAAAACAATACAATACTAGATAAAAATCCAAATTTTACCAAAATCCTTACACGACCATGATTCCATCTACTAAACAAATAGATCTTCTCAAGTGAAAATCAAAATAAACAACATATATATATACATATACAAAACTTCCCACAATTCATTTCAAAAATCAACTTCCCTTTAATAAAGAGCATGCAATATTTTTAAGCAAGCTTATTTTATTGTTTTATATGATAAATGCTATAAGAGAAAGCATTCAAATCTTTATCTACGATTGTCCCCATCCCCAGACTGGTTTGAGCTATCCTTAATTTTTAACAGAATAAAATTAGCAGCAACTAGATATTTCCTTTATGAATCACAATTTATATAGTCAAAAGTTAAATCCGATAATTATTTTTTTTTAAAAAAAGAAGTTATCAAAATATCATTTGAATGGTTTGAAGTAGGACTTTTGATGGTTCTAAATGACAGTCATCAATATTATACAACTTTCAAACTCAAGTTTCATACTTATATATATATAAGAATGTTTTAATTTATTTAACAGATATGTAAAACAGTCACTAATTAATTGCAAAGTGAAAATTTTACCATCATGTCTCCTCAAAAAATACTAATCAAAATATCTCCCAACAAGCTAATGAACTGCTAGTAGGCAAGACTGTTCAGTGTTTTTCTCCAATGTTTTACTTCTTAACTAAGAATAGCTAGAGGCCTTTTTACTTAACATTAAAAAAGTGATGAATCAGGTTAACTATTTTTGAAAAAAAATTCTAAAGTGGTTCAGAATTTTTAAGTTTCACATGAAATTGAAATCCAGATCATGGTAATGTCAGGTTGATGTGGTAAACATTAATCCATGAAATGCTTCAATTTATCTAATACTTATCTAAATTTAATTCACTACCCTTAAAATCAATAATATATATACATTGATGAAATATTTTAAATAAATGGAAATTTCCATTATATTTTATTTCGAGAAGTATTATTCTCCCCTCTTCTTCAGGTGTTGCTGGCCTGACTAGTGACAGAACTAGCATGGGACTCGAATCTGGATCCTTAGATTCTTGAGTGTTGGATTTTAAGGTAACACTTTAACCAACTGAGCCATCCGTGTTACCTTAAAATTCAATATTCAATAATCTAAGGGTCCAGCTTCGAATCCCATGCTAATACTGTCACTGGTCAGACCAGCAACACCTGAAGAAGAGGGGAGAATGCCTCTCGAAATGTGCATATACTAATCTGTTTGATGTGCTATTACTAACAGTTGAACATATTTGGAAGATTTAAATAAAGTTAAATTTTTCTAAAGACATTCAATACTCATATTAGATGATGGAAATAGTCCAATACATAAATACAACTAAAACACCATTATCACAAACATTCGGGAAAACTGTGTTTCTGCTCTGTCTTAAACTTTTTAATATTTTTGTTTTTTAAAATAAATGTTTTCAAAGACAATCTCCTATTAGTGGCATACTTTTTGATTTAAAATTAAGTCTTTTACAAAAATATTACATCATAAAACCTTTAATTTTCAAAGAAATTACTGAATATTACAATTTTTCTTTAGAATTCAGTTTTTTCCTCTCCGACTAAAACACTTGGCTAAATCAAAAAAATTTCATTTTTAATGATTTCTAGGCTGCCTAGCTACAAACCATACTATAAAGTTATAGATAGACTTAAAACAACATAGAAAAGATATAATGACCACAGTGCTATCATAATGCCCAAAACTATTAATCTGTGTGAGGATGCTACTTATTCCTCCTCAAACCATTAAAGAAAAATTTCCTTTTGAATGCAAAAAAGCATTAATATTTGATTATTTTCATTGGTCACTGTCTTATTAACATGTGCTTGCTATTTTTCTAAAGTAAAACAGAAATTTCCACATATTTAAAATATTTCAGCAATAATCACAGGTAAAAAATATTAAATTATAACATTCAACTGTGATGGAAGAATCCATTATACAATAAGGAAAGTAAGAAAAGTTGTGAGATTTTATTTCTTTAAATGTGTATATGTTTATTGTAACACTTTGTTTCTATATAATAGGGAACTTTTTTCCTGCCAATCTATTTGGCTATCTACATTCCATTTTCTGTTTCTTTAAAACAATGCATCTACATCATCAAATAAATTGTGATAATTAATCAATAAATTTAAGATTCAACTTATTTTATGTACTTGAAATTTAGATTCGTAAAGAGTTTTAAAAAAATTCAATAGAAAAGTAAAAGATAAAAGGGAAACATTTTCTCACTGCAGCATGTTACAATAAATACTTTTTTTTTCCTTTGTTAGAAATTAATTTAAAAATAAAGTTTGTGTCCACCTTGAGGATCATACATCTTTGGTCATATGATTATATTTATACCCCTCCATAAAGTGTTAAAAGCAAATAGAAACCAATCCCTACCTTGCATGAGCATTGTAGTAAAAATTACACTACAGAAATATTATCTAATAAGTAGATAATCTTTAGTCTAATGGATGACTAATAAAATATATTAATATACTTTCATTAAGTGGTTTGTGTCAAAGTTGTGACAGCAGTAAGTTTGGCACTTTTCAATTAAACTGTAATAATTGGATACTGAACAATGATAAAGATATTTGTAAGAGATTGTGATCTAGGCCAACTGATGAGAGCTGGTTCAGCATGAAATTTGCATACATCTTTTTCATGTCTTTGGTCATATGTTTATGATTACATTCCTCCAAAGGGTGTTAAAAACAAATAGAAACCAGTCACTACCTTGCCTGAGAATGGTATAATAGTGAAAATTATACTACAGAAATATTATTCATTAAGTTGATAATCACTATTCTACTAAATGACTAATAAAAATTATTAATATTGTTAAAATTTTATTTGAAAAGCCACTGGAAACATTAAATTTGGAGGTGTTGATTTAAATTGTTTTATTTTAGTTTTTAATTTTTAAAAAAAAAAAAAAAACTCCTTCCATTCATTTAGAGATCTTAGTTCATCTATGATGGAGAAAAGAAAGATAAGACAGAGTTTCAGAACAATTTTGCATGGTCCATGCACACTGCTAATTTCTTGTTTCAAAAGTAAAATGATGTACTTTATTTTTTGGACATTTTGAAGTCAAAATGTAAACAACTATTTTTTCCTTCAAAAGAAACCAGTTCATTTGACTTGTTGGTTTGATTTGTACTTTGTATTGAATGTATCTGACAATTATTGCTTTCATCAAGGTTGACAACACCTCTACAATTCACGACCCCCCCCCCCCCAATCTCCCATTCTTGCCTCACTTTTTAAAAAATAAATAAGAAATTTAAAAATTTTAAAGTTAAATAAAAATAAAAATTCCCAAAACAAATCTATCAATTGCAAATACTAAAAGAGGTTGTTTGAAATTATATATCAATTAATTTTGTAAATCGATATTAGCTAGTATTATGATGAGAAATAAAAACAAACCATGAAAACTCAAAATTGATCGTATTTTTCATCTCTTTTCCATTCCCTCATCTTCTTCCATTTTCTCAAAACCAAAGAATTTTAAAAGGCAAATAATACTAAAAGTGTGCAAAAGAAAAAGACCTATCAATGAAAAGTAATGAGGTTTTAGATTCCATCTTTTCAAAATCCAAAGAATGTTCAATTGATTGATTAGTCATCTCAATATTCTTTCGTGATGTCAGAGTAATGTTTTAAAGAAACAAAGAGAAAATGCAATGTAGAAACCCAACTAAATCATACCATTCAAACTTACTTGGTCAATATATAAATTTAGTTTTTTACACACTATGCCCAAAAGGTCTTTTAGAATATAGCAAAAAAATATCAAAATCTTTCTTTGTTATAAATATTTTTCAATACTTAGAAATTTATTTTTATTTTAGAAAAATCAGTCAGAAATTAAGAGAGAGTGACCAATGAAAATAGTATACTGTAAATTATTTTGGTATTCATAAGGGGATTCCTCTTGTAAATGCCACTGCAGTTTTTTTTTCTCATGTGTCATAGTATCAGCCAGGAAGCGAACCTGCTAACCTGGAACAACTGCTTGTAAAGCACCCGTCACTGACCAGCAAACTGCAAAGTAAATATATACAAGTTTAAAGAAACGGAGCTTAACCTTTCCTATATTCCTTATTTTACAAGACTCTTTCACTACAATCAAATGTTATAATTTTAATATTTTTTTGATAGACATAATCATTTAAAATATTTTTCAATATGTGGAAATGTCTATTTATATTTTAGAAAAATCAAATGTTATGAAACAGTGACCAATGAAAATTGTATACTGAAATAATCAGTTCATAGTTTGCAATTAATGTGAAAATCGCTATATATATTATTACAGTGTGTGCTATAAGATAAATTTATTTATCTAGATAATTCCAGTTACATATTAACTTGACTGGGGCAAATACTACACTATATATCTGATAGAGATAAAAAGTGGGTAGTAGCAGAATATAAGCTTCAAACTAGGTTCAGGTCTGGGCTGATAAATGATAAATAAAATGTGAATGGATCAGACAGGAATAACAAATTAATAATACAATATTAAATATCACAAGAATAATAACCTTTTGTTATAGGCTATAGATATTTTATTTGTGGGACAAATTGGCACAAAAGTCTAGTTTAGGTTTATAGTTATTCAATATATAGAGTATATATAAGATGGTGATTTGACAATACATCAATCTTTGATTTAGATGAAAAATATTACTATAAATAATAATGTTGGAATTATATTAACAAAAATGTAAAAATAAAAAAACACATTGTAAAAAAAAATGGATATGCAACAAGATGTCATGTCAGATATTGATGAAAGCTTGACTCACAAATTATATATAATTGTCATAAGGAAGGAACTATGCTTAATCCAAAAATTAAGAGTTCAATTCAAAAAGTAGAAATAGAATCATTAATTTTACACAAAATCGAATGGCTTATTACAATAAAATTGTTTCAAAAAATTCTAAAAGAAAATTAGAGAAAGTCAAAAGAAATTGATGAAAGAAAATTAAGATTCATTGTCTCAAGAAATAAATGGAATAGAAAAAAGAATTGTCATAAAGTTGGATAAGGTATTAAACCACTGAAACTAGAAATGTCAGCTCTAGAAATGAAAATGAATGATCAAGTAGAGAAAAATGGAAGATATTAAAATGCATATTGATGAAGGGAAATATCTAAATAATATCAAAAAAGTGAAGAAAGAATTACAAATTATCATGGAAGAAATAGAAACATTACAAGTGGAAGTAGAAAAAAATGAGACCATTGGATTTTCTTGTTAAATTATATTTTGAAAAACAGATGCCAATTAAGTTCAAAAGATCATTACTTATGATTACAACTTATAAGAGACTAATAGAAATGGAAAAAAAAAGAGGAAAGAGAAATGTCGATCCTTATTCCATATGTTTGATTAAATGATGGTCTTAGTTAGGTTCTCTTATAAAATGTTTAAAAAGAAAAAAAAAATGTAAGCATTATAAAATCTCTCAATCTTCATGATATAAAATGTGTTATAAAGTAATCCAAAAGTATTTGATATCTCTCAAATAAAAGGACAGGGACAACAGTCTATACAGTATCTAAAAATGTTGATATTGGGGAATATGTGGCACTTATAATGTCAGAATTTTAAGACCCTTCTCAAAAGAGAATGATGAAAGTCAATAAATAAAAAATAATAACTTTATTGTTAGTGTGTATAATGAAAGGATGCTAATATTGATTTAAATTGAAACTTCAAGATGGTTAAACAAAGAAGTTTTTTTTTTTCATTGATAGTGTAATGGTAATTGATAATATTGGAATCCATAATTAACATCAGAATATTAAATATAAAACCTATTTTGTTGTTGAGACTATCTTATAACAAAGAATAAATTTTAAAGAATACTCCAAACGCTCTAGAAAAAGAATATGTGATTAAAAAAACTTGTGCTAGTTTGAAGTACTTTCTATATCTTATTCAATTTTAAGATCATTACTGAGGAATTAACATTTCTTAAAAGCTTTGATTTGATTATTCTCTCTATCACTTTTCTCTCTTATAGGTAATGACCTTTTGAATTTAATTTCTATATGTTTATTAAAATTAAATTTAACAAGGGTAAATCCAATGGACTCATTTTTTCTTTCTTCTACCTGTAATGTTTGTATTTTCTCATTGACAATTTCTAATTCTTTCTTCACTTGTTTGATACTCTTTACATCTTTCCTTTCATCAATCTGAATTCTAATATCCTCTATTTCCTTTTCTTAATCATTCATTTTTGTTTCTAGAATTGACATCCATAGTTTCAATGCTTTCATATTCTTATCCAACTTTATTGACAATTTTTCTTTCATTCCATTTATTTTTTGAGACAACTAATCTGTTTTCTTTCATCAATTATTCTTGATTTTCTCTCAATTTTTGAAGCATTGCTTCATGATTCTTTTAGGTATTTCTTGAAACAATTTCATTGTTATATGCCATTAGTTTTTCTGCATAATTAGTGATTCTATTTCTAATGCTTTTTTAATTGGTCTCTTAATTTCTTGGTTTATGCATGGTTCATTGCATATCACTACTACATTTAACTCATTAGTCAAGCTTTTATCAACATCTCACCTCTCATTTTTTTACATTTCTTGTTTTTAGATTTTCTCGTTATATAATTCTAGTATTATTACTTATATCAATAATTTTCACTTATATCAAATATTAATGTACCATCCAAACACCATCTCATATACCTATAATCCTAAATTAGTCTTCTGTGTTAGCTCATCTATACCCTATTTCTTCAGTAACAAAAGGTTACTATTCTTATAATATTTAATATTGTATTATTTAATTTATTCTTGTCTGATTCCACTCATATTTTATTTATTATTTATTAACCCAGACCTGAACCTAGTTCAAAACCTAAATTCTGCTACTAATCTTTATTTTTCACTTTCAGATAAATAGCTTTACACATGCGCCAGTCATGTTATTATACAATTAGAATGATCTAGATAGATTTATGTAATATAATACTTTGTAACATCAAATACATAACGATGATAATATTACTTGCAAATTATGAATTGATTATCTCAGAGGATTGCTTTAATCGAGCCTCAATGGTTAGACACCATTTATATAACAAAGAGGGGGTGATTGGTTAGTGGCTATTAATATCTATTGAGATTCCATGTTACTAGAAATTATTTATATAATGGATAGTGGCTCTAAGTATTAGTAAAGTTAAATAAATTTAAGGACATCATAGAATAATGGGTAACCTTATCCCAAAATTTCTTGTGGTTCAAGACAGAAAATACAACCATAACCCAAAGACTTATGTCAAGAGTTCATTAAAATTCACATTTAAAATGAAAAGCTTCATAATGTATCAGCTTCTATAAACTCCAAGATCATGAATTCAGATGTACGAGAAACTTAAAAGTGTTTCACATAGTTGAGAATTCTCAAATAAGTTTATAATTTTTTCAGATAGTCAATCTGAGTAGCCATTGGTCAATAAATTGGTTTTTATTATTTACATATCTGTAGGTTCTAACAGAAAAAAATTTGTTGTACATTATTTTTCTCCATTCCAATACTTTTTGTGTCAGATTTAAAACTCTATAGCAAGTTATAATTTTATTATTATTTTGCTCCATATTGTAGTCACTCGGAGTCAACTCTAAAAAAATCAAATTACAACACAAGTTTTTAATAATGGTTCAATTAAAGAAAAAAAATCTTTCTTTTATATATGATTGCATTTGAATGATTCTTGCAATAGCATATTTCATTAGTTGCTGTTCTTTGCAATTGCAAATCTATTATTGTTAAACATCTTACTTACATTGTTAATTAAAAATGAACAATCTATTGAAGTGATAGTAGTATTTTATTTCTCTTAAATACATTATTTCAAACAGCTCTTCAACTTATCTTGTGCTTTTCATACTTTATCGATTAATTACTGAATTCCAATTCAGTAATTTTAAGCCATTATCAGTATTGTTGATAAACTATATTATACAATTTCTAGGATTTAAGTCTGCAAATATAACTTTAATGTAAATAATTTCATCAATCGAATTCTTTAAAAATTCATTCTTAAAATGAAAAGTTTCACATTGTGTGCCACAAAGTCATTCGTATAATTGTAAAATCCTTCTTACCATTTCGGAAAATATTTTACAATTACACAACTGTCTTTGTTGGTTTAAATTCGTAAAGCCACAAATAAAATGCTACTTAATATTTCTCCATCTCAAGGATAGAAAATATGATAATCCAATAGAAACTCAGATACTCTGTAGACTCAGATATACTTTCTCAGTATTGTAACGGTAAACAAAAAAAATGTCCGAATTCATTTACAGAATTTGTAGTTCAAAAAATATGATTTCAGTCCTTTAAATGTATACAAATTTCTTTTTAACACTTGTTTCTATCATAAGTTGCTTCGTAAAGTACCTGTTAAAGAAAGAAAAAAACATATATGTATGTGCATACATAATAAAGAAAATTACATAAAGTAACATATATACATTGATCATTGCAGACTTTGTCTAAAAAGCAATGATTTATTTACTCAGATGTACCAAAATAAAACATTTCACACCTAAAAAGAATATATATATATATTCAAAAACAGAAGCAGCCCCTCAATAAAAAAATTTAAAAAATGAGAAAAAACTGAATGAATTTCTATATTTGTTTGACCTCTATGTAATGCAGATAGATATTCATTTATTAATTAATACTGGATCGAAAGGAAGGACAGAAATAAATGAGCTATTTGAAACAAACGTCACAACTCTGTTGAAAAAATATTCGGAGTTTACCCAATTAAGATTTGAATTGAGGTCATAGGTATAGCAAGTAGATGTGCTACCAATGCATCATAATTGCCTTTTATTACATGCATACAGGTGGTCCTCAACTTTCATACATTCTAATTTCATATAATTCACTAATTTGTACTAACAGCATTTTATGGAACTTTTTATCAAAAAAAGAAAAAGGGTACAATTCAACTAATGTATAAAGAAACTACCACATACTAATCACTAAGGTGTTATTTATGTATATGCTAATACACTTCATAAACAAATAAATATTTTAAAAACACTTTTCGATGTATTTTTTACATTGCTCTGCTTTCGTGCATTTCAACTTTCATATACACCTTTCAGGAACCAATTAGGTATGAAATTCGAAGACTGCCTGTAGCCATTTTTAATTATGATGGTTGATATTTGGTTTTTAGCATAGCTAATAAGAAAGTAAAACCTTTAAAACTATTATCATATTTTCTTTGTAATTTTTCAACAGAAATTAGTAATCTTAATAATACATATATATAAATAAATGTGTGTTATGATGAAATCTGATTTATTTTAAGATTCATTTTTTTCTTGCTTTCAAATTACTACTTGGAACTTACAAAAAAATGAAATTAAAACACCTTTCCAAGATTGAGAACAAATTGTAAAAACTGATCAAAAAGTTTTGATTTGACCTATTTCAAAAAATTAATTTCAAGTACTTTTTTTATCATTATGGTCAGAACTTTGAGAAGACAAATCACATTTGATCATTAAAGTGGCATACAGAATTCAACAATATCACAGAACACAGCAGCCTGTTATTTCTTGATTATACTTTTTTCCCTGTTACATTTGTTAATTATGAATTGATCAGAAACCTTTAGCTTTCCAGCCAGATAATGATATCACTGAAATAAACTGCTCAGGATAAAAAATAAACATCAATATATTAATACAATGTTCTCTCACATTCAATGTAAAATCTTATATGGGATATGAGTTATGCCAACATTCTTGCAATTTCAGAAAACAATGATCAAAAGTCTTTACTATTGACTGCTCACATCGAATCTTCAAATTTTATTACTAACATATCTCTTTTCAATTTGATCCTTGGCTATTAACAATAAAAATAATACACGAATAATTATGGAATTTTAAGATCTTTAGGGTACCAATGTACACAGCTAGTTATATTTGATTTTCTCTTTAGTTGAATCTTTAAATACTGCTTTACCATCATGAAAAAATACTGGAATGACTAATCGATCAACTGAAAATTCTTTGGATTTAGAAAAAGATGAGTTAGTGTAGTAAAAACTGCAATAATGTAATTGATAAATTCAATGTGGTAATCTAAAACCTCTCATTACTTTTCATTGACAAGTTTTCATTTTTATTTTTTGCGAAAAAGTATTTGTCTTTTCAATTTTTTATTTGGTTTTGAGAAAATGGGAGAGGAGAATGGAAGAATGGGAGAGGAAAAAAAACTATGGTGATAAGTTTTCATGGTTGATTTTGATTTGTCATAATACTATCAACCTAATATTGACTTACAAAATTAATTGATGGAGATGATTTCAAACAACCTCATCTTATTTGTAATAGATAAATTGGTTTGGAATTTTATTCTTCATTGTTTTTAAAAAAATTTAATTTCTTTTATTTGTTTTTAAAAAAGTTAGGGTAGGGGTAGAGAAATATGGTCACTTATAAAACAGTTGTCGACTTTTCTATAAAAACAATAATTAATTGTCAGTCACATTCAATACGAATTATAAATAACACAAACAATCCAAATAAAAATGAACTGGCTGACTTTGAAACAATAGCAACCACAATAATTTTTTTAAAAAATGGTTAATATGAAATTTATTTCTTATTTCTTTGGATTCTCACCATTGCCCGCTAGTTGTTTTCTTTCACAAAAATACAAAAAAAAAAGAGGTATCGCCACTTCGTATTTACAGAGCGAGTAAATTGGTAGCATAGATGGATAATGCAAAAACACTCTAAACTTCCTACCCATTATCTTTCTTTTCTCCATTGTAAGGCAGTTTATTTTTACTTACTTTTAAAAAGCTCTATAAAGATAATTTAACTGAAAAACTCCAAGAGTAATGTTGCATTTATTTTTTCAAATATCAAATTTTTAACAAGATCAATGAAGAACACAAAAGGATATCTTGTAACACATGATGGTTGAAAAATGTTTCCTTTTTATCTTTTAGTTTTCTGTTGTATTTTTTAACTATTTACGAATTCAGAATTTTACATAAGTAAAGTTTCCATTTTATCTTTTAGTTTTCTGTTGTATTTTTTAATTATTTATGAATCTAAAATTATAGATATATAAAGAATATTGAATGTTCAATTTATCGATTGGGTATCTCAGAATTATTTCTTAACATAGACACGGTGTTTTAAAGAAACGATTAAAGAGAAAATCAATTGTAGGTAGCTAAGTACATTGGTACTGATCTTTAGACAATATTCTTTCTATGTCCAAATATAACACAATTGTAAGATTTATTTCTAAAATCAAAAATGATTCTACAAGAATATTACAAATGAATATATTGTTTTAATTTCAAAACTGAGTAAAAAAAGATAAATCTGTGTCGCAATAATTATGTCGAGGAAAACTGAATCTGCAAAAATTTTAAAGAGCAAATTCTGTTTAAGACTCCAACAATAGTAAGTTCATACACAAATAAAAACTAGAAAACAATACAAGATCTGGTATCACACCCAATTTACTCCATATCCATCTACTGTTTATGCTTGAGTTCATCAAAAAACACTAAATATGACAGTGCTATACCTATATTTATAGGGACTTTGGATATTGGCTTCACTAATGAATAGCTTTGGACTACTAACATGTATTTATCTAGCAACCACTTTTAACTTATTTACAATATCAAGCTGATAGTTTAAAGTTTATGAATATTTTGAGATATCAAGAGATTCTGGCTATTTTCTTACTAGTATAATAAGAGTTAAAGGTAAATGGGTAGACACAACAATCTGAAGCTCCTCGTTGATAAAGATCAATATCCATAAATAGACAGTAAATATAGTAAATGTCCACTGTTTACATAAACTTACAATAGATATCTCTGGAGAAGAATAAAATCAATTATTGTTCCCAAGAGCATAGGTTGAAACTAAGGAAAGAAAAATGTTTTGTTAATATCTCTTATCTGAAATATCATATAGACAAAAGTATAAAACAATGCAGATATATATATATAATCCTCCATTATACAAAATCAATTTCTTAAATATGAGGTGCATCACATTCAATTGTTTTAAAGTCACTTGGGGTTTAGTGCAGTGATAGGCTAATGATTTCCTGTGCCCAAATGACACATGACTTCCTGAATCATATTAGTTGATTATCCTATATCGTTCAGCACAATAGAATGGCAAACTAAGGATAAAGATTCCCAAGACCGATACCTAATCAGCCACTGGACACCAATATTATCTTTCAAACAATTAATTATAATTATACATACACTTCAAATGATATTAATTGATTCGATACATTTTGGCTTAAAGATTATTAAGATTGAGTGATCAAAAAAATTAGAGTTTGGGGAGGAGAGATGGGGGAGGGGGGCTTGAAATATGCTGATACAAGTTACATTTAAAAAAAGTTTCTTTAAAATCACTATCATTATTAATAAAAAATTAATAACAATAAATTCCTTTTCTGTTTAAAAATATGGTCCAAATGATCTTTCATATATGAAAAAAACAATAGAATTACTTTCTTCCATTTTCTTTTGAAATTTTTTTTTTATTTATTTACATGAAGTCATATATACTACAATACATTATGCACATGGTTCTAATGTTTCAACTACTTCCTTGTAATATGCTAGTATAAGAGATGGTGATCATGTGATGTTTAGTGGTTACTTCCTTGTAGTCATCAAGGATCTACAAACATATACATATATTATTAATGAGATATTATTTTATATAGCTCAATGTTTTAATACTGTAATAGTGATATTAGCAATTAAGCCAATGCACATGCACTTTAAAGATAAATTATAAATGAATACTCTCACTTTTTCCAGACACGAGATATAGTATTTTAGAAAGAATGGAATGAATCCACCCATTCTTTCGACCCAAATATTTAAGTTTGGGCAAATCTTAAGCGTATGGAAATGAGAGCGTGAAGGTATTAAGCAATCACTTTAAATTACATTTGTTATGTTTGAACGAATGACGCCTGCGAAATCTTTACAATTTACGATGCGTCATTCTTTAGCTGAAATTAAACATACATAATGAGATATTATTTTATATAGCGCTACGTTTTAATACTGTAATAGTGATATTAGCGATTAAGCCAATGCACATGCGCTTTAAAGATAAATTATAAATGAATACTCTCACTTTTTCGCAGGTGTCATTCGTTCAAACATAACAAATGTAATTTAAAGTGATTGCTTAACACCTTCACGCTCTCATTTTCATACGCTTAAGATTTGCCCATACATAAATGTTTGGGCCGAAAGAATGGGTGGATTCATTCCATTCTTTCTAAAATACTATATCTCATGTCTGGAAAAAGTGAGAGTATTCATTTATAATTTATCTTTAAAGCGCATGTACATTGGCTTAATCGCTAATATCACTAATACATTATTGATATAAATATATATTTTTTTTAATTCATAATATAACATTTCTTCAGCATCTATATATAACTCTTTTCATTATATAAATTTTACTATTACAATTACTCCTATTCTTTATTTTTCAACCAATTCTTTATTATATCTTAAACAAATGTATAAAACCATTAAACATCACATGATCACCATGGAGAGTTTTACCTGCTTTAATAACAAATGTATAAACATTTACAAACACAGCAGTATCAACACTTTCTTATTTATTACTATTTTCATACCACTATATAATACAAGACAATGATTTTAATTATAGGTAATTTATAATGGTATATAAATAGTAATAAATAAGAAATAGTTAGCACTGCTGTGTTTGTAAATATTTTGTATGTTGGTGTAAAATGTAGTAAAAAACTGATTTAAAAAATAAACAATAGGGGAGGTAAGCAATTGTAATAGTTAAAATTTATATAATGAAAAGAGTTATATATAGATGCTAAAAAAATGTTATCATATTACGAGTTAAAAAATATATATCCAAAACAATAATGTATATATATATTTGTAGATTCTTGATAATGACTAACCACAAGGAGGTAGTTGAAACGCTGGAAATGTGCATAATGTATTGGAGTATATATGGGTTCATGTAAATAAATAAAAGTTTTTTTAAAAAAAAGGAAGAAAGTAATTCTATTAAATTTTTTTATATATGAAAAAAAGTTAGATTTTATAAATAAAAAAAAAAGAAATATAATTTCATAAATAATATTTATACAATGACTGCTATAATAGCTGAATGCTTATTCAACTTTGTGGAAAGATTTGAAAGTGGATTTTTAATTTAGCCAAATTGAAAATCATAATGATTTTAAACGTGTTGTCAAAGTTTAAATTTGGATTTGTAATCCAAATGTTTTTTCAATCTCTACTTCTATATATATATATATATACAACCACACATTAAAATGATATTCATGATGTTAGCCTAATTTGAATAAAGGTTATCTATAGAGAAGCATATATAGAAACAACTATTTCTAATAAGAAAAAAATAATCACAATCAAAATTAAAGTGATGCAGATGAATTTCATTAACAGAATGGGAAAATTGGATACAAAATCACTGTATAATGAAAGTCCAAATTTAGTCAAGTTTCTTGAGTCCACAGTGTTTGTTTTGTACATCACTACAGCAAACTTCCCTTGTGATCTCTTTCTAGATCTTTTATAATATCTTAGGTACCAATTTAAGGCTTCAACTGCCCATGTATTGCCATCTTTTCTAGCAATACATCCATCCCACTTCTTAATTTCTTTCAATGTTTATTTGCTCACCCATGGATTTTTGCTTTCAATTCCTTTTTGTTAACCTCAACATGAATTTCTCCATAATTTATTGAATGACATGAAGTCTCTGTATTATTCTTCTGTTAGAGAATCAAAAATTTGTTTGGGAATTTAGTTGGTATTAATATCTGGTTTTTATTAATTACCCATACTTATAATAGATGGCGCTATAGTAATAAACAAAAGTGAGTTACTGATCTATTAAATGTAAACTGAGACTCATGTATTTTGATTAGCAGTTATCTTACATAGTTATTACATTTAGACTTGACTTTTTTTGTTTAACTAAATAGATAATGTCACATTCCATATCCTCAGTCTAATCTTGAGGTCTTACAATAAGATTCCACACCTATCAAATTGGCAGAATAGAACTTCAACAATAAAAGGCCAAGAATTATTTAGTATTAAAAAATTGGTTTTCTGATATTTCCTTAATAGATTATATACAATATTAACAGAAAAGACCTAAATGATGAAGCAAGACTGAATTAGAGACTTAAAACATCAAGTTTTTAACTCACTTGATGAATCAAATTCTAGTAAAACATATGTATAATGAGAAAGATCAGTTTGCCGAGTGATAGATTAAGATTTATAATAAGCTTAAAGGAATACATCACAAATCTGAAAGTTGTGTTTGATTACAAATATTTATCAATGCATTTATTAATAGATTATTAACATACAAACATACTTTGATATGAATGAAATTCATACCAAGTTGAAAAAATACCAAACTAATTAGAAATTGTAACTTTTATAATTACCATCAATATGTAAGTTCCAAAAATTCTGAATTTCTTTAGATTTACATTGTAAATTTGATAAATAAACAGGATCTGCAAAATATAGAAATTAATATTTATGAAATAATAAATTCTAAATGTGCATACCGTAAGAATAATTTACAAATCAGACATTCTAAAGCCATTTAAAAAAATTTTCAAATAACATCCTCTCTTACATAAAAAACCAATCCAGTTTCCACATTTTTATACGAATAGCAAATCAAACATTATTACTTCAAGCTGTGGAATGTGATATTAGCGATGATCTACCTAAAGTCTCAATCAAACCATTTCACACGTTCAGATAACAATTAAGATGTAAAATCTTTTAATTTTAATAACCTTGTAAATAAATAAGAAAATGTATTCATATAAAATGCAATAAGTATTCTATTATCTATATTCTACCTAACATTTACTTTTTAACATTTAGTCAATAAAAATCAAAATTCTTTTATATATATTATTTATAATATTGTAGGCAGAGTAGACTATTACTAGAAAATTAGTTTACACATATAATATATACAACTACAATCAATACCCCTTTTTCCTTTCTTTTTGCACAAACTATGCAATTAAACAGGTAAACAGCTTTTAAATAAGTCACTGTAAGGCAAAGATTTATCCAATACCCTCTCACAAAGTTGGCCATAAAAAGGACTACTCATCAGGTTGGTCAATTGACTTGTGAGGGTGTGAGCAATTTTTCGTCCACATTTTATCCTCTAATTAAAAATAACTAGAAAACTGTTTGTTGACCAATATTAAAATAATTACATTCAACGTTATTATCAGCGACTTATAAATGAGTATGACCATTCCAACATCAAGGGGAAGTGGGAAATAAAATTAAAAAATGATACCCTAAACATCATGAACTACAAACAAGTGCACATATAATACAAGCCAGTCCATTATTCCATATATTTGATACAATGCAATGCTATCTTTTAATTTTTGCTGTACCAAACTTTTCCTTCAGAAAGACTTCAACGCTGTGTCCAACTGTAACTCTCCAGTGTGTTCTATACTCAGATAGATCTTGAGATAATCTTTATAATGTGAATTTAGGTCTCTCACAATCATGTATAAGATACTTGTTTAAGAAACCTTGTATTATTTATATGTTTCACATGTTCAATCCAATGAAGATGTGACTTTATAATAATGGACTCTATAGTAACCCATTTAGCTAACTGAAGGATATTGATCTTATATATACCTTTAGCGAGCTGAAGGACTTATAATAATGGACTCTATAGTATCCCGTTTAGCTATCTAAAGGACATTGATCTTATGTATAGCTTTAGCGAGCTGAAGGGCATTGATCTTATGTATCATCTGTAGCCAGTTGAAGGATACTGATCTTATGAATCACTTTTATCTGAAGGATATTGATCTTATGGTATCACCTTCAACCTGGTGAATGATATTGATCTTATCTATCACCTTTAGCCAGCTAAAGGACATTGATCGTATGTACCATCTTTAGCCAGATGAAGGACATTGATCTTATATATCACCTTTAGCCACCTGAAGGACATTGATCTTATGTATCATCTTTAGCCAGCTGAAGGAAATTGATCTTATGTATCACCTTTAGCCAGCTGAAGGATATTGAGCTTATGATCGTCATCAAATTTTTAGAATTTTATGGAGCATTCTTAAGTGAATTTTTTATTTTAATATCTATATTAATCAACAGGAGACTTAAGTTTCACTTCCATGCTATAATAGATAAAATGAAAACTTTGTAAGCAACTAAATTTAATTCTACTGGTTATATTATGCGATGAAATATTCTATCTTTTACTTTGTTAAATTCAGACTCATGCTGAAGTCTGTGCTGCATTTCAGCATCTAAATTCAGTTTACTACTTAAAAAACTACCAAGACATTTAAATTACTTCACATTTTCAAGTTGATAATCATCAAAGTCAAAAACTTTCTAAAACTTTTCTTCTACTACTGATTAATAGAGGACCTGAACATCTTCTGAATATTAATTATTAAACCTTAAACCAAAGTTTTCACATATAGTATTCAGAACATCAAATGCAGTCTATATATTGCCTTATAAATTGGCAAAAAAAAAAATCACAATCATCATCATTCTGCAAATTCAAAAGTCAGAAAGATAGAGTTTTTAACACATGATCACCATTGATTATGATGGCTGTGGTTATTAAAGAACCAAAGAGACCAAAATGTAGAATTCAAATCTACATGACTATACAAGTAAATGAGCTTGAATTGAAAACATTATTGCGCTTTCATTTTGGACTAAAAGCTTATAGTTAACTAAAAAGGTAAAAGAGGATTGTTGGAGGTTTGCATTAGATCCTAAGATCTAGGTGTAGTACTCTCAGATCCAAAGCTCTTCACTAATGAAAGCTAGAAACTAATCTGGGAATATTAGATGAGTAGGCAATAGATAGGGATTTTATGCACAAACCTTCCTGAATCCATTGATTACTCTGGCTTGCATATGTATGTCATCTTGATCCTGGATTTTTCTTAAGTTTATTATAAACAATTCCAGAGAATACAATCGTAAAAATTGACAACAAAACTGGAGCTGTAGTAATATCACTTCCTCTTATTACATCATGTAAAAGTTAAATAATTAGTTGGTGGCCAATCAACTAATTTCGAACAATACCATAAGCCTGTTTAATTTTTATTGAGTAAATCGATAAAAGAAGCATAAATCATTCCTTTGACCCTGGCAATTTTTTTTGCAGTATCTGGCAAACAATCATCTACGATTGGGAACAACCTACTCAACAAAATCTTTGAAAATACCTTCGTTAAAGAGATAATAATATTCCATAATAGTTACTGCAATGATGTCTTTTGCCTTTATTTTTAAAAAAGTAGAAACAATAGAAGCATCTTTAAGATAATGTAGCACCACTTCATGATATATCCTAAAAAATTCCAGTAATTTTGAAGTTAACATATCATCACTATATTTTTAAAAATTCTTTAGGACTTGCTACCTTTCCATTTTTAAGATTATAAAGAGCTATTTTATCATCATTAAACTGGATATCTTTGTCCAAATCTAAATGAGTAAATGAAAATAGACATATACTTAGAAGTCATCATCTTAATTCTTGTATCATTATTCAAAAGATGATCAAAATATTCCTTCTACTTGTTCAAAATATCTTTGGGATCATATTAGAGAGTGCCATTGATAGATTTAATATGAGTATTGTTATATCTCAACTTATTTCAAGTAATGGATAAGTCCAAATGTTTTTCAAGTCCATGTTATTTTCAATAAGCAAATGCCTATGTTTATTTATAGATTTAAGGTTCCAAACATTTTTTTTTAACTCTTCTTGTCATTTGTTGAATTTCTGCCACTAAATTTCTTTACTGGTGGTGAAGCTCTACATTCAATTTATAATTCTACTAAACAAAAACAGCTGTGTTTCCTTTTAACCAAGTCACTAATAGTAGAATTACTTTCAGAAGATCAGTCACAGTCAGCTAGGCTTCCGCAAAATGACAATGCTGAAAGTCCAAATTAGCAATTTTAGTGTTTAATAGCTATTAAAATTTAATACAAATAGTAAATTGTTCTCAAGAATGATCATCAAGTCGCTGGCGCATATGATTGGATTAAGACTTATTTTTTAATGCAATTAACATGTTAACATTGAAGGATACTAAATCTAAGGTATATCCAACAATCTGTATTTGCAAGTGCTCATGATCTGTTAAATACTATTGTTCTGGGCATCGATACATCCACGCGCCTTTATAATGATTTTTCTACCTATAAAAATGATTGTAATAGTCACTTTGTGTGTTGTGCATAAATTCTGTAAGAATAGACCATTTGAATTTTGCAATACTGATATTATTTTCAATAACTTGTGGTCACAGTTTACTGTTTGTATCAACACAAATACATAATTCTCCAATAAAAGTTGTTACAGTGAGAGTAATGATAATATAAACAATGAAGCTTCTTCATAATACTGTTAGATATGTGATTTAATAATCACTTTTAAGCAGAGAAGTTCCCTGCACTTAAAACTAAATTTATTATTATAATTAATAGTAATAATAATACCTTTTGTCTTTAAATATTTCAAGATTGATGGCCAAACTGCAGACATTGGAATACTCAAATTAAGATCTGGATAAGAAATTTTGGATACCAAGTCTCTTCAATAGAAAATAATAAAATGAAAATAATTAAAACAAAAAAAAAACTATAATAGCAAAATTATATATATATAGAAGAAATATATATATATAAAAAAGTAAAAATACAAACAAAATTACTTGCATGCAAAATTCCTACCTTTTATATTTCAATCAGAGTGGTAAATTACAAGTTATATGCAACATATTCAACAACAACAAAAAAACTCTATCAGTTAAAAGATTTTACATAGGACAAGTTAATCAACCAACAGCAAATTTAGCATATATTTAAAAAAAAAAAAACTGCATTATTTTCTAATCAAACTACCCAAAGGATTTTAAACTTAATTTTAAAATGTATACAAATATATATATATACATATGACTTTATAAATAAACAAATGTGTGTGTATACATGACCAAACAGAGGGGGGACAGGAAGTGCAGCTTCCCCAGGCCTCACAAAATTAGGGGCCTCAACTTGGCAATTCCCACCAAAAATATTTTGAGAATAACTTTTCCAAGCAAGCATACCACGAGTAGAAAACGTAACCCAGTTTAGGGAAGAGGTGTCAATTTGACGACTCTGCAACAAATACGACTGCAGTACTCGGCGACCAGCAGAACTAATAGTTTCAGCCCCCTGTCAATCAGTTCTATGCTAGCAGTGTTTTACAATACTAATTGCTAGAGTGAATCTACCATATCCAAGTGCTATCTGGATCTGGTTTGCTTGCTTGTTTCTGTGACTTGTAGCTCACAGTGTCCTGTTTTCGGTCCTGTAAGTAAAAACTCTCATTTCTTCTCTCACTCTCCCCATGTTCTTATTTAAAATTTTGAAGAGCCGCTAAAAAATTAATTGCCCCAGGCCTCACATTTTCTCTGAAAGGTGTGTGTATATACTTACATAAATTATTTTGTACTTAAATTAAAATTTATATAAAAACTAAATGAAATACTTATACATATTAATTAGATATTATAAATAGTACAAACTAAAATAAATATATATTAATAATTAAATGTTAATTTTTAAGAGACATGTATATCTATAGTCACTTATGTACATATAAATGTAAATATATAAGGATAGTAAAAAAATACAGTTTTACGTACAAATAATTTTGTTTATATTTTTTTTTGTCTATATATATGAATACAGTATTATATTAATATAAGTAAGAAATTATTTCATTGACTCATAAAAAAAAATTTATCATTAAATGTAAATATATATATTTTAAGTTCTAAATATTAATTTATTTTTCATATAAATTAACATGGTCTTACTTGCACTTTTAAATTAATAAATATTATATCATTGCTATTATTTCTTCTTATAAGTTGAAAGGCAGATAAAACTCTCTGCTAGATAATAAAAATTGAAAGAAAACTACAACAATAAAATGTATTAAAAGGACAAGAAAGAGTAAACTCTTTTATTATATATAAGAACAATGCAAAAAGAGTGAATTTTCATTTTTTTTCTTTTAGATAACCAGCCCATATTTGAACTATTTAAATATCCAAAGTAAAAGGTAAAACGAAAATGAGAAAACACTAAAATCCTCATCACTTGGCGTTTGGTGAACCTACTGAGTAATGCCTTCTTGTTTGCTGTTCATTTTTGGAACACTGTTGGAGAAATTTTGTCCTGCAGTGGCTATTAACCTTTTTACCTATATAAGTCCAAAAGAAAATCACTTGAGAGGTTAAAATTATAATGGTGGGATTACCTACTATAAAACATCAAACAAGTGAAAGCTAAACGTAATTGAAATCTGAAGGATGGAGAAACAAAAATTGTTTCGTGACTTGAGAAGCCCAGAAAGTGGTATACAAAGTGTCCCATAGATTCATCAAAATGGAAAAAGTAAAATTAGAAAAAATAACAATAAAAGAAAACCTTATACAAGATACTCAATAGTTCAAGATTATTCATAATACACAGATGTAAACATTTTATCCGAAAATAAAACATATATGATTTATTATTTTTGCTTAATCTTTACCATAAACTTGCGTGCATAATAATCTTATTGGCTCAGGCTTTGAATGTATCCAATGGATTCTCTTTGCCATTGCTTTCATATGAAAAAAAATTATATGATTTCTTTCTTCCTTGTTATGATTCATCATAGTCTACCCTATAATATCATCACAAGTCACTGATAACCCATTGCATGACAGAAGCTTTTCTATTCTTTCTCTATAAATGTTTGTCACAAGCTTTATTTTTACCATAAAGAATTGGAAAACTTTCATCTTTCACAGTCAATCATCTCTGCTCTTCTTGATTTTTTTTAACCTCTTCAAGATAGTTCTGGATACTTATTTCCTATTTACTACTATTAGTCAAACATATTTTTTTCAAAAATACTTTATACTGCTCGAAATCTATTCTATTTTAGAATTAAAACCATTTTATAACAACAATAAATTAGAAAAGGTAAAATATATTAATTAAAAGCTTGTTTTATATAACAAAAACATGCTTCTTTAAATATAATATTAAACTTATTAAATGCATTTCAAGTCATTTCAACCGTAATTTGAATACTAGCTAATCCAACAAAATGTAATTACCTACTTTTTCAATCTTTTGCCCCTACTAACTATATGTTCTTAGATAATACAAATTGGTTAAATATTATTTTAAATTTTATTAAAATTTATTCTCAAGTTTTTATTCTAAAATAACTTTATTAAAACAATAATATGTTTTTTGCAAAAACAGTAGTAATACCTAAAAATCTACAATGACTTAGAAAACTTATCACAACAGACATCCCAACAAAATATAAATAAGATTTCCTCAGATTTCTAAACATATTTTCAAGAGCTGCTCTCTTTACCTCTCTATTCCAGGGTCAATAGTAAGCCTGAATAATAAAATTTCATAATATTCCCATCTCCGAAAGGGCTCACTGATGAAAGCAAAAGCCAGAAACTGGTTTGAGAATGTGGATATTGTTATGCTACTACCGAGTATCCATTAATTATTCAAGTTTACCATAGTTGACACTAGATTAAAGTGAAAAAGAACTCTGTTCTTGGAAATATGAATGGACAACAACATTTTGAAATTCAGCAATTCCAATTCAAATCTTTAAAATAATTTTGAAAAAATTGACATAAACTACTTCATATCTTGAATTTTTCAGTAATCTTATGTAACTTGATCAAAGAAATGAGATTTTTGAAAATTTTCAGGATTATTCAATATGTCCTTTTTAAAACATTTAACATACAATATAACTCTAAAATTGAGATGAAGATCATAAATTAAGAAGATAGAAAATAATGACAAATTTACCATAGATGATGATCAAGTGTTATGAATTGGTCATATAACTTTCTTACCTAATTCACTTAACCTACTTTCAGGCAAAAACATATATATATACACTGATGGATGGTTGTAATATAATAAAGACAAAAGATGCACTGTTAAAAGCAAAAATCTTAAAATATATAGATAATCATATCAAATTTGACTTATTACATATGTGTGTGAGTACAGAATTCAGTCTCCACATGTAGCTGCTTTTTAATATTAACATGGCCACTTTCACCTGATACTCGTTATGTTCTGAGTAATAGGACAGGTTGAGTAGTTGTTGTTAGAGCACTAGCAATAAAAAAATAATCTAGATCACCTGACATGTGATTTACTGATAAATTTTTATTCAATACAAAATTTATATGAAGCTATATTTAAAAAAATTAGGCAGAATATGGGGCATGATTAATTTAACAGTTTTCAGTTTAGACTAACATGTTTTATAATTTTTTTTGCCTATAAATGGAAATCTATATTTAAAACATTATGAAGATAATTATGTGATCACCATTTCTTATGCTTGCACAAGCTGTTTGCACAGAGACTAAACTCTCCTTACAGTAGCGCCACCAGTGCAAGCCAGAGACCAAAAAGTATGGATGTTTAAGTGAGTTCAGATCTATACAACTATACAAGCTAATGAGCTTGCATTGAAAACATTATTGTGTTTTTATTTTGCACTCAAAGTTTTATAGTTAGCTAATAAGGTAAAAGGTAGCTGCTGGAGGGTTGTATTAGATCCTAAGATCTAGATGCAGTGCTCTCAGATCCAAGGCTCCTCACTGAAGAAGGCCACAGGCTGGAAACTAGTCTGGAGATATTGGATGAGTAGGCACTTAGAAAAGGATTTCATGCACAAATCTTCTTACATCCATTGATTACTCTGGCTTGCACTGGTGGCACTACTGTATGGAGAGTGTAGCATTTGCGTGAAGATAATTATGATTAATGTGTCACTGCAATAACGTATTTGTCTCTTTTATAATTCACATGATCACCATTTCTTATGCTTGCTCATAACTGTTATTACAAGAGGCAAAACTCTCCATTACTCTGGCTTGCACTGAGTGGCATTACTGTATGGAGAGTTTGTCTCTTTTATAATTACTTTTGCACCTAGTAAAAAATCTTAAAAATCACATAATTATTAATTTTTTGTTTGTGAAAACTGTTTTAACTCTTTTTTAAAAAAAAAATACTATTATGGACAAAATAAGATTTTTTTTAACAGTTTTAATACTTTGTCCATGTGATATCAAACACAAAATTAATGTACTGTTATAGCTAAATGTGATGAGATAACAGAAATTCTCTTGGAAAAAAAATGAACGTTTTTACAATAAGTGATATTTTATAAAGCAAGAACATGTTAGAGAATTATCATGCTTTTGATAAAACAAAATCATCAAAAAAGATGAACTGGCCTTCAGTTCTTTCCAGAGTAAAAGTGAAGTGAGAATAAAAGTTATTATTATGTAAACAAAAAGCTCAAGTTTTTCTTTATCACATATCTATCTGATAAAAGTATTATCAACATATCTAACCTACCATGAATGTTTACAAATGGTTAATTCTAAAGCTCCAGATTTCTAAATTTCCCATAAAAAGATTAGGAAAAATACTGGAGATTGTTGAATCCATTAGAATATCAAAAGTTTGCCCATAATAAGAGGCTTATTAGTTAAGGAAAATGTCAGAGACAATACTTTGTTAAGAAAATCACATGACAAAATTTGTAATGGTATGACATTATGCTTAATGCTTCATTTACCAGAATATTGGAACAATGATACATCATCAAAGCTGACTAAAGATGACATTTTTACATTATTAACAATAAAGACAAAATGGGTTAAATTTTTAACAAGATATTTCATTGAAGATGCTACTGGCTAATGCAGATTTGAGATATATCTTAATGCATAAATAGGTCATAATGAAACAGAAGAGAATGGCTTTTCTTATGTATCTTTGAAAGATTGGAGAATTCAGGATACAATCAAAATTTCTGTGAGATAGAATTATTTTATTTTTAAATAGAACATTTTTAATAAGTTTTTGAATAGTTTTTTCAATGTAAGCTATATGGTCCATTTTATCTTAGTACTACCTTTAACACACAAAAAAATTATTGCTATAGTTTAACATTTGTTTGGCTGATAAGTGATTTTTCAAATCAGATAAAGGTCTAAAATTCTTAACTATCATTTTAAATAGGCACTATTAGTCTAAGTACGTTTAGTCAACATTAGAATTTCTTATTATATAGGGTATATGAGCACAGACTTTCATACGACCCACCACTCTCCACTCTATCTAATAACACTGATACACTCAAGCACATATATGCTGAAAAGATAAATAATCACCAATATTCGTATTTCATGCTAAACCAGCAATCATCAGTTGGTCCAGATTATCATCTCCCACACATATATACTATAAGTGTTCAGATATATATTAAGATAGACAATCCTCATACTTTAATGGACAGGCTCCAATCTACTACACACTCCAACTCTTCAACCGTCCATTCAAATAAAAATCTGATGATGGAATGCTCGAAGGCCACCCTGAGGCTGAGATTCTTGTCACACCCATGTTGACCTAAGGTCAATCTGAACCCCACATGTACAGGACATAATCCATTTAATACATATGCAAGGATGGGCAGACATCTCTACAATGTAATAACTTAAACACAAGTTTATTATATACCTGTGTCCATATATGTAATATATAGGGTATATGAGCACAGACTTTCACATGACCCACCACTCTCCACTCTATCTAATAACTCTGATACACTCAAGCACATATATGCTGAAAAGATAAATAATCACCAATATACGTATTTCATGCTATACCAGCAATCATCAGTTGGTCCAGATTATCATCTCCCACACATATATACGATAAGTGTTCAGATATATATTAAGATAGATAATCCTCATACTTATTAAAAAAAAACTACAAAATATCTTATATAATTATGTTCAACAGAACTAATAAAAGTTCTAGTTAAAATTATCAATAATGTTAGCAAATAGATTAATATATTATTGAAAATAGTATTAAATAATAAAAAATAAAATTTTCAACCATTACCACATTTTAGGTCTCTCCAAGTTTAATCCAATTTCTTCAATCCAAAGCTTATACTCTACATACTATTTCAGAAAAATTCCTTATTTAATTCAACTATGATACATGCATTGCTTTCCAGGTCTTTTGCAATCTTTTGGGATCCAGTTTAAGATTTCAATTGCCGATCTATTACCATCTTTTTTTAGTGATATGTCTAGCCCAACTAATTAATAAAATAATGACCAAGATGCCTAATTAATTTCCCACCTATGTGTTTAACTTTCAATTTCTCCTTTTTTATTTCCAACATGTTTCTTCATACTTTTCTGGATGACTTAAAATCTCTATATCACTATTCTATTAAATGTCCATGTTTCAGATCCATAGATAAGCATGGATAGAACACATATTTATTAAAAACTGTTTTCAACTATCAGGACTATTACTATAATATTGGTAAATTTTAAAATGATAATATTCTTAAAAGTAACAATTACACTAATAGATTGTTAACATATACATATAAGTCAAATTTTGCAAAAATGTTTAAACGGCTGCATAACTAAAATATTTAAAACCATTAAAACATCATATGATCCCCATTACATTAATATCAGTAGCAATCTCTCCATATTGTAATGCTACCATGTGCAAGTAAATAATCAGTGGATGCAGAAGAGTTTGTGTATGAAATCCTTACCTAGTGCCTACTCATCCAATATCCCTAGACTAGTTTCTAGCTTGTAGCTTTCATCAGTAAGGAGTCTTGGATTTGAGATCACTACACCTAGATCTTAGGATCTAATGCAACCCTTAAGCGATGACCTTTTACCTATTTGGTTAACTATAAAACCAAGAGCCCAAGATGAAAACAAAATAGTTATTGATCCAAACTCTTTGCTTGAACAGTCATAAAGGAATTTTATGCACAAACCTTCCTGCACCCATTGATTATGAAGGCTTGCACTAGGTGTCACTACTGTATGGAGAATTTGCTACTGTTATTAACAGACTGTGTAAGCAAATAAAATGATGATCATATGATGTTTTGATAGTTTTATACCTATTCTACTTATAGGATAATGGTCACTGGGGTTTTGAAAACCCAAAACACCAAAATGTAAAAATTCCTGAAATGAGTTCAGATCTACATGACTATAAATGCAAATGAGCTTGAATTGATAACATATTTTGCTTTCATCTTGGGCTCCCTGCTTTATAGTTAACCAAATAGGTAAAAAGTGGCTGCTGGAGGATTGCCTTAGATTACAAAATCTAGGTGTAATGCTCTCAAATCCAAGCCTCCTCACTGATGAAAGCAAAAAGCTAGAATCTAGTTTGGGGATATTGGATGAGTAGGCACTAGATAAGGATTTTATGCATAAACCTTCCTGCACCCATTAAGAAGGCTTACAATTGGTGGCACTACTGTATGGAGAGTTTACTACTATTATTAACTAAAAAAATTATTATTTTTTTCTTGATGATATAGAATCAGCCGAGTGCATTTTCGGTAATGTTCACCAGAATCATAGCTCTTACAAATAAATAATATATGTTGCTTGATTTATACAGTCAGATAATAATGTATACATTCTATTCAAATTAGCTATTTAAATATTCCACTTACTAGATAATTGTATACTGTTTTCTTTCTTATTGATGAAGTTTTTATTGTTGGCAATAAATCAAGCATCTCTAATTTTTCATTTTCTATCATCCCACTCCACACACATGAGATTGACAGTCTATGACTATGTGACTATGTTGTTGTTCATGGTCCAAAATACAGACTTGGTAATTTGGGTTGTTTTTAGCATGCTTATGTAAATATTTATGCTGCACTAATCTAGTAGAGGTATTAGCCTTTAGATTCTCCATAATATACAACAATGCAGTCTGGATCACTGCATGGAATTTTGTATATAATTTACAGCACTTCTTCCTTTTTGTAATTTATCTTTGATATTATTGATTAATCTATTAAGATTAGAGGGGAGGGGTATGGAAAATAACACTGAATGTTGGTGCGCACATATGAATTCAGCTGATTCTATATTATCGGGAAAAAGTAAAAAGTTTTTTTTAACATTTTTGCAAATTTTGAATTACAAGCATAAACAAAAGGAAAATCAATATTATATATACATATAAGTATAAATACATACTTAGTATTGCAAGTAAGCAAACCAATGACAGCTCCGCTTTCAGCATCTATAAGTGGTCCTCCACTTGCCCCAGAAATAACTATAGAAGAAGTCTACAAAATAGATATACCAGAAAAAATTTTATTATCAAAATCAACTACATCTTTCAATATTACTATTAGCTTTTAAAAATATACTAAAGGATATACTTTAGCTCTATTGAACATTAACATAAAACTCTGAAAAAGTCTGTTAGACAGTCAAAATTGTAAAAGAAACAATAATAATAAAATGTATTGTTAATTTAGAAGTGCAAAAAAGAAAAGAATATATTATTTTATTACATTTAATTTAGCTAACTGATTTCAATATGAATCAACATACTTTCTGACATTTTGCTAAAAAAATGCCTTTCTAAATAACAGTAGTATCGTGACATAATACACTTTTTCTTATCATATCCTATTTTTGAATAAATTTTTTGTCAGAAAAAGCAGATAGGTAGAAATATGACTTTTATGAATATTTAAAGTGTCTGAGCCATTTTTAATTTCAAATCACACTATTTTATGTTTATTCCAATTATCATACTCGATGCAAAATGATATTAAGATATTATATACTTATAAACTATAAGATGTGACATAACTCATTTTCTACATAAAGAAAACAATTCTATATATGCGTGTATATAAATCCATGCAGCTAATGCTAACATTAAACAGCATATGAGTTTATATCGTTGTGAACTTTCTTATTATTTCTGAAATGTAAAGTTATCCAAGCAAATTCGAAATATGTCTGCAGTGCAATGATTATTCAAACTTCCCCAAGATACTAAAAAGGATAGAAACCAATCTCTATCTTGTGATAGAATACTCTAATGAAAAAACATCAAGTTGCCAACACAGGCATGAACATTCAAGTGTTTGATACTCCTAGCTCATCTAAGAGATGAAAAGCCAAGGGTATTCATAAAATCCATACACAAGCGAGAGAAGATTGTTAGAGATTATGCATTGGTAGATGATTATATTAGAGAGGAGTTGAAATGAGGGATGCAATGATAAAAGTTTAAAAAACTTGAAATAATATATATATAAACTATCAGAGTATAGTAGTTAGCATATCTATTTACTTTGTCAGAGATTTGGAGCTTGAATCCAGATCATGAAAAATTTGGGAAAATTTTTATAGGTTCTGCTACTCAGGTATAAACTATCTAGGCAGACAATGAGCATTGAACAATAAATCTGTGCATTTATTTGTTTTTAGCTAGAAAGTAAAGCAAATATGGAAAACTACTAAGATATAATTAAATAAGATCTTAAATTCTTCCAGAAAAAAATAAGTTTGTCATAGAGCCTAAAACTACAAGATATCAACTAGAGTAAAGAATCTGTATAACAAATTGGTATATATGATTCAACAAAGGTCATCATTAAGTTTTGGTTCTCTTTTGCCTTTTTTATCATTTCGTCATCTTTTTATTTATTTATCAAGTTATAATGATCATACTTTTTAGCAAATTAATACTAATCAAGATGATATATAATACTACAGTAACAATTGTATATATATTTGAGAGCATATCAAATGTTCTATCTGCAAAAACATTATTATAATTCACAAGACATATTCCTAAACTTGTAAACAGCACCAACCACCTCATATTAATGGCAATTCACAGCCACATATGCTTACTTAGCCCATGAATATAAAGTTTTATATTCTAAACTTTATACATTTAGTAGCCATGATTTATTTGCAGGCCTATTAAAATAATAAGAGTATATACAAAAATATTCTAAATTTAAAAAAACAAAAAATCAACAATACTTTCCCTTTATTTTGTACCCATTTTTCTGTATAACCTATTGCATAATATTCAGTAATAAGTTATTTTTATTATTTGTAATTTATTATTTAGTAGTTCAAAAATTTAAAATTAAATAGTTTTCTTTTTTTATCATTATTATTTCATTTCTCTTACTTAATTAATTTATTTAGTTATTATATATACATAATTAAAATTATAGGTAAAATGTAAATCAGCCTTTTAAATAACTCAATGTACAGCATAGCTTCTTTCACATCCTTCCATAAAAAAATATAACAGCATTCTTCACTGAAGGATATGAGTGATCTTCATTATGGATTTAATCAATGGCTAGATACACATTCGCTGTCCAAAACTGAATGATTGACTAAGCTAGATATGAGCTACTGACATGAAAAAAAAATTTCTGAGTCTGATTGGAACCTGAAAAACTTTTCAAGTTTACCCAGATGGAATTCAAACCCAGTTACAGGCATGGCAAGCAAATATCCCAATTACGAACTTCACCATTACACCCATATCCAATTATGATTGTATAAAAAAAATAAATTTATGACTGAGGACAAGAGGATTAGTCACTAATTACTTAAAAATTAAAAAAAGTTATTGGATTTTAAAAAATCAAACTTTTTTTTTTTTAAATAAATGAACAGAATTCTTTTGATAAAAATAAGAATCAAGTCACTTTATAAAGTGGATGGGGCAAGCAAAAATTTAGAAATAATCAAAGTGAATAATTCAAATAATTTTTATAAATACCTAAAAGTAATACTGTGGTCTATTTACCTGAATCATAAATGGAATTTGCTTGTGAGTTAAAATTTTAGAAATAACTCCAGCAGTTATAACAGGAGACTGATCTTGGTTAAAGTCAAAACATGCGTGGCCGACAGCATAAACTTTTGTACCTATAAAGCAAAGTAAATAAAATTATTTTAACTTTGATAAACACTTTTAAAGAGTGCTAACAAAATATATAATGGACAATGCAGACTTAACATTTATTCATTGTGGATGTTATATATTTAAGTTGCTAAATGAAGGATATATCTCGACAAACACAAAGCCTTTACATGCCATCACTGACAATTTGCAATAATTTTTCACTTAACTTTTAACAAAAATTGACTTTCAGAATTAACTTAAAGTCAAGCCTATTCTCACTTGTGATCAGTGATGTTTATGATTTAATACAATTGTTGAAAGGAGTTTCCCTGAAACCAATTTGGTAAACCTAATATTCTTCTTCTTCCTCCTTTCCTTATGTATTGATTTCAATATTTACATATCATACTATTTCCAACCTTCTTACACACTTAACAATACTATTTTTTACATCAAAACTGTACTCTTACAGTTTCGACTGTCTTGCAGTCATCATCGGAGATCTTTATAATCCTAACTCTGATGACGACTGCAAGACAGTTGAAACTGTAAGAGTAAAGTTTTGGTATAAAAAATAGTATTGTTAAGTGTATAAGAAGATTGGAAATGGTATGATATGTAAATCTAATATTGTCATGATTTACTGAATTTTACTATTATTTATTATTTTCATAATGAACTAATTGAGGGAACTTAAATGCACTCATTCATAATAATATTTTTTAATATGCTTACTTGTTCAAATGAAACAAATATACAAATGCATAAATGAAAAAGAAAAAAAAAATACCTTCCTTCAATACTGTATCAATTTTACACTCTGCTTTGCTGAAACTTTTTGGCAGTGAATCAATTTCTAAGACTGCAATATCAAATGGTAGACCTGCTGGAACAGAATAAATTAACTTTGCTTCTTGACTATACAACGGTCCTTGGTCATAAAATTTAACATGTACTATATTAAAAGAAAGTAAACAAATTAATAAAAATCAGTGCAGTAAACAAAAACTGAATTATTTTATTTAATGATTTGGGATCCATTTATTCATCAAAATATTTATCTACGAATTGAATTATCACTGCTTATTATAAGCTATCATGATCGTTCAACCAATTAATTCTAGATGAATATTAATTAAGTATAAATTTATATTATTTCACATATGTATGCTGGTTTGTAGTTAGTAATTTATATTCATTTTTTAGAGTGGATTATATATAAAATTAGATCCGTATAATATTTCTGAAATCATAATCATTAGTGCGTAATGTAAGAATCCTTTAAAAGTCACACTTTCTAAAAATCATTTTATTAATATTACAAATAATGATCTCATAATTATCTACCAACTCGATAAAAAAATGAGCCATTTTCATTTGGTTCTCAAGATCGTATATATTTAGCAGATTTATCATTGAGATTTTATAGAAGTGAAACAATGCAGTAATGTTGATCATAGCAAAGCCTAGAACTAATCAGTTCACTATTTCAGATAGGTGTAGATGTAAACTTTATTAATTTTGATATTCCTATAAACAAACGACAATGATTAAATATGCAATGTTTCATCGGTATGAAATATTAATAATTAGTCTGCTATCCATTTGGGGTCTGAATGAAAATAGAGCCATTTTTCTTCTAGTTAGTAGATCAATATGAAGGAATATTATTTGCAGATTTATTAAAATGACTTCTGATAAGACTGATTTGTAAAGGATTATTATAATACATGCATATAAAGACTATTACTTCAGAGATATTACTATATATTCTTAGTGCTACATATTTAACAGTTATTGATTATTTGTAAAGTTAAAATTTAATAAAATATATATTGCAACAGTAATATTGGCCATTACATTATTGCAAAATAATGTGATATATTCATTTAAATAATTTTCTCTTAGTTAAAAATTAGAGAGATGACCCCAAAAAGATTTATAAATACAACAAAAGTTTTAATATGTAAAAAAATGAAATTAAAAAATATTGAAATGAGATTTTTTTTTCTCTCTCTCCCATTTTTTCTTTTGAAGTAAAGAAAAAAAGCAAAATAAATTATCTATCAAGTAAAGAAAAAAATATACACAAGAAGTAAAAATTTATAATTATATTTTAATTTACTTAAAGTGATAGAAATACTCTTTGTACTCAAGTTTGTATGAAGGATGAAGTATTAATTTAAAATAAATAGCTCATTGGTTCCTAAAATACCCAATCTATTTTCCTTAACTAGTTAACAAACTGCTATTGGTAAATGGAACTCTGCAAATGCATTGCCAGAAAAGAAATAAGGATACTAATGTTTTGTGTAATTGACTTTAATGTTTTACTTAATGATACTCAAAGAGAAAAAAATATTAAAAGCAATAAAATGACTTTCAAGACAGCAGTAAAATATTGTAAAGCCAGAACCTTTAATGCTTTGATATTGTTTTTTCTTTGTGAATATTCAGGACAAATAAATGAAAATAGTGAACTCTTAAAAAATTGAAGAATGAAAACTATTTTAGGAACTTGTCAAAAATTATATTATTTTTTTTTATTCATGAAGGAACAATAAGAATATAATATTTGAATGTGAATTATTTATAACACGAACTGTAGCATAATTTCTAATAATAAATAAATGAAACTATTTCCAGAAAAGCTATCTAGCAATAAATTATAATAATTCCTTTTTTTTATGTGAGAAGGTATCATGTAAAGTTATAAAGAGAAAAGCATTTGAAATTTTATTATAATTTCTGACTTGAAAAGTACTCAAGAAAGAAAATCTCTCAAAGATGTTTCTAGTGATTTATTTTATTGTCTATTTATTGATTTATTATTTTATTTTGTCATTAATAAATTGTTTCCTTATTTACAAACTTATTGTTATTTCATGCATTCACTGAAACAAATATAGAATGAAAGACTTTTCTATTTCATAAAACATAATTATATTGAGTTAGCATATTGCTATAATACCTTTATCTTTTACATAATACTTGCTGATAAATATTCAATTAATCCATACACACTTCCCATAGAATAAAATCCCCCATAGCTCTGAGAACATGCTCTGTGTGTGCAAAATTTGGAGTGTATAATAACTAAAGCAAATGAATATTTGTATGAAGAATGAGCCTTAGTTAATCAACTACTAGTCTCATATTATTTTACTTATGTTTTGCTGTTTCTGTTTCTATTGACTAGAGTAACCATTACAATATATATATATATATAAATAGCCCATTATAAATCAAAAGTTTCTCTAACAATCCCTCATATAGGAACAATAATGGAGCCAGTACTCATCAGTTTTGTCAATTGCCAAATAGTAAGGATTTGAGTGCTATTTGAATGTTTTACTTCCTAAATAATAATAGTTTAATGCATATTTATTGACTAGTATTGAATTAAGTGAATTAGCTATGGCTGACTATGTGAAAGAAAAATCACAAGCCTAATGAAAAATGTTTACTTTTATTAACCCACAACAGCTACATGAAATTTTGTAACGTAAATGCCATATATGGTAAAATCATACTATTCATTAGAAAAGTATTATTTATGGTATAATTACAGTTCCAAATGGGCATTTAAAAAAAGTAAAATAAAAAAAAAAAATCATCACAAGTCTTTTGTCATCTGCAATATTGTTACTGTCATTATTAATAGCTTCAGATCTTCTTAATGCTCCTAAAATATGTCAGGAGCCTTTCCTCTAAGTATAAATTTGTGAGCAATTTTGCTAATGTTTTTTAAAAAAATCCAAGCATTGAATTTTTTTTAACTGCTTAATTTTTTTTATATAAAACGAATGAACTGTCAGTTGAAATATTTAACATTTGGAAGTAATTTTCTACTGACCAATGTCTTGTTCAAGTTATAATTTGCACTCATCTCAGATTTTCTAGTACTAAAATTCATGTATGAAAACTTTATGCAGAAATAATACCTCACAAAAATCAATATCATACAAAATTTTCATATACTTGGTAAATAAATTCATTTGAATGCATTCTTTTAGAAAAAGTACAACCAGATATTATAATAAAATAAATTTGATTTTTATTACTCTAAGATTTACAAAAAATATTATAACTATATAAAAAAGTAGAAAAAAAATAACCACAGATCACAAAAAAACAAAGGAAAAGACCTATGTTTAGTCTGCACACAATAAGACATTGATAAATTCAAAAAAAAAAAAAAAAGTACCATAAAACTTAGACTATGTGAGGTTAATTCAAACTAATTTGATTTTTCTAAAATAAAATCATATTTAAGAAGATATTTAAGAAAAATATATCCTATGAGTTCTACAACAAATCTTTTACAAAATGACAGAAGTTGGCATCATAAAAGATTTACTTAAAGCTTAGTACTATATACAGGATAAGAGTCCTTCTATGTTTGCTATAAATATTCTTAGATACATTAATAAATTTTTAATATATATATATGCATACATATAATTAAGCAATTGAAATAACTATAAATTATGATTATAAATAGGTTCACTAGTCAAGAGTTGGTGGCCTAGTGGTTAGCATAGCTGCCTTCCAAGCAGCTGGCCTGGGTTCACTTCCTGGTCAATGCTTTGACATATAAAAAAAATAGGTTCACTATAATTTTATTTCTTGTCAGATGAAAATTTTATCTTCTGGGTCATAAAAGTTTGTGTAAAAATGTTAACATAATGGAACTCCACAAGGTTCAGCCTTCTCGCCTATTTTATTTAATACAACCTTTAATAACTTTCCTAAAACAGAATGCTGAAAACCAACCTTGCTGATAGCATCACTGGGATTTCACAAAGTGAGGTCCTTGCCAGAAATATAAAGCTCTATTAATAAAGATATAAAAATAAAAAAGAAATCTTTTTAAAAGACTGTGACCTTATTCTTTGTACCATCTTTCCTTCTATTCAGCAGGAAAGCATCTTATAAATTGCACATAATCTTTTCTAACAATAGAATAATAAATGAATCTACCCCATGCTATTATGGAGTGATTTTAAACCATCATCTGACTTATTTTCCTTATCTGTCAAAATTTAAATCTAAAATACTTTCTAAGCACTACTATGAGTTTTCATACAAATATTTTTTTTTTTTTTTAAAAAAAAAAAACTTTCTTTATATTTGTATATCCTACTGCTGCATATTTTATTCATTCCTATTTGAAGAAAAAAAAAGTGTTTACATTTAACAATTGGATCAGTAATTAAATATTACCATAAAAACTATTACTGGTACACACAAGTTAGATATATTTTTACTATCTCCATGCCTCAAATAAAGACCAATTTTTTAAATATTCAATCAGAAAACTGTTTAAATAACAGAATAATTTACATATAGAAATTTGTGCTTCTTGCAGAGTCCCATATAAATTTCTTCATCCGGTTCAAGCAATAAAACTAGCCATATTTGATCTTCTAGATGTTACTGGAGTTTCCTCAAACAGTTCAGGACCCTCATGTTAACTATGTTTACTCACTTCAGAAACAAAATTTAAAGAACTCAAATCCATAAATCTGTTGCCTACAAATCCCATAAAAGATAAATGTTCAATCTATTATACAATGGTAGAATGTATATGTAATTGAATGGTTAATTGCTTAGGAGTTCTTATAAAGTTTGAGTATTGGAAGTGTTAGAGCTAAGCTGTGATCCATGAACTTTTGATCTTTTGACTCCATTACTGTACAGGAATACTAAATTATGCAAACCAATGGCAGAAGTGAATAATTTAATGAAATCACAAGAGAATCTATTATCTCTTTAAAGGAATTTCTATAATTCCTTTATATTGATTATTAACATCTAAATGTATTCTTTTAAAAAAAAAAACTCTTTTCTAAATAAATAAATTAATTTTTGTATATTTTCTTCCCTAACTATCTTCTAGATACCCATTTACTGACCAATATCAGATGGTTGACTGGAATTAGCTATGACCTGACTAAATGGGGAAAAAATCATAAGGTTTTGGGATAACATTAACATGAGATTTTACATGTACTAATACTGGATAATCTCTAGTCTAGTGAATGACCAATAAATATTATTAATATGATATCAATTTTCATTTACTACTATTATTAATATGATATCAATCTTCATTTACTATTATCTCATCATAGAAAAACATTCTAAATAGATAAGTTTAATGGTTAATGTAATATTAATAAATGAAATTCACTATGCAGTAGTTAAATAATTTTTTTTTAGTAGATATGCAGTTCAATAATAATAACTAAAAATTGCCTTCAGTGATATCAAAACTTATTTTAATGGTAAAGGTCCCAAATATATATAAAAATAACTTATGGATTCAACATCCATGGGATCATGGCACTTTCTCCAGCAATGATGAAGGCTAAATTGTGCTGACTCACCTGACCAATCCAGATTAACTTGGAACTTATTAAATATTAATTAACAACCAATATTTAATAGTTAGCTAAGATGCTACAAGCTGATCATCTGGGACAAATAAATACGCATAAATATTTGAAAGCTTTTGATATATCAAAATAATACAATATTTAAACAATGCTGCAAACTTTTATTATTTCAAAGGTCTAATGATTTCAATACTTTAGAAATACATTAAAATAGGGGAAACTTAGCACTTTTCTCATAATAGCATTTTTTCATAACATCCATTATAATAAAAGGCTAAAATCAGCAAATTTACAAAAAATATGCTAATAATAAATCAAATTTAATGTCTATTTAGGGAATTATATACTTTATTTGAACTTATCCTTTTACTCCAGCATGATTTTTTTAAAAACTCAATTTACTTGCATGACTACTGGCTAACTACTTGGAAAAAAAAATATTTCAGTTTACTTTCAGACAGCTATTCCATATCCAATACAGTTAACCATTTAATATTCATCAGCAAATGGATATTTACCTTGTTCTTAACTAGAAGGTAAAATAAAGGCAGAAATCTGATCACATCTGACAAATGGAAAACTTGATGAGAACTATGTTTCCTTCAGTGTTCTCCAATGAGGTGCTGCTGAAGAGGTCTTTGCCTTGGAGTAAAGTATTTAAAGATTGTTTTACCTTACTTTTTACTTTCATGGTAAATATTAATTAACAAATCCAACTTCATATATATGACTAATAAATAAAAATATTTGTAATATCAACTCAACTTTGAAATCCTTTTGTAATTTTTCTATCAGTTACTCTGAGTCATTATAAAGATAGATCTGTCTTGACTAAAGATAAATACTGAAGTATGGCAAAAAAAAAAAACTAAAATAAAGAGACAAAAAATGAAGGGAAACTAAAAAGTAATCTACATAAGTTATTATTTATTATTTAGTAATAGTTTTAATAAGGCTGTAAACCTTAGCAATGAGCGTCTGAAAAAATCGTCACTATTGCAGCCTGTTTAACTATTGACAAAATATTATATAGGAATCTCTAAAGAATCTAATCAGGAGCTTTATTAAGTTCTTCACTTGTGCCATTGTAACCAGAGATTTGACAATAATTAAGTATGTGTGTGTCATGGTTTGTCTTTGACACATAGACTTAAGTCAATAATTATTAAATTATATTTATGAAGCAAATAAACACAATGACCACACGGATCTGTTGATAAGACTCCAATAATACCTAGAAAGATCAAATCCACTTGGTTTTACTGCTAGATCTGCGAAGAGAAATTCTTTTTTTCAATGAATTGTAGGGCATGCCTATTGGTATGCTATATAATTAATAATGATGGCAAGCTAACCTTAACTTTTAGAATGCTAACAATTTGTAAGCTCATAATAAATTTCAACTGCCAATTCCTTAATGACTACAGATCTTTTTATTTGAAGAAAATATTTAAATAACTATTATTAGCCACATGGAAAATAAAAATGGAAATCTAAAACTTGATCGTGATTTCATAGTGCCTCTATGATAGGAGATACTGTTTAAAAAAATGTAAGAATTATTTTAATTTTTTTAAAATATATGTAACCATAAAAAGAAAATAATACAATTTTCTTCTTCTTCCTCCTTTCCTTTGTATTGATTTCTATATTTACATAACATACCATTTCTACCTTCTTATACACTTAACAATACTATTTTTTACACCAAAACTTTTCTCTTACAGTTTCGATTGTCCTGCAGTTATTATCAAAACTGGACAGTTGAAACTGTAAGATAAAGTTTTGGTGTAAAAAATAGTATTGTTAAGTGTATAAGAGGGTGGAAATGGTATGATAAGAAATTAATAGGCCATATGAAGCATAGAAATGTGATAAAACGTACTTAAATAAACCACTTCAACTGAAAAAGTCTCTAGTATTCTTTCACCGAGTATCAATGAACAAAAAAAATACTCATCAGCCTAATCAGTTACTGATTAGCTAGATTTTATTTTATGGTTTTCCTTTCTTATTTTCAATTCTAGACAACACTACATATTTATCCTTTTATTGATGAATAATTATTTATCAGCACTACCTAAATGCTGATGACATTAAAAAAAACACAATAATTTAGAACTACCTCAAAAATTTCCAAATTCCACTCAAATTAGAAATCCATGTCGTAATTAAGAAAGGCAGAACCACTAAATACTACATTGAAAGCTCTTCATATATACATACATAGACACAGATGGACACTTATTGCAGAAGTAGTGCATCCACCTGCTGAGTCAAGTGAAATTAGGATCTTTTTATCTTAAATAGTTAATCCAGCTTAAGTCCTAACACTGGTCAGTAAATGGTCATTCATCTATTTTTAACTAATGGATTAAACAAGATTGGAAAACTGCTTAAACTCTTATCATCTGGAAATTGGCAAGCCTGGTGGGTAAATATTTTTCTTTTCCTGTTTTTCTCTGGAGGGTTTGAGGATAATTTTGTCCTGCAGTGGGCTATTTATTTAAATGACTGTTTTATTTTTTACATTTGTACATAAAAAATTAAATTCATTCTACGACATCAACCTACTAAACACATTTTACTGGTACATTGAATTGGATTTAATAACTTTAATGTGAATTTTTTTAATTCTACAAAACTTACTTGTAGGCTGTCTGCCACATAACTAAAAGCTAATTAGATGATAAAGTAAATTAAATATTTCAATGATTTCTTGCATTTTTTGTAAACTACCAAAAAATGTATATATATATCACTTCTTATAAATATACGACCATAATGTTGTCAAAAAAGTTATAAACTTTTAATCAATGGAATTATAAATAAATCAGACAAATTACGTATCAAATTGACTTTTGTTCACATATGAACCTTTTAAAGATGTCGTTTTTAAAATTAATCATGTGACAATAAATGTTCTACAGCTTTATACACTCTCTAGTATTCATCACTAGAAATAAACTCATGAAAAAATAAAAAAAATATTATTATTACTTTTTGTTTTTTATAAATTTACATATATATCCATTATACATCCTCTTATCCACCTTTTTCCCTACCACCTTATAACTACTTATCTATCATCAAACAAGTAATTAATTCCCGTCTTATACTTTCATATCTATACATATATATTCACATATATTACAGCTTCCAATTATCTAAGTGACCATTTCCCTCCCACTTTTGTCACATGATTAATTTTTAAAATGAAATCTTGAAAAAGTTCATATGTGAATGAAAATCGATTTGATGATATGTAATCAAACTGTATACAAACAAGTTGCCTAGTATTTCGATTTATTTATAATTTGATTGATTTAAAGATATATGTATTTGTATAATCAAAATGTTCTAGAATAAATACTAAAAAATTCCATATGCCTATATAAAATGTAAATAAAATCTTTGCTATAGCAAGCTTATGCATTTTCCTCATCTTGAGTAGCAGCTACTCACGAAGGGGAAAATGTCATAAGCTTGCTATAGCAAAGATTTTATTTATATTTTATATAGGCATATGGAATTTTTTAGTATTTATTCTAAAACAATTTGATTATTATATTTGTTTTGTTTAATATTATACATATTTGTATGTATATATTGGACTATTTCCATCATCTAATATTAAGTACTGAATGTCTAGAAAAAAATTAACTTTATTTAAATTTTCCAATTGCCTTCACACAGATTAGTATATGCAGAACATTTCAAGTGGTATTATTCTCCTTTCTTCTTCATGTGTTGTGGGATTGACCAGTGACAGTACGAGCATGGGAATGGAATCTGGATCCTTAGATTCTTGAATATTGAATTTTAAGGTAACACTCTTAACCAAATTTTTCTAAAGACATTCAATATTTAATAACAGATGATGGAAATAGACCAATATATAAATACAACTGAAATATCACCATCCCAAACCTTTAGGCAAACACACATATATATATAATATGCAAAACCATAAAACAATACAATAGTAGATAAAATCCAAAATTTTTACCAAAATCCTTACACAACCATGGTTTCAGGATTTTGTCTAGTATTATATCGTTTTATGGTTTTGCATTTTATTTATTACTAGTTTTGGTTTTATATATATCTTTCTTGTATTATTTACTTCTATAAACTTCATTATTGTTTTAATTTTATAATATTATACAATACAAAATGTGAAAAGGAATATAAAATTTAGGTTTTATTAAAATGTAGGACTATCAGCCATTTTGATTACAGACTCATGGGAGTATCAATGTGTGCAAATATGTATACATATATGTAATACAGAGAACATACCAAATGGATAGAGATTTTAAATATTTGCTCATACCGCACTTATCAATTAAGAGCTTGTTTGAGCTATTGGTACATTCTCTGTATTACATTTTTGGATACAAGCTTATAAAAGTAATGTCACGTTATATATGACTTGCTTTTTTGATTAGTATACATATATGGTAAGATTTTTTTTTTTAAATGATTATGTTCAGTTCATAATACATACTTACTTTTATATTTTGCATAGTTTCTCACTACATGTGAACATGTTATAATGACAGCTGGATTAGAACTAATTATCAGTCCAGAACCTCTGTCACTACCGATTTTTATATGTACCACTTGATTCAGTAATCTTGATATTTTGTTATCAATATCTGAAATATATATTTTAAAAATTTATATTCTGAATTTCACACATTTTAATTTTCAAAAATAGCTGTAATTACAATTTATTAAAAAAGAAAAAAAAAGATAAAATATTAATTTGTGCATAAAAAATAATTTTTAAAAAATATATATCATTCATCAACTGTTTCTGCGCATGTGGCCTAATTTTCTAAGAAGCAGGCATTTTGGTTACAAAAAGTATTTTAAAAATGATGCTGTTATAAAGCAATAATAAAACACTTGTCAACAACAATGGTAGTTTTGCACTTCTTACTAATAAATAGAAATGTCTCCTGGGTCAAACATGAGAAATATTCAAAAAACATAAAAAATAAGTATTGTTTTTTGTTTTTGTTTTTTTTTTATTTCCTTAAATAAATTTCCGAGTTTTACAATTTTTTCATTCTTTGAATTAATTTAAAAATTAATTTTAGTAATAAATTTGTTAAAAAATAAATGTATTTGTTCAAAAATATCATTCAAATTGATAATTGTGTATATGAAAATTAAATTATACAAGATTGGCCTAGCTTTAATTATAGAATATAGGCATATAATGGTTAAACTGTTCTTTAGTTTACAAATATTCTTTTCAATATATAAACACTCCTATACTGCTTTAATAATTTCCTCTTCATAAATTGACAACAACATATTTGGAGCCACACGGTGAACCCTTAAGTCATCTTGGCTGCATTTCTTAACAATTACATTAACAAGTGGCAATGAGATTTTTATCTAAAAGCTGTAATGTATTTATTATAAATTTTTAGTACAGTAATTAATTTCTTTTACAATTAATGCTTTTTCAACAATCGTTAATGACGCTTTTCAGTCGAATCATACAACTTTTTTTATATCACTTGATTCCGTTAACATTACCGTTGTTAATTTTTTATTTATCCAATAACATTAATAAACTCAAATGATGAAGATATCATAAATTCATCCTACAGCATTGCAAGATATGTTGGTAAATTATTACAAAATAAGATGACATTATGGTTATTTGATGCAAAGAGTTACATGGTCCAAATGACAAGGAAAAAGTCAATAAGGATTACTGAAATGATTAATTCAAAAGAGATTAATTACTATGCTAAAAGTATATAATAGAAGCATGAAAGCTTATAGATGAAAATACCAATGTTATTTATAGAGATAATTGCTATAAAATGTACCTACGAAATTTGTTTTCCAATAATGTAACTATATTTGTCAATTTATGAAGAGGAAAATATAAAAGAATGAAAAAAATTTATATCACTGCATATGTTAGATATAAATAATGTGATTCAGTGTACAAATATATATATATAAACTAAGGGAAAATTTAAATAAACTAAATAATTTGAAATGGACAATGATGATAGATAAAAAACCAATAACGTACTTAGACATGATTGTAAGCAGATTTGATAATCATCAAATAATTTCAAATTACCATATAAATAAAATCTATTGAAAAAATAGGATATGTTGAATCATTACACTTATAACGGAATTTGCTGTTTTCCATATATATATCATCCATATATATAATCATTTGTAAGATTGCGTGTATGTATATAACGCTACACGTATATGCGTAATTGTTAAAAAAAATATTTATTTTTAAAGTATTTCGAAAACTATACTCCTATTTCTCACCCAACCTATTTATGAGTGTTAATTTATGACCTCAAGCGCCAATCTTATATTACTATAAGAATTATGCTGGGAAAGCTGGAATACCAATATGGAAATGCCCTTGACTAGCTCTACTCAAGGCGGGTGATTGACAAATCAAAGGAAATTTACGGGGGGGGGGGGACTATACTAAAATACGTTTGATATACTATTCTAAATTCTTTGTACTTTTATAAAAACAGACCTAAATAAACAATACCAATAAACATACATTTCATTTTTAAAATTTTGTACAATATTTTATTTATATCCTGCTTAAATATTATTTGATTTTGTGCTCTTTATTTACTAAGAAAAACGCATGCATATACACACTGCTTAGATATGTATAAAATCATATGAATAAGACATATATCAGGTTCATACCAGTAAGAAAAATCATTTCTTTTTCTTTGATTCTTTCCTTTTTAAATGTTTATGCATATCGTTCATGATAAGAAAGTTTGTAAAGAAAGTTTGTGAAAAATTAAAAAAAACAGACGCTATCTGGAACACTAATTAGCATATTGTTGAATGTGCACATACCTGAATTGCTTTTCTTCCCTGGGGAAAATGATGGATTATCAAAAGTAAAAAAAATTTCATTCATTTTGATTCCTTTTTATAGCACTTGATATCATGGCGATGAAATTTGATTATTTATTCCGACTGTCCTATATTCTTGCTTGTTGATGCCATTCCTTTTTTGAATTTAATTTCGACTTCGGAGCAATTAGTTTCTATCTTCGACGGTTATCCTTCTTGCAGCCACCTTCGGACCTTCATGGGGTGGGATTGCACTGCCCAGCATGTTTACACTTTCTTAAGCCCTTGCAGCACTCTTTACAAAAGTCAGCAATAGAATAAACTTTTTTAGCAAGTTTTGCCCCTCAAAAATCCAGATTCTTTTTTAACAAAAGCTTTTTGCACCTCACAATCTAATTTCGTTCTCCTTTTGTTTTCATCGAAATTCCTTTGAATCCAAACTTAAATCTCCGTAATTAAATTCTTTAGATATCGATCAAGTTCTTTTTGCTATCTTTTTTTCAATTAACTTCTCCAAAATGAAATTGAAAAGCTTCCATCTTGAAAAATAAAACATTTCCGTATCTGCATTTATACTTTTTACTTTTTTTTTTTTCATATTATTCTATCCAGCAAAAATATATATACACCTGGGTCTCTTTTTATGCGGACTTAATTAACACGATTTTGAAGTTACGCGATTCCATGTTTCACCGGAAGTCGAGCTCCGATAATGTGCTATTACTTTAAATAATAAATTTCACGCACTTACTTTATATTGAAAGTAATAGCACATTATTGGAATTCGACTTTCATCTTAGTAATTTCAATATTTTCAGTGCTTTATAATAGTAAGATTTTATGCAATAATGGAATTAAAATCATGATTCCTACATTTTATGTATACACACATTAAATTTTACAAGATTATAATGTAAATTTGTTCGAACATTGTGCGCGTTAATTTTGCATTTTAAATCACATTCTGTTTTTGCTTTTTTAAAAAGAACATAATCAATTATTAATCATTTAGTGTCCACAAGTTTATTTTTAAAAGGTCAGTAATAGCAGTGGGTACAGCAAACTTGACAATTAAAATCTGATTTTTAATTGTAATTAACAATTTAAAAATTACTTACTGCGACTTGAAATTAATGTGAAATTTGATTATTAAACGGAATTGAAAATTAAAGACAAAAATAAGAATTTAATTTTTAGTTGTTAGTTTCATAAACAATTAATAAAATCATCGTCTCAAAGATTAATTACTAATTACATTGTTACCAGAAAACCAGTTACAACATGAGTGTGAAGTTGGCGCTAGTTGTGTGCAAACGAACGTATTTTTCGGTAAATAGCTATAATAATTAAAATGTGTATAAAAAAATGTAAATTACTGTACTATAAATTATGCATAAAAATATATTACTTCGAATAAAATTAAATATTATAGTTAAAAAAAGTTTGTCTTGTATCAATTTTTTTCAAATTTGAAATTTTTTATTAGTCATATTTTATTTCATTTTTTTTTTTTGCGCGAATTTTAAAGTAATTTTACGTTAGTGCTTTGCTTTTACGTGAATTTTGAAAAATCACAGACCGCATCCCCCCTTTTTCAATGTAAGTTACGTCTATTTTTGCGCGATTTCGTTTGCGCGTTTTCTGAGGAACCTATCTATCGCGTAAAACGAGACTCAGGTGTACACGCGTTTCCATAAAACAAAGAGCACACATCTTCTGTTTATATTAACCTTTTTTAATCCCTATCTAGTTATAAATATAAATATTAAAAAGAAATAAATTCCATTAATTGGGCTATATTGACGCATATATAGCAAAGTTTACTTTTGAAACAGGGATTGAACTCAGCCCTGTTTCACACTATAAACAAAAAATGACTGCAGAATAGTTTGCTATTAAGTGAAGCAAGATCCTTTGATTCTTCAGAGGCTTTAAAGGACTGAAACAAGATAATCAATGTCTACTTCACATGTTTTTGTTGATGCAGTTGTTATTACTATGCAATTATTCACAAGTCAATGAACCAGATGAGCTTCTCACCAACATGCCTCAACCAGAATTGTGAACTTATTAGCTTTTTACCCTTAAGTTTAAGACCAAGATGCACCATGATCTTTTCTCCTTAGTTGTATGATAATCAGTTGTGTTCCTGTGAAGGCAAATTGAATGTTTACCATGACATTTTTTTATACATAGATATTTACAATCATAATAGACAAAGTAAATTATGGTCCTTATTCTCAGGAGGCTGTAAAATAGCCAACCAAGGCAATAGTTGGTCACTGAAGGAAGAAAATGATAAGAATTTCCTGATTTTGGATCCAGGCTGAAATTTGATGACCTATTATTTGGATACTTATAATTATAGATCACTTTTAATTGAAGGAAGATTGCATAAATTGGAAGAATAATGGCCTAATATTAATGAGGTATTATTGGACTATGTGAAGTTTAGAAGAAAAGTTAAAAAGACATTTCATTTGAAAAAGTGAACATGAACTTTATTATAAAGACCCAAACATAATTATAAATTGGCAAGGAATACCATTAAAAAAAATCTCAAAGATGTAAAACACCATCTTGATAGTGAAAGGAAAATTGTTTCTGAAATAAACAGAGAGAACTATTATTAAAAAGAGAGATGACATTATGAAATATGTGGAAAAGTTCTGTAAAGAATTATAATGTAATGAAGAAAAAAACAAAATATTCCCTACAGTTATTCTGTTGTCTGAACAGCCCAGCACTTTAAATGAATAAATACGATGTGCGATTAAATCTATCAAGAAGAAAAAAACTACAAGAAATAATTGTAGACATCTTAAAAGAAGCAAATAAAGAAATAGAAAAATTGTTGTCCAAATTATTTATCAAATGTCTAAATGATAAAGCTGTATCAGATGATTCAAAGAATACAATAACAATATTGATTGTTAAAAAAGGTGATAAAAAAGATATTAACAAAATTTTTACCAAGATAATTACAATTCATCTACAGTGAATTTTAGATTTTAGCTAATCAAAAGAATGAGCTGGATTTAAGCAGTGTAATGAGAGAAGGTAGAGAAAAGGCCAATGAATATGAATGGTCTTTATACTTTAGATTTGTAAACTATGAAAAGGTAATTGATTCTATAATCATCAAGATATAGATAACTATGAGATATTATCATATTCTGAAGAATATTTATCCAAATGCCACAGCAGTGATTACATTGCATGGAATTACCAAAAAGATTAATGAGACAACAGAACGATTCCATATCTCAAAAAAATTTTACAGAAGTTTTACAAAAAATGTTTTCTGGATTAATTAAAAGAGGAAGTTAAAGAAGTGAAAATAAATGGAGATTATTAAAATCATCTGCATTTTTCAAATGATGTGATTCCTGATGCAAATAATATTTCAGTTTTAGGAAATGCTGCAAGAGATAAAAATAAAAAAGTAGGACTAAAGATAAAAAGACTAAAATAGTGTTCAATGGATTTTCTAACAAGATAAAAAAATAAAGATTTAAAATCATGAATTAGAAAAATTTAACAACTACAAATATCTTGGATTGTTAATACAGATGAAAACATAATGGATAAAATTAATCATACAATTAAACATAGATAGAGTGCTTTTGATAGAAATAATTTAATATTAAAATAAATATGTCCCTATGTTTGAAAAGGAAAGTTTAAATAGATGTATTTTACCAATTCTTATTTATGGACCTGAGACAAAACATTTAACAGAAGAGCATTAAAGAGACTTCAGACCACTCATTGAAATATAGAGAAATATATGTAGGAGTAACAAGAACAGATTGAAAATGAAATACATGGATGAGAGAATTTAAAAGATATCATTGATATCATTAAAAAACTAAACTACAATGAAACTGGGTTGGACATATTGCTAAAAGAGATAATAGATGAATGAAGTTTTAAATTAGATCTGAAAAGATTGTGAGAATTTAAAAGGGACTACATGTGAGAAGAATGAAAGAAATAAGGAAGTTTGCTGGTGTGTTGTGGAGAAGAAAAATTATGAATTGGAAAAAATGGATTAAAATTAGAGAGACCTTCATCTAGAAGTAAATAGATAAGGAGTGAAAATGATGATGATACACAAAAAAATGTCAATAGAACGTGATATTGAATGAATAAAAAAATTATAAGAAGTTTTAAATGGAATTCAAGGAATGGTAATAAATAAGAATAAAAATGAGATTTCAATATCACACAATGCAACAGTAATAATTAATAGAGAAAATATATGTGTTCTAAGCATTATAATGTTGCATATAGCATATCACTTAATATAAATAGATTAATTAATAATACTAAAGACAGAATTAATAAAGAACAAAACTCTAATAAAATGATTTGTTTTTGTGGTTCATCATATATTGGAGAATCATTATATTCACTGAAAAAGTGATTTAAACATCATTAATATCTACGATAGAGTACACACCTTCTGTCTGATGACCAAAAACTAACTTGTCATAGATTTTCTGTTCTTCTATGAAGAAAAAAAAATTGTAAAAATTCATGAAGTATAGAGTCTAATATAAAATAATATATTAACATTGTATGCAATTGAAAAAAGATTGTGCTGAAATGAAAACTTGCTTATTTATTATTTAATATTTTAAAGGTCACATTGTATCATAATTTAGTTGTGTATTACATTATATTTGAAGTGTGACAATTTAATCCCCGAAATGCACCTTTATAAAATATACATGTGGAAGTGCACAATAGTGGTTACTGTCACTTTCAAAGTAGTCCCCTTGTGCATCCATACACTGATTAAAACAGTGTTCCCATTTGTGGAAGCCTAACTGGAATTCATTTTCAGGAATACAGTTAGGCAGTTGTCTCGCATTCTGGATATTAGTTATAGTATAAAATCTTTGTCTTTTCGCAGTTTTTAATTTTGGAAATAACCAAACATCACAGCAAGATAAGTCAGGTGAATAGGCAGGATGGCTAGTTGTGTAATTGATTTTTTGGTCAAAGAGTCTCCCACAATGAGCATACTATGGCTTGGTGCATTGTTATGATGAAAGATTCATGTTAGGCCACAATTCAAATCTTTTTCTTCCAAAAGAATCTCATAATCTCTGAAGTACTTTTAAGTAATATTATTAGTTGATTGTTTGTCCCTGTTCAATAAATTCCTGGTGAACTACTCCTTTGTGATCAAACAAATACACCAGTATGGTCTTATACTGTGAGTGTGACGTGCCTTTTTAGGATGTGGTGAATCTGGGGATTTTCATTGCATGCACTGACATTTTGTTTCTGGGTCATACTGGAAGTGTTAAATTTCACCATCCATAATTACTCTCGGAAGCAAGTGCATATTTAAAGAAAGATCAGTTGCAAATATCAAACTAATGCTATTTCTGTTCATCCATCAAGATCCAAGGCAAAAATTTTTGCAGAAATCTTTCTCATGCCCAATTCTTTGTTTAAAATTAGCCTGATTCTAAATTAATCTGCAATTCTTCAACTATCAATATCACACTTAGTCATCTGTCGGACTGTATTGCATCTCACACTTTGGCTGTCTGCCTCTGGAATTATCCATCATATCTTCTCACCCATCTTTGAACCCCTTATGCCAATCAAACACACATTATTTTTTCATAGCATCTTCATCATATGCCATTTGCAACAGTTGTAATGTTTCAAAAGCACCTTTGCCGATTTTCACACAAAATTTGATATTAATATGTAGCTCAAAATTTCGATTACTCATTTTTACACCAAAACATACACATGGATAACAATTAGTTCTATATTCTTAAAATTTACACACGTTAGCTTAAACATGTTCAAACATGAATACTCAGTGATTTTGATATAATAGTTCATAAGTGATAGCACAAAGTCTTCTGGGAATTAAATTGTCATAACTCATATACATATAGAGAGACATATATTAAAATGAAGATTTTCATCAGCAAAAACTATATAGTTTTCAGGATCTTATATGTGATTGATAGTAATTATTATCATAGTATTGATCTTTCAAGTAAATTTTATATACTGACTATATATAGCAATTTTATTGAGATAATAACGTGATGCAACCGAAATATTAAACAATCATAAAAGCAAAAACCAGAATATATATATATATGCATTAAGGCTGCTATTTCCTGCTCTTTTAATGCAAAACTACCTTAATATATTCTTAAAAATGGTACTACATCTGAAAATGTGAAAACGCATAATAATAAAAGCTAGCAAAAACAAAACAAATGTATTAAAAAGTACTGTGAAATATAGCCAGATAACAGTAATAATAAATAAGACCATTCTACCTTGGTTATCCAATTCTTTAGGTAAGGATTTAGGTAGACTTTGGATGTTAAAAGATTCTTTTAGTGAACTCATTATTTCATGCATATCACAGGCTAGTGAAAAACCTAGTAATTCTCTATTTTTCCAACATAAACCTGCTATAACCAATGCTCTCAAATGCCTATGGGAAAAAAAATTGAATATTTATATATTATATAATTTATGTATATTCTATAAAATATTTGAACAAAATAAGTAATATCTGTAATATCTTTAGCATTATGACCAAAAGCATCAAAAATTACTTACATTCTGTACAAATTTATCTATTTCTCATTTAGTCTTCATGTAAATGCAAAGCTCTCATTCTTATGTGCAGCACAATAGTATTTGTACTTCATGGATATGCTAAAATATTACAATCTGAAAAATGATAATAATGTTTGAAACGCAAAATGTGTGACACAAATGAAATTTGACCCTTCACAATACTCGGATATACTTCAGTTGTGTTGTGTCGATATAAAAGTAAAGATTGACAGGGGAATAATAAGACACGATTGCAAAAAACCATAATTTCACTACTATATTTCATAATTGAAAAAAGGGTCTGGATGATAAGATTTCTTATGACAACTACCAAAGCAAACAATTGGGAAAATATAAATAAAGATTCATCTGACAGTATGATATGCTTCCAATCATTCACTCCCTAAGTCTTATGCTTTTGATATTATCACTTTCAATTATAGAATTCACATTAAAAATCAGCAGTTTAAAAGGGCAGCTTTGCCGTAAATGTTTTGCTCATTAAGCTCCTGCATTTTTATTGTAGACAATAAAGTGTTCAAAGGTGTGGTGATTTTCTGTAGTAATTTATAACTGCTGTGGTGCACTTTTTTTCATGACAATATTCGGCAATCTCTCAGATCTCTCATTATTAACCATTACTTTTTTTTCATATGTCATAGCATCGGCCATGACGTGAACCCACAACCGTCTGCAATCAACTACTTGCTTGCAAGGTGGCTGCGATGACCTCTCGGCTAATAACGCTTGAAGATACAGATTTGTTCTAGCATGATTTGTTTTCTCACCATTAAAGAATGCATTTATCTTGCAATACAAGCAACTTATGTTAAATATAATCCCTTTAAAATTTGAATAGGTCTAAAAATTCTTCTATGCTTCTAATATTAATGCCAACTTATGAAAGATACTCCATAAATCTCTTTAGGATTCTATCTGTAAAGGCAGAAATGTTACATTGGTACATATTACATATTTGGGCTGCTTGATGTCAAAAACACATAATATATTCGATGTACCAGTCATTTTGTCCAACAATTACATATGGTAAAAAATCCTTGAAAAACACACTGTCTAGCGATGATGAAAGAAAAAACATTAGTCAATAAAATGGATTGAATATAGATTATAAAAGATTTTATGATTTCCTTTCTTACTTTACATCTAGCTAAAAATAGTAGATATCTAAACAAATAAATCTATAAAAAGCATAAGATCTTTAAATAATCCATTGCTGGGCAAAAGTCTATCCCACAGCTCATCAAATAATAACATTTAAGAAAGAGATATCACTCATCACAATGCCAAATGCAATGTAATGAGATTTTAATAACTCCTTATTTTATCTCTAGCCAAAAATAGCCAGATGCCTATTACTGTCCATTAATTAGATGGATATTGGAGTTAACTAATCTACAACGAGAACTCAAATTTTTATCTCACCTCAATGTGAAGCATATATTATATAGGTGTATGTTGCTATAAAACTATCTAACCTGACTAATAAGATTTTAGTGCATCTCATTGCCATGCCTCTGGCCTGGGTTCAAATGCACCAAGTAAACTTGAAATTTTTTTAACATGTTTGCATTTGTCTTTCAAATAGGTGATCCATAGTTCAACCCTGCTAATCATCCAATATTGTTTAGTAAATGAAAATTTAGTTATTCTTAGATTGAGAATTGAAACTGTTTAAGTCATCACTTTGCAGCAATTGGCCAGATTACTCTTTCTTTCACTGTTCCATTGTGAGGGATTTTTGAAAAAACCTTTAAAATTGCAATATAGGCTACTTAAATTATGTTTTATTAATAAACATATCTTTGACTAAATCACAAAAATAGTTCTGAAGAAGCTAAGTGAAAATTGTGAAGATTATATTCTTGAATTTCATCATCAGTTGATGAAAAACCTAAAGTAGAACAAATAACTAACCATTACTCTTTTTATATCATGATAAACGGTTTGTACTGTGTTAAACAACTATCTAGATCCTACTAAGTCAAAACTTTAACTGCCTGGAAAATACTAAAGTACACACATACACGAAGAGTATGTGAGACCTGTATAAAATATTTAATAGAGCATGAAAAATAAGACCATTAAAAAAAAACTGCATGAATATCTTATATTGTTTCATTAAAAAAAAAATTACTACTTGAAATTTGCAGTGCCATATATATGTAAGATAGAGTACAAACTTTATTGATGATCTTCAAAATATTAAAGAAAAAACAAAACAATCTTTATTCTCCATGAATTTATGTCATCATGGAATTCGGATGATTGGTAAATTGATCAAAAATTTAAAGCTACATTTTTATTATTTTATAGCAAACAGTTATTAAAAACCTATCAGTACAGCATTAATTGCAAGCCTTGTTTTCTGGTATTCAAATCAAGGGTCTAACAAGTGCCAGGATAGTTTTAGTCATGAAAAAGATATAAAAAGGTTACCCTTTACATGACTGATGTATCAAAAAATGACCTCATTGAGAAAATAAAATATGTAATGCATCAATAACTAGAAAAATCTGGGTGTTAGTTTTTTAAAGCCATTTTTGAAATTCATATACCTCAAAAAACAATATGATTTGAGATGCTGAAAATAAATAAAAAAACTAATATTCAATCAGGTATTAGGTCATTAGTAAAAGTATTACAGATTGTAAAAAATATATATAAATTAATTACTAGATCTCATACTAATATGAAAGTTTACGGTTCAAATTATGGCCCATCTAATTTATTGCGCAGTATATTAATGTACTGTATAAACAAAATAACTTTTGGCATTTCCAATTTCAGTGCACCCATCATATATGCATACTACTGACATCATACTTAGCTGCTTAAACATAAACACAGATATAAACCAACTGCACTAATTTTAAATAAATCATTACAGTATAATTACTTTTCACATACTTCTTTATAAAAGACTAAGTTGTACCATAAAAATTTCTTGATTTCATTATCCTTCCTCCTAGCTTATGTACCTGAAGATGCTTTTATCTCCTGGTATCTAGTCAAGATATCCTGGTATCTTCATACTGAAATTATTCTCTCACCTTACAATCTTTTCAGATTAGATCCATTTAATTTCTTCCATTTTTATAATTTCATTAATAACTCTTTGGATTCATTTATTTTTCTATCCTCCTTTGCTAAACCAATCATTCTATTTACTATATTCTATTGTGTTACTTGCTATCTAGGCTTCATTTTTGAAATCAAAGTCCAATAACTTAGATTAATTAAAACACTTTTTTTTTTTTAAATATAAAAGTCTAGTTACTAAGCCTGTCCAATGTTTCCACATAGTATTTTGATTTTATTTACTTCTTAATTTTATTTTCTTTAGCTGATACCAGTTGAACTAGATAAACATCCATTATAACAACCTATAGGTTAAATCATTTGAACTAAATTTTTCTTAAGCTTGTCATATCAAATAGGGTAAATTTAATTAATAAATTCTTAATCACAAGTTATTATATATGATGACATTATTTATATATTAAAGTAATAGTTTTAACAAGGCTGTAAACCTTAGCAATGAGCGTCTGAAAAAATCGTCTTTAAAAACACATGCTTACGCTATTTAGAAAAAAAGATAATTTTCAAAATTGCTACTTATGATATGATCTGACTTTTTCCAATTGGGTATTTTAATAATTGTAAAGGCACAGAAACTAACTTTGGAGAAGTCAAATTTTTTTAGTGTACTTTTCTAGTTTATTTAAGTAAAACCAAAATCGAAAGGTTATTCTCTTAAGAACTAATATTATATTCAAGCATTCAAAGTAACAGGATGAGTTTTGATTCAAGAACCTTTAACTCACCACTCTGTCACTCTACCACAATACTCAATTTACAAAGAATAAATGTTTTTTTGTTGTTTTTTTAATAATATGACTTAATGATATTTTTTTAATTTTATTATATCATTACAAGCTTTTCACGACTAATAACAAAGAAATTTCATAATAAATAGTCTATTATTTATATAGAACAGACTGTGTATATAGTATTATAAAGAAGGAACAAACCTCCAATCATGCACTTTTACGAATTTACATGCATTCACCTGTGAACATCAGTTTAAAAAACATAAGTGTTCGCTTATTCTTAGAGTTATCTATATATAAGCTAATCTTTCCTTACCATGCTGAAATCATGGCTTCAATCTTATATGTACCTGAGTTATAAATTATTAATTAAATTGTACAAACCAATGCTCATGGGCAAGTGCATGTAAATTTGTAAAAGTATACGACTGGAAGTTGCACTATATAAATAATAGATTATTTATTATGGTAAATTCAAAATTTACCATGTATTTCTAATTGCAGGTGGTTAAAAATAAGATTCTATCTCTCTCCTACTATAGAACGAATAGGTTTGTATAATTCAATTAATAATTTATAATTTGGGCACACAATAGATAGAAGCCCTGATTTCAGCATGGTGGGCAAAGGTTGGCTTATATATAGATAAGCTCTAAGCATGGGCATACCCATGCTTTTCAAACTGATGCTCATGGGTGAGTGCATGCAAATTTGTAACAATTTCATAGAAAGTGAATTTTCAAATAGCTTCATTTATATCAACTGGTCAAATATTGAAAATGTTATCATATTAGTATTATATTTTTTGATATCACATATCATAAAAATGGAATACACCATGGATCAACTTAAGATTTTTTTTCTTTTTACAGATATAACTCTAGAAATTTAATAAGAATTATCTGCCAGAAAATTGGTCACTTTTAGAAGACTATGGAAAACATATCAAACTTGTCAGTTTAAAAAATTTAAATTGTGGATTTCTGATTATTTGATGAATCAGTATCCAAAACTTCTAAACTATTTGATATTTCAAAATCAACATTTCATTCCATAAAGATGAAAGTCTTGTGTAGTTTAATCAATGGTGGTTACAATCTTGAAAGCAAAAGGTATTTGAATCAAAGCTCAACCTGTCATTTCTGATACTCAAATAACACATGAACTTCAAGTAAATAATAATTTGATTATTTTTCTCTTATAAAAAGGAGAATCAAACCTGACAAAACCAACTATTGTTTAAAATCAAGGTATTCTGAGAACAATCACCAGATAATATAAAAGATTGTATTATCAAATTTATCATTTCCTTTATTTTGCTGTAATATCTTATATAAATACAATTTATCCATTACTTCTAACACTCTTTAACAAAAAACTTTTATTGACCTATATTCATGAACAATCTTACGTTTTGACTGTCCTGCAGTCTTCTTCAGAGCTACTTTTATTTTTAATTTTTTTAAAAGAAAAAAAAAAATCTTTTATTGACAATCTATATTCATGCACAGTCTTATGTTTCAACTGTCCTGCAGTCTTCTTCAGAGATACTTCTATTTTAATTTTTTTAAAAGTGAAAAAAAAAAGTTTTTTTTTTTTTTTACTTTTAAAAAAATTAAAATGAAAGTGGCTCTGAAGAAGACTGCAGAACAGTCAAAATTTAAGATTGTGTATGAATATAACTCAATGAAAGATTTTTGCTAAAAAATGTTTGAAGTAATGGAAAAATTGTATTAAAGATTGTAGCCAAAAATCTCAATAAAATTACTGGAATTGCAAATAATTCCTTTTAAGTGTTATTTATATTAAAAACACTTATAAATATGTGATCATTTCAGTACAAATATTATAACACAAAAACTGTAGTGTTAATAAAATAGGAATTAGATAATAGTCCTAGATAATATGTCATATAGCCAGATGAATCATTGTTTAAAATCAAAATAGAATAACTATCATGATTTGGGTATTCATATTATGGAATTCTTTTATATCAATCATTATTTGTCATAAATGCATCACAACTATTAAATATTTGAGCATTTTGAAATACTAGATTTATGTAATGGTACAAACCCTGCAATAACATTGATATTGTCCATAATCAGATATAATCAGACAATACATAAACGTGACTGTCATGATCATAATGTTATACATCTTCCATAAACTCTCAATTACCTGATTTAAAAAAATATTGACCTGTGTAGTTAGTGCAATGGCAAAGTAGTGTACTCTAGAAAATCTAAAGGTCTATAAATCACAGTTCAATCTATCACAACATATAACCTTCTGATTGACAAATTATTCAATACACTTTTAATTTAACTATTATTCAACTTTTGTACTGGTTAGATTATAATATTTCCAAGATCAATATGGATCTGAATTCTAGATGTTGTGTATTGGGGATGAATATATTAAGTATTATATCATGAAACTATTCAAAATCACATGGAGAAGTCATTAACATTAATGCTAATGAATCAATTATGATATTGTCACTATTGCTATTTGATTAAAAAAAACAAACAAATATCCTCAACAACCTGTAAAGTGCACTAATCATCATCATCATCATCACTTCTACTACTACGAGAAAAAAAATTAAAAAATCAGTTTTATTAGTTTATAAAGCTGTTCAATATTGTTTCAGTCTTTTGCATTACTTACATTAAAATTTATATTTGGATTAGGAATTAAGGGATTATCACTAACCTAATAAGCAATTACTAGTAATCATTTATGTGTTTGTCTGAAATGGATGGTGTCAAAGATGTAAAGTGCAGGAATTTTTACACCTGTAATAATTTGATATTGATCAAAAATGAACAAATAATGAAAGTGAAAGAGGTGGGACCTTGGATAAATAAAAAGTGCTGGTTCGCCAAGAAAGGCATCTCGGGGATCATTTATCTTTTCAAGATGTCCTTATTCATATGCTTTAAGAATATGGGATAGAAAAAAAAGTTTAAATTATATTCACAAAAAAACAAAAATTTAAGGTCTATAAAAATGAGCCCAAAACTTATCTGCACTCTTGCTGTGGAATTTATTTTAATCAACTTTCAGAAAAGACAAATACATAACTTTTTGATGTAATCTCCTTTTTTTTCAATACACTTTGTCCATCTGTCAACAAGCTTTCATATTCCCTTATTAAAAATTATTTTAGGCTGAGATAAATCCACAAATGCAGTGTTAATCTTCAATTCTCTCGGGGCTTCTTCCAAAAGACGAACCAGGTAATAGTCCAATAAGACAAGCTCAGGACTATAGGGGAGATGTTTCAATATTTTCAAAACAAAATTTCTGGAGGGTTTCGATAGTACGGGTACTGATATATATATATGTGTATGTGTATTGTCATGTTATATATAGAGCTGGCAAAACAAACTCTTAACAAGCTTTGTAGAATACTCCCAACCTTATTAAGAGTTTGTTTTGCGAGCTCTATATATAACATTTGTAAACACAAGCTTATTAAATTAGGTCATGTGACATCTGACTTGATTTGTGTGTGTGTGTGTGTGCATTGTCATGCAATAGCACACCTTGAATGCAATTCTTTGCACTTTGTCTAAATTTTAGACTTCAGCTCTTCAATAAAGATCTTATTACTGTAATGTACATTGTGAATGATGAACCTTTTTCCTGATAATATCCCAATACTGGCCTCCGGAATGTGGATAATTTTTGGCTCATTACAACAAACAATGCCCTTGTAGAGCTGTCATCTGTATTTTGACTGAATATTCGGCTTCAGCTCATCAGTAAGCATCTCCCTGTAATGAACACTTTTGATTGTTGAAGTTTTTTTCTGATAATACTCCAATACTGAATCTTGGAGTGCAGATAACTTTTTGACATAATTCTGATATCTTTTTCCTATGACAAGAAATCTTTTAATTTTTTCTTTCTTTTTTTTATCTTTGACATCTAAATGTTCTCAAAGAACATACAAAACAAAGCTTCACATATTTACAAAAATATAAGTACATTAATCTTATATACAAAATCAAATAATAAATATGCATATATATAAACTTACTTTAATAATAATATACATATATATAATTTACAATATTATAACAATTAAAGCTTTCAGCTGTGTTTTACGGATTTAAAGCATAATTTTAATATAAATACCATATTTACAGTTTCGTTTTATAAAAAGCAATTACTTCTCAATTCCTGGTTAAATATTGAAACAATTTTATATATAGAGGGCAACAGTGGTGAATCATATTACAACAGACACCACACACACACACACATGTATAAAATATTAAATAAACTTACCAGTCTGAATCAAATGTTTTTACATAAAGTGCACCACCTTCACATCCTGGTATGCACCTTGCATCGGTCATGATCAGAACATTATTAACTCCAGCAACATGACTAATGATTCCTTTACTGGTACTATTCATGAATATTGATGGTGAAAGATTACCAAATGGTGTACCAACTAAATAAGCTTCAGAACTCTTAGCAATTTTCATCTGCCTATCTTCTGAAATTAAATTATTTACTTCATTATTTAATTTTAAAGACTTCACACTGTGAAAATTCAAACTGATGTTTACTTTTGGTAAATTAAAAAATTTAGGAAACCAAGATTTAGAGTTTCTTGTATAATTCCAAGAATCAGATTCTACTGGAGAAACACATTTTTGAACAAAACAATTTGCTGAACAATTTTCTAACTTGAGTAATAAAAATTTAGAAATTAACAAGTCATCAATGTACATTTCATCACTGCTACACATTCCAGTCTCAACTTTCCACCCATTTTCCTTTGACATCAACTCTTGGAAACATTTTCCCAGTCTGTCACTATGCCATATACATAAAGGATGTGCTGTAACATATTTCAGTTTACAACTGTCTAATATATTTTTTTGGGGAGTACAGTTTAAAACAGATGTAACAACACTCTGGCTTTTATTATTTGGCAAATCCTGTAAATTTTCCAATATGCACCAAGAATGAAAAATTTGGTAGTCATCCTTAAAATGTATAAATTTTTGTTTTGCTAAAGCATTTAGAAAAGCCGTTGCACTTTCATCAATTAAAAATGGGGAAAGCAAAGAAGCAACTGTTAATACATAGGCATCATTTTTTCCAATAACCACACCACTACAAGAAACAGTTTTATCCAAGCATTGATTTAATGAAATCTCCACAACACAAGTCCTTGAATACATTTGTAAGTAGAGGAAATAGCAATTAAAAAATATCTAAAACAATGCAATATTTCAGATATATTTATGTATATAAATATATAATAAATAGTGCTATATAGTACTATAACTACTAAGAAATACAGATTGCATGTTAATTGATAATATTGAAACTGAACCTCTAGCTTAAAACAATTAAACAAGTCCTATTCTATTATTAGATGCTTAAACCACTGGCTTATTTGAGGATAATGGTTCCACTTGAAATGCCACTAAGTAAAAAAGGACTGGCATAATTTTTTAAACTAGAGATTGTTTGCAATATTTTCAACTGAGCTACTTATGTATATATCAACAGCAGTAGCATCCATTTCTGAGCATAACCATTCCAATTCTAAGATGAGAAATAAAAAGAGATAAAAAAAGGAGAAGGTGGAGAAAAAGTAAAAGGAAGATAGTGAGGGGTAGGAGAACAAAAGAGGAGAGAAAGAATGACAAGGAGTAGGAAGAAAGATAAGAATAAAGAGAAAAAAACAGGAGAGCTGAAGAAAAAGGACAAGAAAAAGGAAGAGGAGCAGAAGTAGGGAGATGAGTAGAAAGAGTAATAAAAATGAGAAGAGTTGAAGAAAGAGAAGAGTAGGAAAATATGAGCATAAGGGGAAAAAAAGGAGAAAGAGGAATAAGAAGAGTAGAAGGTATAAGAAAAAGGAAGAAGAGAAGATGAAAAGGAAGAACATTCTTTTAACCAAGAAATTTAAAAATACTACACAGTGAAAGTTTATTTTCACGCTTTTGTACATTACAAAATACATCCTTTTTATAATAGTTTAGTTTTCAATTCAAAAATGAAATACTTTGTTGATGTAAACTTTAAGTGAACATATGCACAACTAATTTTAACTTAAATACACAAAGATAATAGGCAGAATCTCATTTTATAACCTCCGTAAATAATAATAAAAGTCAAATAATTGTAAACATTTATGGAACCCAGCACCAAACATTTATATAATCATGGCCTATTTCTTTGGGCTGTCAAATATAGGCACTCACTTTTACTGTCAAACAAGCTAAGAATAAAATGGATACCATTTATTCTTGTAGCCTTAGATTTTTTAGTAAGATTTGGTTTTCTGACAAATGCTGGAACAAAAGGTAAATATGAAATTTTAAACCAGATATAAATGCATTATTAATTGTAATTTATAATTAAATATACAAAGATAATAAACCGAATTTCATTTTATAATCACATCTGTAAATAATAAATAAAATTCAATAGCGAACTCTTTTATTCTTCCTATTCTTATGCCATCTAGTGTAAGCTTTCTAGATGACATATGAATAGAAATAATAAAAGAATGTGCTAATGGGTAGCAACTTGTATTGTTGATCGTGTGACTATTATGGGTTTTGTACCAATTCTGGTCAAAAAATCAAAATATCTAATGTTATTAAAAAACTAGATAATAAATAGAAACTAAATTGAGTTCATAACCATGCAAGTATATAAGCTTTGATTGAAAATATTAAAAAGGTTTTTCAATTTGGGCTGCTGCCTTATTCGTATAGCAAAAAGTAAAAAAAAATGGAAGTTAGAGAAAAGATCGAAAAAGCTCTTCCACTGATGAAAGTCTGAAGTTAGAAATTAGTCAGGGTTATTGGATAGGATTGTACTGGCTAAAGATTTATTAATCACTACCATATGGTATATATTGATTACTAAAACTTACACTAAATGGTGTAAGAGTAGGAGAAAAAATGTTCACTAATGACTAGCAATGTGTAACTTGAGATCCGATGATGTATTTGTGATCATGTGATATATTATTGGTTTATAGCAATTATGTCTAGTTATAAAAAAAAATTAAGTTCCTCCCAATATATAGAAACTGAAATGGTTTCAGAATCCAAATAACTATGCAAGCAAATGGATATGGATTGAAAAAATTAAAAAATTTTTCAATTTACACTGGTAGCTTGATAGTATAACAAAAAGTAAAAAATGGCTGATAGAGGAAAGATGCATTGGATCCAAAAGATTTAAGTGCAATGTTAAAAAAAAAATCCTCACTGATGAAAGCCATAAGCTAGAAATTAGTCTGAGGATAAATGGATAGGAGAGCAGAAGGATTTCTTAAGCACTACCATCCAGTACCATGAATTACTAAAGCTTGCACTAGATGTCATAAGAGTAGAGAGAATAAAAGAATTTGCTAATGAATTGCAATGTATAATCTGGAAGCAGGTGATGTATTGATAGTTGTGTGAAACGAAATTCAAATAATAGTAACTATTTAACATATATATGCCATTACTATTGCAATGATTAAATATTGATAACATTGACCTATTAATAGAAAAAACATATTTCAAATACATAAAAATATATTATATAATAGAGGCAAGAATTAGACTGCTAAAATAACATGATAAATATTCAGCATGCACTGAAATATGCTTTGTCACAGTTAAAATTTTCTAGCATGATTTATTTTCTGATGCTGTTTAGTCAAGACAAAAATATTAAAATTATGCATGCTGAATTAAAATCATAATTTCAAATTTTATTTAATACTTTAAATGGCCAAATTTGTCATAGAACAAACATCACACATCTAATATACAAATGGATTGAACAAGATAGAATACATGCATGGATATGTTATAATTAAAATATGTTGATTAAATCAGCTATTGAGGATTACTATTATTTGTAGTAATATATTAAATTATTTAATCGATAATCCAATGTCAAAGTGAAAAGATATTAAATAAAATTGTGCAATTATAAAAATCAAGACTTCAGATGTAAATGCATGTGTATACACAATGCTAGCAAATAACATGCACTGATAAAATATATAAATTTCAATGAGTAAATAAAATGCATACAAGGAAAAACATAAAATTTTGATCTAAGGCAAATAATTAATACATCTTACAAGTGTAATATATATTAAAGCTACAACCTTAAAACTACACACCTGAAAAAATGACAGTAGGGACCTCTTGTCTTTTAAATAAATCTTGTGTTAAAGATTTGCAGAGGTCCCTAGTGTCGTTTTTTCAGGTGCGTAGTTTTAAGGTTGTAGCCTTAATATATATTACTTAAAAGTAACGAATATGCACTTTATAAATATAATTATTACAATCTTATAGGTGTGTATTAGCTTATAATTATAAAAGGGTTATACATGCAAAATAATTATGAATGCTTAGATAACAGTACAACATGCTTGATATCTGGTGACAAAATCATTATACAAACAATCAGCTGTGAAATACCTTATATGTACAATGATTGAATTACATGAGTATACTTAAATTGAACGTTTTCATAATCGGTCTCTCTTGTATAAGTTCACAGTGATTGAATTGAAATAATTTAACAATCAGTTCAGTGTGATGTTAACAAAAAATAATTTATAATTTCATATCCAGCTATACATACAATTACAACACAAAAAAATTATACAAATATTAATAACAATTTTTTTTTGTAGTAAATCTTATGAAAATAAATGATAAAATTATGACATCAGAGATTTCTACGTCATTTCTTGATAGGTGTCTTCTGCAGAATTTACAGAAATTGTTGTGACTATATTTTTAGGTTTTGAACACTTTCAGGAATTTCATAATTCTAGAAATTTTCCATGAAATCTTAATAGCCATCTATATTGAATTTGTACTTGAAAATTTCATTAAAATGTGGGCAATTATTTCTTCAGCTTCCTTTATTCCAGTAATTAGGCTTCAAAATATTGAGAAATTATAATGTATTGCTTCTTGAATATGATTATAACCTGCTTTTAAATAATTAGTCTATTAGACACTTCTTCAAATACCTTGCTTTTTCTACAGATCTTTGCCAAGGAAGTCTGATGAATTAATGATTTTCTAGAAAATTTACACTTTTAAAACTTTTCCGATAATCATCAACTTTTTTTTCCATGTAGATCCTTTTGCTTTTCAAGAATTTGATATGATTGAATAGATCATAGCTTTTATGTTTAGCTTCTAGCACATTTGAAAGAAAAATTGTTTAAAATTTCAGTATTAATGTCAAATCATTAATAGCCAATCTAAGTAGTGTTTATTTGTATAAAAATATTTATGCAGTGTTGAATAAATGTGTCATAACAGTTAAATTGATCTTAAATTATAAGCAGACTATCTTAAAGCCCTAAAACTTTCCCTGCCTTAATAATACCAATACCATGTTGCTCATATTTTAGAAAATTCAATTTAGTTCTTTTTTGACTGATGAAAATTAATATATATTTTATCACTAAAAATTTTAGAATTTAGAAAGATTTATTTGCTTTATTTCTTTTGTAGAATCATAAGTAATATTTACTAAGGCTGTAACCTCAAGAATGTGCAAAATGCGATAGTAGGGACCTCTACAGGTCTTAACCACAGGCTTACGTTTTGGAAGAATCATCTAAAACAAGTTGGTGGCAGTGGTTTAAACAATGTTATATTAATATGATTGGAAACTGTTTTGTAATTCCCATGCTCACTATAAATTTTCTCTCAAGTGTAACATTAATATCTCTACAATGAAATTCAACTAAACTTTTTTTATTTAACTTGCCATCATTGAAAAGCATACTGTTTCTGCATTTGATTTTTTCACTTCAACTAGAATGAAGAATATTGTTGGTAGTGTGAATAAATTCTCAAATTTTTTAAAAAAGTATGATGACTGGTTCGCAGGATATTGTCGATAATCAAATATATTTTCAACCTTATTCCAATTATTTACAAAATATTTTTTTTTCTAATACATTTAACTGTGAAACTATTATTTTCATTGAACTTTTATAAGATTGTAATCCTAATCCCATATCCAATCCATTTTAAATTTGTAACTCAATCTCTCCTTTTATGCCAATAAATAGTGCATATCATTATTTCAGGCTATAAATTGTATTAAGTAGTCTACAAGTAGTCATTAAATATTTTTTGTTCATTATATTTTTTTTACTTTTGATGTGGAATCCTGCAATTAAGTTATTAAATTTCTGAACACAAATATCATGGGCTTTTAATAAAAAATGTTTTTTTTTTTTCCATTAGAGAAGCTATTATACATACTTCTTTATTTTTCACTATACTTTAATTTGAAATTCATTCTTTTGAACTTTTAAACATTTTTTCCTTTTATAATCATACAAAGAACAATAATCCTAACTCAAATATTTGTTTAAAATCACCAGTTCATTATATTTTTCTTTAAATTTTTTGTATTGTTGCACAGACCAGCATTCAGGAAGAATATTTTCATTGACAGAGTTGTTACTGTTTTTTATTTCAATTATTGATGTGTTGTTTTCCTGAAGTGGGAGTTTATGAGTCTGACTAATTTGAAACATCTCAAGTCCTATTGGAAGATTCCAATTTAGTTTTTTTTTGGGGGGGGGGATCTATCAACAATACTACTTTTTTAATTACTTTAAACGTTATTGGCATCAGCATGGGATTTTGGCTTTCCATCATCAGATTTTTAATAGAATGGATGGCTGAAGAGTTGGAGGTTGGAGTAGATTGAAGCCTTTCCAGTAAAGTATGAAGATTTGCTATCTTAATATAAACTGAGTACTGATTATATATGTGCGTGGGAGATGATAATCTAGACCAACTGATGAGTGCTGGCTTAGCATGAAATACGTATATTGGTGATTATTTATCTTTTCTACATGTGTGTGGGTGTGTGGTCATGTGTATCAGTAGTAAGAGATAATGTGGATAGTTGAAGAGTGCTTGAAAGTCTCTGTTCAAATCCCCTATACTTAAACATTATTGCAAAAATGAATAAAATTAATAATGATGATGCATTTTATAATATTAAGAATGCATGCAAAAATAAATTGAAATTATTGTTTACTAGCAAAATTTTCAAGCAAAAATGAAAAAGATATAATAAACATCAATAATTTAGGATGCAATCGCTAACGCAAATCCTACTGAACAAGAAAATTAAATTTACGAATAATGAGATCTATTGCCACAAAATTTAAAATGCAGATTAAAAAATGATTTATCAAAACACAGAGAAATCAGTAAGAAGAACTTTTCATGTAACATTTGAAATTGATTTAATGGAGGCTAAATAAAAAACAATATTTATAATAACAATTGATGAAGATTCAGGATAAAATAATAAAGTTGTTACTTCCTAAGGAAAGGAGATAAATAAAAATGAATCAAAATAAGATGTTGAATTGAGTGCAAGAGGAGAGGTAAACATGACAAAGTATCTCTCTAAGATAAAGTAGTATACACTAAGATGAACTAAAGTGTTAAGGTCACTAAAGCTAATATAATTAAATGACTAAAAAAATCATTTCAAAGACAGTGACAAGTATTCTGGAGGTTACAAAACCATATAGAGAATAAAATGATTATGAATATCAACAGTAACAGCAGCTAATAGTTTGTAGCAATAGATAAAATCGGAAATAGTAAATAATAAACTAAATAAGATATAAACAGGATATTATATGCAAAGTATTGTGAAAATTATACAATCAAAGAGTACAAAGATCAAAAGTTGTATATAATGAAGCGATCAGTGTTTATGCACACCCAGAGCTTCATGATAGTTGTTTAAAAGTAAAATATATCTAGATGTGGTAGATCAAATAGCTAATCTTTATTTTTTTGTTAAAAAATAATATACAAATGCATGTGTATGGGATATTGAATGAGAGGGCTCATGTGCATATATTGTTTGGTTGAAATACATTTTTTTTTTAGTTATATATTTGGAAAGGAAAATATATATTTTCTTTTGTCTTATATGTTTTTCCTAAAAGACAAAGAAAAATGGAAAATATAAGTTGACTCATTCTTTCTTTGCAAATAACATTTTTATGATTCTATTTTATTTTTTTAAACATTCGGGAAAGATATAGTTGCATGGAAATGCTAATTATTTCTCATCTTTAAAGGCAGTTAAAAATTTTCATACCTTAATTTAATCTTAATAGGATTTTTCTAACTAGTTTAAATTAAAAATCAGTCAACCGGTCTATTTTTGTTTCTAACAAAGGTTGAATCTGAAAGCAGTTATGATATGTGTGATAAAAAAAGAAAATTAAGAGTAAACAAAAACTAGACATAATTTTGGTTGTGCTGAGTAAAAGTTTTTTTTGTTTAAAGTTACAGGCTTATAAATACTGGGTTGTTTTTCTAGACAGAGAGTAAAAAAGTCAAAAAGTAAAAAGTCAAAAGAGTAAAGAAAAAGTTTTAAGAGTCAAAGTGAAAAAAATCACTCTCTCTAATAGACATTGAACATAAGCTGATGTCAAATAATCATCATGACTTCTGAGTAGATATTTTTATCCTTTCCCTTGGGGGAAATCTCTAGAAAGTGCATCTGTGGGAAGAAAAGAAATCTATTGATTCCATGCTGCTGCCGCTCAGAAAATGGAGAACCAATTTTGAATCCAGCCTGTCCTGTCCAGTAAAGCCAAAGGTCGGTCCTGAAATAAGTGTGAACCCGTAAGACAGTTGCATCATCAAAGTGACTCAAGCATTGCAAGTATGAACTCTTAATCCTTCAAGATAAAATAATTAAAATGCCTTCTATAAATAAAAACTCTAGAATATCTAAATTTAAAAATTCTGAGATTTATAGCTGCTCAGTAAAAGACTATCTTAAAAGAAGGGGATGTGTTTCAAAAGATAGTGATATATATATGAGTGTTTTAATTTTTTTTTTTATTATTTTTAACAAGTCAATCTATGTTATAAATATATTTCTACTTATTAATGGTAAAAAAAAAAAAAGATTTTAATGTCTAATTTTAAATGGAACAAAAATACTATAAAGTTTATAAATACAGCTTTTATTATTCATTTTGAGATATGCCACGTATGCTTTTCATTAGTTATAAAAATCTATACTTTATTGATTAATCTTATTTATGCCAACCCAGCCAAGTATGGGACAAATGATATTTTTACTATTAAACCAATTTATGCATAAATTTGTTTGTTTATCTCAAATCTTAAATGGGAGAAGGTGATTATTTTATAATTTTAAAGTAACAAAGTCAAACTTGAATTTTTTAAATCATTTTTCCAATTCTTGCTATGAAAAATGTCATTTATTTTTTTAAAAAAGAGAGAAAATCAGATATCTGAATTAAAATTCACCATCTACTCGTATATACCTTGTTAATAGAAATTAAGAATATAAATGAGTGTTAAAATCATTATCTATTTAATTTAGATTTGATTAAGATTCTTTATGACAGTTAAATGAGATAATGTATATATGTGTTTGTGTGTTAAAAAAAGGTAATATATATATATGTGTGTGTGTTTATTCATGTGTTGAAAAAAGATAATAATAATCATACTTCTTTTCCTTGGATATAAAATGGGCAATAATACTTATTATAAAAGTATGTGTTCATCTCACTATATATATATTTAATGACGCATACATTCGGGGGAAAAGTATTATCTCAGCAGTAGTATTTTTTTTGACTCTTTAGCAATTTACGATGATAATTTTGTAGTTAAGCTCATGGGCATTTTTAAGCCTATAAAATATGGTTATCTTAAATTTTCCCATTATTACTTGTTATTAAATTTTAAATACAGGCTTAGGAAAATATCTATACAGATATGAGTTAATGCTTTTTATGGGCAAATATATCAGTGTTGCTTAGTAGAATGATCTGTGCCTATAAGACTTTTAATAATGAATATATGTCGAGTAATGCTATGCGAGCTGCCAGACAGATTTTTACCGGTCCTGGATACAGCCATGTTTTTGAGACGATAAATGGATACTCTATGACAATAGGGATTCAAAGCCCATGCTCCAGTTCCTACACAAGACATGCCGACTGCGAATGTGTTTTCATAGGAACTTATCTATATATTTTATTACTCGATAAAGGAGATTGGCCCATTTTTGCCAATGCCACTAATAATATAGCTGGCACAAGATTCAAACCCAGATACCACTGTCTTCTGTGATTAGATTTCTTGATCGTGCCTGTTAGTAATGCTGTGTGGGATAGATAAACCATATTTATCATATAACTGTTAATAATAAAGGGAGCTAGAATTATGCTTTGGTCCATAACTCCTGCTGGGAATACTAAAAGTAAATATAATAATAAAAAAATATATACTTAGCTTTCCCTATATATGTGAACATGCACATAAATTTGTTATATATATATTTCTGGCCTCTAACTTAATATAACCAGGTATTGTGTTTACTCTTGACAATTGGCATATTAATTTTATAGTGGCATATTTCTTGATCAAATATTATCATTATCAACATAAAAATTTGTTTTATGCTCACACACAAATATAATACTGATATTTACTATTTGTTGTAATTATTATTTCTAGTTCATAACTTCTGTTGTCATTATTGACAGTATGACCTCATTGTAATGCTCACACATCTAATACTGATGTTTAAATATGGTAATTATTATTTCTGGTTCATAACTGTTGTTGTCATTATTGATGTGTGATTTTTGTACATTTATCTTACGGATACACAAATACTGTTACCATAATCAATAGATATTATTTGTAATGCTTACACATGTATAATAACTGATATTTTAATATTATTGTAATTCTTAAATTTTGGTTCATATGTAATGCCCATACATGGATCATAATAAGATCCAAACATTCTTATTGTTATTTCTAGCTTTTACTGAAGTTGTGTTAATAAATCATGTATATCTATACAGTTGTCATGTCATTCCCTGGTTCATCACATCCATCCAACTATATCCACACTTAATTAAATAATCTATGTATATATTCAAAACCTATGAAATATTTAAAATAATATTCTGAGCTGTATCAAAGTATTAGGTTCTGATGGGGCTGGTGAGTATCTTAGATTAATTTAATAATTCTAGTGCATGACAGGCTGAGTTTGAATCATAGAGTCCTTGTTTTACCCTGACCACCGGGACCGAAGAAAAACGATTGCTATTAGTTACAGCAGAAGTGCTGGTCGGATAGTGGAGGTTTTGGAGCACTGGCAAATAGGTTAAAGCTTAGTACTGTTCTGCAACTACGATATCCCGAACATGCTGGGTTTGAAGTACTTTTGCTAGGTCTCTGAATGTTGTTGGCTGATCACACAATTCTGACCATTACATGGTTGTATTTTTTTTTCCGGGCTTTCTGACCATTACAATAAGAAGATGAAATTATACAAGATGTACATCAATTAATAAACTACAAGTTCTGGGAGTGATAAGATTACGGATGATATAGTAAATAATTTTCTTTAAGTCAAGTAAAATATACATGGAAGAAATTAATTTCATAAGTTGCATATTAGGATGTAGCAACTAATGCATTAATTAGTCACAGAAAAATAGATCATAGTAATACTAATAGAAAGATAATATTGGAAATAAATAAGGTGTATTTAATTATGACATAAAGATGCAGTATATCAATCTTGGCTCTATTTTTAATAGCAGAGCCAAATATTAAATCAATGTTATATATCTGTATCATGAATTTTCAAAAGATAATTGACTATATTGATTTAAAATTAAGGTTTTAAAATTATATGGAATCCAGATTAATTCATTTGTTAATGCTATGTTAATAGTGGCATAAAGCAAATAGCAAGTATATGTAATGAGATTGAAATATAGTCTATTACAACAAGAATGATCATGTTGACCTCAGTGAAGAGAATGAATGACCTTTGCATCAAATAATGCAAATGTAAAAAAAAACCGGAAATGACAGGTATGTATGTTAATAGAACAAAACAAATTCTGACATTAAAATCAATGTATTTAAAGGAAATATATAAATATTTAAACAATCATGTATAGAACATACCGTGTTTCCCTGAAAATAAAACAGGGTCTTATATTCATTTTTGCTACAAAAAACACCGTAGAGCTTATTTTCAGGGGATGTCTTATTTTTTCGCCTACAAAAGTCTACATTTATTCAAGTACTTCTTTTCTTTACAAAAAACTGTAAGCCCAGAAGCCCTCCACAATTCCTCATTTGTATATGCCAAAATAGCTCTTTTTGCACTCATCTTATATAGGGATAAAAATATTACTCTGTTTAAATTTACCATTAAATTAAGTGTTATCTGAAGATTTACAAGACAAGAGTGGTTAACAAAAATGATTGCAGTTAATGATTTGTCCATATAACAGCAACAAAAAAATGCAGGCGCAAAAATTCAGAAAAAGTTTCTGTATTTCACATGTATACATTAAGTATGTCCATTACAACATGTGGCGTAATGAATTACAAAGATTCACATATGACATATCCATATCTATTCTTTATCAAATAGTGCACATTATAAATACTTTCCAAATTACTCGTAATAGCTCTTCTTGGATATTCTCTTCAAAAACTTTTCTTTAGAAGAAAAACTGATGATTTAACTTATGGTAAACTTTGATTATTAAAATCACTTCTGTTATTTAAAATCTTTTAGGAGGAAAAAAAATGTTTAAGAAATCAAACTGATTTTTCTTCTATCTTGAATATTTAAAAGCTACTATGATGAAATTCTAAAACTAAATCAAGCATTCCAAATTTAAGTATTAAATAAAATAAGTACCTTAAAAACATAAATGAAATTATAAATTGTTCAATATACGGTATTGTGGTAGATAAAATTTTAAAAGTTTAATAAATCATTCATAAATAAGTAGAATTATGTTTGTCGAAAATGGTGGAGGAAAATATATAAGTATCATATAATTTATATTACCATTTATTTAAAGCATTTATATCAATAATAGTTTATTTATACATTCATTGCTTTATAATTCAATGTCTACTATGTGTTTCAATGGGCAAACAAAAGCTACCTATCTGACTGATGATCTTAAAACAACGACTTAAATTTGGAATAAGGTTTATATTATGAGTATCCTAAAAAATCATGCTAAGGGTTAATTTCTTGTTAGGTCTTATTTTCAAGGAAACACAGTAATATAACTGTCAGAAAATTAAAATCCAACTCCAATTGCTAGTTTGGTATGGATAGGCATTATTTATCCTGGTGAGTTTCAAATCTGTATTTATGTGCATTATTTGTCATTAGCATTGAATTTCATTTAGGTTTTTACTTTATGGTCATCATATTGAACACTTACCTAATAATCAATCTTAATTAAGTTGAGCTTAAACTGTTCCAAAAATTAATAGAGTAAAACTAAAAGATCCTTAATTGTAAAAGTCTTTAATGAAGCCTGATAGAAGATAGGATTAATAATAAACCAATAAAAAAAAGAAAAAGTATAAATAGATAGAAATGTTATATCTCAAGACACTTTGTAGTCATTATTCATATATAAAACATGAATATCTCAAGTTATCTAAAATAATTTATGAGTTATAGTGGTTAGCAGATCCATTTCCTATTCCACTGACTTGGAGTTTGAATCTTGGCTTAAGATTTTTTTTTACCCACGTAGTCAGTTCTGAGAAAAAGTTTTTTGATTCCACTTTTTTTTTAATTGCACGATTAAAAATAAAAAATAAAAATGGTATGAGGATCGTAAGGATAATTTTTCTTTCATAAAAGCACTGGTTGTTACATTTTAAGTACGGCAAAACATATTAAATCTCCATCATGTACCAAAACAACTTTTTGAAATGTGGGATTTAGCGTATAATTATTTAGGAGCCTTAAGTGAGAATACTATGTAGCATGTGGTCAGATCTACGAATACACTATGCGCAATACTTTCAAAGAGCTGCTACCTCATTATTATACCCTAAGAATCATCTCTCTTTTTAGGTTTCTTGAAAAATGCATTAATTAGTCTATTGCAAAACGCCTACATTTATTTCAAACTTACGAGTTAGAGTTATTTATATTATTAATCAAATAAAAACACTATATCTGTTGCCATAATTAAACATAAAATATATAAAAATTAACTATAATACATATATGACAAATCAATAAGTAGCGAATAGCAGGCTCTACCTGTTTGATATAAAACTTTACAATTAAAAATATAAATTTAACCATTCATAAATAACCTCCGGATATTTTTTAAAACTTCCGCAAATTTTATTCCGCCGGAATTTTTCTTTTTTAGTCATGATATTATTAAGTTTCTACGTAAAAATGCCATAGAAGTTTGAAACATTATTTCTTTAAAAATGTATTATCAAATGATATATATATTATCACAGTTAAATTTGTAAATAGTTCAAAAACTATTTTTATTCTATTTAACTCAATATATTAAAAACTAACATTATTTACAAATATTTTATTTTAATTACTTTAAAACTTTAATTAATTCATATTCTATTTTCCAATAATAAGAAAAGTTAAAACATTCTTCATCCTGAATATAATTGAGGTTAAAATGAATACAAAATTAATGTTCATTGTTTTCAATTGCAATAACTGATTAACTTTAATATGCTTAGATATTATAAGTATTTTATTTGTAAGTCATTATTATAATGACCAGTAAAAAAAGACTTATGTTTTAATTAAAGCTTCCAACTGCAGTTTAACAAAATAAATCTTTTAGACAAATGAGGTATAATTTATTAAATGTGTCTCATAATTTAATGGACAGTTTAGAAGATTTGCAACATTTTATTTGCTACAGTGAGATAAAAATAATCATCATTATAAATAATTATTTTGTTTTGCAGTACTGTTGATTATGTTTTTATTATCATCATTAACACATTAATAAGGACTGTTATATTTATAACGGCAGTATTGTCAGAATAATGATCCAATTATTCAGTAACAACACCCAATTCAATAAATAGCTGTTAAAATATTTATTATAAATATGCATAATGATTAAATATATACAATAGTTTATATACAAAAATTTGCCTCCATTATTGATGGAAAATTACAAAAGTTTAATTATTGTTGAATAACTAGTGCTGGAGAAGGAATGCTGAGAATATTGCTTTGAACCCTTACCCTTGTTTTGTTTGCCAGTGTGATCATATTTATAGCTAGCAGCTTTCTGCTCTAGGCTTATCTGGCATTTGTCTACTGTTGTTTGCTTTGTTTGATTACTCTCTTAAATGGATTTCTAATATGTAGTTAGATTCCCTTCCTTAGTGAAAACAATTGGATTCACTGATCTAGTTTTCAAATTGGCCTGTTTATTTAATTTGACTATTTATTTTCTTTCATTGTTATTTTTTTGGTCAGCTATATTGTATGTTCAATCTGATCTTGAAAAAGTTCATTATTTGACAGAAAGATTATGATGAGTTAATAACATTATCTTTTCCTGGTAAAAGTTAGCTTTGATGTTCATACTCCTAAAGATAACTTGGTGAAAGTCTAGGTCATTTTCATACTTTATCTTTTGTCACGTTTGTATTATCAAATCAAGTTTCATCATCAGGTTTGTTTTCATCATCATGTCATTTTAAAATCTGGTCTGGCTTCGTTATCAGGTCAAAGTTGTGCATTTGATTTTAGCTGATCTCTGTGCCTGTGATGATGATGCTCATATAATGTTTGAACAATGACTGTTTGTAAACCTTTTGTTTTTATAATTGTTTCTGGAACCATTTGATGGTGTCCTTGAATATATGGCATAATACTCAAATGTCTAACTGCATTTCAGAAATGTTATTTTTGTTACTATGATCATAGCCCTTAAATAGAAGTTCAGCTGGGATTTTGCCTATAACAGTGCTAACAGACTTCTAATTACCAGGTATTCCAAGGACTTATTATTATGGTAAAATAGTGAGCTGATCACTTGTTCTATATTTTTGCTGGCTCAAAATTGTTTGAATAAACTTGTTATGAATGTTGCCTTATTGATAATATCAACACTATACATTTAGATAAACCATGAGTAGCAATGGATGATATAGCATGGAATGATGATATTTCAATCACTTCCAGTCATTTGAAATATGCATTTAAGTTCATTAACATATTTTAAGTTTCATATCATGTAATGGTAAGTAGGTTTAAACTCACACATTAGATAAGTGTAGTCTTAAATAAAAAAAAATGGGTATACTTATACTTTTGTCTTATTGATACTGCAAATAAATTTGTTCAAGAAAAAGTGTATTTTATCTCTGTAATTAATAAAAATTTTGATCTTTTAGAATTTAAATAGGAAAATATGGATTTTACAGAATTACTGGAAATATGTTTAATATTTTTCCATATAGTGTTATAAAAGATGTTGATCAAACAAATAAGATAAAATTAGGAAAATAGTTTCCTATTAGTTTTCTTTTTTTTTTCCTCATATGTCATAGCATCAGCCGGGAAGTGAACCCGCTACCCTGGAACAACTGCTTGTAAAGCAGCTGTCGCTGACCTCTCAACCACCAATGCTTGACTTTCTATTAGTTTTCCTGTGTTAAATTTCCAGAAATAAAATTTTTTAAATCTTTACTTCAGATGTATTCCATCATAAATTATCAGTCTCTCATAAAGAATATATCATTCTAACTTCAAAAGACAAAAATATATAAAATAAACAAAGATAGAGGGATTAAGAATAAAAAGTTAAAGATTAATTTTGTAATGATGAGTAAGTATATTACTTAGATCACGATTATAAAATCATTTCAGAATGAAGGTCTCTCAAAGCTTAATCCAGTTTCTTCAATCTATCAAATCTTTTCTTCACATTATGCAGCAAATTTCCTTATTTTATTAATTCATCAATCATGACCTCTTTCTAGTTTTTTTATAATTTCTTGGTATCCAATTTACAAACTTTAAACAGTTTATTTGTTATCATCTTAAGTAGTATAAGTCCAAACTCGTTCTTCCCAATCTCTTAATTCATTCAATAATGTCAATGACAGATGCTTGATATATTGGCCACATATTTCTTTTCACTCCCTTTTATTCCCAAATGTCATTTTCCATACATCAATGGATGATCTGAAGTTTTTGTAAACTTTTCTGCAAAAACTGGTATGATACATTAATAACAAATCTTTTTTTTAACATATAGGCATATTTTTTTTTAATATTAAGTCATTTATATGAAAAGTACTTCATCTAATTTCAATCCTATTTGTATTTATTATGTTCTCAGTTTTATTAGTAATCTGACTAATGTATTTGTAGTCATTAACTTCTTTAATGCAGTTATTAAATTTTTTGTTGTTTCTTTTCTATGAAAATCCATTAAACATTTCTTTAATTCTTTTCAATACTACTTTACTTTTTTCATTTGGTAACTTTTATAGCAATTCCTGAAGATCTGTAGCATTATTTATAAACATAACTAAATCATGTGCAAACTCTAGATTAAAATAAACAATCTAAAACTATTTTTATTCTTCTACTTTCAAATTTTAATTATATAAAATGTTTATTGTAAGATTTTGGAAATATAAATCACTAAAATACAAAATTTTATGACTGTTAACTATGTTTGTATCATAGAGCAATATATCTACTGATGTTACATTTTGATAAATATTCTTCAGAATATGGTATTCTGAGTCTATATCTTGATGGTCCAAAATTTAATCACAATCAAAATGCTCATAGAATTAAATTATCCAAAAGCATGACTGTCTCATCTGTGTGGTAGTCTTACCTGCAAATCATTACATTGATAATAATGGATAAATTCTGCCTGTTGAAATCTGAAAATATTATATTATAAAAATGGATCCATTTAATTGTATACATTATCCTGGAAATCTGTGTTAATAAAAAAAAAATTATAATAGAAATTTGAATATATGAAAGGAAAAATTAATAGAACTTTTTTTAAAAAAAGATTGTTTAGACACAACAATGGAAGCCAATATGAAAAAAAAAAACACAAAATTTAACTACTAAGAAGGATAATAAATAAATCTATGGTTAAAGGGTCTTTTAATGTGCACATCACATCTAAATTTATAGATATATTTTTTAAAAACAATAATAATAATGAATTATTGTTAGTATGTATTTTTCCTCACTATCTTATTGTCCCTCCAAAATGTAATTGTATAAAACTGAAAAAGTTTTATACAGAAAGAAAAGTAGGTTTTAGCTAATTCAATTTTTTTATCATTGTGAAATATTGTTTTACAATTTTAATCCTTGAAAAGAAAATAATTCTGTTTAAAGTGAAGGATAATTAACTGAATAAATAAGAGTGAATAAGTTAATATTACTTGCTATATTTTGTTGATAAAAATGTATTTAACTTGGAATTGTTATATATTTTTTCAATTTTCTTAATTAATTTATTAGTTAATTTATTGAATAGTTGTTAAAAAATAAGTGTTAATGTCTCTATTCCTACAGCTATCAATCTGTTCCATCATTTGGCAGAGTGTGTGATAGGAATTGATTATAGCATAGTCTCTTAGTGATTTTTAAATTATCCCACTAAAACTATTCAAATTAAAATAGAATAAGCTTATGTTTATATTTTCTCTTGTTCACATTCCCAGTCATTAGGTTCTTATGATCTTCAGTTATCTCTATAGCAATAATGGTTAATTTATTTATGTATGGAAATTTATGTTTGTTTTTGAATATCCAGATAGTTCCCTGGATGGCACAAAGGTATCACCTTTAAAGTCCATTCATTGCACTATATTTTTTTTAGATTTAAAATAATTTATAGTGGGCATGTATCCTCATGATATCAAAGTATTGATGATGATTGGCATATATCAAATATCCAGCACTTTTTTATTATATTTAATAGATTAGAACTTAAGGATGTGAATGCAGATAATTGTTGTATAACGTACCATAAATCTGGCATTGACTATTGAATTGCTTTTAAATCCAGTCACAAGGAATGATTGTTGATAAATTAATTATTCCTGTGTAATTCTGGTGATGAAACATATAATTTAGTAGTAGTAGTATAACTATTTATATTTTATTCCAGTGCTGACTCTCTACTTTTATTTGCTGTATTTATTTCATTAAATGTTCATTCTCATGCTCCTTATATATTTCTTTCTTTTATATTTTATCATTTTATATGTATTCATTTATATTTGCTTATTGTTTTTGAATATTCAATGGGGATGATAATATTCCATTTTCCACATGATATCTCTTCATTTCATACTATTACAAATAACATCCAACATGGTATATAACATCTACATGATAAAAAGATAGATGTTATTATTACAAGTAGAGAATATGAGGCATTTCAAATAAAAACTGGTATTAAACAAGGATGGGAACTAGTTCCAACAGTATTTCAATTTTTCTGGCATCTTTTAAACTGTTTGTAGGCACTTAATGAATCAAGAACCAAGATGCAATATAGATTTAATGGTGAAAATTTTAATTTGAATCAATTACAAGTAAAAATTAAAACTTCAACTTTTGGATCTGGATTAACAACATGCTGATTGTTGTGTTACGTTTACCAATTTAAAGGACAGTCTGTAGAATATACTTAATATTTTAAATGCAGCATATAAAGATTTTGTTTTAATAATTAATGTTTAAAAAAATATTATCAAGAAGTTTATCATCTAGTGATAGAAGATAAATCTGCAATTTTTGCTTAAATAGTTATCACTTTGAGATTATAAGTTAATTTAAATATAATGGTAATTTTTTAATTAAAAAATTAATTTAGATTTTCAGGTATAGCACAGATTCTAATATGCTGTTTTTACTTTCAACGAGATCATCATAGTGAAATAATTATTTCATCTAAATCAGCTGATATAAAGCTGTTATTTTACATAATTTATTGTGTGGAAGTGTTACTTAGACATCTTATCAAATTTTCATTTAAAAGTGCTTCTAAAATTCTAAAAATATGATGGGAAAATAAAGACCAATCAATATGTTATTTACTTGATGTGATACTATAAATCCACTAACCTAAAATAACATGTTCGTTAAATTGATATGTAAAATTATACAAACAAAATAAGATAATTCTAAAAAATATATATTCTATAGGAAACTTGAACTCACTTTTATGAGAAAAGCAGACCCTATATAAATTATTTTGGAGACATTCTTAATAAATTCAGTGTACTATATTTTTATTAGGCATATAAACATCACGTGATCACCATTTCAATACATGTAGAGAGTTTTGCCTGTTTGAATATTTTTATTAGGAAGATATATCTGAAGCACTGGGATTATTATCTGAAGAGGAATACATTGGAGAGCTATAAGGCACTGAAGACTTTCAGAAAAAAAAAAGTTTGCTACATATGAAGTTGAAAAATAGCACTGCAAAATATGTGGCTGTCTTTATTGTTCGCAGACTGCTTTAAATAATCATCATAAATCTCATCTCTAAAATATTATTTTGTTTTAACTTTTTACCCTTTTTTTCTTGGATCTGGAATGGTCATACTCACTTAAGATTTGCTGCTATGTCTACAGATAATATTTTATAGTTGTTCTTTTAAATATATATATATTAAAATCTCCATAACAGAGTTTACATGCATGACTTTTTAGTACCTGTATATGCATTTTTATTATGTATTTTAAGATGTATAAAAGTCATGCGTAAGAAATTAAAAATCTATTACAAATTTTTTTTTTGTAAAATAAAAATTAACTATTAATAATACAAGTTGCTATAGAAATCAATTGGAAATGAAAAAGAAATTTTGATCGTCTGCTTTTAAACAAATGAAAGGGAATCATTACTTACTTCATTGTGCTATTACTACAAGGTGGAAGTCAAACAAATTTTAATGATTATTTAAGTAAAGATAATGCAGTTTCAGGGTAAGATCTTCAGACTGACTCACCCAATGAACTTTTCATTAATGTCGCTAATTATGAAACTGTAAATAAAAGAATGTCTTAGAAATTAACTTCGATTCTGCTGGTCTATTAATTGCTTTCAGGCACTAAAATATGTGACAATGGTATAAGAAACTTTTCCAATGGAACAGGGGCGGACTAAGGCCTAGGCAACCTATGCACGTGCCTAGGGCCCGTAAAATTTGGGGCCCGAAAATTAGGTTTTTAATTTTTAAATTTTTATAATTAATTTTTATTTTTATTTAACAGAAAAACATGATATTCATAATTATTGCTGAAACGTATCCAAATTATGCCGAATCGTTGATTGATAAAGTCGAAAAGTGTGGACGAGCGTTCCCATGCTTTTGCATCCATGCCCGCGAGTGTCGATGTGTGTAAATACGATCGAGCCTCGCACCTATCGAGCCTTTACTATGCACGTGTTTAAAAAGTCAAACGTAACTATTTAAAATCAGTGTCTCCTGAACATATTGCATCTTATGTGAGTTGTGATTGAAAATTGTGCAATTAAGACTTAAGTACCTAGACTTGATTGCAAATAGATTGTTTTGGATTCATATTTCATAGTTTATATTTTCTAGAATTCCTAAAATAAAAATGTAAGTTTTTATAAAAGTATTACATTATTTAATTAAAATAATATATTATATAAAATACCACAAATTGTGATTTTCTTTGTGATTGTGATATTGAGTAAAAATAAATTTAATTAAAGATTATTTTCTTTTTTTTTTTAGTACTTGGTCTTTAAAATGAGTTCCTATAAACATTTACGTGGAAGTGAAAAAAGAAAATGAAAAGCAGATCGAGATAAAGTGGCAAAACAAATGAAAAGATCGTTGGACAAATTTTTAACTGTAGATGGAGAACAATTACAACAATCGTCATTATTTTCATAAATTTCACCTGCTCAAACTCCAGAAGCATCATTTGTGTCCGAAACTATTCTGCAAAAAGACCAGCAGGAAAAACCAAGCAATTCCGTTTATGAAAATGAAACAAAAGGAGAAAATAAAAATTTAAAATCATCTCAAAGTAATGAAGAAACTAAGAGTTTTGTAAACGATATTGCATTATGGCCAGAATACTTAACAGACGCCATGCGAGAGAATTATATAAAAAATCCACCAAAATCAATAAATGGATCTTTGGAATCATCTTCTATTCGATGCAACAAAGGGTCAAAACAAATCACAAGAAAATTAACTATTGCCTCCTTCTTCAGAACAATTAATAGCGGGGAAAAAGTTAAAAGAGATTGGTGGGCTTATACTGAAACCAACAACTTATTGTACTGTTACGTTTGTAAATTATTTTCCAAGCAAACAACGCTAATGACAAAAGGGACGAATGATTGGAAAAATGTGCATAAAAAATTGTCAGAGCATGAAAACTCCAGTGACCACATTAACTCCATTTTAATTTTTATAACAAGATCTAAAATTACCAGACGCATTGACACTGAACTGGAAAAACAAATTATAAATGAAAAAAAATATTGAAGAGAAATACTTAAACGTGTGGTAGCAACAATCAAATTTATTTCTTCATACTCTTTAGCGTTTTGTGGTAAAAATGAAGTGCTTTTTGTTTAAAATAATGGTAATTATATAGGGGCTTTGGAATATTTATCCGAGTTCGATCCATTTTTGCGGGAACACTTGAAAAAATATGCAAACTGCGGCACCGGTACTATGAACTATTTGTCGTCTACAATATGTGATGAATTTATTTCTATTATATCGAAAGATTTACAACTCACAATAGTGAACGAAATAAAGGAAGCCAAATTTTACTCTCTAATTATTGATTCAACACCTGATATATCTCATGTAGATCAGCTGACCGTCATTATTCGCTATGTTGATAAACAGAGCATAACTCTCCATACAGTATTGCCACCTGTGCTAAACAGAGTAATCAATGGATGCCAGAAGGCTTGTGCATAAAATCCCTATCTAATGCCTACTCATCCAATATCCCCAGACTAGTTTCTGGCTTGTGGCCTTCGTCAGTGAGGAGCTTTGGATCTGAGAGCACTGCATCTAGATCTTAGGATCTAATGCAATCCTCTAGCAACCACCTTTTATCTCTACTTAACTACAAAACTATGAGAATGAAATTGAAAACACAAAAAATATTTTCAATCTAAGCACAATAGCTTTATAGTCATATGGGTCTGAACTCAGTTCAGCACCCATACATTTTGGTGTCTTTGGCTCTTTTATAATCATAGCCACCACTATCCTATTAGGCAGGATTGGTGTTAAACCATTAAGCATCACATGATCACATTTCCTATACTAGCACATTAATTGTTGATAAACAGAGCAAAACTCTCCATACAGTATTGCCACCTGTGCTAAACAGAGTAATCAATGGATGCCAGAAGGCTTGTGCATAAAATTCCTATCTAATGCCTATTCATCCAATATCCCCAGACTAGTTTCTGGCTTGTGGCCTTCGTCAGTGAGGAGCTTTGGATCTGAGAACACTGCATCTAGATCTTAGGATCTAATGCAACCCTCTAGCAACCACCTTTTATCTCTATTTAACTACAAAACTATGAGAATGAAATTGGAAAACACAAAAAATATTTTCAATCTAAGCTCAACACCTTATAGTCATATGGGTCTGAACTCAGTTCAGCACCCATACATTTTTTAGTGGTGGCTATGGTTGTAAAAGAGCCAAAGACACCAAAATGTATGGGTGCTGAACTGAGTTCAGACCTATATGACTATATAAGCTATTGAGCTTAGATTGAAAATATTTTTTGTGTTTTCAATTTCATTCTCATAGTTTTGTAGTTAAGTAGAGATAAAAGGTGGTTGCTAGAGGGTTGCATTAGATCCTAAGATCTAGATGCAGTGTTCTCAGATCCAAAGCTCCTCACTGACGAAGACCACAAGCCAGTAACTAGTCTGGGGATATTGGATGAGTAGGCATTAGATAGGGATTTTATGCACAAGCCTTCTGGCATCCATTAATTACACTGTTTAGCACAGGTAGCAATACTGCATGGAGAGTTTTGCTCTGTTTATCAACAATTAATGTGCTAGTATAGGAAATGTGATCATGTGATATTCGCTATGTTCTTCCAAGTGGTATAAAAGAAAGATTTTTGGGATTTCTACCTATATTTTCTCATACTGGTGAAAACTTGGAGAAAGTTATTTTAGAATTTTTAAATAATATAGATATAGACACGACTAACTGTCGAGGACAGAGTTATGATAATGTGTTTAATATGTCGGGTAAATATAAGGGACTCCAATCCAGAATAAAACAACATATTTTTTCTGCCCATTTTATACCATGCGCAAATCATTCATTAAATTTAATTAGAAACGCTGCTGCCGAAAGTTGCATGGAAATGACCACTTTTTTCAATATCGTTCAGGAATTGTATGTATTTTTTTCAAGTTCTACACATAGGTGGAATGCATTACAAAAATTTTGTAAGAGCAAACAATTGAGTATTAAACCTATTTGTGACACCAGGTGGTCTGCTCGTTCTGATGCTGTGAAATCCTTAAATGAAAATTTTGAAGAAATTGAACATTGTTTACTTATTTTTCCTCAAACAAAGATGAAAAACCATTAACAAGGTCCGAAGCTGCCGATTTACATAAAAAACTTGATACATTTGAGTATGTACTGTTACTTATTATATGGGAAAAGATTTTAGAGAGAATAGATGCTTCAAACAAGATTCTTCAACAAAAAGACGAATCCCTAAATACAGCAGTTTTAATATATGATTCATTGATAGATTTCATACAAACTGTTAGAGATGATTTTGATAATTTAGAAAAAGAAGCAGAAAAGCTTAAAGATATTGCATATACTAATGATAAAAAACGGAAGAAAATACGAAAACTATTTCATGATGAAATACCCAAAACATGAAATAAGATTCAGTGGCAAAGAACATTTTAAAGTTAATATTTTTTTGTTGTATGCGATTCTTTAATTAGCAACGTTAAAAAAAGATCTGAGGGATATAAAACTATTAACAATAAATCCAAAACAATTTTTCATGATAGTGATTTTTCAATAGAGGAATTAAAATGTTATGAACAAGATTTAAACCTAGCAGAACTGAAAAATGAAGTATTACAATTTAAAACTTTTATAAGTAAAGAAAATATTTTTTCGCCTGTATCCATGTGGTCATTTATTCAGGAAAATAACCTTCCAATAAGCAATGCAAGCGGTGAAAGATCATTCTCAATAATGGCCAGAATAAAAAAAAATTTTAAGATCCACATTAGGCCAACAAAAATTAAATAGTTTATCATTACTTTATATAGAAAAAGAGTTATTAAATAATTCTATTAATTATGACAAACTAATTGACGAGTTTGCAGAATTAAAAGTGAGAAAAAAGGCAATATAACTAATCAATCTGGGTATATTTGTTTAAGTATTATTGTTTGTTTTAATAAATTATGTTTGTTTGTTTTGATAAATTATGTTTATTTAATTTTTGTACATGTATATTATTTTTTCCTTTTTTTTCTTGGAATCCGATAATTAAATAGAATTACATACTAATGCTTTAAAACCAAAATACCAAACGCAAAGTATGTATCATGACTGAAAAATAGGCCCGGAATTACAATGTTGCCTAGGACCTGCTTTAGCCTTAGTCCGCCACTGCAATGGAAATATTCTTCTATGACTATATTTATAAATCTGCATAATTTCAACACTCTCAATCACAGGAAACATAACTTCAAGGAAATCAACTACGATTGAAAAAAAAAACCACAAGAAATTAAAATATTAAATATTTCTTGCAAATATTGAAAAATTGAGAATTCTTATAGCCATATGTTTATAAACAAAAGTCAAAGAAACATGAGCTTACTGAAACATAAATACCTAATTGAATAAATTTATTATAAACTTTTTTTAAAATTATGCTCAATCAACAACAATTTTCCTATTACGTATATTCTCAGACAAATACGTAGATGTAAATACGATTTGTTATATTATTTTAATTTATTCATGAATTAAAATTAGAGTTATTCTTAATAATTTTTGTTACTTGTTTATTCCATATTCGAATTCTAAATATATTATTTTACTTTATCTTTTAATAATATTATTAACATGGAGAGGATCGAATGGTCAGGAAACATGGCTGGATCAGCATAAAGGCTTGTTTTTTATGTGCCCAGTTTGATTACTATCCATGACTATTATAAATTAGCCAATTACAAATAAAAATTGTGTAATCACTACCATGTATATGGTCACCCATTAGTTATTCATAATTCCACCAGACTGGTTTAAATCATAAATATCACATGCTTATTATTATTATATATTTATTAACAATTTAGTATTTTGGCTAAGATGGGCAATTACTATTACAATATATATATATAAACCTTGACATATATTTATAATAGTTGTCCTTCATGAAGAGTTTGTATCATATTATTGTAGTTAATCAAGTATAATGGGGTGATGATTCAAGTGTTTGGTATTTCTATCACATCTCATGAGTGAAAATTGTTCACAAAATGCATATATAACAAGTAACAATTATCTTAAACTTTAGTGATAGATGGGTTGCGATACACTGGAGTTGAAATAATAGATGCACTAATAAAAAATAAAATTTTAAAATAAAAAGATTTAAAACATATTTATTTATCTTTACTTAGTTATATGTACATATAAATGTGTTTACTTGTTGAGACATATTTTTTACAAGAAAAATTTTAAATGCTTATTTAGTTGTTGTGTTTTTTCTTGCGTAAGGATAGTAAGAAATCACGCCTGACGAGAAAGTGTAGTAGACATTTGTCTTGAACACAATTGTGGCTATTTTATATTCATGTTTGAAATATAAAATTTAGTGAAGGAAACAATAGATGCTATAGTACTATATCTACATTTAGTTTTCGTTAGCCTGTTATTACATTTATGTGAAAGAAGTAATCTGAAGCAATTCTGCCATTAATAAAAAAATGCTCAGGGAAAAAATCAATACATGTGCTTTTAACTACAGAGATATTTTTAAATCATGAAGAAAATGTGATTTCAGTACATAAATTCATGTTTGAAATGTGATATTTACTGAGGGAAAAAATAAACGCTATAGTACCATATTAGCATTTATTTTTGGTTAGGGTATAATTGAAATTGAAACACTGGCCATTTAGACAGTATACAATTCTCACATTTAAAATCATTTGTTTAATTTACATCAAATCTTAAAAAAAATTATTAAAGCAACCAATTAAAAAACAATGGCTTTTCTGAGACAGTGTATCCAAGATTGTTAATGTTTCAATAACTATTCACAACATTATATAATGTAATATTAAATGAAAGAGATTTTATGTTTTTTAAATATTTTTATTTTAAATCTTGAGATATAATAATTTATAAAAAAAAAAAATAGCTTGTTGCTATTTTCTTGAAGATAACTAATTCTGCTGTATATGAGTAGTCAGCCATTTAGGGGACTACAACAAGTATACATAAATAAAGTACAACAATCCTACAAGTATAGTGACTCTTAGCCATTTATTTAGAATCTGAATAGAATTGTTAATAATATATAATAAGAATTTCTGGTTATTAGACTATTTCAAGGATATATACTGAATATATAAATGATCAATAAAACAGGCCAATTTCTCAGATAATCTGAATTAGATTCCTCTAGTCAATCTGTTTTAGTGATTTTTTTTCACCATAGAGGGAAAAAAAACAATTGTCACAAAACTAATCAACTGTGGCAATTTTTTTATCTCCTGTGAGCACCTGTCAACTGTGTAAAATCTTTTGTCTTAATATGCATGTATGACCTGCAAACAATATAGTTAAATGTTTTATTAAGAATATATATATATAAAATATACAAACCATTATATATATATTATATAGTGTTAACAGTAACTTTCTTTTCATATATATATATCTGATATACCATTTTCCTGATACCATTGATTAGGTATAATGTTTGATTATCATACAACTATTGGATCAAGGGACTTCAGATGCTTTACTAGGTGAGCCTAATACCATCAGCTGTACCATGGTAGCTTTCCTTATGTTTGGTAAATGACACTTCCAGCTATACCATAACAACTTTCCTTGTGTCAATTTTAGTATATAGTAGATTCTGGTTCAACCATATACCTGCCTCATTGTTTTTTTGCAATAAAATTTTGTGCAAACTAGTGTAATATTCATTGTTGCCAAACTCTGCCTACAAATGGACTGCCAACTTATAACCAGATTCGCTTCTTTAATGGTAGCAGTCAGATTCACTGAGAATCTTTACCTATTGACTTATTTACCTATTGACTTATTTCAGTCATTGATTATATTTTATTTACGCATATATTCATTGGCTTATAAAGATGTATGCTTAATATGATCAAGGTAATATTGTATTCTGGATAAGTCCATTACATAAAATTAAGTTGAGCCATAACAAGATGGTGACAACTTCAGGAATTCTAGGATCATCTAGGGACCTTCAATGGTGAACTGCACTGGGATAAATAGTCATTTCTCCTGAAGGTCTTTAGTTTCTTTCTTGGTTCTTCAATATTCTGTCCTGCTGCATCAGTAAATGACATTCCAGCGGGGCTATTTTTAGTAGCTGTCTTGAGTTTTTAATACTGTTTCCAACTACTGTTTTACATCACTAATTGCATTTTTAATTAGAGCTATTAATAAATTCAACAATTTCTGACTTTAACAACTAATATTATAATTAGAGATTAGCTAATTTTAGATTTAATTAGTTTTCTTTTTCTCTTAGAAAAATGTTAACTTGATTCAGTAATACTGAAACAAGTTAATTTATAAATATGTATGCATATATATATCTATATACTATTTATTTATAACCTGAATGAAATTGTTCATACTATAATATTCAATAAGAATTTCAAGTCATTAGATTAATTCAAAGATATATATTCAATATATAAATGATCATTTTAATAAGCATGAATATAGTACATTGTATTCTAATTCAATTACTATTTAACAGAGTATTTCATCCATCAGGTTTATCAAATAACAAAAAGTTGAGACACCTGTATGAATCCGAAGTTCATCTTGGGTTCAGTACTTTGGTATTATTCCTGCTATGGTGTATTACTCTGGTGACATATTATTCTAATTTGCAATATGTTTAAAATAATGCCTCCAAGTAATATGCCAACAAACTTAATCGATAAAATTTGTCTGTGGAGGCTTTATTTTAAACATATGGCAAACTTAGAATAATAAGTCACTGAGAGTTATGTGTCCTAACACATGTAATATGAAAGTTATGGGATACGGAAACAAAGTCATTGCAATACTAAATAAAACAGGTACTTGTGAGTTGTGATTTTTTAATATGACACTCCATGTCATCAAAGCCATTCTTCCTTCTCACAGCATACTATGGCACTTTGTGCCATCAGACAGACTCAGCATGTATAATACCAAACTACAAATCTAAAAAAAAAAATATTATTTTCAATGATGGAGAAATATATTCATTATGAAAAAAGGAGAAATATGAAAAACAATCCTAAAATGTTTTTTAAATGGCAAGCTGTAACAATGTTTTAGCTGTAAGTTTAATGTTATATTTTAATTTTTTTTTTTTTTTTAAAACAAAACATATATAAAGTTTTAGCAAAAAAACAATAACAAAACAGAAATATATAAAGTTTTACTGTAAATGTATTTTTAAATATAAAACCATATAACTTACAAATGATGCTAGAGATGTATTATATTATGGGTGGGGGGTCATTGTGGCATGGAAAAAAGTCACTATGGTAGAATGAACCATTTAATGTCCTTTAAAATGGAAATGAAAGGGGCAGTTTATTTGACATAGATTAGTCGTGCTAGGATTCTTAGTGGCCATAACATCATAAACAGAAACTTTGAATAAATATTACAAGAATGGCACCAGAGTAATACGTCATAGCAGAAATAATTCCAAAGTATCTTGGGTTCTTCACTCGTAAATCACATTGGGATAAATAGCCATTTTTGTTGATGATGTTCGATTGCTTTTTCCTTGATTCTTCAATCTTCTGTTCTGCTGGTTCAATGATTGACATTACTGCCAGTAGGCTGTCTGGGTTTCATATTATTTTCTGCTATTGTTCTCAGAGATCATTAATTACATTTTTAATTAGACTTGTAATTCTTAATTAATGAATTCCACAATCTCTGATTTCAAAAATTAATATTATAATTAGTGATTAGCGGGATTCAAACTCAGATTTTCACATGACTCACCATTCTCAGTGCCATCTCATATTGCTGACCCACCTGATCACACACTTGTTGAAAAGATAAATAATCACCAATATGTGTATTTCATGCTAAACCAGCAATCATTGGTTGGTGTAGATTACTATCTCCACACATATATACAATCAGTGCTCAGATATATTTTAAGATAGCCAATCGTCATACTTTAACGTATATTGGTGATTATTTATCTTTTCAACACGTGTGTGATCAGGTGGGTCAGCAATATGAGATGGCACTGAGAATGGTGGGTCGTGTAAAAATCTGAGTTCGAATCCCGCATATATTACATATATAAATTCAGGTTTAAGCCATTACAATGTATTAATTAGTGATTAGCTAAATTTAAATGTAATTAGTTGTTTTTTTTCCTCAGAAAAAAAAAACAAACAAACTTGTTTGACTAATAATTAAACAAATAAGTTAATTATTATCTACATATTCACATTACTACTTAATTAATTTTTTTTAAAAAAATGCTTTTAGTAAAAAATTTTTACCACTGCAAGAAAAATAAATGGGGGAAAAAATTATAAAAATTTTATTAATTGAAAATACAAATGACGTAATGGACCAACGATCACATAGTGTTTAAATTAGTATAATTAATAATGTAAAAAACTATAGTTTAGCGGTAAATCAAAATTATGAATACTATGATTATTAAGTATTGGGAGCTAGATGGGTTAAAGGTAAAAAAAACATGAACGTGAAAAAATTACTTTTAACCCCAAAATTTAGAATTATTAATAACTATCTGAAGATAATTATATATTCTGCTTACATATTTTTTTCATTCCCTGTACAAAATGGGAAGATATTGAAGAGGCATTTGCTTTGCAGTGGTCTATTTAGAAGTTTTTATCTATCTATCTATCTATCTATCTATCTATCTATCTATCTATCTATCTATCTATCTATCTATCTATCTATCTATCTATCTATCTATCTATCTATCTATCTATCTATCTATCTGTCTGTCTGTCCATCTAGTTGTTTATCTATCTACTATTTATAGATCGATTGATTCATCCATCTATCTATCGGTCTATCTATCTGCTTACCCCCTACCTACCTACCTACCTACCTACCTACCTACCTACCTATCTATCTGTCTGTCTGTCTGTCTGTCTTCTATAACTAGCTATAGCTATAGAGACCAAGAGAGGGAGAGAAATAGATAAAACATTTTTACTGATTAAAGATTCAAATATTTTGGGGAAATATTACGGGTGCCAACATTATAGTACCATTTATGTAAGACAGTGTACAGAAAGTTTTGAAAAAGGATTGTAAACACTATTGTGTTTAAATATATACCAAATTTATACACCTCTCCCCCTCCCTTTTTTTTTTATAGTTTCCATTACGTTATAATTTTTTGACAGCTGTAATTCCTGGATTTCAAAAGAGAAGAGTACATGTAATTTTATAATGTTAATAGATTTCAAAATATTTAATGAAAAAAAAAAGAATTAAAAAAGATATAAGATAATTTTGCGATATTAAAAATAGAATTTAAAAAAACAAATCTTAAAAGTTGTTTGTGGACAATTTTGTAAAGGCTGAGATTTGGAAGCTTAAGGGAAAGATCGATTAAAGAGCAGTGATTTTAAGATAATGATTTTGAGAAAGATAAAAAAGACAAGTTAGTGAGGGAGGGGATTCAACAATCTTGAAAAATCAGGAGAGTTAGATTATATTTTTATTAATGGAATATATATATATATTCATATGTCAAAGCGTTGACCGGGAAACGAATTCGGGTCCGCTGCTTGGAAGTATGCTTGACGGAAAAAACATTTTCACACTATAAAAATTTAGTTAATAGGTAGCAAAATATAAAGTAAGTGTCAGTTAAGTTTATCAAACATCCTGTTTTAAGTGGACATGTTTTACAATTTGATCTTTAGTCCTCCATTTTCCACCTTCAAACAAAACAATAAATGCCCCTGTAATGTCTTTGCCCCCAAGTTTTTCAGAGGGGTTGAAAAGAACATACAATCCAATATATAAACACAAATGAGGACAAGAAATTTAGATAAATATATGGAACTTGACTACACGGCTAAACACCGATTATTAAACAATTGTGACACAAATAGCTCTAATAGCTTGATACATGTATCCAACTTTAGTATTTTTCTTGCTATGACGAATTTCGCTTAACATGTTTTTTGCCAGTAAGATTTCATCGAAGATTAAATAAACAATGTCATGGCAACAAAGACACTGGCAAGACTAATCCACGGGAATACTGATTTTTTGATCGAGGTGTCCCGCAAGATTTAAAAAATCGAGAGACCTAAGGGAAATTTTGTCATTTCTCTGACTTTTGCAGTTTTGATATCAATGTGAGCACAGTGATTTTTCAGATCATATTTTCATATATTTCATATCTAATATGGACATTATATTACTAAATAGAGTGAATTTTTAACTGTGGATTGGATGATATTATAGTAATTTCCACCGTCGTTATTTGTAAGTAATTTTCATTTTGTTTCTTAATAATTAAATATAGTAGCTTTTAAGACATATCGCCATTATAGGTTATTTTTTAATTTGTAAATTTCATAATTTTATGTACTACCTTTTCGGTTATTTTTTATTTTGCTTCTTTTGGGTCGTCTTCTTTCCATTATTTCTTATAAATTATCCTTATTTTCATTAAAAAAAGACTACACTTTTAATTTCATAATTTTATGCAATAAGTTTTAATTAGGACATTTTATGTCCACCATTTTCATTGTATGGCAGATTCGCACTATATCAGGAAAAGTGTTTTTTATTGTCTTTAATTTTAAAATTACAAATATTTTTTATATATTTTTTTGCAATTATTTTGTATTCAATTTGAATTTATAATATTTTTAGTAAATTACTATTAATTTATGTATTTTTTTGGCGCATGTAATTTTTCCGATGAACCACAAACATGGCGCCATCTGGTATTTTTTTCCTACGAAATGGCTTTTTTTTTTTACGTCCGCCATTTCCACTATAACAGATAGATAGATAGATAGATAGATAGATAGATAATATTTTCATGGACTGCACAATAGACATATCTAAATTAGTAATCCGATAGTAGTGTATCATTAACCAGAATAAATAAGAAGGAAATTTTGAAAAGAAATTGAATAGTTTTGTCTTAGCAGACAATTTTTAACTGTTGAATAAATCTAAATTATTTATGTTAAAAATCAAATATATTTTTTAATTAGTAAAAATCATAAATGTACACAAAAATCGAACATATACATGAATGGATATGTTTGACAGAGTATGTGTAATCAAATTTATACAAACTTCAAATAATGACTAAGTAAATTCACATTTCTAATTATAATTAGTTAAGAAAAATAAATTTAGTTTCAGTTTTAATAAAATGTTATTTTAATATACAGTTTTGTAATGTTTTTCTTAAAAATATTTGCTAAGACATCACATTTAATTGAAAGAACTGTTTAGAATTAAAACCTATTTAAAATCTTTAAAGTTAAAAGTCAGAATTAAACACAAAATGCAAATGAATCTAATGTTTAATTCTTGAAAGAACAATTTAATATTTACTGACAAAATTGCATTGTTATTATGATTTAATTGACAGAATTAAAGTGTAAAAAAATAATATACATTAGTCAAGCGTTAGTGGTCGAGAGGTCAGCACAGCTGCTTTACAAGCAGTTGTCCCGGGTTAGCGGGTTCGCTTTCCAGACGATGCTATGACACATGAAATATATATATATTACGCATTTGTATTTTGTGTCACCTTATGGATAATTCATTTGACTTTCTATATGTCAAAGCATCGGCCGGGAAGCGAACTCGCGACAACCGTCCTTTCTATCTATATTTTCAAAATGGCATAATTATTTACAGTTTTTTTTAGAAATTTTTATAGAAAAAAAGACAAGCATAGAGAAATCATATGTGAGATTTTTTAATGTAAATTGATACATGCTCACAAGTATATAGTTTTAATTATTATATATTTATATTATATCAAATTGCATTATTTCACTGAAAAATCACTTATTATTGTACAAAGTAAATTATATCTAACACTACAATATTAATTATATTTTTTACGTCAATTTATAAAAGAAATTGATCAAATAATGTTTTTTCTATGTATAAATATATATTATGATAGAACAAACAGTGTCTATCACATATGGGCATGTGCCAATAATTAAATTTTAAACTATTATCATCTATATAAGCATTTCCTTATTCCAAAAGCTATCAAAATTCATATCTAAGAGTTATCAAAACTTGCAGTTGAAAAATTTAAGAATGATCATTTTAATTATATGTTTGGAATTATTGTGTTTAGTCTGGTTTACAGATCCAACCTACAGAAACAATACTAGCACCAGTATTATAATTAATGTAATATTTATTATATTTACATATATATCTAATACAGAATAATATAGTTCTACTGTTCTCTCTTGGATCTGAGTCTTAACAATCTATCGCTTCCAACTACACCTGATAGCTTGCCTCACAGGTAGAGAGAATGACTCTTCCAGCTGTTCCAGACAGCTTGCCTTGAGTTGTCAGTAGTCTTAGCAGCATCCCATCCTTATGTGGACTTACCAAGCTGCATGGACAAATAGCATATTGCTGATATAAGAATGCTTACTCCTGTTTAGGTTATCAGGGCTTCTCCTGGAGAACACATACCTTCTTTGTAGATTAAATAGACATTCTGTGCCTTTCCTCCAAAAGGCTGACCATTTATAACCAGATTCCTGACCTGACTAGAGCATTCAGTTTCTGGTCATCATTTCTTATTGACCTGTACTAATCATTGGCTAACTGTTTAACTGTACATTAGCCTATTGGCCAGTAGCAAACAATGCTCAATCCAATCAGATAAAGAAGGAATCAGGAAATGTTCACTTCTGAGAGAAAGGAGAACTATAACAGAGAGAAAGAAAAATTAATTATTAGTGCATACATAATTATTTTATTGATTTCAGATAAACTATTAAAAATTAGTTGTTTGTTTTAATCTTATTTAGATTGATTATTATATTAAGTATATATTTATAACAACATTGTGAACAAATAATTTTTATGTTGAATATTTGACCATTGTTTATATTAAAAATTACATTTGGCAGATTAAAAAAAGTAAAAGTCTGCCTATGATTAATAGTTGCCTTTTATTAATGAATTATAAAATCATTATTAATATTTTTTTTTCTCATGTGTCATAGCATCAGCCGGGAAGCAAACCTGCTAATCCAGGACAACTGCTTGTAACACAGCTGTCGATGTTCCAGAACTTAATAGTTGTAACTTGCATTTGGCAATTTAAAAGATGGTAACTGTCAAGCATTCCCTAATGTATGTCATTTGTTGTGGATTTTGTTGAGTTGCAACTGCCTGTCCATTAAAATAGTGTCTCCAGTTTTGAACTGTCTTCTCTCTTATAATATAATCAACCAATTATAAAAGATCTAATGTCAAATATTAGTATAAAGATGCAATAAAATTATGAACTATTGTTTGAAGAAGAAACTCCCCAAAAAAAAGAAGGAATTTGTCAGCATAAGGACAATTCATCAGAAAAGAAAAATATATACTAGAAAAAATTTGAACAGTTTTAAATATGCACTCTAAGATATGTAATGTAAAATTTTCAACTAGTCCTCATGATTCAAAAGTCATATGCAAATTTATGATATTGTATTAGAATTCTAGTACTAACTCTCCCTTGTGATGTTATATTTATTCATATAATTCTGTTTACAATTTTATCTTACTAATTTTACTTCTATTTTTAATTTTTATTATTATTTATACCATTGCATACTTCATTTTTTAGTTTTTAATATTTTTAAATTGTGATTGTTTGCGTGTATTTGATTATTGAATGTGTATTGCTATCATATATTGTAGATGACTTTTTCCTGGGAAATTCATAAAAAAACATCCTCCAGATATGGAATAAAAAGAGCATGATGAAAATTTGGATGTAAATAAGAAGCCAAATGCTTCTCACAAACCACTTGTATAAACAGAAGTATTTTAAAATCCAGCCTTATCTTACTTATTTGATTGAAAATATTGAGCTGACTTTCATTTCAAGATAACCTATCAGTTGTGTTTAGAACATGACTTTCATTTGTATTCATGCATGGATTATTGTGAATATAGAAACTGTATTTTAATCTTCATTCATGCAATTTTTATAAGTATTTTAATAACACCATAACTGGTATATCAGACATGCATGCAAATAAGTTTTGCTTCTATGCATGCATAATTTTGTACGTAAAGAATAAAATCTAAAAATGAAATTGGCAAATTTCTGAAAAAAGAATTGTTTTAAATGTCAAAAGACTTGCTTATACCTATACAAATCCTTTATAAAATCTCAGGCTTACAATATCCCTCTTAAACAACATTTTAAAGTATATTTATCCATATGTTTTACTTTAGGAAAGTCAATTTTCAATATTTTCTTAGAGTTATTTATTTTTTGCTTTATTAAAATATAGCTTCCCTATATATATATATGCGTGTGTGTGGGTGTGTGTGCGTGTGTGTGATGGGTGCCACTAGGCCATTTGAACTTAGAAAATTTATAAAGGCAGCAGATACATATGAACGAGGTTCAACTTTTATCGAACCGAAAGCTCCAGTCACTAGCTCAGGGAGAATCTGAGCTTAAAATATCACACTGTATATTTAAAATTTCTAATTCTTAATTATAAATATTATTAATAAAATATATAAAATAAGTTACTACCAAAATTTATTCAACAAAACATTTTATTATGCACACACACACACATTAATACAATAATCTGAAGATTAAATGTACTAATAAATATATTTGATTTAAATTTTACACACAGATTAGTAAATTTAAGATTTAATACTATTTTAATATTTTACTACACATAAATATGCTACATATATTATGCATATAACCAGTCCAATCCCTTTTAACCTTAGGCTAAAATCTCAGGTTTAAACCAATGCTACCTTATTGATATATTGGTGTGACCAATGCAAAATGAGATTATTAGCATAACACAATAATGCTAACAGGAATTTACATCTGTAATATGATATTATTAGAGAAATAATGAATCATGGTGGGAAGGAATGAACATCTTCCCCATAATCATTAATAAATTTCACCAACAGACAGGAACAATCCACTGCCCAATTGATGATACAAAAACAAAATTATTGAAGAGATGCTCTGTAAAATGGGGATGGTGGTCTTGCCACCTTACTGTCCCAACCTGAGTGTAAGAAAATCAATGGCATAAGAAATACATGTATGAGCATTGGCAATGTGATGACTACACTTTTGGGCTATATTTTCAGGTGTTTATTATGCCCAGTATGCTAATGCAGTACAAGGGGACAAGTATCAAATAGTATTACCCAGATTACATTGACATAAAACATCTGTACATTTATCCACCAGCACCGATTCAACTACAAAACAATTAGCCCCAAATTCATACATCTAAACTAACATAATCTTAAGAATCTATGCAGCCACTTACACCTATTTTAAATTATTAATTCAAAAGAAATTTATGAGAATGGAAATAATAATAGAAAACATATTGAAAGAAAATAGAACAAATAATTTAAATTTCTGCTTAATTAGATAAGAGACTTTATGAATTAGGTACCATTTAGATAGAGTAGTTGAAAAGTTCTTTTTTTTTTTTTTTAGATTATAAAATTCATACTTTCTGTGGCTGTGGGTTTATTTGAAGTCTGTCTTGGTGGTCAATATTACATCACACAACTATGTTCCAATTCCTTTCATCTTATAGTGATATTGTCCTAGGTGGAGATGAATCCATTGTTGGCCAGTTTCGGGCAATCATTATTCTGGAGGCTGCATCAGCTTAAGTATTACAGGAAATGTAAATTGTTGCATGACCCTTACATTTTGGAGATACACAATACACTTAATAAATATATTTAAATAACATGCAATCAACAAGAGCAATCCAAATCTATATCTCCATTTAAAAGTTTTTTTTATATCATTTTGAATTCTTATGAAATTTCAGGATTGATCCTGCCTGGCTTGGTGCTGTTCTTATTAATGACGATTTTTCTCTGTGGACTATGTGTTCATTTCCATTATCATTGGCCAGCTTGCTTTAGAGCAGGTACTCAAAATTTTATCACTAGTATTTTTTTAATTGATCTCTTATCTGACTTTATGCTCAATGATCTGTTTGCTATTACATCAATATAGAAAATAATTTCCATTCTAAGATTAAAAATAACTTTAACTTTAGCTAATTAACAGCTTTTTTTTATTTTTTTATATTAAAATAATCTTGTTTTTAGATTTTTAACTTTACATAATTATATAATTAGTTTGTTATCTGTGCATTATATATATTAATTTAAATAAAAATTTTAATTTCTATATATTTCTACTTGAGAGTGATTTTATTTATATATTTTTAACTTTTATTTAAAATTGATGAAATGGCATATATGTATACCATTACAATATAAATTATAAGGATCCAAAAGAAAGTGAAGATCGAATCTTACCATAATCTTCACTACAAGGGCGCCATCTAGGCATTTGAACCTAGAAAATTTATAAAGTAAGCAGATACACACTGTTAAGATTCCACTTTATTTAAATATTTAGATCATTAGCCCAAAGTCACTAGTTCATGGAGACACAGAGATAATAAATAACTTGATTAATTTGTATCTTAAATATATATAAAAAATAAAAGCCACTGCCAGTAATTAACACACAAACATTTATTTACGCACATATAAATTTTGAATCAATTTAAATTTTGAGGAATAATATTTATTATTTTAGATTTTAACATTCTTTTAATTTAAGTTATTATTTTAAAATTTTAAATCATCTATACAGATGAAAGTTATATTTATTTTAAGATTGTTGAATATGAATAAATTTAATATTTTTTTAGAGATCGTCGAGTATGAATAGACTACATGGATCTGCATTTGAAAAGAAAATATTCTATCCCTTATTTAACCTTAGGCCAAAAGTTCACAGTCAAACCAGTGTCAATCAATCTGATACATTGATGTATTCAATGCAGCATGAATATAACAGCACAAAATACTATACTGTCAGGAATGTACATCTGAACAGTAAGTAGAATTAGAAAAGACATTGTCTCTCAACCAAACAGGAATGCTACATCTGCTGGTGAGAAAAACAATAAACTAAAAAACTCCATAGGAATGGACTGTGTCTTCAGTCTTACTATCCAATTCCATTAGGTAAACAGGAGGTGTGTGGCATCTATATGCAATCCTGCCCGTAGCGGATCTCATGCTACATTTACTAATTACATCAATACATCCAATCCATTGACCCAATTTAGCTATGAAACAAATAACCTAAGATTACCCTCCCTTAAACTATATATAACTTTACAAATCTATATAGCCATTCATGCCCAACTTAAATTTAACATTTATATAAGTTCGCACAGATGAATTTTATAAAATTTGTTTTATAATGTTGAGTATAGATCGGCTGCATAGATTCCACAGTTACAAACATTTCAAAATAAACATAACCGATCAAAATACAGTCATTGATAACATTAATTGCAGAGGGAATACAAGAAACCCAATGGCATTCATCATAAGATGCCGCATTGACATCGATGACTTATATATTCTAATCGAATATGAAAACCACAACATAATTAACTGCTAACGAATCCATGCAATGTCCATACCCAACTTGGCACTTCTCTACAACAAAGATGGCTTCCTATAGTGCAGATTATGGTAAGATTCGATCTTCACTTTTTTTTGGATCATTATAATTGGCCCCAATGGGCATATTTATATATCGTTACAATATATATTCTAACCATCTCGTGCATCCTCACTTCAGAATAGTATAAGATATAAAATAAAACGGGTTCTATCTCAGTTAATAATTAATAACTAAAATATTCATCATTAAAATTAAAATATTTCACTAGCTCAAATTTAAAATACGAATAAGGTTTAGTTTATAAAAATAAATTAAATAAATATTTAATATTTTCATGAGACTTGAAGTGAAAATACAGGTGACAAGATAGATTACATTGAGCCAATATCCCACAGGATACTACCTCAATAGCATAAGAACACTATCCCCCCTTATTACTATTTCAAATAACAAACTCATAGTATTCTTACGACTTTATTAACTTCTACTCACTAAGATTAAACTAATAATTAAGTCTTAATCTTCTATTTGTAATAATCTAGCTCAATAAAATAATCTCAGGTTCATAAAGTTTATGCTAAGTTAATTTTAAAATATGGTAGTAAAATATGAGAAGGGATTTTATGTCATAATCTACTACACTGAAACTAATAATAATAAATAACAGTAATAATATTCTTCATTGTTTAACTAATTCTGTATATCTTTTCTTTTTACTATAATTTTATTACCATAATAAAATAATGAAATAATATAATATGATCTTATATCTTCATGTAATGATATAATAAATACGTGGTAGCATTTTAATAATCTGACAAACAAAAGATGTGTGGCAACTGATAGCATATAATTCAGTATACTATTGTGATAACTGATTTATGACCAATAAAATAATGTAAGATTATGATTATTTAATTATAATGAATACCAATAAAATATTTAAAATTCTTAAATAATTCTCTATTTATCTTTTTGTGCAAAATTATATATTTGTTTCAATTATTATGCATATATCATGATTTCATGCAGCGATGTGGAGAAATAAATAACTCGGACACAAAATTTTTGAAATAACAAAATTTAACAAAGTTTATTACTAACAACAAATAAATAAACAATTTATTTACACTATTTACAATGGATATCCTTAACTTTTTTACTTTACAGTTTGATCTACCGGGTTATAAAAAAAATAATTTATATTTCAATTATATCTTTATTTAGATTTAGGACAAAATTTTAAAAAAAATGTTACTATTTGGTTTCTCATTATGGTTAACTTATTACAAATATATTTATCTACTTTATTAGCAACAGCATTTTATCCTTAATATTATTAAACTATCTTATTTTAAAAAATTCATACCTAGAAAAACATTCTATAGAAAACAAGATTTTATAATGAGTATGGATTTCTCAAAATATTAAAAAAATTTCATCTTGCAAAGTCAAAGATGTTACACAAAATATTATCCAAAATTCAGTACTAGATTTTAGTATTTATCACACAATGTTTACTAATCATAATATATTCTTCTTTAAGCCTTACTTTAGTATGATATAAGTGTAATCATCAATATATTTCTGTTATCAATAAACAAAAAATATACTATGCATATTGTTTACATAATTTACTTTGTACTATTGTATTTTAAAATATGCAATACTTATTTTCTCTTAAAAAAATAATACTAAAGCATTTAAAATTATTATCACTTTAAAGAAAATATCTTTGTTTAGATACCTTATTTTAAAATTTTATATTTCATTTCCGAAATAAAATTCAAAATATATTCTATGATTCTTTTCTTTCCTTAGGATACTTTGGATCTTCAATTTTAAGTTATAACGTCCTATTCCTTCTAAGCAAATAAACCAATCTTATACAAAATGATAGCATAACCTAAGTTCTAAATTATTTATCATTTCTCTTAAACATATCTTACTAAACGATGCAGTTACATGAAATAAAGATAGCGAAAACAGATGCATAGGATTAAGAAAGAAAGCTAGAGTATTACTCTTAACATATCTCAAAATCATGGCACAGTGAGAAGAGGTATGACATTTACCTGCCTAATATCCTCTAATACAGGGACGATGTTAAAGCTATTTCTTCAGCTTTATTAGAACATCAAATATTTAAAGAAATATAAACACTGGCCAAATAAAATGTGTATCAGTCATAGGGCTTTGTTAACTATGCTGATATTCACATAAAGACTAAATATTATTTCCATTCCTTATAACATCCTATTTCTTAAAACATCATCTTGGTTTCCTGTTCACTAAGTACTTCCAAGCCACTATCTCAACATTATTTCTCAAGATTTTCCACATCTTACATCGATAAATAATTATCTGCATTTACAAAACAATAAATAAAATTCATTAATAGTTAAACAATCTAGCTATTCCACAAGAAAAGTCTGCTTACTTCATTATTCTATATGTCTAATCATATACAATCTACTTAGATAATATTTGAATATCCCAACATGAAAATTTTAAAAGAATCACATAATTATTTGTTATGTTGGATTATATCACTAATAAAAAAAAATTGTCTTATGCATATTTTCAAATCAATCCTATCTCATAATGTTTTTTAAAATGTTGTATGAAATGCGGTACATATAAGTAAAAAACTTTTACACTTCATTCTTCCAATTTATGGATGATCTAAAAAAAAAACAAAAAAAATATACATTATAAATTATCAATAGTTATTATTATTACCAATAACCTTTATCTAGTTATCGTGTTCAGTAGGCTTCCTTTATCCACTTGAGCATTGCAGATATATAAAAAAAATTCACACCCATACACTTTATATTAAAATATTTTTAGCTAAATTATTAGATTGTTATATTATAAAATTTTAATATTAATAAATTAATGTTTTTATGTTTTTCCTAATCTTATATAAAAATTTAGATTTAAACTAGGTTAACAAAATAAAAGGAATCAAAACTATAATTACATATTTTCTTGACGATAGTTCCTGATAAGTCCAAAATGTTTATTATTTTCTCTAGAGTTTTAAAAATGTTCTCCTCCAAGCGCGTTAAAGTTTAAAATAAAAATAATTATTAATCCATTTAGTAAATTTATAGAAAATAATCCTTGATTTTAGTATTTAGGATGATAATTATTAAATCATAATATTAATTAATCCCGTGAAGCTTCTTAATCTTCTCTACCAATATTCTCTGCATATCCGATGCATCAATCCATCTAATTTAACTTTAAAATATTCGATAACTTTAAAGTACTATTTGTATTTCCATGGATCCATCTTTTATTCAACTATATGTTCACTTTTTTTATATGTTTCCTTCTTGATACATTTAAACTTTCGTTTGGTATTTTTTATAAATCTCTTTTAAAATAAAAAAACTTCAAGTACTTTTAAACAAATCTTTTCTAAATACATTTTTAAATAATTCTAAGACCGGATATTTTATTATCAAAAATGCTTCTGTAACATATTCTCCTGGGTTCTTTCTTTAATTCTTGAAAATATTTTTTAAAAATGTTACCTTCAGAAGGTATATAACATTTTACTCCTTTGAATATAATATTCTATAAAATAATTCATGAAATATAATTGTCTTATTATTATTTAAAAATAAATCTTGGATAAGCTTATAAATAATACGTTTCAATACATTTTTTAGACTCCGTATAATGTCCGAGCTGTGGGTTTTTTTATGTACCAAAACAGTTCTTCGGTGAAATATTAATAAAGCTGTATCAATAAATATTTCAAATATTTTTACAGTATTACAATTTATATCCATTTTATTTCGTAGTATATCCATTTTTATTGCGTAGTCTAGGTTAAACTTCAGATAAAATACTACTGATAAAGGAACTTTAAAAAATTTAACAAAGCATGTTAAACAAATTATTAAAATATTTTTTTAGTTTACACTCTCTTTTTTGCAAGTTACTTTTAAAAATATTAATTAGTTTTTGCAAATAAATTATGAGAGTGCTAAAATTGACTAAAATAATAATTTTAAAATAAATACTATCTCTTTGATAGTTATAATTTACCTTTCTCTAGTTTCAATACATTATTAATCTCCCTCGATAACTTAATTACGATGATATTTATAGTCTGTAAGAATACCTATTCCTATTGGTTAATTCTTACTTTAGCTTGAGAACAAATTTACATATTTTTAGTTTATAGTAGAATTGAATTTCAAAATTAGAAATTGTGACATAATGAACTTAAAATATTATTTAAAATATTACTTTTAAATAAATTATTTTATTAAAACTATTTAATCTTTTAAAATAACATTTAATAACTTATTCCATTTATCTATTTTTATTTAAATAAAATATTTAATTTTTTTATTAACTGTATTCATCTTTATTACATCATTTAAGCATGTTATACGATAGTTAACTTAATATTTAATACTATTTACTTTTATGATAGGCAATAATTCTATCCAATTCTATAATATAACTTTTAAAATATTTTAAACTTTATTATTAATTCAAACAAGCGTGTGTATGAACGTATGTAATATACAAGTCACATGATCAATAACTTTGACAGACGATTTTCAATCTATTTCTCTGCCTAGACTAATAAAATTGATACACTTATTATATTATATAATATAATTATAAAATTTGGAAGAACAATTTAGAAAATATAGAATTAGATATAATTTTCACCATCATAAAGTTTATTTTAAAAATATACTATATTAATTTTGATTATTTAAATATGATTACAAATTTAAATATAGCATTTATTAAATTATACGTTTTAAACTATTAAAATCGAATTTTTAAATATACTTTTAATATTTATAGCTGTGTTATTTAATATGGCCAGCTTTTACAACCATATGAAACAATATTTTAAAGCTTTATATAACTATTTTTAAATGATTTTATATACTACGTATTCTCTTTAGCTTCAAATTGTACTTTAAAAATATAATCGACAAACTATAATTAATGTATTAAAAGAACATATTCTAAAATTTAAAATTTTTAGTAATTGACTGTTATAAACTATTACTGACCTATAGAAAAGGGCACAATGTATATATATATATTGTATCTGCCCAGATTCGAGCTGGATAGTACAGTGTATATATATATAAAAGTTTATTGATCATATTTAATTTCATTTTACTTAATCTATGGATAATGGAGGTGTTGAAGAATAAATGTTAACTAGATAATTATGACAACCTAATATTTAAAAATATTACTTATTATTAATAGTAGCATCAAATCATAAACTGGTTGTGATCAAGTAGAAAAATATATTTATAAGTAAATAGTAAATAAATATTAAGAAAATAATTGAGTGATTCATAAAAAAAAGACTTGAATAAAATCATTATTATTATTTATTGCGTGTCCATTTTGTTGTTACATTCACAATAACAACTTACTTATCACAAATTTAAATATTTGAAATTTCATATATATTTATTTATTGGAATATATTATTAAAAATATATGTTAATATATATATATTAATTAAAAGGCATAGAAAATATAATATGAATTCTTTATTTTTTGATTGAAAATGAAAAATAATATTGAAATTGTAAAACAGGATTATTATTTTTTACTGTATTTAATATTTTAAAATTTTCATTTTATTTATTAATTGAAGGCAAATTTTATTAAAAACAAAGAATTATATTTGAATTCAAATGAAAAGTTGCCTTAGTAACATTGACATCAGCAAAGTGAGGTTACAAATAGAACTGAAACAGTTTAACTTTAGTCTTATAACTTTTATCATTACTTAGAATGGACACTTTCACTTTTGTCTTTAAAAATTATCAATTTTATTTCTTAAGTGATTAATTTCTAAAACCATGGAAGAATAAAAATTTAACTGTGTCCCCGTTATTGATGAAGTTCCTGGGGAAATGGCAAAATGTATTTAAAAAAAAAAACCATTAAAAGTTGTTGCACTACAAGTAAGCTATAAAATATTTTGTTGTTAAAATCTGAGATTTCATCTATGTATTTGTAATGAATACAAACCCCATGATGTATATATGTATGTTGTATTTCCCATCAATGAATTTCACAAGATTAATTACGTCAACATCTATGTGATATTAAGCAATTGAAATTTCACTTTATTGATTTGAAAAATTGTTACCATTTATTAGTCATTTGGATGTAACTGAATTTTGTCAATGAAAAAATTATCTTTATATATTGTTACCAATAACAAAAAATAAACCAGTGATATGCAAATTTTGCATTGATCAAGTTTCTGTATTTTTAAAGGTTGGATATATTTATATACTTGAAAAAAAAATATCGGAATTTAAAAACAAAAGTAATTGAATTCAAATCCTCAATGCTATTATTTATGCTTCTCTTCTCTACTTCAAAAAGAATTGTTTCTACACATTGGAATCAGAAACAAAGAAATGGGAGCTATGATGAACCAGTGGATAAAAAGGAAGAATGAGATTTTTCACTTATGTGACATGATATTTCTGTATAGATATTTTTTATTTTAAAAAAATGTTTGTTCATATTTCATTTTAAAATATAGGATCAAATAATACATATTTAGATTATTCTATTCCATTCATACAATAAATATTCAGAGAGATTTATTTTTTTTATTTTTATTATTTAAAGTCTTATCTGTGAAATGGTAAATTTTGATCCCCTATCATTTCACCTAAACCTTTGGTTACTAGGTCCATCTGTGCTGGGTTTAAACCTCATGAAAATAACTAAATAAGAACATGATCATGGCTATGTGCATTGGAGTATATAGATACCCCGTGAACTGATGCTGTTAATATCAGTTATATTAAAATATTACAGCAGATACATTTCAATTTGCAATTACAAATATGTATATTATAGATTTAAGTTATATAAAGGTCAATTTATTATTTTGCTTTGCTATACATTTGTATGTATATGTTTAATCCACCCTACATAGTGATACATATATAGGATGGCATGATTTAGTTTTGTTAAAAGCTTTAACTCTTGTAAATTAAAAGTAAAATAGTTGTAAAGAAATTAGGATTGAGTCATTGCACCTGCAGGAAAATCAGTTTAAATTTTGCAAATTTTGTAAATTAATTTGTTTACAACAAACTATTGTATAAGTAAAGTCATTGGACCAGTACTATTCAAATCCCTGGTGGGATTTGAGATACTTTGCAGAAAATTAAACAAAAGTTTAAAATCAATTTTAAAATCTAAAATTTTAATTTAATATCTAATACTAATGGGTTCTCAGGTGATAATAAATTGTCAACAACCAGGTGGCTGAGTTGAAAATTGTATAAATAGGCCACACTTTGACATAGATGCACACACACCAATATTTGCAAGAGAGATTGCCATCAGAATCCACACCTTGAAATTTTGATATGTTTGGCTACGGATCGGTGTTTTGCTGCTTCTCCATGGTCGAACAGCAAGCACTGCTGTCCTATGCACCTAACACCTTGACCATTACAGAGATGAAATTCTCCAGCTACAACCTGCCGCCAGAAAAAGAAGACACTGTGAACCTGTCCAGAAAAGAATGCTACCATGCCCGAAGTCCAAGTGCATACATCACTAGCTGCAAAGAATAATCGGTAATATTATTCTAGAACTGCAGAGCTCTGAATCAATTCATATTTAATATTCAAACCATTACCTTTTAAAAGCTAATATAAATATTCCGTTCATATTTCTATAAAACATAGCAATATTTCCTGATTAACTGGCCTACCAATTATTTTGACCTACGCTAATGGTGCGGAATCAACTTTTTATTTATTTTTATAAGGGAACCAGGATTCATGTAAGAATCCCTGAAATTCGTTACATCACACATGGTAAATTAAAAAGAAAATAAGTTAAATGGATGGGATTATGATTTCCTGTAACTTTATTTATTTATGTTTTGAGAATATGGTACTTACGGATAATTTGCCTGATGACGTATTACCCTGAAGGCATACCGGTGTAATGTTGCGATTTTTAAGATAATGTCTCCAAGTGATCTGCAGACACATCTACTCGCTAAGATGTGTCCACATATCACATGAACACGTCACGTTAAAAAGCGCAACATTAAATCGGTATGCCTTCAGGGTAATACGTCATCGGTTTATCATATGATAAAAAACAAAAGGAATGTCACGTGATACACACTGACTGAACACCAGCATGTTTCTTGGTCCTGAAAAAAAAATACAAAAAAAAAAAAATTAGTGAAAATTTAATACGGTGAATACAAAATATAGTAACACAAAATTATTTAAAATGTACATGCATGAAAACTATTCAAAAATCTTTAAAATGTGGCCAATTATAACAGCGCATAGCACTGTAGTTGTTGGGGGGGGGCACCCTTTGTGTTTTTTGACAAGCGAAGCTTGTAGTACAAGATATAAAATACAAAGTATAGCCAATGAATTTACGAAAAATAATTTGATATTTGTAGAAATATTAACCCAAAAATACAAAAAAAACCCCAACAAATTAGTGAAAATTTACATGCATGAAATACAAAATAAGGTCAATACAAAATATAAAAACAAAAAATTATTGAAAATGTGCCATTAATGGCGATCACATTGGCTAATTTTAAAAGCGTACTGTATAGCCAATGAATTTACGAAAAATAATTTGATATTTGTAGAAATATTAACCCAAAAATACAAAAAAAAACCCAACAAATTAGTGAAAATTTACATGCATGAAATACAAAATAAGGTCAATACAAAATATAAAAACAAAAAATTATTGAAAATGTGCCATTAATGGCGATCACATTGGCTAATTTTAAAAGCGTACTGTATAGCCAATGAATTTACGAAAAATAATTTGATATTTGTAGAAATATTAACCCAAAAATACAAAAAAAAACCCAACAAATTAGTGAAAATTTACATGCATGAAATACAAAATAAGGTCAATACAAAATATAAAAACAAAAAATTATTGAAAATGTGCCATTAATGGCGATCACATTGGCTAATTTTAAAAGCGTACTGTATAGCCAATGAATTTACGAAAAATAATTTGATATTTGTAGAAATATTAACCCAAAAATACAAAAAAAACCCCAACAAATTAGTGAAAATTTACATGCATGAAATACAAAATAAGGTCAATACAAAATATAAAAACAAAAAATTATTGAAAATGTGCCATTAATGGTGATCACATTGGCTAATTTTAAAAGCGTACTGTATAGCCAATGAATTTATGAAAAATAATTTGATATTTGTAGAAATATTAACCCAAAAATACAAAAAAAACCCCAACAAATTAGTGAAAATTTACATGCATGAAATACAAAATAAGGTCAATACAAAATATAAAAACAAAAAATTATTGAAAATGTGCCATTAATGGCGATCACATAAAAATGTGCCATTAATCGCGATCACATGCCCTACTTTTACATACATTGGCTAATTTTAAAAGCGTACTGTATAGCCAATGAATTTACGAAAAATAATTTGATATTTGTAGAAATATTAACCCAAAAATACAAAAATTATTTACAAATTAAATGTAATTAAGTGGAAGTTTGATAATTGAAGAAATATTAACAAAAATTGTTTGTACATTTAAAATAACGATTTAATGCGAATATGGCATTAATGGTGACGTTACTTTTACATGCATTTGGATTACTTATTGTCTATATTCAATAATATAATTAATTCTAAAATTATAATTATTATAAAAAAATTAAAATTACTTACAAATAGTGTTCACTGTGGAGAACTGAATTGGGATATATGTTCTAAAATTGCAGCGAAAGGATCAGCTTTGTACGACTGCCTCCACATAAACTCGCTCAAATATGAGTCCAGGTGCTGACGTGCTGTCCCTCTGTGTTTTTTATTACGCCATTTGACCAAACCCCACAACCTTTCAACATTCTGTGTATGTATGCCAGTTACGAAGTTGTATGTGTGATTAACATGATGGTGTTCATATCCAGCCTCAGCTAACTCTTCGCTCTTGTATCCCTTCCAGCAATCGCTGTAGATAGTCGAGCCTTCGTGTACATTTTGCAAAATTTCTTGCATGAGAGTAGACGCACTTCTATCTCGAATGGCTACAATAAAGCATTCCTCAGTCTCTGCACACACCACCAAATAGCCATTGCTGTGGTAGGACTCTTCCGGCATTATTCTTCCGTTTTGTGAAGAGGCTTTCATCAATCTCAACAATTGTGTTGGGACCTCCAATTTTCCACCTTTCATTTCTTAACAATCTCCAGGTACAAACTTCCCGGAGGTAGTTGTTCCAATCGATAAGTTTTGTCCGAAATATTCAATTCCTCTGCACAAAATGTTATCGATGTTAATTCTTTGGACCAACTATAGATGAAATGTATAGCGGTCACGAAAGTCATTTTGGAGCCAACAAACCATGTGCCTTTTCTAATTGCAATTTCTGACAGGCAATCCTTCAAGTTACACCGCCATTGTTTTTGTGAATATACTTTTTCATTTCATGCCCATTTTGACATAATTTCCTTTTGGGGAGAAGCCCGCGGTCTTGTAAGAAGATGATCGCTTCTTCCTCTGTACTCGGTAAACTAAACAAGGTTCTTGGAGCTTCAGCCATATCACAAAGTAAAATATCAAGGACGCAATGGAAGAGCTGAAAAAAATCACTGTGATCAAGTGGATAGCAAAATCACAATAGACAGAAAAATCAAAAAATTTCCCAAACCTCTCTCCGAATTTTAAATCTCGCGGTTAAAAAAAAAAATTGACTCTCTGATGGATTAATCACGCCAGTCACTTCGTTGCCATGACAACGTTGTCATACAAAGATCGTCGATGCCTACCGGAAGGGAAACCGGTGGGTCAAATATGTCATCAGGCAAATTATCCGTAAGTACCGAGAATATTATTCCCGGAGCTTAATCATCAACACTCGAATCCTAATAAACTAAACATTAATACATTTAATAACTATCATTAATGATGCACAATGAATAGTTGATATTAGAAATAAATATTTTTATTCTAACAAATTAAAATATTAAAAACACATTATTAATTAATTGGAAAGAATACACGCACGCTAATCCAGACATTAAATTAACTAACTAAAACAGTTTAATAATTAAAGTTCACTTAAGTTTCTTCCATGAAGTTCTTTGAATGATATTTCTGCAAATGTCTCTATTAGTAGTAATATTATAAGCTTATAGGAAGGATTGTTTGCAAACACTTAATTTAGTCACAATCAGGATATGAATAATCTTACAGGTAAGTTTTGTAGTATGCATTTTGAAGAGCCCATTGAAGTTAACTAGTTTCACTCTGTTGACATCTTTGTAGATTATTGGCCTGTCTTAATGGCTAGACTTGACATTTTTTTCTGAGTGACCTATATGAAGAAAGGTATCTGAAAACTCACTGGTTCCACTCCACATGATGATTCACCTCAGCATATGAATAGTGTTAGTCCTGCATATGAGTAGTCTAGGATAGAATATTTTTCTATCCCAGACCTAATGGAAGCTGCTAGTTAAGACCCAGTTTTAAGTTTTTCTGACCTTTTATATTCGCAATCCATTTTTAGACTTCTCTGTGCATCTATTTTCTTTTGTCCTTTTATCAACATACAAGGTAATAATCTTATATATTCTTTCTTAAATTTTAGTTATAAAATCTTTTTTTAAACATAATTCCACCATCTTTAATCAGAGTTAGAAAGATTTTACTAATTGAAATCTGCATGTGAAATTCTTGCTTTTCTTTAGTTTATCTGGATTAGTAACTTGCATGTCTCTTATTCTTTCCAATTTTAACTTTTATTTTTAATCACATAAAAAAAATATGAATGAAAAATGTAACTTTTATTGTACGTTTAAAAAAAATTATACAAACTAAAAAAATTTTTTAATTGCATCTTTTAATAAAATCGCTAAATTTACTTTTTCTTTTGGCTTTTACCAAATGCCAATATATTTGTACCATATATAAATAAATAGTACAATGTATATATAACCTTTAGAAACCAATCTATATTTAGACAATCCCAATATAGATAATAGTCAACAATTTCAAACTGTTGTCAAGGCAACCTTCTTTTAACAATAAAGGTGAAATCCCACTAAAAGATGGAATTCCACCTTTATTTATGGTCCCATATATTTATATAGACACTAAAGATTGAAATTTGACTACAGATATTAAAACTATTGACAAAGAAGTTTAAATAAACCTTCTTAAATAGGTAAATATAACCTATTCTGAATGCAAACTAATAAATAATTTTTAAGTTGCACCCAAAATATTATTTAAATAATAAGTGTAATAATGCTCCAGGCTAAATGGGTTTATAAGTAATCATTACAAACCAATTAATACTTAGACAAACCCAATATAGATAACAATCAGTAATTTTAAACTATTGTCAAGGCAACCACCTTTTAATAATAAAGGTAGAATATATATATATATATTAATTCTAAATATATATATTAATTCTAAATATATATATATTACAGGCATCATTTTTTCCTTAAATATTCGGAGTATATTCTTGATAAAACTATGTATGGATAATCTTTTATTCCAAGTAGGATTAGTAATTTAAATATGGGTGCTGATATAGTATGCACTCAGTGGCCATTTTGAATTTGGAAACACTCAAAAAGGCTGCTGACACATGGAAGCGATAAATGTCATCGACTAAAAACACTCATTTTTCAAAAAAGTAAAACGCCTGAGGCACTATAATTAAAAAAGGTGGTGGGAAAGGACTACACATAAAAAAATGGCAGGAAAACGTTACATTAAATCACCTAAGGTGCTACTATCAAAAAAAAAGTGCGGGAAAAAAAAAGAGGTGAACATTGAAAAATACTTTAAAATAAACCAAAAACACTAATTTATATATAGTCATAATCAAACATTGCAAAAAAGTGGGGAAAAAAAAAAGAGGTGAAAATTAAAAAAATACTTTAAAATAAACCCAAAACGCTAATTTATATAATTATTTATATAATTTATAGTCATAATCAAACATTGCAATATTTACAAAAACCCGTTAAAATATAGCGATCATTAGAAAAATAATAAATGCCATTTTAAAAATATCAGTCAGTCTATCAATGCTATATACTAAATCAGTATTATAATTTTAAAAAACAATAATGATATAAATCAAACATTGAGTTGTAATGTCACATTAAATAGCCAAAGGTTATACTATGGAAAAAAAAGTGCGGGAAAAGAAAAAGTGAACATTGAAAAATACTTTAAATTAAGCCAAAAACGCTAATATATATAGTGATGATAATCAAATATCGCAATCGTAAATCTTAAGCAATTAACCTATGTTAAGGCATTTTTAAAAAAAAAAATCGTAAATGATATTTACAAAAACCCGTTAAAATATAGCGATCATTAGAAAAATAATAAATGCTATTTTAAGAAGCTCAAGTCCGGTCTATCAATACTATATACTAAATCAGTATTATAATTTTAAAAAACAATATTTAAAAACTATAATGATATAAATCAAACATTGAGTTGTAACATCACATTAAATAGCCAAAGGTTATACTATGGAAAAAAAAGTGCGGGAAAAGAAAAAGAAGTGAACATTGAAAAATACTTTAAAATAAACCAAAAACGCTAATAGATATAGAGATGATAATCAAATATTGCAATCGTAAATCTTAAACAATTACCCTATGTTAAGGCATTTAAAAAAAAAAATCGTAAATGATATTTACAAAAACCCGTTAAAATATAGCGATCATTAGAAAAATAATAAATGCTATTTTAAGAAGCTCAAGTCCGGTCTATCAATGCTATATACTAAATCAGTATTATAATTTTAAAAAACAATATTTAAAAACTATACTGCTATAAATCAAACATTGGGTTGTAATGTTACATTAAATAGCCAAAGGTTATACTATGGAAAAAAAGTGCGGGAAAAGAAAAAGAGGTGAAAATTAAAAAATACTTTAAAGTAAACCAAAAACACTAATTTATATATGTAGTCATAATCAAACATTGCAATATTTACAAAAACCCGTTAAAATATAGCGATCATTAGAAAAATAATAAATGCTATTTTAAAAATATCAGTCCGGTCTATCAACGCTATATAATGAATCAGTATTATAATTTTAAAAAACAATATTTAAAAACTATAATGCTATAAATCAAACATTGAGTTGTAATGTCACATTAAATAGCCAAAGGTTATACTATGGGAAAAAAGTGTGGGAAAAGAAAACGAGGTGAAAATTAAAAAATACTTTAAAATAGACCAAAAACGCTAATATATATAGTGATGATAATCAAATATTGCAATCGTAAATCTCAAAAAAGTAACTCTATGTTAAGGCATTTTTTTAAAAAAGGCATAAGACCTAAATATATATACATAGCAATAATTGGAAAAAATGATAAATGCTTCTATCAAAAGATTACTCAGGTCTTTCAACAGTATATACTAAATCTCAAAAACCAGTATTATAATTTAAAAAAATTATATTTAAAAAGTATATTGCTAAATGTGAAATGGCGGGAACATCACTTTCAACACTATTTCGTGGAGCATTTTTAAAAATATATTTTACATTTGGCTTTGGGATTATCCCTCCAACTAAGAGTTATAATAATAAATCACAAATCTGAATAATAGACATATTAATGCATATTACAGTTAGCATTTATTTAAGTAATTTTTTACTAATATTTTAAGAATTTAAAAAAAATTACTAATTTTCTCGATCAGATGGATGGTCGTCCGCTCAGGCTAAATTTGGTTCTTCCTAGATCTCTTCATTACTGCAAAACCACAAGCCATCAACAAATTATACTTTTAAGATTTAGGTTTATTACTTTAAAGAAGATGCCAGTAAAATTAATTTATTCAGGTAACATCGCAGCTTGACATGGTCTCTTTCAATTTTATTTTTAAAACTGTGCTTGGGTTTCACACAAATTATATCAGGTATGTGTGACATCAGATAATTTCTAAGAATGTTGATCAGGGATTGCCTTTTGTCTTACTAAGGTAAAAGGGTTAAGTTAAGAAGTTTAATAATAGAAAACAAACCTTTCAAATTTTAAAAACAGCTGTAAACAAACTAATGGACTTTTATGCCTCAAGCCTAATAGTAAGCCAATGCAATAGAAGTATAAAATTTATTATAAATATATTTATAATAAATTAATGATTTAAAAATATAATCGCACTGTAATAAATTACAAGTCATAATTTCTACTCGTATATATATGTGTGTGCCGATACATGTATTAGTTTTAAAATTTAAGTTTTAACACTTTAAAGAACATGCAAGTAAAATTAATTGGTAATTTATTCCGAAAATATTGCTTTTCATTAATATTTAAAAAATAAAAAAACTAAAGACCAAAGACTTTGTATCGAAACTCATCTTTTATACCCATTTTCAAATCATATGAACACAAACCCTTTATATTTCAGTTTTTTATTTTTTAAATATTAATGAAAAGCAGATCAATTATGTTTTTGTTTTTGCAATATTTTCGGAATAAATTACCAAATAATTTTACTTGCATCTTCTTTAAAGTGTTGAAACTTAAATCTTAAACTAATACATGTATCGGCACACATATATAAATATATACGAGTAGAAATTATGACTTGTAATTTATTACAGTGCGATTATATTTTTAAATCATTAATTTATTATAAATATATTTATAATAACTGAAACACAGGATTAATATATACCATGTGTCTATATATGTAATATAGGGTATATGAGCACAGACTTTCACATGACCCACCACTCTCCACTCTATCTACTAACACTGATACACTCAAGCACATATATGCTGAAAAGATAAATAATCACCAATATACGTATTTCATGCTAAACCAGCAATCATCAGTTGGTCCAGATTATCATCTCCCACACATATATACTATAAGTGCTCAGATATATATTAAGATAGACAATCTTCATACTTTAATGGACTGACTCCAATCTACTACACACTCCAACTCTTCAACCGTTCATCCAATTGGAAATCTGATGATGGAATGCTCGAAGGCCACCCTAAGGCTGAGATTCTTGTCACACCCATGTTGACTCAAGGTCAATCTGAACCCCACATGTACAGGACATAATCCATTAAATACATATGCAAGGATAGGTAGACATCTCTATAATGTAATAACTGAAACACAGGCTTAATATATACCATGTGTCTATATATGTAATATAGGGTATATGAGCACAGACTTTCACATGACCCACCACTCTCCACTCTATCTAATAACACTGATCTGAGCACTTATAGTATATATGTGTGGGAGATGATAATCTGGACCAACTGATGATTGCTGGTTTAGCATGAAATACATATATTGGTGATTATTTATCTTTTCAGCATATATGTGCTTGAGTGTATCAGTGTTATTAGATAGAGTGGAGAGTGGTGGGTCATGTGAAAGTCTGTGCTCATATACCCTATATTACATATATAGACACATGGTATATATTAAGCCTGTGTTTCAGTTATTACATTATAGAGATGTCTGCCCATCCTTGCATATGTATTTAATGGATTATGTCCTGTACATGTGGGGTTCAGATTGACCTTGGGTCAACATGGGTGTGACAAGAATCTCGGCCTTAGGGTGGCCTTCGAGCATTCCATCATCAGATTTTCAATTGGATGGACGGTTGAAGAGTTGGAGTGTGTAGTAGATTGGAGCCAGTCCATTAAAGTATGAAGATTGTCTATCTTAATATATATCTGAGCACTTATAGTATATATGTGTGGGAGATGATAATCTGGACCAACTGATGATTGCTGGTTTAGCATGAAATACGTATATTGGTGATTATTTATTTTTCAGCATATATGTGCTTGAGTGTATCAGTGTTATTAGATAGAGTGGAGAGTGGTGGGTCATGTGAAAGTCTGTGCTCATATACCCTATATTAAATATATTTATAATAAATTTTATTCCTCTATTGTATTGGCTTACTATTAGGCTTGAGGCATAAAAGTCCATTAGTTTGTTTACAGCTGTTTTTAAAATTTGAAAGTTTTGCTTTCTATTATTAAACTTCTTAACTTAGCCCTTTTATCTTAGTAAGACAAAAGGCAATCCCTGATCATCATTCTTAGAAATTATCTTATGTCACACATACCTGCTTTAATTTGTGTGAGACCCAAGTAGACAGTTTTAAAAATAAATTTGAAAGAGACCATATCAAGCTGTGATATTTCCTGAATAAATTAATTTTACTGGTGTCTTCTTTAAAGTAATAAACCTAAATCTTAAAAGTATAATTTGTTGATGGCTTGTGGTATTGCAGTAATGAAGAGATCTAGGAAGAACCAAATTTAGCTTGCGTGGACGACCATCCATCCAATACAGGAAGTGGTAATTTTTTTTAAAATTTTTAAAATATTGGTAAAAAATTACTTAAATAAATGCTAACTGTAATCTACTATTCAGATTTGTGATTTACTATTATAACTCCAAAGCCAAATGTAAAATATTATATTTTTAAAAATAAGTTAATTAGGATTTTTATTTGCTGATATTCCACGAAAGTGTTGAAAGTAATGTTCCCGCCATTTCAGATGTAGCAATATACTTTTTTAATATAATTTTTTTAAATTATAATACTGATTTTTGAGATTTAGTATATACTGTTGAAAGACCTGAGTAATCTTTTGATAGAAGCATTTATCATTTTTTCTAATTATCGCTATGTATATATATTTAGGTTTTATGTCTTTTTTAAAAAAATGCCTTAACACACGTTAATTTGATTATCATCACTATATATATTAGCATTTTTGGTTTATTTTAAAGTACTTTTTAAATATTGCTTTTTAAAATTATAATACTGATTTAGTATATAGCGTTGATAGACCAGACTGAGATTTTTAAAATAGCATTTATTATTTTTCTAGTGATCACTATATTTTGCCTTAACATAGGGTTAATCGTTTAAGATTTACTATTGCAATGTTTGATTATGACTATATATATAAATTAGCGTTTTTGGTTTATTTTAAAGTATTTTTTAATTTTCAATGTTCACTTCTTTTTTTTTTCCCACACTTTTTTTCCATAGTATAACCTTTGGCTATTTAATGTGACATTACAACTCAATGTTTGATTTATAGCATTATAGTTTTTAAATATTGTTTTTTAAAATTATAATACTGATTCAGTATATAGCGTTGATAGACCTGACTGATATTTTTAAAATAGCATTTATTATTTTTCTAATGATCACTATATTTTAACGGGTTTTTGTAAATATTGCAATGTTTGATTATGACTATATATATAAATTAGCGTTTTTTGGTTTATTTTAAGGTATTTTTTTAATTTTCACCTCTTTTTCTTTTCCCGCACTTTTTTGCAATGTTTGATTATGACTATGTATATAAATTAGCGTTTTTGGTTTATTTTAAAGTATTTTTCAATGTTCACCTCTTTTTCTTTTCCCGCACTTTTTTTTTGATAGTAGCACCTTAGGCAATTTAATGTGATGTTTTCCCACCATTTTTTTATGTGTAGTCCCTTCCCACCACCTTTTTTAATTATAGTGCCTCAGGCGTTTTACTTTTTTGAAAAATGAGTGTTTTTAGTCGATGACATTTATTGCTTGCATATGCCAGCAGCCTTTTTGAATGTTTCCAAATTCAAAATGGCTGCCAAGTGCGTACTATATCAGCACCTAAATATGTTACTGGCACCACTAGTTTAAAATATGCCTTTACTGCTTTGATTTTACCACTTAAACATAAGTAAGAGCAACATACAAATCATTTTATTGTTTATAAAGCAGCTTTTACTTGTGTTTGATGCAGAAAAAAATTATATTCCATGTTGCATACTAACATTTATACATTATATATTTCATTTAAATAAATATTACATTATCAAAAATTTTAGGTAATGATATAATAACATTTTGCATTATTGCCAATTAACCAGATGTGACATGGCAAAATAAAATGCATTTTTGAATTCAGCACAATAAAAGTAGTAAAACTCCCCTATTTCAGTATTTAGTGTGGTGAAACAATGTTTTTATTTGCAGGTTAGTGTTATCAATATAGTGTTTTTAGTAGCAAACTAGTTAATTTTGAAAAAGTATTTATAATTAAATAGTAATATTTTCTAAACATGAAGATTCCATATGTTCTTTTATTTATACAACTTTAAATTCCAAATGTCAAAGACTGCAAAGATTATATATATACACACATTATATTAATTGGTAATTGTTATTGGTTATTTGTTAAATGAGCTACACTCTGTAAGAGTGAGAAAAACCAAATTCGGTACTTGTGTATAATTCAACCGATGACGTTTTTGACTTACCGATTTCCCTTCCAGTAGACATCGACATTTTTTGCATGACAATGTTGTCATGGTAACCAAGTGACTGGCGTGATTAATCCATCAGAGAGTCAATTTTTTTTTTCACCCGTGAGATTTAAAATTCATAGAGAGGTTTAAGAAATTTTTTGATTTTTCTGTCTATTGCGATTTTGCTATCCACAGCATCACAGTTACTTTTTTGAGCTGTTAATTTGGGTAAAGTGTTTTATTTATCTGTTTATTTTAAATTTACAAAAATTTTTGTTAATATTTCTACAATTCTCAAACTTACATTGAATTACGTTTAATGTGTAAATAATTTATTCTCCGGTAAAGTGTTTTTTATTTATCTGTTTATTTTAAATTTACAAAAAGTTTTTGTTAATATTTCTACAATTCTGAAACTTACATTGAATTACGTTTAATGTGTAAATAATTTATTCTCCGGTAAAGTGTTTTTTATTTATCTGTTTATTTTAAATTTACAAAAAGTTTTTGTTAATATTTCTACAATTCTGAAACTTACATTGAATTACGTTTAATGTGTAATTAATTCGGGTAAAGTGTTTTATTTATTTTAAATTTACAAAAACTTTTTGCTAATATTTCTACATTACATTGTTAATGTGTAAATAATTTGAAATAATTTTTTAAATCAATTTTGCAATATGCAGTACATTTTAAAAATTACCAAATGCATGTAAAAGTGCGGCGTTTTCTGGACACCATTAATACCAGATTTGCATTAGATCGCGTCTTTTATTTAGGTGTTTATTTAAAATTTACAAAAAGTTTTTGTTAATATTTCTACAATTGTCAAACTTATTTACAAAAAATATTTGTTAATATTTCTACAATTCTCAAACTTACATTGAATTACGTTTAATGTGTAAATAATTTTCAATATTTTTTTAAAACAAATTTGGAATATACATTACCAAATGCATGTGATAACAAGGACGCCATTAATGCCAGATTCGCATTAATTCGGGTAAAGTGTTTTATTTATTTTAAATTTACAAAAACTTTTTGTTAATATTTCTACATTATGTTTTTAATGTGTAAATAATTTGAAATAATTTTTTTAATCAATTTTGCAATATGCAGTACATTTTCAAAATTACCAAATGCATGTAAAAGTACGGCGCCATTAATACCAGATTTGCATTAGATCGCGTCTTTTTTATTTAGGTGTTTATTTAAAATTTACAAAAAGTTTTTGTTAATATTTCTACAATTCTCAAACTTATTTACAAAAAATATTTGTTAATATTTCTACAATTCTCAAACTTACATTGAATTACGTTTTAATTTTATTTTTAATTTCTGAATTATATCATACAGCTATGAGAGTAATACAATGTCTGATATACATGTACACCAGGCCTGCGGCCCGACAAAAACATCCGGAGGCCCCCCTCCAATTCCAGCACTACGCGCTGCTGTATTTTAAAATTGAGAATAATATTTTGACGCATGCATGTACATTTTTTTTTTTAGTATTTGCCTGACCTGCATCAGATATTTTCCATTTTTGAATATTTTTTAGCATGTGACCTGGATAATTCAACCGATGACGTATTACCCTGAAGGCATATCAGTCTAATCGTGATTTTTAATGTACCATGTTCACGTGATTTGCGGACACATTTTAGCGATTACATGTGTCTGCAGATCACTTGGAGACGTTATCTTAAAAATTGCAAGATTCAACTGATATGCCTTCAGGGTAATACGTCTATTTCATACTTCAGTGCCATGACAAAAATAAATTTTATGCTTGTAATAGTCATTATAACAGAATAATTCAATTATAAAAATCTCTCATGTCTTAACTGCTGTTTGAAATAATTTTCAAATATATATTTTTGCCTAAAGTGATACCATAAATTATGAATAAAACCAAAATACTATTTAGAATAATGTTATAACTACTTCCCTCTGTATGTCAGGATAAGTAAATCAAGCATATGAGGCTCCAAAATGGAAGTGCTCCTGATAAATATCTCTAAGTAACAGATGAAGTTTTGCCAGAATCCCTCAGCCAAATTCTTACTTCCAAGAACTGTCAGAAATTAATTACCAAAAATCTAAATTACATTATATGAATTGTTTAATTGTATTTTATTTGTTGGGACTATTTCCATCATCTAAAAATAGGTGTTGAATGTCTTTAGAAAAATGTAAATTATTACATTCAACTGTTAACAATAGCACTGAATTTAGTAAATGAGCACAATGTTTCCAGAAGTATTATTCCCCTCTCTTCTTCAGGTATTGCTGGCCTGACTAATGATAATATTAGCATGGAAATAGAACCTGAACCTATAGATTCTTGAATATTAAATTTAAGGTAACACTGAGCTTTACCTTAAAATTCAATATTCAATAATCTAAGGGTCCAGGTTCGATTCCCATGCTAGTGCTGTCACTGATCACACCAACAACATCTAAAGAAGAAGGGAAATTAATACCTCTTGAAACATTGTGTGCATATGCTAATTTGTGTGCTATTAGTCACAGTTGAATGCAATTTGAATAAAGTTAAATTTATCTAAAGACATTCAACACTTAATATTAGATGAGGAAAATAGTCCAACAAATAAATACAACTAAAATACCATCATCACAAACTTTCAGGAACTATTTAATGTGATCGTAGTTTAAATATCAAATATAATGCATTTTATTATGTTTAATATTTTCTTGACATTTGTTATAAATTAAAATTCACTCTGAAAAAATAAAACGTGACTTTTGGTTTTTTTTTTTTTCTATGTGTCAAAGCATCAGCCGTGAAGCGAACCCGGGACAACTGCTTGTAAGGCGGCTGCGGTTACCACTCGGCCACCAACGCTTGACGACTTTTAGTTTTGAATTTAAGTGCACCGAGAAACTGATTAATCTCATTTAATTCAGAGTTAGTAAATATTTTATATAATATTGTATTTTATTATTATTTTAAAAATTTATATTTTCAAATGTTTTATACTGTGTTTGTAATTATATAAGTTATATCATTATGAAAGAATAATAATCAGTTTTAAAATTAATTCATTTTAAAATAGAGTAAGATATGAAAAGTAATATATTTAAATGATTTTTTTTCCATAGGAAGTTATAATACTTGATTATTGACTTTCTTTTTGGATAGTTGAAGAAGAAACAGAATAATGTATTTAGTTTAGTAAAGGATTGATTTAGCTCAAAATTAAAAACTAAAAGAAAAGAAAAATTGGATTATTAGAAATAAAACGCACAAAGAGAACTCTGATCATTAGTTTTATAATTCGATAAAGAATTTAGATGAAAATATCAAATTAAGTGGGTTTTTTTTTAATTACAGTACATAGAAATTTTAAAAGTGTTAACAAAGTTAAGACATTTTAAATCATTTTTATTTATTTATTTTTACAGAAGTGTATGTGCGTGTTTTTTAAAAAAGAGACTGAATCGCAAATAAACTGATTATTATTTAACTCAATTAGTAATCAAATATGATCAAAGTTATTGTATTTATTATGTTAAATGTATATGAATCAAAAGTAATTCCACAATTCTTGGAATGTTACAACTAAAAGTTATATACTGGTTTTATATAGTGTATTTAAAACATTGAACAGATATTATAAATCTATGTGAGCAAATAGTATGATATTTTAAATGAAGCTTATGTATAATATTGAATAGGAGTTTCTTTAGTTGTTTATATAATCAAGGAATACTTAAAGTTTTATACATCACAAATCACTCTATGACCAGATGCTAACTAGTCTAAAGTTTCTAGAGAATTAATTAATTTCTAATTTCATAAAGTAAGATAGGTGCCATGATTTATTTTTTCCCATAAGACAGCCACATCTGTAAACATATAATTAATGACCTTGTATTCACGCAGTCATAATTAATAAGTAATACTCTGTAGTTCTAATTGTTTGAATTGTTCTGTCAATGTTTAAAGTGCTATGTATCTGCTAACAAGAAAATCTAACAGATCAGCAAAATACTATAACTGAGAGTTAAATAAATTCAAATACCCAATATAATGAAAATTACTTATTTATTGAATAAACAGACAAAACATATAACCCCACGATGCCATCCACATTAACTGAAACATTTAGAATTCAATCTCAATACTGTTCTGCATATCTATACCTATAGATGTATTTCACTAGAGATAATTTTTTCTCTGATTATAAGTCTAACTGACAAAATAAAGTCATATTACCCTCTGGTTGTAATTATTTTATGAGCCTTCCCAGACATATAAGAAATAATAAAGTCAGGACAAGGTATATGGAATCCTAACCAGATCATTAACCTTCAGGTAAGTGGTGCCCAGGACAGGAAACTTGCTTGATGACTGTGGGTAACACTCATGGTAATTTTGTTCAGCATCTTCCATGAAAGACTAAAAATGCAAAACACTTGTAGCCAAAATTTCTTCCTATTTATATCACTGCATATTTTCTTATCTTCACACTAATTAAATCTTGTCTTAACAGATTTAATTCGTGTATTTTAATTTAATGGCAAACAAAATCTTTTTTGTTTTTTTTAATTCCCATTTTTTCTTACCATTATTATTTCATTAATTAAATGAATAGGACTTTAGCATTTCAAAATTTCATAATTAATTGTTTCTTAATAAACAAATGACTATCCTTTTGTTTTTACTTCTTTAAGCAATTTATTTCTAAATTAATTATTTATGTTTTTTTCTGGAGTACTTTACTTATCTTTGAAAACAATGTGCTTTTATGATTTCCAACTTTTACATTTTCTGGTTCATCATCATCATCATCAACCATTAACTATCCACTGCTGCTAAGATGAAGGTCTCTCCAAGTTCAATCCATCTTCTCTGGTCTTTAGCTTCTCTTCTCCACATCACCCCCACACACTTTCTTAGTTCATCCATCCATCTCCCATGTGATCTCCTACAATCTCTTGCAATCCTGTTTAAGATTACAATTGTCCATCTATTATCATCTCTTCTAGCAATTTGGCCATCCCAACTCCATTTCAGTCTTAATTTTTTCATTGAGGTCAGTAACACCTGTTTGTTCTCTTACCCATATATTGCATTACCTATCTCTTCTTGTTACTTCCAACATGCATCTCTCCATACTTCTTTGAGTGGTCTGAAATTCCTGTATTGCTCTTCTATTAAATATCAACTGGTAAAACACATTTATTAAAAACCTTCCTTTTCAAACACATAAGCATATTTCCTTTTAGTATCAAGTTATTTCTACCAAAAGCAATCCAACCAAGTTTAATTCTATGATTAATTTCATCCTTTATATTTCCATCTGTATTAATAATCTGACCAAGGTATTTGTAATTATTAACTGATTCTAACTCTTCATAATCAATCTTTATTTTCATATTTTGAGAAAATCCATTAAACATTACTTTTAGTCTTTTTAACATTTATCTTTAGTCCTATTTTCCTACTTTCATCTGATAACTCCTGCAACATTTCTTGTAGCTCTAAAGCATTATTTGCAAAAACAACTACATCATCTGCAAAATCTAAATGACTTAAATAATCTCCATTTACTTTCACTCCTTTAGCTTCCCATTTTAATCCACAAAATACTTCTTGCAGCACTGCTGTAAAAAGTTTTGGAGATATGGAGTCACCCTGTCTTACACCCTTCTCAATGTTGACTTTCCCAGTAACATTATGTAATCTAAATGTTGCTGTTGCATTTTTATAAATATTCTTTAAAATATGACAATATCCTGGATCTATACCTTGATGATCCAATGCTTTAATCACTGAAGAAATGTTTATAGAATCAAATGCCTTTTCATAATCTACAAATCCAAAACATAATGGCAACTCATATTCATTTGTCCTTTCTATAACTTCTCTCAATACCTGAATATGATCTACTGTACTAAAACCACTTTTAAATCCAGCTTGTTCTCTTGGTTGGTGGAAATCCAATGTTCTCTGTAGATGAATTGTAATTATCTTGGTAAAAATTTTATATAAAACTGATAAAAGGCTGATAGATCTGTAATTTATAATATCTTTTTTATCACCTTTTTAGCATATTAATATTACTACTGCATTCTTCTAATCATCTGGAACATCTTTATATTTAGACATTTGGTATATAACTTTGCTAAAAAAAATATAATTCTTCACCTGCTTCTTTTAATATATCAATTATAATTCCATGATTACCTGGAGCCTTTCCTTTCTTCATACATTTAATTTCATATCTTACTTCTTCATTTAAAATTCTGGGCAATTCAGAAGATGTAATAAATATAGGAGATACTTGTTCTTTATTACTATATAATTATTTTATTAAAGTCTTCTCCCCATTTCATGATATCATCTTCCTTTTTAGTAATAATTCCATCTATTTTTCTTATTGCAGATATAAATTTTCTACCAATACCAAAATGTTGTTTTACACTCTTGAGACTTTTATTCTCTTGTACAGCTTTCCTTACTAGTTCACAGTTATACTTTCTTATTTTATTTTTTAACTCTTTTCCACACCATTTTACAAAATAAGAGATATTCATTTGTTTTTAATGCATCATTTTTGTATATCTTCATATTCCTTCTTTTTTTCATAAATTCTCTAGACTCAGTAGAAATTTTATTGGTCAATTGCTGCTTTTTTCTATAAGCTATCTTTGTTGCAGTTTTTAAAAGTGTATCAGTTATTTTCATATTAATTTCATTCAAATCTGAATCATGTTCAAAATCTACTTACACTTAAAACCGATTTGTAAGTTCCAATTTAAATTCATTAGAATGTTTCTGAATATTAGGAATACCAACTGCAAATATTGTTTTTCTTAATAATTTTTGTCTCTCTAGTTTTGCATTAGCACATATCTTATATTTTACTAATTGATGATTAAATTTATTAAAAACATTACAATCTTGAAATATGTATTTTCTGTTAGTCAAAATATAATCCAATTCTGCTGGACCTTCATTGGATGCTTCCATGTCCATTTTCTTTTAAAAATTTTGTCAAAAAAAGAATTCATAATATAATTTTTTTCTTTTTCTGCAAACTCCACAAGTCTATGTCCTCTCTCATTTCTATTACCATAACCAAAATTACTTACATCACTTTCATCTTTCATTTGTTTACCAATTCTAGCATTAAAGTCTCCCATAACAATTTTAAAATGGTGTTTACTCTGATCAAAAGCCTTTTGTACATGCATATAAAAATCTTCTACTACTTCTTCACTATGAGAACTTGTTGGGGCATAAACCTGAATTATCTGCATTTGGTATCTGCTATTAAGTTGTATAACTAATCTTGCCACTCTGACCGATACATCATCAATCTCCATAATGTTGTTCTTCCACTTTTTATTTATAATGAATCCTCCTCCACTTGTATTTCCAATATTTGTGCCTATATAATAGAATGCATGTCCACTTTTTAAATCAATTGTATCTTCACCTTTTTTTCTAATTTCACAAAGTCCAATAATGTCCCATTTAATATGACAGCTCTTCTAATTCTTGCAATTTTCCTTCACTTGAAAGTGATCTGCAGTTGTAAGTACCTAAATAAAGAGTCATCATCAAGTGGCAGCCTGGGTCTGCAATCAGAGGATTATTAGCACTCTCTGCTGCCTTGGTTGGTGACTTCACACTCTCATGAGTATAAGGGCCATGATTTATTTTTGTGTCATAATTATATATATATATATATATATATATATATATATATATATATATATATATATATATATATATATATATATTGGAAAGATATTTATCATTTTTACAAACATTCATTCTGCCTTATCAGACAACTGAGAATAAAGACCATGATGTTTCTTGATCTTAAACTCAGAGGTACAAGCCAATGAACTCACCATGCTGGCTAATGAATGTTGGGGAGCAGCCCATCCATGTTCGTACACTATATGAATAATCACATAGTAATAACAGCTGCAATGACAAGAATGTATGGAGTGGGCATTAGGAATTTTCCCTGCTCAGTTCCTTTAAGGCCTTCAAGAGGAATAAAAGGGTCTTCTTTCAGTTAATAGCAAACTCCTTTTTGTAGCCATTTCCCAGTTATTATATTGTACAATTCTTTTTCTAATTTCAACTACAAACTAATTTCTCTTCTTATATAAATTTAACATTCCTCCCCATATTCCAGAAAAACACCCTTTATGCATGTTCCTTTAAGGCCTTCAAGAAGAATAAAAGGGTCTTCTTTCAGTTAATAGCAAACTCCTTTTTGCAGCCATTTCCCAGTTATTATATTGTACAATTCTTTTTCTAATTTCAACTACAAACTAATTTCTCTTCTTATATAAATTTAACACTCCTCACCATATTCCAGAAAAACACCCTTTATGCATTTTATACATAATCTAATTTTTTCAGCTTATATTTCTATTGTACTGACCGATTTCATTTATTTCCTGAATTTTTCACCATTTTGTTCTCAGTATGGATTTCTTGCATTTTGTTCCTCTCCTTCCTCATTTCAGATTTCTATACATTCTGTCACATCTAGTTTAATTTTCACTTCTAGTTTCGATTGTAATGCCATAAAATCTGTGTTGTCTTCTTCTTGTCTCCTCAAATAATTTATGTGACTAATTTACTTAACCTTATTCTGACCTTGAATTACACAAATTTTATTCACTATTATCTTATCAATCACTCCTTTCATCCACTTCTTACTCAATATATCATTTACCCATACTCTATCTCCAACAGTAAAGTTTGTATGAGGTTTTATATTGTTCCATAAATCTTTTTTTGTTGCTTGAACTAAGAACAATTCTGTCAGTGATTTCTCTGTTGCTGTGGATGGTATTAAATGTCAACACAGCATTATTTCTTGTAATGCTTCTTGCAGATCTGATATCTTCATCTTCAATAAATTTTCTTCACTTGTTTTACTGCTTTTTCTTGTCTGTCCATTTGATTCCGAATGATATGATAGTGTTAGAATATGATTAACTTTCAAAATATTGTTGCATTCTAGGTTCCCTGAAATCTGCTCCATTATCAGGCATAATAACTTTGGGAGAACCATGTATTGAAAAAATCTTATTACAACATTCAATAATTTACTCTGTACCAGTATTATTTACTATATGGCATTCAATCCACTTTGAGAAAGCATTGTTCATTATCAACACTATTTTTCCTTTTATTGGTCCTGCATGATCAATGTACACCCTTTTCCATGGTCTGGTTGATCTTGGCCATGCTGCCAAATTTTTTGTTGGAAGCTGCATTTCCTCCTAAAGTGATAACATTTATAATTTTTCAAAGTCTGCATTAATTTCAGGCCACCAGACATAACTATGCCTGGATGACTTTCATGTAATAAGTTTAAAACTATTTGCCTCCCAGCAGTAGATATCACTATTTTATCACCAAAAACTATACAATCATTACACATTGATAGCTTATCTCTGTTAACCCCAAAACCCTTCACAAGATACAAAGGCCTTTTGTCCAGCCAATCTAACATAATCCATTTTTCTAAAATTTTATAGCTCTTATCTTCTTTAGTCCATCTACTTACTATCCAATTGTTTAATGTTTTTGATTTCATTTGATACAGGTTCATGTCTATTTGGAAATCTGGATAATACATCTGCATGAGTTATTTCTTTTCATTTTTTAAACATTAATTCATAATCGTACTCTGCTAAAATATGTCATTTATGATTCTTGGGCTTAAATGATCAGGAGTTACACAATTATGAGCAAAAATATTTAGCAAAGGCTTATGATCTGTTACTATTTTAAAAGTTTTTCCAAAAATGTATTGGTAAAACTTTTTCAATGAAAAAAACTATAGCCAATGCCTCTTTGTCAATTTGACTACTCCTTTCCATTTTTAACAAAATGCATGAGGCATACACTATTGGCTGCTCCCCATTTTTCATTGTATATGATAGAATTGCATAAACACCCCAATCTGAAGTATCAGTTATAATTTGAACTGACTGATTATTGTTAAAGTGCACTAACAACTTATCAGACACCAACAGTGCCTCCGTCTTTTCAAAACTTACATCTGTTTCTCAGTCCACTCCCATTTTTGTTTTATTTTTAATAACTCATATAAAGGCTGTGCAATTATAGCCTTATTTTTAAGAAATGGCTCAAAAAAATTAATAAAGCCCAAAAAAGCTTGTAATTGTTTTACATTTTTCACCTTATCCACATTTTTAATAGCTCTCTTTTTGGGGAAAGGGACTTGCCTTTTTCTGAAATGATATGCCTAAGAAAAAACAATTTATTAGTTTACCACACTGATGTTTTGGCATTTAATATAACCCCCACTATATTCAGTCTTTTGCAAACTTTTCTTACTCTTTTGAGTAATGGATTGAGTGACTCTACATAAATCAGTATGTTGTCATAATATGGTACCACTCCATCCAAACATTGTAAAATATTATTAATTGTTGCTTGGAAAATATAGGGGGCAGTTGTTACATCGAATGGTAATCTGTGACATTTAAACAGACCAAAAGGCATTGCAACTGTTAGCATTTGTGGCATTTCTTTTTGTCATTGCTATTTGGTGGTACCCTAATTTTAACTCCAGCTTCACAAAAACTTTTTCATTTGCTAAGGCTGTCAATACTTCTCTTATGTTTGGCACTCATACCCCCTTATTTAAAAACCTATTCACTTTAACTCTAGAATCTTCACAAAGTCTGATTTATCCATTAGGTTTTGTTATAACTACTATAGATATGGCCCACTCTGAAAACTCTACTGGGTCAATACTTCATTTTCAACTAAAACCTAAAGTTTTTTTTTCCTACTTTGGCACATTGTGAGAATAGTATCTTTCTAGGTTTACATATTATTGGATTTGCATTTTCCACTAACTTCACATCCACCAGGTTTGTCCTGATCAAAGCTAAATCATTTTCAAATAATTTAAAGAAATTTTTTCATCATTTCCTGTTCAATCATAATATTTTTAATTATACTAATTTTGATTCCAACCACCTTGAATCATTCACACTCTATAATGGGACTAATATTTCATTTCACTATATATAAAGAAAGTTTTACCACTCTAGTTTTATATTTAACTAGTAATTCTACTATTTCTTTATTCTCTATCTCATGCCCACTTACATTTTGTGCCTTTATAAATATATTTTTTATTTTTGTATTATTTTTTTCTACATTTATTTTTTTCCATAGTTCTTCAGATAGTAACATGATCCCCAACCCATGATCTATCTCCATTTCTACTTCTGTACCTCATATGCCAAGTTTTGTCATGAACTTGTTTTCTATGATTGCTTTCAATTGTATGAATTCCATTCAATTTCCTTTTCTGCTGATTGCTATTTTCAGCACCATAATATTTCTGTACAGTTTCAGACATTGTACATACTTTCGCTAGATGTCCTCTAGCTTTTCACCTGTAATATGTCTCATTTTTCCATTTGCAAAATCATGCAACGTGACCTTGTGCTCCACCCTGCAAAAACAAATAACTTTCCTATTTTAACATCATCAACTCCCCATTCTTTGTTCTGTATTCTCTCTATTTTACACACTAGCATTTTTGAATCTTTCTCCATTTTATTTCAGAATGTGAGAGCCCTGTTCAACTACTAACTCATATGCTATTCCCTTCTTAATTGCCCTTTTGGACATCAAATCTACTTCAGTAGGTAAATTTTGCCAGAGCCTGCCATCTGAATCCCCAGTAGTAACTGATCCAACAGTAATTGATCTACAAAATCTCCATAACTACAATTTTTTGTCTCAATGCTATATCATATATTTTATAGTCTCTCCTTCATGTTGCTTTCTATTTCTTAGAATTAATCTGTCTATGTGATGAGATGTTTTTGGATTAAAATTATCATTCATTTTTTAACCATGTCTTTATACATGATTGACTCATTTATTGGTTTCTCAAAATATTTTTTATAGTATAAATAACCTTATGTCCCATCAGACATAATATAACCTCTATTTTACATTTATTCTCTTTAATGATATTAAGTACAAGAAAATTTCAATATGCGTAATACACAGTGGCCATTCCACTGCATTATCTATATTAAACTCTGATATATTTGAAAACACTCGCTCTTGCACCATCTATATTCCTTCCTATCTTAACACTTTGTTTCCTACAGCTAGGATAAGATTTTTTGACACTGTCAACTTTTTGCTATGTATCTGCTAACAAGAAAATGTAACAGATCACAGCAAAATATGATAACTGTGAATTAAATAAATTCAAAAACCCAATATAATGAAAATTACTTATTTATTGAATAAATGGACAAAATATATAACCCCATTATGCAATCCACATTAACTGAAACATTTAGAATTCAATTTCAATACTGTTCTGCACATCTACATCTATAGATGTATTTCACAGGAGACAGTTCTAATTTGTCATTTCACTATATTAATTAAAAGTTTAACTAACCAAATAAAGCTCTATTACCCTCTGGAAGTAATTCCTTTGCAAGCCTTCTCAGGTGTATAAAAAATAGTAAGATCAGAGCAATCTGTATGGAATCCTAATCAGCTCATTAACCTTCAATTAATTGGTGCCTGGGATAGGAAACTCCTCGATGACTATGTTAATACTTATGATGATCTTGTTCAGCTAACTGCTCAATAACAAAGACACCTGTCAAGCATTGGTGGGCAAGAGGTCAGAAACAGCTGCTTTACAAGCAGTTCTCCCGGGTTAGCAGGTTCGCTTCCCGGCTGATGCTATGGCACATGAGAAAAAAAAATAACAGACACACCTCCCACGATAAACAATAAAAATGCAAACACGTGCAGCCAAAGTTTCTCCCTATTTATATCACTGCATATTTAATTAGTGTATTTTAATTTAATCACAAACAAAATCTTTTCTGTTTTTTAATTCCTAATTTTTCTTACCATTATTATTTTGTTAATTGCATGAACAGGACTTTAGCATTTCAAAATTCTATAATTAATTATTTCCTATTAAACGAATGACTTTATTTGTTTTTATTTTTTTAAGTATCTTTTCTTCCAGAGTACTTTACTTTTTTTTGAAAATAATGTGCTTTTATGATTTCCAATTTTTACACTTTGGGTGATTACAATTTATATTGTACCATTTTTTTTCTACTTTCAACTACAAACTAATTTCTCTTCTTATATAAATATAACATAAAGAATGAAGAGAAATGCTCCAGCCTTGGATAAATGTATCTTTTGAGTGTGTGTTTGTTTTTTTATCAAATAGACATTTTTAGGCACTTAAGAGTTATTAAATTTTTGTCTTGCATTGGTGGTCGAGAGGTCAGCATGACTGCCTTGCACTAGCAGGCAGTTGCCGGGGTTGCGGGTTTGCGTCCCGGCCAATGCTATGACATTTAAAAAAAAAAGAGTTATTAAATTCATAATTTAATTATTACAATCAAGATGTTAAAATTAAGATGTTGTCTCCAGTCTTGTATAATTAATTATGAGTTTAATAACTCTTAAGTGGCATATTCCATCTGGTTAATAAATTAATTTCACTCTAAATTACCAACAACATTGACAAAGGTATGCTTATACACATCAGAAGTTCCAAGTATAGGTGGATTCATTCTATTCTTGATTCTTTGTTCAACATTTAGAGTGCTTTTAAGTCATAGTCTGGGGATAGTGATTTACTCCCTTTGTTTACATATACTTAGAGCTATCTTTTATTTAAAGTTAACAAAATATATAAATACATAAATATTTTTTTCTATGTTCATAGCATTAATACCAAAAAGACTAATATTACTGGGAATATAATATTGTCTTAAATCCCATTTGATTTCAAGATTGATTATATTAATTAAATGTTACTTTAGATTAGCAGATATTAACTTAATTAGATTTGTAGATCAATTGATTATTATAATTTTAAACGACTTGTCATTTTAGGTTAAACTGGTGATATAAACAAAACTCAAAATTAGAGTTTGGATTTAATGCAATTTCAAAATAGTCAACAATAACCAATAAAAATGTCTTATTAATAATTTTTATTAGTCATTCATTAGACTAGAGATTTTCCACTTAATGAATAATACTACAGAAATATTGTTTAATAAAAATGGGTAGTTTAGTATTTTTCTTGCTATGACGTATTACGCTTAACATGTTTTTTGCCGGTAAGATTTCATCAAAGATTAGATAAACAATGTCATGGCAACAAAGACACTGGCATGAGTAATCCATGGGAATAGTGATTTTTTGATCATGGTGTCCCACAAGATTTAAAAAGTCGAGAGACCTATGGGAAATTTTGTCATTTCTCTGTCTTTTGCAGTTTTGATGTCTTCTTTCATATTATCCTTGCTATTAGATGTCTTATTTCATATTTTTCTTGCTATTAGATGTCTTCTTCTTTCGTATTTTTCTTGTTATTAGATGTGTTCTTTAGTATTATTCTTGCTATGTCTGCCAAAATCTTTAGTATTATTTTTTTATTTTTTTTATTTATTTATTATAGTAATTTTTTTTTCAGAAAGGAGAAACATGGCATCCGATGTCTACCAAATGACTGGCTTCCTTATTATTTTTCTTGCTATGACGTATTATCCTGAAGACGTGCTACTCTAATCTTTTGATCTTTAACACAACACATCCACATCATCTTTGGACAAATTTTAGCAATTAACATTGTCCGGAAATCACTAGTAGATGTTATAGATTGGAAGATTAGAGTAATATGTCTTTGGGGTAATACGTCATAGCAAGAAAAATACTAAACTACCAAAGTTTACATATTAAATATTGTTTAATTATTACAATCAATGTGTTAAAAGAGAGATGCTGTCACCAGCCTTGTATAATTAATTATGAGTTTAATATCTCTTATGTGTCATATTCCATCTGGTTGATAAATTAATTTCACTCTAAATTGCCAACATTGTTGCTAAAGGAATGCTTACAAACATCAGAGCTACCAAGAATATGTGAATTCATTTTATTTAATTCTTTGTTCAATCTTTAGAATGCTTTTAAGTCATAGCCTGGGGGAGGAGGCTTTAACTCTCTTTGTTTACATATTTTGTTAATTAGATGAATGATTAATTTAATTTATAATTGTATCAATTGAACTATTTTAAATTTACATTTAGGTGTAAATAAATTATTAGTACAATCTTATTTAGGCTTTATAAAGGCAAAACTCTCCATACAGTAGTGCCACTCAGTGAAAACCAAAGTAATCTATGAGTGCTGGCTTGCACTGAGTGGTGCTACGGTATGGAGAGTTTTGTCCTTATGATAAACAGCTTGTGTAAGCATAAAGAATGATGATCATGTGATGTTATTTAGGCTTGAGTTTACATTAATATTATCAGCTTCTATTATGTTTAAGATCTTTAAAGTAGGAAGAAGTTCATATCAACCCAGTAATTGGCTAGGCAATTAAAATTAGGTATGTTTTTTTTTTTGTTATAACATAAAGAAAAATATGACAAATAAACAAAGGTGCTAAATTATAGGTTTGATCTTGCATTTTAATTACATGGCAGATTTCACCCTTTGATCATAAAATTATAGTAATGCATGATATTGAATTTTAAATCTGAAATTCCAGGCTTTTCTTCAATCTGATGGTACCCATTCAATGATGATGATGGATTTTATTATTTGAATGCAAACTCGAACCCCATATTATAAATATTTATTATTTTACATCTATTCCTCACTCTGTTGGAGATTTAATCTATTTTCGCTTCTGAACATACAGCATAGTGGAAAACCTGATCATTACGATAGATAGATAGATGGATGGATGGACGGATAGATAGATGGATGGATGGACGGACAGATAGATGGATGGATGAATGGATAAATAGATAAATAGATTGGATGGATGGTTAAACAGATAGATAGATAAAAAGAAATGCAAGCCATTGAAATTCTAATGAGATTTTTTTTTTTCATATGAGATAGCATCGGGCAAGACGGCTGCGCTGACCTCTCGGCTAACAGCGCTTGACAATTCTTATGAGTTTGACTCCATTATCAAAACATAAGAAATGGTTTAACTTCCCTCAATAATAAAACTAGTTTATCACGCAAACGTGTCAAATTAACCACTTTTTATCCTAGCCTTTTAATTTTATATTGTTGTAATTTCATTTTGTGCGATAATAATTGACAGTTTAACTATATGACAAGTGATTTGCAATATGTTTTTATTATCAGTGACTATCAACAGTAACTAACTGCAGTCAGTTATACACATTACTCAAATGACTGCAAGAGAGATCCGTCTGAAGCGTAGTAATAAGCAATCTCATGCTGGTGAAGTCCAAAAACTTAATTTACAATAAATATATATGTTATTTATCGATTTTACAAACTAATTTTGTAATTAATTAATATCAATAAGATGGTAACGTTTAGACTATTGTTTTGTTTTGTTTTTTAGTTCATTATGAAATAAAATAAATATCTGTCTTAGATTTCAATTTCATTTTATTAATTTTTTCTTTTTTTAAAGAAAAAAAAACCCAAATCTAGCTGCAAAATCAGAAGAAAAAAAACTTGATAGATGATGATAGACAATCACATGTTAAACTCGTTACTCTGGAAAAAAAAAGAATATATGAGTATTTATATTCACACATACATATATAATTATATACGTTATACTAAATAATTATATGTTTCATGTATGTTAAATTTTTTTCTGACAACTTGTTGAGTAATCAAAAAAAAAATGGAATAATATAAACTAAATCATAGAGGATTATAAATTGAGAAGCTGTGGAACAGCCGAGATTTGGGGGACCCACGAATGATTTTAAACTAATAATATTTAAAAGAATAACTATATAAAGCATGAAATTTTACCAAAACTTTTTATTTGATTGCAAAAAAAAAAATGGTGTAGTGAAAATAATACTGCAGAAATATTATTCATTAAGTGGATAAGCTCTAGTCTAATAAATTATTAATAAAAATTAACAATATACATATATAATACATTTACTAATTTATAGATTTTCAATAACTGATAACTTAATTAATAACGTGAAATATATTGTCGGAGTTTGTACTTTTACTCCATGCCTTTGAATGAATGAATGTTTATATTCACTACACGTGAGTCAAGTAAATTCTGTTAGTTGAATTCTGAAATGAAAATTTTGTCGGTTTGCTATAAGCTTCTTGCGCCAACATGGAAACTACTAGTGAAGTATGTAATGACGCTAATTATGGGGAGTAATTTACTATTGCTCTGCAACCTCTTAATACAATTCGTGGTAGTAAATTGAGTAATTAGAGCAAACATCATAACGTTATATAATAACATAGCGATTTTATATATCTATAATATTGTGGAAGGAAACCAGTCTTCAAACATGCGCTATCTCGTGCGCCATCTATTGTGCATGTGTGAAGACTAGTTTTCTTTCACAATATTACATAATATTATACATATATATGATGAGTGTGTATGTGTAGAATAAAATACCTTTAAATAATAATGTCATATCTGTCTGCAATGTTCTTAAACTGGGTTTCAAATATGGATGAGAAAACTTGAACATTTTGTAGCTGGGTACTCAGCCAACCTAGCTGGTCTTTCAAAATTTGTGGAATAAATATTAGATATAGAATAGAAAAGGGGGGTAATTATAAACCTTCTCTATCCCATATTTAACAACTTGGTAAGTAATGGTTTGGCTTCATTATTCTTCATTGGAGAGGTATTGGTTTACCTTACAAATATGTATATGATTACAACTATTGAAATACTCAAGTTAAACTACTAAACATCACATGATCACTATTTCTTATGCTAGCACATAACTGTTATTAAAACTGGCAAAACTCTCCATACAGTAGTGCCACTCAGTGCCAACCAGAGTAATTTTACTGTGTTTTCAACTTTATTCTCATAGTTTTGTAGTTAAATAGGATAAAAGGTGGTTGAGGGTTGCATTAGATCCTAAGATCTCGGTACAGTGCTCTCAGATCCAAAGCTCTTCACTGATGAAGGCCACAAGCCAGAAACTAGTTTGGGGATATTGGATGAGTAGGCACTAGATGGGAATTTTATGCACAAGCCTTCTGGCATCCATTGATTACTCTGAGTGGCACTACTGTATGGCGAGTTTGACCTGTATTAATGTTGAAATACTCAAGTTTTGCTATCATTAGAGTTTATCTATGAAACTAATATTACAAGTTGAAATCTAACTGATTAATAAAAAATAAAATTCAGATATTTTATTATCAATCAGACTAAAAAAAAACATTTAATATGTATATCTATTTAAAACTTCCACTTCCCCACACATTTTTGAAATATATAAATAAAAAACATCTGAAAAATACAAATAATCTTTATGACGAGCATTTTATTCTAAACCAGACATGTTCACTTGTCCAGATTATAATCTTTTGTACATCATCATTTGTTCAGTATTTATTAATATCAAATTATTGTAATCTGATTTACAAGAGTGTTTAAAAAAGATATTACATGCAGAAAAAATGAAGTGACATTAAGTTATTCTATGTATTTTGTGTTTAATTAAAAAAGCAGATGTTTTAATATTTAACTGAGATTAAAGTGTATGTCTGTGCTAGAATAACCTCTAGTCTAATTCATAATTAGTAATAGTCATTAATATATTTATCTGATGTGGGTTGGTAGCAAAGTTTTGAATTCAAAAAATTTGACACTTATAAATCAAAGTGAAATATTTATTTTTAAGTGCATCTGTTTTTCTATCATTGCTTCCTTCTCCTCAATTCCACCTATCCATTAACCCACAAACTCAAACTAATACTCTCTTTTATCCATGCACTTTGGAACCTATTTAATTACCCATTTACTTTCATTTTGAAACTTATTTGATTACCTATTTAGTTTGCAAGCATTTTGGAATTTGTTTTGCTACTTATTTAGTTTCACTTCGGGAACCTGTTTAGTTACCTATTTAGTTCTGGGTGAGTTAAACAAAAGTACATGGGATAATTTAATATAATACATATATATTACACATAATTTTTTTAAAAATCCAGCTTACCACACATTTCTAAAATATATATGAAGAAACATATCTGAAAAAGAGAAAGGCTATATTATAATACTTATAAGAATATCAGTCCTCCATGCAGAAAAAATATTTTTGTTCAGCAGTCAAATGATCCTGTTTAGACTTTTTAAATGCTCTCATCCATAGGCACAGAAACTTCACTGCACTTAGGCTGCCAACTTTTCTAATAAATCATTTTAATGTTTCTTAAGGCATTGTACTGTTTAAATAATAAGATTGTAAGGTATTTTAAAGACTTTTCCCTAGATATTTTTAAAAATAGTTGTTTTATCATAGTTGGAGAAAGATCAGTAAAAGTTTCTGGATTTTTTTATTTATTATTATTTCATAGGATATGCTTTAAATTTCAGGTATTGGGATAAAGTGTTCAGGAGATAAGTCAGCATCTTTTATATTATTCTTATCATCAATCATCTTCCAAATGAAAAGTCCAGATGATCTCATTCAAGATTATTATTTGCACTGTTTTTCAATGACAAATTACCACTGATCAACTATTATCACTTGGTCATAATACTTTATTGCTTAGTTTAATTTAATCCTCTAGAGTAACTAACTCATATGCTTTATAAATTATTGTAAAAGATTTAGAAGATATCTGTATAATTATCCTGTGCAAAATAAAACAATTGGCACATCATAAACTTTATTGCTAAATATTTATTGACTGTAACTAGGTGAACAATATTGTATTAAATGTTCAGGAAATAAATCAGCAATTTTACATTATCATTATCACCAGATATCTTCTAAAAAATAGCTCCAGACCATCTTCTTTAGGTTTATCATTTGTTCTGTTATTTAAAAGATCATATATTCAATCTTACTTCATATTTTTGTGCTCTTATTTTCTATAATTTTTTTCAGTTTATTTTTCATTATTCTACTATCTTCTAATGCTTAATGTAATTTTTTTTCTCTTCTAAATTTAACAAGTAATATGTTTTCAATTATCATTTTTTATATTTTTAACATAAGACTTTCAATTTTCAGTCTTCTTTTCGTCTTTATCTCAAGAACTAAATGTTTTCTCTTTTTATAATTACTCTAGTTCACATAGGGCAATGATCCAAACATGACTTAAGTTTTACCTTCAACCATTCATATATTAATATTATAATATTAGTTTTAGTCTAAATTTTACGTTTTTTTTTTCTTTCTTTAATTAATAAATTTGCAAATACTTAAAAATATTTTATAAATATTTGTCCAATTGCCATTCTTAAAACTTTTATTCCCTCTAATGATTTAATTGCTTAGTTTTTGTAGCACTTATTTTTTTAACTCGTTATAAGTTTCATTTATTGTATTTAACATTCTATTATATTTATCCTCATTATTTATAATTATCATTAGAAATTATAATACAGTGATCTTACATACATAAACTTGACTTACAGTGACTTATTTTAATGAGCTTATATTTTGCTCTCTTTTTACTTCCTAATCATATATAAATCAAATAAAACAATGACTTTGTGTGACTATTATCAACAATCTACATTGGGAACTGCAAACAGAGCCATCTATTGCAAAATCGACTAAACAATGATTATTGTTCAAGAGATGTGGGTATTGCTCAATCATCTGATGTCTAATAGTTACTCAGGAAATTATAGATGGGTCTCTAGGTTAAAGCAACTAGAGTGAAATTAGTTCCTAATGCAGAAGACTACAGATCAACATGACTTTACTTTTTTTATTGGTAATATTAAAACGATTTGGAATAAACATAGTTATTCAATCAATGGGCATTGACTGACATCTAGTAGTCATATTAAAATTTATAAAACAGCATTTATTTTCTATTTAAAATATTTTGATATATTGCATAATATTTGAGACTACTCAAGGAAGTATGGAGAGATGCATGTTGGGAGTAACAATACGAGATCAAAAATGCAACGTATGGGTAAGAGAACAGACAGGTGTTACTGACCTCATAGAAAAAATTAAAAGACTGAAGTGGACTTGGGCTGGACATACTGCTAGAAGAGATGATAATAGATGGACAAATAGATTGTAAAAGATACAGAAAGAGACTACATGTGAGATGGATGGATGAAATAAGAAAATGTGCAGGGGTGATGTGGAGAAGCGAAGATAAAGATCATAGAAGATAGATTAAACTCTGAGAGACATTCATCCTGCAGTGGATTGATAATGGTTGATGATGATTTGAAATTTTCTGAGCAATGATTTAAATCTGATAGAACCTAAATTAAATGAAAATTATTTTTGTATAAAAATTATAAAACCCTTTACTATGAAATTTTCTTATTAACATTTAAATTATTGCAAACTATTTTATTTTTAAATAACTACAAAATTTTTATGAATGTATTTTCATTACATTTAAAATATTTATAAAGATTACTTAAGCTTTGCATAACACTAATTTATGAATACATATTCAGGATTAAAGTATTTCTATAATCACTTCATTATTCTGTAAAGGGTATTTTAATTTAATTGGTGCTTTTACTAACATACAATTTGATAATTATTAAATAAAGACTCGCCATCATTAAAGATCTGCTAAAACATTATCTAAGCTTTTCTAACCATTATTCTAACATTCAGACACAATTAATCAATTTCTCTTTGGTTTTTTAATTATTATTTTTCATTTACCTTTCACATCCATCCACTATATCTTTTATATGGCTTTTCTCTAAGCATATGACAGGTAATTTCTCTTCACATCTTTTCATTTATTTTCATTGTTATATTATGGAAAAATATTGCTTTAGTTACTGTAATTTGTATAAGTTATAAAGCTAGGATTTTTGACTCCAGAAAAAATAGAAAAGAATAGAAACTTAAATATAAAAAGATATTTAAGTTTAAAAGCAAAGAAAAAAAAATTGCTGATAGATAAAAGAAATGTGAATAATAGTGCAGGAAAAGCTTAATGGATTTAAGTATGGAACAGGCTAGGATTGTTTAATTAGACTATTAAACTATCTGAAACTAATTAAACAATAGAATACAGAGAAAGGCGCAGTTTAAGAAATATTTGAAAGACTAGTTGCAGGTAAAAGGAATGTACACTGACACAATTAAAAACTTGATGATAATTTGTGAAAAGATGCATTACTGGGGGGGGTAGCTTAATGTAAATAGCTATTAGCTTTTAAAATAATTAATACCAGATATTAAACTGTGACAAGATATAAATAGGGTGTGCATAAAAAAGCAGGAGCTTTTTTTCTATTCTGCATGTGATGGTGCTATTGCTGTTGTGTCATGGGACATCAGAAGAAAGGACCCAGGAAAAAAGTTCTTGGAAAAGTTGTAGCAACTTTTCTACTACAAGGTCCTTCATCCCAGAGACCGAGCCTCTGTAGGTACAAACACCAGATAAGAAACTTAAATAGACCACATTGGCCTTATTTTTATTTGTGTACACATATAAGACTCTCAGGAGAACTGTGAAGAGTCAGACTGTGAATATAGACATTTTTTTAGTATTTATTTAGGTCTGAGAATTGTTAAGACATTTCTTAGTAATTAACAGAGGGAAATATTAGCATTTATTGAGAGCTAGGCATCTCAAATTTTATATAATGTACATGTACTATAATGTAAATAAATATAAATTTCATCTTTGTTTAATGAATTTTATATCGACATGTAGTCTATAATTTTTGTTATTTTGTTGGCATTCAGTTTCGTGGTAGAATACACATCACTCATTAATAATTTATTTATAATACTTCATGTTCCAATATTTTTTCATTACTATCCAAATTCATAATTCTAAAATTAAATAATATCTAAAATATGTTTACCGTTAATGTTTATGGCCTTTTTTATGACCATGCTCATGCTTATGACTATACACAACATGTTCCTTGCTTTCAGCTGGCATAAATTCTTCAGTCTTTTTTAAGGCTTGAACAGAATCAACAGTCAGAGAAGCGAATACAAAACAGACCAGGAAGAAAACAGAAATCTGAAATGATGTATAATGAAAAAAAAAATTAAATTATCAAATGATTTTTATACCTGTAATCATGCATTTAATATTACAGTTAAAAAAATGTGGTCAAGCATGGGTGGATAACTAGAAAAGTTAAGATGGGTCCCACCTATAGTGCAAGTATTGATATTCATCAAGTATCAAGCAGGTAAAACTTACACAACTTCATATATTATGTTAAGTATTTGCTTTAGGCTTCAACTCTCTTTATAATGAAAAAGAAAGCATGATGCAAATGTATAAAAGATAAACTTTTTTATCACTTACCAGTTGTAGCTTTAATCATTGTCTAAATATCACTTCGCTCAACCTTTTAAGCTAAACATTTCAAACTTCAGTAAATTATATTTACTCATAGCATAAAAATGTTTACAAATTTGCAGTTATCACTATTTTTCCAGGTGGCAAAACATACAGCAAAACACTCAAGATGTATTAATATTACAATTTTCAAATAAAGACATAATACTAAAGAGGGTGTAGAGGTTAGCACATCAACCTGAAAAATTAACAACATAGAGTCCTAGTCTTTAATAGATAACTTTCAGGCAACAAGCAACTTTATATTTTTTTTCCTGGTATTATGAATTTAAACTAGGAGAGAACTTTATCCCTCAAACAGTCTCTTAGTAAATATTCCATTGCAGTCAAAGACTTCCCAACTGTCCCTCATAGAAACACAGTCTAAAAAGGATAGTACTTGTCTAGTTGGATATTTTCTGGATGATGATGATTAGAACAATTTTTAGCCATTGTTTAATCCTCTACCTAAATGTAATCAGATACTTATTTATCATCTGTGGATCAAGTACCTGAGAGAAAAATGCTAAGCTGCTTAAAAAAATTTCATTTAATTTATATTTGAACCTTAAGTCATAGACATAGCAGGTGGATACATAAACTCTACACTATACGGCTCTTCCATATATATAAACAGAGAGAAAAGTCTGTGATTAGCTAGAGGATTAAATAAACTTTAATATTTCACCATCTGCAATTTGATAAGCATAGTAAATATTATCTAACTTTCTCTGAAGTAGATTATTTAAAGATGGCTTTTTTTAAAAAAAAAATATTTTTATATACTTCCATTCTACTACATGTTCCTAAAACATTTGAATAAAGGTATGGTATCTAAAATAAATAAATTAATTTCCACTATGCATTTCATACTGAAGTAACACTCTTCAGTCACCATAGATCAAATAACTACAATTGAACTACAAGTTTTAAATTTTCTATATTCAAATCTTTGTTACTATCCATTTTTAAATAGATACATTAATGGTTATTGCTAATTCTTTTTAAGTTAAAGAATACAATATCACTCCTAGCTCAGATATAAACTTTAAACTTAGTTAAGATTAATATATCTATCTTTTATTGTTTTTACACATATACACATGATGTCATTAATCCTTTGCCCCTTTTTTTTCACATACACTATTATTCCAAATATAGTAATTTGATATTGATCGATTTTGAACAAATTAAGATGACATAATGAGTCAATTAAAGAGTGCTGATTTTGTATCAATAATCTCTAACCTAATAAATGATTAATAATAGTCATTAATGTATTTTTTTAAAGTGGAGTACCAAAGTTCAAATAATAGTAATATAATACAATATTTTTATGGATATTTTAGATGAAAATATTTTTAATGTGTTGAGTTATCCATTTCTTAATTAGAAAGTACTTAATCTAGGGCAAACTACCCCTACAAGCTAATGAAAAACTGACTGCACACAGAGGGTAAATTCTCCATACAGCAAATGCCATTCAGTGCAAGCCACAATAATCAATGAATGCAAGAAGGTTTGTTCATAAAATTCCTACTCATTCAATATCCTCAGACTAGTTTTTCTGGCTTGCACTGAGTAATACTACTGTATGGAGGGTTTAGCCACTGTGTAAACAGCTTGTGTATGTCTAAGGAATGGTGATGATGTCATGTTTAGTAGTAAAACTGACAGATTTATTGCATTTAAAAGAAAAATCCTCTTCTACATGCCACTCTAGATCTAATATAAAGAACAAAGCACTTCAGTTTGTATTTATGAGTGCAAGCAATCAAAGTATAGCAAACTTTTCAATTTTCTTATGTATTATTATAGACCCCTCAACTTAGATAAGTTATGTATTATAATACAATATTTTTAATGGATGTTTTAGATGGAAATATTTTTAATGAGTGGAGTTATCCATTTATAAATCTATTATTATAAAGTGCTGAAAATCTTGGAATTGTTTGATCAGAAGTCGAACAACGATAATACGCTATTACTTTAAATATTATAAATCTCCATGCACTCACACATCAGTAAGAGCTTAAAAAATTTAAGTGAATCTCTTAAATTTAGAGTGCATTTCAACAACTACACCAACTTTCACTGAACCTGCTAAATCAGGGTGATAGGTTAAAAAAGATTTGTACAATTCAAAATTTGATTGTAACACCAAGCACACAATAGTCTCAAGCTCTGATTTAGCATGGTCAGTGTAAGTTGGTGTATTTATAGAAATGCACTCTTAACTAAAGTGATTCACTTGTTTTTTAAACCCTTACTGACATGTGAGCGCATGGAAGATTTATAATATTTAATGTAATAGCGCATTATCGGAGTTTGACTTCAAATCTAACAACTATCCATTTATAAGTAACTTAATTATAAAGCACTTAGTCTAGAACAAACTGTGCCAGGCCAAGAGCTCATGTAAAGTTGCAGGTTGATTGCATTTAAAAAGAGAATCGTCTTTTCAATGCCATCCTAGATCTAATACAGGAAACAAAGCACTGCAGTCTGTTTATTTGATTTTTTACATTCATAAATGTAAATGGCAGTGCTTTGTTCTCTATATTAGATCTAGAGTGGCATTTAAAAGAGAATCCTCCTTTAAAATACAATCAATCTCAGTTTTATAATAGCTTTTGGACTTGGGCAGTTTGATGTACTTTAAGTGATTTCTATTAAGTTACATGTAAATGGATAATGCCACACTTTAAAGATAGTAATACACACATATACATTAAATAGAATCCATTGCATATCAACTTCTGTGCCATTTTATTTAGACTTATGTTAGTTTGACAAGAGTGCATTTCTAGAATAAGTTGTTGGTGATAGTAATATTTTATATAGAATCAGTCATTAATACCGAGCAAAAGCATTTACAATTTTTGTTGCAAGCGGCTACAAATTTTATTTTTATCATATAGATAATGTTTTGATTTTGGCTTTTATTTCAAATTAGGACATTATGTCATAGCTTCTATTTATTTGTTTTCTCTATTATTCTTGATTAATTTGAGATGGAACAAAGTATATTTGGCAAGATAGCTAGAATAATTTATTGTTTTGCTATGTAGAAATTGTACAAAAAAGGAGTCATTTGCAAAGTTGGTTAAATATGGCCAACCAAAAAAAAAATTATTTTCTTTAAAATTCTATGACATAAAAATTTTGCAAGTGATTCAAATAAACATGAATTAAAAGTAGATGGATTGAGAGCATGGAAAGATATGATGCTAATTAATAAAGTAATTGCCAAAATTATAAGGACTGCTTCAGAGTAGACCTACTTTGGAATAGACTAATATAAAGATAATACACGATAAAGAAGCTTGTGATAAATCTTAGTAGACAAGAATTGGAAAATATCTTTTCTTGTAATGGTGACTAAATTATTCAATCAAAATTGAGCTCTTAGCATAGTAGGTATATTCTAAATATTAACAAATAGACTTTGAGAAGACCGATAAATGTATCTCCAGAATAGATTTATATGATGCATTAAATCCACTACTAATTGTATTGTAATATACACTAAAGTCCTGTTAATGAATCATAGCTCACCTTGTCAGTTATTATTCTTAATTTTAAACCTATTTTTAATGAAAAATAATTAAATCATATAATGTAATATAAGTTAAGTGTTAAAGCAGTGATAAAGTTATTGACTAACTCGAAGTCTAAGAATCACAATTTAGTTAATCTTCAAGTTAACTTCTATGCAACAAACTGTTTTTTTGTTATTAAGGTAAAAAAAAAAAATCTTTTTTTTTACAAAGATTTTCATATTAAACCACTAAATATCACATGACCACCATTTTTTATGCTTACACAAGCTGTTTACACAGAGGGTAAACTCTTTATATAGTAGTGTCACCAGTGCAAGCCAGAGTAATCAATGGATTCACAAACCTTTTAAGGTACTAGATAAGGATTTTCTGCAGAAACCTTTTTACATCCATTGATTGCTCTGGCTTGCATTTATGGTGTTACTGTATGGAAAATTTAGCCTCTGTGTATTTTTATATTAGTAAGTTATTTAAATGTAGTATAAGAGTATTTAGTTTTAGGGAGTGATTTTTTTTAAAAACAACAAAAAATATATACGAGCTAAATATCAATAGATGCTGTTTAGTTAAAATAAGTATTAAAATGTAACATATGAAAATTGTATCTGAATTTTTATAAATTTATTATTTTTTTATAGGATATTGTCTGTAAAAATATTTATTTACTACTCAGAATACTAGAGTTAAAAAGATTTATGAAATTTTTTTTAATGATAAAACAGAAAAATACTGTATCTTATTAAGCTTAATTTCTTGGTCATTTTTAAATATTCATTATTTTATATCACACAACTTGTTATTAATTTAATATATTGGAGAAATTGATATAATAAGAACACTAATGCAATTTATTTAAATTGAAATATTTACATGTATTGACACTCTTTTTTCCAAAAACAGGTTTAAAATGATGTTTTTAATTTGCATTTGTCCATAGTAATCCATTTGATATAGTTCAAATATTGTGATATATTTCCAATGATATCATATGATAATACCAAATATATTTCTCAACTAGTTTTGATTATTAACTTCTATCTGTCAAAAATATTCACAGTCACTTTCTGAAAATACATAGTTTGGAATTTATTTGTTTAGGCCATCTTTCAATTATTCGTGCTTACATGGATAGGTATATGTTAAAATAACAAGTAAGAGATCAAACAGGCTTTTTGGCATCATTGAAAATGTTTAAAAGCTAAAATGGATTGATTTAGACATGTTTTTAGGAAAGGTGATGTCACTTGGACAGTTGAAGTCTTACACTTGATTCTAAAAGATTATAAAAGATCTAGAAAGAAGCTTCGGGTGAGCTAAATAGATGAAATTAAAAAGTTTGCTGAAGTAATCTATATTAGAATCAAACATATATATTGTGACACTTACTAATCCATTACTTAGTATCACCCCCTGCCCAATACCATTGATTATTTTATACATCAAACACTCAATTTTTAATAGATCATGCTATTGGGTATGCTGGTCTATTAGACCAGTATAATATCAAATCTCTAAATAAAATGATGCAAAGACATCCAGATATTTATAGATAAAAGTTACTCTTACAAGTTCTAGAATTTTTGCACTCCTCAATCATTATTGAAATTTTTTTAAAATTTATTACAGGATACAATTCCGTCCAAAATGTTTTTAGTGACTGACTTAAGCTAAATCTTGAACCCTCGTGTGTTTTCTGCAATAATTATGTAGAAAAAATGCTACATCTTTTTCAAACCTGCTCATGCTTCTTATCTCTATGCCTATTTATGTTTTCTGATTATACAATCAACCTCAAGCAGTTACTTTAAAAAAATATAAAGTATTTTCAGTTCCTTAATGCATCTATATTGCTTACACACTAAGAATCATGTGGTGTGCATGCTGTTCCGTAATACTTAAAATAAGAAGTACAATGTACTCAAAAGAAATGAATGATTCAAGTCATATCTATACTCTCTCGAATTTTTACCCAGGAATATCATGATCAAAACTTGACAATCAATGATCTACTTCAGTTGTGCTCTTTCATAGATTGTTTTTATTTCTATACTCGCCATCAGATTTTATGCTGGAAAATAAATATCTGACCTCTTCTTCAGATTAATCATCTTGATTATTTTAGAATATGACACTCTTCAAATTAGGATTGCCACTGAAGTTAAACAGCTTATTCTATCATTACGGTTGTGATGTCACCAAACTTTTTGCCATAAATTTATTCTATTGTAGTTTGTTATTAATAGAGGTATATATATATAAAGTTGTAAGATAAAAAGAAAATAGATGAGTAAAGCAAAAAGATTAGTCCTCGACTATGATTTCTTACTTTAAAGTTAAATTTAAAATGTTCTTTTTTGTATAACTTCATCCAGAAAGGATCAACAATACTAAAAGTCAATGCGTTGGTGGCTTAGTGGTTAGCATAGCTGCCTTCCAAGCAGCTGGCCCGGGTTCGCTTCCCGGTCAACGCATTTGACAAATGAAACAAAAAAAATAAAAATAAAATTTACTCATTAAAAGTGTTTCCACTGTATCAAACTAACAAACTTCATCATAAAAATAGGAAAAAAACGAAGTAATAAGAGACCATTGTAATAAACTTTTTTAATCATGAAAACTTGCTATAAATTCTTATCAATGTCAGAGATTTCTTTAATTTTTAAAATAAAATACTTTATTACTCACCGTTTTTATAAACTTCATTGTGTACTTGGAATAAATTTCTCTGGTGAAAAATGGAATCACAATAAATAAAATGTTTAGATTAATTCTAATGTAAATAATCGGACTTTTATATTCAGAAAAATAGATCAAATGAAAGGAAAAAAAAATAAGATAAACTTGATTTCAGAATAAAATTTTTGCCAAAAATAAAGAAAAGTTTACTTTTCATTGATGCGTGCGTTTTTATTTTAATCAAAATTAAAATAGTTTTTCTTTTAATCAAAAACTTTTTTTTTTTTGCTTTACTAAAACAGGTCATTCAGAACCAATATGTAGGTATGTGGGTTGTGATTTTCTGTACAATAGTTTTTCATGAAAATAAAGATTTTCTTGGCAGACAATACTATGTATGATTAAAATAATACCCAATGTACAATTGTCTTTTCGTTATATATATATGCCCCTGTTTCTATGCGTTTGAATTTGTATTTATGTAGACAGATTTTAGATTTACAGTAAAACCGGAAGTTACAAATACATTTCCTAACATATATAAAGTTCCAAACTTCCAAAAATTGTTAAACACAAATGAACATATTTAAGTTTTTGTATTTTTAATAATGAGTGAATACCTATTGTGACAAATGCGTATTTTTATTTATTTCACTTTCTTTTCTATTGCAAAATGGCAAAAATACATTTGACTATAACTTAATGTTCAAAATCATGGTAAGACTGCATACTTTTAAGGTAATTGATAATTTTTCCATAAAGATCATCATTGATTATCCAACCATTCAATATTGATTGATAAATGAGCAGCTTTTCCAAATCAAAGAGTATATTAAGAACAACTTGGATTATCCAGATTATTATCAATTGATGACACAAAAAATATAAAAAAGAATATGATGCAATCTTTATTAGTGATGACAGTTGTCTTATTTTTATTGATATTGAATCCTTTGTTTAACTTTAGCTTTTACAGGCACACACACATATGCAAAAGAATATACAAAAGTTTTGTATAAATAAATATAGTAAAAAAATGTAACTTAGGTATATACTGTAACAAAAAGTTGCCAGTAAGACAAATGGTATATTTGTTGTGTACATGTTTCCATTCTACGCAATTTTTTACCATATATATTGTAATGCTCTCAAATATATATGTTGTAAAACACACATTTATATACATTACACATATGTTTAATAATTTTGTAAAAAAATAGAAAATTAAAAAAGAAAAATAGCTAAAGAAAATGAATTTTAAGAAATAGTTAAAATAATAGTGATCAGATGTTAAAATATAATGAAAATAGAAATGAAATTCAAAATGGGACCAAACAATAAATTGTTAAATAACAGTTGTGACGGAAGTACCATTTTCCATCTGTGCGATTGCGTATATATATATCGCTACATATATTTTTATTTTAATACATTCTTTTTTTATGAGAATTAATAATATTCCGGTGCGATTAAGATGAATAATCCTGTATTCATGGTTAGATTAATGCATTAACTGCTAGTATAATGCAATCCCCTTTTGGGGATTGTAAGAATTCAACAAAAAATAAAATAAAACATTTGGAGATTCGCTATTTCTCGCCCAGCATATTTATGAGCATCACTTTATGACCTCAAGGGCCAATCTTATATTAATATAAAAATTATTCTGGGAGAGCTGGAATACCAATATAGAGAATTATAAGACAGTAGCCCCTAACTAGCTCACTCAGGACGAGTAATGAATTAATCGTGGGAAATATACGGGGGTTACACTACACAAGATACTTTCTTAAATCGAATAGTTATTACTAATTTAAAATTCTACTAATTTCACGAACTCAAAAACAGAGAAATAACACAAATATACATACAATTTCATTTAACTTTAATATTATACCTTTATTTCTATACTATTTATATGACCCGATTATTTTGTGCTCAAAAGTCAGAGGAACGCATGCGTACACACTCACTGCATGGAGATATGTATAATGCAATTGAAAATACAAATAGAAAGGAAAATAATATCAGATTCATCGGGATAAACAAAACAAATCACCTTAAGTTCATAATAAGAGTTACTGAAGAATGTTTCTGTGGAAAAGTTTGTGTAGTTCAACGCATCCTGACATTTGAAATATTAAACGAATATATGTGGTAAATGTGCACATCATCTGCATTTCTTTTCTTCCCAGGGAAAACTAAAGGTAAAATCTTTTTTTTATTATATATCACACTAGACGTAATGGCCATGAAGGTTGGTGATTCCGGCGGTCCGATCTGCTTGATTGATTTTCTGTTTGCTAATTTTATTGGGTATTGGTTTTGGCTTCAGAGTGATTGGTTTCCATTAATAGTATTGACTCAGCAGCAACTTTAGTAACTTAATGGGACAGGATTGTAAAGCCCAGCATGCTTACACTCCTATCCCAGCCTGCTCATAGTTGACAAAGATCTTTTCAGCTTTTCTTTCATTGCCAATTCTTCGATTTATTGCTTTTGTAAAGTTGTTCCCACAACACTATGGACAAAGTGAATAAATATTATTTTCTTTAATTTTAAACAATGACAATTAAGTTATTGACAGCAAGTTATCAACAAGAAGAAGTATTTTTGGCTTGCCTGAAATTCTTTAATGAATTGAAGCAACTTCGGCAACGTACATTCCTCAGATATAGATTAAGTTATTTTTCAAGATTTTTTTTTTCATTTAATCTCTCCAAAATAAAATTTAAGAGCTTCCATCTTGAAAATAAAATATATCTCTATACCTGTGTTTTAGTTTATTTTTTTATATTATTTCATACAGCAAAATATGCACATGCATTTCCCTAAAACAAAAGAACACACATACCCCCACCCCTCCTGCTTATTTAAACCTTTTTAAATCCCCATCTAAAATTATAAATATTAAAAAAAAAAAAAAAACATTTCTATTTTTTCTTTACACAGATATTGACCTAAATCTATGCTAATTTCTCCTTTTTGAAACATAGTTTGAACATAGCCCTGTTACAGAGTAATCTTTGTAAACTCTCATTGGCAGGAATGCAATTAAATTTTGGAAGATTCCTGGCCAATAAGGTTGTAGATTAATTTAAGAAAAAGTATAGATTAATTATTTTAATTAAAAACCAAAAAAATAATTAAAGTGAACAATAGGAGAGGCAGGTATAAAAGTTGTGGCTTGATAGTTGGGATTCATTCATTTATTCTTCCATTCGGTCAAAGAAATCATTCAAAGGAAATGAATAATAAAATATAACAGTTATAGAAGTTGTTTCTAGTTGCATAAAAAAATAAAAGTAAGAGCTGGAAAAACAATGTGTATTGCTAAGACAACTTCAGGAATGTCCATCTGGACTTTATGTCCTGGTCCCTGGTACCATTCTCTTTTGCTATCAATGTCTCACCTGTAATATAATCTGTTGCATACTCTCTTCTATTGTCATTTAAAAGCATGGAAGAATGAAAAGGAATTGTCACTGATGACCGAATGACCCAGCTACAAGGAACATCAGAATATATGAAAATGGAATGACCATGAACTGTGAAAAAGAGAAATTGTCAAAGTAGATGATGTCATCTCTGAATTAAAGAAAACCTAGGTAAATATAAAATATTCTAATGTTAATAAAAGTCTAGACAATATTAAGAGAAATTATAAGAAGGGACGATTGATATTATAAAATGATATTTAGTCTCTAATAATTATTGTATGTTTATTTTACTGTATTGAATATATGTGCTATTAAAGCATTAACCTATTGGTGTGTGTGTATATAGAAATAAAAGTGTTTATTAAATATTACATGGTTTATTCTGTCTTCTTTACCTGTGTCAACATGATTATATGATTATTGATATGTACTCATTATTAATGCCCTGGGTCCCCTGTTCAAAATGTTGGAACTAGTCTGGGTAAGTCTTCAAGCACTGGGTTCATTTGGCTTTTGTTAGGGCAAGCTGGCTATATAAAGTTTACATCACTAGTTGGCACTTGAGATTCATCTCAAAACAAATAAATTGCCTTGGAGAATTGGCATTGTTCCAGAAGTTATAGAGGTGATCAGGATTGTGTGTTCATGTAGCTTCGATTTGGTCATAGGTATCATTGATAGCTAATCTATCAATGATATTCTACCTCTCTGCTTGAATGTGAAATCATTGGATCAAATATGTCATAAACTCAGAAATGAATATAAAATAATGTCTTAAAGAAATAAGAAAACCTGAATAGTTTAAATAAATAAATATTATTTGTTGTCCTATGATAGGCAAATCAAAAATAAATGTTTTTTCTAATATAAATAATGTATAAAATGTCAAAACATTAGTCATTAAATCCATACTTATCTTAGCCCCCCCTCCCATCATGATCGTTACAATATATATATATATCAAATGAAACTTGAGTTAATCTTATAAATTTACTATCATCATCATCAACCATTATCAATCCACTGCAGGATGGTCTCTCCAAATTTAATCCATCTCCGATCTTTACTTCTCTTCTCCACAACACCCCTGCACATTTTCTTATTTCATCCATCCATCTCACATGTGGTCTCTTTCTGGGTCTTTTACTATCTCTTGGAATCCAGTTTAAAATTTCAATTGTCCATCTATTATCATCTCTTCTAACAATATATCCAGCCCAACTCCATTTCAATCTTTTAATTTTTTCAATAAGGTCAGTAACACCTGTTTGTTGTCTTACCCATACATTGCGTTTTTTTTCGATCTCTTCTTGTTACTCCCAACATACATCTCTCCATACTCCTTTGAGTGGTCTGAAATTATATAAATAAATATTTAGCTTTAATTAATTTTCAATGCATCACTCTTAATAGAATATATATACTTTGGAAATTACAGAAGCACTTTTAAGTTAGTTATAGAATTATTATTTATTATTTACTATTGATACATAAACTAATTTACATAGAAATAAGCACCAATCACAATCATTGACAGATTGATGAGTAAAAGTCTGATCAATTGATCCGGAAATGTCTATGAATTTATAAAAAAAACTCTATCTCTAATCACCATTTTACTTTGAATGCTACCAATTGTCCATTAAATGTTAAATCAACCAATTTGATTTTAAATCATTTATAATCAATGCAGTGATCTTCAATAATTAATCCCCTGCATATATATTATCAGGTTAAAATCGGAAAGGAATAAAAATCCTTATGCTGCTCTTCCACAAAATAATAATAAAAAAAAAAAATAAATTCTTTACATCAGCTATATAATCAATAATAATTTTATACATTAAAAAGCTTTTTTTCTGCACCTGCTTTGGTGCCCCTTTCAAATGTGACTAATCTATTTAACGTTAACGAATCACCTGACATAAAACCATCCAGTGTCCAATAATGGAATTAAAACAAACAATAATAACATAAATAATTAAAACAAATCAAAACCCTCATATATAAATTTAATAAATACAATATAATTGATTATATTATAACATTATGTTAAACAATATTACATGCATTTTTTTATACAATTGAAATCTTAAACCGGATTACAAGACATTGTAAAAGACCCAGCAAGAGACCACATGTGAGATGGATGGATGAAATAAAAATGAGTGTAGGAGTGAAGTGGACAAGAGAAGCTAAAGATCAGAAAAGATGGATTGAACTTGGGGAGATGATGATGATGATGATGATTAAAAAGAATTACCAGACTGAGATAAACTGACTCCATTGTGACATTAATGATTGTGCCCTTTAGCAGTATAAAAGCTAAAAACAGTAGATCATTCTAAAAAAAATACTATCCATATAATAGTTATATTTAAAAAGTAATTATTGTTAAAGGTCCAAGCCAATTTGATGATCTTAATAATAATAAATAAAATTACCTTAGCAAAAATTTTATTTTTACAGAAAAGATGTATTAATGGATCACTTCACATTCAAAACACTCCAAACATGTTTTGGCTTACATGATCTTATATTTAATTCTTAATAAAAATTAAGAATTATTTTGACAATTTAAATTCATTTCCAGATGCAATTTATAGAGCCTGAATAAATGATTTTAAGGGGTCGACAAAGTGATGAATTATTTCCATGCATCAAAAGAGCATACCTAAAGGTTCTCTCAATTTAGCTTTATTTTTCAAGAGGTATATAGATTATTAAAAATCAAATGAATTTTAATTCTAGCATCATTCGCTTTTAGCTTCCATTCATAACTCTGCCACTGAATATCACTAACCAAATTAGAAAATACATTGAGCTACTTGTCAAAAATTTATACTAAAAGTATGATACATAGTACATATTTTGCAGCATAATTGTTACAATAGTAATATAGGAGATTTGAGAACTAAAAGTTCATAGGTCACAAATTGACCTTGTCACTTTTAGTGTTCAAACACTATGTAATCTTTTGAGAAAAGAACCATTTTATTTATTAAAGATTATATTTTCCATAGTATGGATATGTATTTATTAATAGTCAATTGATGTATACTGACAATATAAGGGGGCGGGGGATCATAAGAGTTTCAGAATAGCAATTCTCAAAAGAATACCCACTTTTGTCTACACAATCCTTACATTGTATTATATTTCTAAAAAATATTAACATATTGTTCAGGGAAATAACGTTCCTCTATATTAAGAAACTCCATTACGAAAAAAATTAAAAATGTTGTTATATAGATATTATCAGTATCTTAGATTTATTAACATATAAGATTATTATTGATTATGTTTTGAATTTTAATTTGTGACAGCAGATATTATATTTACCACTAGTTGTGACAATAGTGCAGATGATTGTAGAATTCAGTGACCCTTATGTTTAAAAAGATAGGAACTTTTTCAACTTGGCTTATTTCCAATGATTTGTCATTTACTCTGTTAGCCCCATTCTTGATACTCATTTCTCTTACAAGATATGTATCAAATAATAATTTAATATTAACTCCTTTATTCCTGGCAGTATTTTATATTTAAATTATAATTCATAAGAGTTTCTATTTTTTATTTTATCTGTCCATGGCAGCAGTAATCTACCCATTACTGCTTACTCATGATCTATCAAACATAATTATGACTAATCATTGGATTTCAAATTTAGTAATGAATGTATTTTTTGTAGATGGAAGTCAATCTGTTTTTAGCGATGACTTCTCTTATTGAGAGGACGGTAAAATGCATTTTTATTGTTTTAAAATTTTGAACAGGTTTGAACCGAAGCATATTTTATAACATCAATGTTAATAAGTAGAAATAATCACATGGTTAGTTTATCAGGTTATTTCTGATATTTACGCACCAAAGTGACACTCTGAAATTAGTAGATACACTCAATTTACTCAAATATGAATTTGTTTTATTTTATTTAGCTGAGACTTTAATCAAGAATCTATTTTCACGAGTTCTCCAAACACTCACTGAAATGAGCAAACAGTTTAAACTTCACGGCTAATTGTTCTAAAATGCAATATATAAAATGCGCTAACACGTACAAGCACACAAAGCTGAAGACAAATAAAGAAATGTATATATATATTTATTTTATTTTAATATATATATTTAATTAAGTGGCTAAGTGCTTTCAGGGTCAGAGCCCTCATAATCATAACCATTTTGTAAATAGATAAATTAATTAGGAGTGACGTAAATTTATGCACTGGTGGACATTTCTTATAGTTCAGTTTTTGCACAGCACTGCACGTGAGCCGGTCACGATTGCCAACCTAGAGATCCAGTGGTGGGTTGCAGAGAGCGACACGATCTCAAAAGGAAGATAAAAGAGACTTACTTTATCGCTAGAGATAGCGATGCCATAAATAGAAAAGACTTGCTACAAAATATCCAGGAAATGGAATATGTAACTATCGTATTTGCATAAATTTACATCGCTCCTAATTAATTTCTTATCTATTTACAAAATGGCTATGATTATGAGGGCTCTGACCCTTGAAAGCGCTTAGTCACTTAATTAAATATACATATATTAAAATAAAATAAATATATATACATTTCTTTATTTGTCTTCAGCTTTGTGTGCTTGTGCGTGTTAGCACATTTTATATATTACATTTTAAACACTCACTGAATTAAATGGTATGAAAGACAAATAATTTCTGGGTTATTTCTTAGAAAATTATGCATTAAAGTGAATAAGTGGAATGAATAAATTGTTGATCTATATAACTATGCACAAATTATGGAATGTTTGTGATGTTGGCTTTTTATTGTGTGGTTATATATTGAAGCATTTCACCATCACCTTGAAAATATGAAATATTTTTAATAAAATTCAATCTTTATATTTTTCCAAATAAATTTAATTTTTGGAATGGCACATGAGCTAGTGCAGAACACAATATTTCTAATAGTATATATTTTCTTTTTTCGGTGTTGCAAAACTGACATTTGATATTTATGTAAACTGAATTCAGAGTGATGCTTTATTCTAACAAAGACAATTGTCTGTAAAAGTTTGATAAGCTTATCTATGATAGACCTTATTTCTCCATGTAACCCTTTTAAGGATAGGGTCAGGAAGTGATTTAAAATCACTATAGATTACTATTCTGGATTGATTTATATGGTTATTTTCATTGCCATGTAAGCATCATCTATACCAGGGGTGGGCAATTGTTTTGGCTCAGGGGCCACAGAGATTTGTGGAGGGCCGCATCAGGGGCCACTTTGTGGAAGCAAAGGTTAGCGGAGGACTTCACATTTTTTTCATGGCACAATAAACACACTGCTTTATTCCCTGTATTACCAAAGAAATATGTGTTTGTCCATTCTTCATTAAACATACGACATTCATCACCGATTTTACATTTTTTTGGAGGGTTCATGGTTTCACTGAAGTTGGAAATGTATATATTTGTTAATGCAAAGTCAAAATTGTAATTAACCAGATGAGCTGGAAAAGCACTGCACATGTGTATTGATGTGGTCATCTGAGACAAATCTTTGGTCACATGTGGGAAGGAAATCTCAGTCGAAGGCAAATTTTTTTGATTGTCTTGGTGGACCACATAAAAACTTTTAGCAGGATGTATGTGGCCCTTGGGCTGCTATTGGCTCACCCCTGGTCTATACAGTTTCTCTCTCTAATATTTTTGTGTTTGATCAATCAAATACATGTTCATTCGTAAATGCTTAATTGTCTATTTTAAACCTATCTGTTTATTCTATCTTATCATTGTTTTGTGTTTTTAATCTTTCTTATTGCATTGCCAAATGTATATCATATAATACTAAATCATCCATGCACTTTACTACTATTACACAATGCTTTATTTACCACCCACTTTTACAGTTTACAGCTTTGATTGTCCCAGCAATCTTCTTCTGAACTACAACATAATACAAACATATGAATATAAATATACATAAACATATAATTTACATTCTATATATACATCTTATAATCATCATCTATTTATTACATTCTATATAACTTAATTAAAACTTCCTATACATATATATTCTATTTTTATTCTTTATTTTATTTTATTCTTATTAATCTTTAAATACTTAACTCTAACGTAATATCTTTTATATTTTACATTATTATTATTCATTTTACTAACAATCAATATTTATTATTTATTCATTCAATTATTTATAATTTATTTTAATCTATAATATTATTATTTTAAACACATTTTAACACACTTTAAAATAATATTATAAATTAAAATAAATTATTGAAAGAATAAATTATAAATATTGATTGTTAGTAAAATGAATAATAATAATGTAAAATATAAAAGATATTAAGTTAGTAGAGATGAGTGAGTGTGGAAGTGAGGAGTGCGATTCGGTCGGTATCTCTCATTCTCCTCTCTATCTCGCTCTCTCACGTTTCCATAGGTTATAATATATTGTAACGGAATAAGTATATGCCGGTACATTTCTTTCAAATAAAAGTGGAAAAATATAAAATCACCCTCAACTAGAACTATATATAAAAAAGAGAACTTAATAATTTTATTTAAATTAATATATATATATAATGCACAGATGAAAACTAAAGATATAATTTAAAGTTTAAAATCTAAAAACAAGATTGTTTTGATATAAAAATTTTTTTTTTAAAGAAAATGTTGTTAATTAGTTATTTTTAATCTTAAAATGGAAATGATTTTCTATATTAATGTAATTGCAAACAAGCCCTTGAGCATAAAGTCAGATAGGAGATAAATTAAAAAAAAAACATACTGGTGATAAAATTTTGAGTTCCCGCTCTAAAGAAGGCTGACCCATAATGATGGAAATAAGTACACAGTCCACAGAGAAAAGTCAAGCCAGGTAAGATCGATCCTGGTATTTGCTGATAACAATTTAAAAAAGATATAAAAAGAAAAATTTAAGTTGAGATAGAGATTTGGATTGCTCTTGCTGATTGGGTATTACTAAATATATTTAAAAGTGTTTTGCAAATCTTCAAAATGTAGGGATCAGCAATAATTTACATTTCCTGTGTTTGCAGCAGCTGAAGTGGTCTCCAGAATAGGACATTTCCTGGAAAATGGCCAGCAATAGACTTGTCTCCATCTAGAAGAATAGGAAACGGAAAGAACTTCGAATTCAATCATGCATCAGGGATTGCAAAGATGGACTTATCTACAGCAGTGGAAAGTATAAACTTTTCTTTTAAATGAAATAAGAACATTAATCATATAATGCTAACTTTTCCAATATTTTAAGTGTCCCTTAACTTTTAAAAGAAATCTCTTATCTGATTAAAATTTTTAATTATTTATATATTTTGTTTTAATATGTTTAATGTCATTTCCATTCTTGTGATTTCTTTTAAATTAATAATTTAAAATGGGCATGAATGGCTGCATAGATTCTTAAGATTATGCTAGTTTAAATATGTTAATTTTGGCCTAATTGTTTAATAGTTAGATAGTTGCTAGTGGATAGATGTATGGAAGTTTTATGTCAATGTAATTTTGAGTAGGTGCATTGGATACTCAATCCCTTGTACTGTGTTAGCATACAGGGCATAATACCCATCTGAATGTATGACCCAAAAGAGTAATCATGTTATCAATGGTCGTAGATGTATTTCCTATGCCATTGATTTTCTTACACTCTGACTGGGACAGTAAGCTGGCAAAGACTGCTATTACCATTTACAGAGCTTCTCTTATATATATTCCAAATAATTTTGTGCTTGTATCATGGGGAAGATGCTCATTCCTTCCCACATAATTCATTATTTCACAAATGATATCATGCTACAGATGTAAATTCCTGTTGGCATGGTTTTGTTATGCTAATAATCTCATTTTGCATTGGTCACATCAGTATATCAGTAAGCTAGTGTTGGTTTAAATGTGAGATTTTAGCCTAGGATTAAAAGGGATTGGGTTGGTTATATACATAATCTATGTAGCATATTCATGCTTATTAAAATATTAAAATTGTATTTAAATCTATTAAATGCTTCCATCTGTGCATATAATTCAAATCAAATATATTTAGTTAATTTAATTTTCAGAATTTTCTTTTAACGTGTGTGTGCATTATAATAAAATGTTTTGTTGAATTAATTTTGGTAGTAACTTATTTTATTAATAATATTTAAAATTCAGAATTAAAAATTTGAATATTCAGAGTGATATTATAAGCTCAGCTTCTCCCTGAGCTAGTGACTGGTGCTTTCAGTTTGATGAAAGAGTAACCCCTCCTGTGCGTATCTGACTACTATATAAATTTTCCAGGTTCAAATGGCCTAGGGGCGCCCTGGTGCAGCAGATAGGTTAGGGAAGTTCCGTCGAACGTTATAATATATATATGAAAATAATCCAATTGTTTAATGCTAAACTGAAATAAATATGCAAATATTAAATCACCCCACATGGCTAAGTAATTTAGCACTGCTCTCTATGAAATAAATATATTAGAGTCCATATTTCAAAATAGCCAGCCTATTTTAAAATACAAACTCTAATATATTTATTTCACAGAGAGCAGTGCTGAATTACTTAGCCATGTGGAGTGGTTTAATATTATATATATTGTAATATTAATTGTTTCAAAATTAATGATTTTGAACAGAACTTTATTGGCTTGTCAATAAAGCAAATATTATTAATTATTACTATTATTGTTGTTATGGTTACAAGTAATATTAATATTATTGATAATACTATATTATAAGGTGAATTATTAGACTGATCCATGATATCTTTCCGTACATATTTTATAAATAAAGTACTTCTGAAATAGTATAACTTTATTAGATTACATATCAGATGGAAATTATACATAATAATGATAAAAGAACAACAACATAATATTAAATATAAATGTGTGCATGCACAAATAACTTTCATCCTTGAATGTATTTAAATTTAAAAGAGTTTTAGCAAAATATTTAAGAAAATTTATTATTATTAGTAATAATTTATTAATTATAATGAAAACTTAAAAATAAATAAATGAAATATGTAAAGCCATTTATTTTAAGAGTTACAATGTAAATATTTGTCTATAAAAAGTTAATATGTATTTTTATTTTATTAATTAATGTAATAAGATATTTAAAATAGTTTAAATTATTTTGTAATTTAAAAAAAATTTTATTATAAAATTTGGTGCTATAAATTCTTAAAACATCTAAAGATTATGTGGTTTATACTGTAGCCTAGCAATAATGATAAAAAAATTTCATAAAAATACAAACCGAGTGAAGAATTTTGAACAAAGATGATCTTATTAATCATATAACACAAACCTATACATAAATTTGCTTATTAAAAATCATTATCTTTATTAACTGATTGCAAATGAATTATATTGGACTTAAATTTAAAGGGGTCCTGAAGCACCATGATAATGGAGTAGACAACTAAATAAACATTTTCCTTAATGGTAAATGTACCTCAAAACTGTCCTTAATGAAGAATAAACATCTAACCATGTTTATCAACTTGTAGTGCATTTTAAATTAAATGAAATTTTAAACTTGGATTAAAATATGAAATTTGAAGTTATTTTGAAAATGCTATTTTTATTTAAAGTATGTTATTCACTTATTTGCTTGATATTATATTTACTACAGCAACCTAAAGTTTTTTGAATAAACACCTGTTTATTGGACAATTATCTTTAAAACAATTTTTTTTTTCATATGTCATAGCATCGGCCGAGAGGCGAACCCACAACAACTGTCTGAAACCACCTGCTTGCTTGCAAGGCTACTGCACTGACCTCTCGGCTAACAATGCTTGACAGATTTTAACTACTGAATTTTATCTTTAGCTGGAAAAAAACTTTTATATGAAATAATTATTGTTAAAGTGAATTTTTAACTAATAGATTTCATCTTCATAAATATTTCAAAAAAAAATAATAATTTATGAATGCCATCTTTTAAGAGATTAATAGCTATTTTCTGCATTTAAAAAATAAAACAACTTATTGTGATTCTCTGGAATAATGTTAACTCACTATTATTGGATTCAAAGGATTATTTATTTTATATCACACATAGTGTGATTTTGGAATATTTTAAACTCACTATTATTAGTTTATATTTCAAAAGCTCAAACTTTGTTACTAATTACTCTATTATAGGGATTACATTTTATTTCCACATCCATTAGTATTTTACAACCTAAAACACTGAAAGATTTAATTATTTTTAAATATTTTGGAAGATTGTCCCTTAATAAATATTTTGAACATTTTTAAAAGAATTTTAATTAATGTTAAATTATAATAATATATTATATTCCTCTTATTGTTTAAGTGTTATGTGAAAGTTCTCACTTGAAGCAAAGTATAATAAAAGAATATACAGTTAGTATATTAAATTTATGATTATAATTTGTATGAGTGTGTGTTATTGATTCTTTGTAATATGATACTGGTAATTTAATATTTAAAGTTAATTAATTGAGATTGCGTTAATTAATAATTAGTTAGAGTTAAGTCATAATATCTGACATTTTTTATTGATCTGTTGATCTAATCCTATGTTTTTAAAATTAAAGATATCTAAAGATATAGTTGAAACAGTTATATATGTTGCTCTTCTTATGTATCCACATAGGTACTCTGAAGATGTTACAAAGATTATATGTATTTTAATTATACCATGGCACTGATACTTGTACAAATATCTTTGTCCAGTTCAGTTAACCTCATAACAATCTTGTATTCTCATTTTATTTATAATTTAAACTTAATAAGCTTCTTATGGAACACCCCTGTACTTATTGGGATTAAGTTAATTAAAGCCATAATTTAAGAAAAATATTGAAAGTTGAGTTAATGTTTTGTTCTTTTATAAAGTAGCTAAGTTTATAAGTCAGATACCTAATGGAAACAGATTTTATTATTATTTAAAAATGCAATAAAATATTCTTTAATTTTGTTTATTATTTATAATTAAGATTTTTGAATAGATCTTAACAACTCTCTCCAATAAAGTGTTTTGTTTTACATCATATTAAAATACATCACACATTTAGTTATTAATAAAATATAAATTATTTTCTTAATTAAAAACATTGCAAGAATATTTATAATCATTGCAGAGAACTTGTTGTTATTGTTATTTTATTTATTTAAGTATTTTATTATTTATTGTTAATAAATTAATTATATATATATTGTTAATTGTCTAGTTTTTTCCATCTACTAATTTTATAAATAAATATGGTCACATGATTTTATAATTATATATTATTTAAAAGGCATACTGTTTTATAAGAAATGTTCATTATTTTTATACACTTACATTATCTTCATCTCAATATTTAGTTGCTTAAGATATGAATTAAATAAAATAAAATGCCCTTTGCTATTTAATCATTTTAATAATAATAATTTATAATTTTAAAGATTTAAAATGTTAAGAATAGTATTTATTATACTTTAATCTTATAACCCTGAGATAACTTTAAATCATATTTATGTAATGTAAAAACTTAGAACAAACTTGATTTCCCAAACATATGAATGTTAGAGAATTTATTCATTCTTGTAAATCCACAATTATTAAGTTATAGAAGAATCTTAAGATATTATTATGATTAGTTATAAATACCTATTTGTATAGTACTTCCTTAAAATAAATATTTGTTTATTATGAAAATTTTCATAAGGTGATCATCCAAGTGTTTAAAAGGTTCACCAGTGGGTAGGAATTCCTGTTACTCTCCTACTGTGGGTAAATTTCATTACAATATATATAAACATATAAGGAAAAAATATCATTTTATTATACATAAAAGTAATGAAAAAGAATAAATATTTAATAAAAAATGTCATTAGATAGATTATTTTATTGGTATTAGAAGAACCATAAATCATCTAAAACTGATAGCTTTTTTAAAAAATCTAGTCATCATTGTCTTGAGAAATATAATTAGGATTCTGTTGAAATGATGAGTAAATTCACCTACAAATCTGGCTATGTATGGATGTTCTCTTATATGTTTTTACTCAGAGAAAAAATCCAAAATAACATTTATCTGCTTTTGATCATGAAAATATCCATGGCAACATAATATAATATTACAAAATGAGCTAAGCATAATTATAATGGAAGTTATTCAATGAAATTTAAAACTTTATTATATTTCTGAATGATACTGATCACTATTTAATGTAAAATGCATAATCTGAACACTTATCAGCATTTATATTGTATCTACAACTTGGATTCATCAAATATGTTAAAGTTCCAAACACATGATATCCATGGTATAAAATCAATCAGTTTATATATATTGTAACGATCTGGAGAAGGTAGACTAAAGGTATCTGCACTACAGGGCGCCATCTAGGCATTTGAACCTAGAAAAAATTATAGAGTAGGCAGATATGCAAATCAAAAAAAAAATGGTTTTTTTTTTTTTTTTTTTAAATATTTTGATTCCGGTCATTAGCCCATGTCACTAGCTCAGTGGAATAGCAGAGATTAAATAATATAATCTAAGAGTATATAAAAAAAGCATAAAATAAGCCACTGCCAGTAATTAACATACAAAAATTTATTTACGCACACACACACATATATATATAAGATTTAAAATTGTTTTAGTATCAGTTTATATTTTAACATTTAACATTATTTTTAACTTTACTTTAAATTTTAATTTAAATTTTAATTTCTATTATATTATAAGTTTACATTTTAATTAAGTTCGCACAGAGGAGTTTATAAAAGTTTGTTTTAAAATTGTGAGTATAGATCGGTTACATAGATTACAATGGTCAAAAACATTTCAAAATAAACATAAACGATCAAAATATAAAATCATTGATACCGACAATTGCAGAGGGAAATTTATAAGTAATCCAATAGTAGTCACCATAAGATACTTGCATTGTCACCAATAACTTAAAAGACATCCGAATAAATACATTATAGATACTCACCGTAAGGTATCATTATTTATCGAATGTCTATATATTTTGATCAAATATGAAAACCCAAAACATACTTAACCGATAACCAATCCATGCAAGCGTCTATAAACAACTTAAATTTAATGCATTTTTATTTAGGGTCGAGTATGAATAGACTACATAGATTTGCATTTGAAAATAAAATATTCTATCCCTATTTAACCTTAGGCTAAAATTCGCAGTCAAACTGGCATCAATTCATCTGATACATCGATGTATTCAATGTAATACAGAATACGGCAGCACCAAAAGATTAAGAGAAGACATTGATTCTCATCAGATAGGAATATTACATCTATCTAATGAGAAGAACAATAAAAAAAAACTCCATAGAAAGGAACTGCGTTCTCCATTTTATAATTCCTTCCATAGGCAAACGGGTGAGTGCGGCGTATATATAAACGATTCTGTCAGTAGCGAATCTCCGACTACATCTACTAACTACATCAATATATCCAATCCATTGACCCAATTTAACAACAACACAAATCACCTAAGATTACCCTCCCCTAATATATCTTTACAAATCTATACAGCCATTCACGCCCGACTTAAGTTTAACATTTATATAATTAATTTAACGAAAAACAAAAATCATGATAAAACTTAAAGAACAAAAAATAAATAAAATAATAAATGGAAATGATTTTACACAAAAAATAAAAAATACATCAAATAACATTTTAACTACTTTAGTCAGATAGGAAACTAATGCAATTATTTTAAATATGAAAAGTTTTAATTTAATGTTCATTAATTGTAAAGTTCTTACAGTTTTAAACAGTTCATCTTTATCTGTCGTTTGTAAGTTTGAATGGGAATTCCCATGCCAACCTGAAGATATTGGTATCCATTTAGCCATTGCTTTATTTATTCATCCAGAGGTCTTTTAGTTTAGTGGGTCCTTAATGAAGAAAACGATAATTCATTTCTCTTTCTTGCTAACGAGATTGAAGGGATTGAAGAGTGTGTCTTTTGAATCCCTTCTCCTTCACTCTGCACTAACACATATCTGTCACATCTCGTAATAACCAATAACTAACTCATTAATAATTTCCAAATTTTCCTTTTATACTAATTTTAAGGATCCAATAGACGTTACATCATGATGGTGAAGACCCTTTCATTGAGGTCCGATTTCCCGATGGATTTCTTTCATTTGCTAAAAGTTCCTATTGTTTTCCTATCTGACCGATGTTTTTACATTTAAATGCCCAAGGGCTTGTTTATCTTTAACTAATTAAAACAATCATTTCCATTTTCTGATTACTTAATGTGTTTTCCAAATTTAAAGATATATTTTTATCTCTAAATCTTTTTAAGTTTTTTTTTTTTTTAAAAAAAAATATCTTTCTATTTTTAATAAAGTTTTATTTTAATAATTTTTTTTTTATCTGTGCGATTTATATATATGAGTTTAAGATGATATTTAATTTCAATTTTTAATTCTTAAAGAAAATTTTTAAATGCAAACTTTTTATTTTTCTTTCATGATTAATAATAAAAAACAATGTAACGTTGTCTGTGCTCGTTACATATCAGTAAAGTTGCTTAAAAAAATGATCAAAAAAAATTTTTTTACTTAGGGTTAGTAATTACGGTACACGATTAACGAAGACATTTACAAAAACAACCGGTTAGTAATTTTACAAAAAGACTATATACAAAAAAAAAAAATGTTTACTATTGTTTTCCTAAGGACCATTTACGTTTACACCTCCTCCCTACAAGAGTTCTATTTTTTTATACATTTTATTTTTAACAAAACGGCATGACAAGTGAATTATTTATATTTATTTAAGATGGTTGCATTGAGGTAAATATGTTTTAAGATAATGGGTTTATGCGTGTATATTTGCAGCACAATTATAAATACCACCAACTTATTTATGATTTATTAAAATGCTTACATAGGATTACACTGAAGTAAATTCCCAAAAGTACTATACCACATTTACCATCATAAACTTACATGGCTGTGTGCTCCTATACACATTAAAGCATAATTTATATTAACAAAAAGAAACAAAAACATATCAATTGCAACCTTTTGACTTTCTTTTTAACAAAATACAGTTTAAAATTATTTATACTTTTTTTTGGTTTTTAATATATGTGCAATTTCTTTTACTGGCAGAGCTTTTATAAGATTTAAAGTATACGACTTTATGTAAACAGATAAAAATGTTTCATTTTGAGAAGAATTTGTTCAGAGTATACGTGGTTTATTAAACATCGGCCCAAGTTGGGAAAGCCAATTGTAACAATCCGGAGAATAGACTTGACGTATCTGCACTACAGGGCACCATCTAGGCATTTGAACCTAGAAAAATTTATAAAGTAGGCAGATACGTAAGTCAAAAAAAAATTTTTTTTTTTTTTAAAACATTTTGATTCCGGTCATTAGCCCATGTCACTAGCTCAGTAGAATAGCAGAGATTAAATAATATAATCTAAGAGTATATAAAAAAAGAATAAAATAAGCCACTGCCAGTAATTAACATACAAAAATTTATTTACGCACATATATATATAAGATTTAAAATTGTTTTAGTATCAGTTTATATTTTAACATTTAACATTATTTTTAACTTTACTTTAAATTTTAATTTAAATTTTAATTTCTATTATATTATAAGTTTACATTTTAATTAAGTTCGCACAGAGGAGTTTATAAAAGTTTGTTTTAAAATGTTGAGTATAGATCGGTTACATAGATTACAATGGTTAAAAACATTTCAAAATAAACATAAATGATCAAAATATAAAATCATTGATACCGACAATTGCAGAGGGAAATTTATAAGTAACCCAATAGTATTCACCATAAGATACTTGCATTGTCATCAATAACTTAAAAGACATCCGAATAAATACATTATAGATACTCACCATAAGGTATCATTATTTATCGAATGTCTATATATTTTGATCAAATATGAAAATCCAAAACATACTTAACCGATAACCAATCCATGCAAGCGTCTATAAACAACTTAAATTTAATGCATTTTTATTTAGGGTCGAGTATGAATAGACTACATAGATTTGCATTTGAAAATAAAATATTCTATCCCTATTTAACCTTAGGCTAAAATTCGCAGTCAAACTGGCATCAATTCATCTGATACATCGATGTATTCAATGTAATACAGAATACGGCAGCACCAAAAAGATTAAGAGAAGACATTGATTCTCATCAGATAGGAATATTACATCTATCTAATGAGAAGAACAATAAAAAAAACTCCATAGAAAGGAACTGCGTTCTCCATTTTATAATTCCTTCCATAGGCAAACGGGTGAGTGCGGCGTATATATGAACGATTCTGCCAGTAGCGAATCTCTGACTACATCTACTAATTACATCAATATATCCAATCCATTGACCCAATTTAACAACAACACAAATAACCTAAGATTACCCTCCCCTAATATATCTTTACAAATCTATACAGCCATTCACGCCCGACTTAAGTTTAACATTTATATAATTAATTTAACGAAAAACAAAAATCATGATAAAACTTAAAGAACAAAAAATAAATAAAATAAATGGAAATGATTTTACAAAAAAAAAAATACATCAAATAACATTTTAACTACTTTAGTCAGATAGGAAACTAATGCAATTATTTTAAATACGAAAAGTTTTAATTTAATGTTCATTAATTGTAAAGTTCTTAAGGTTTTAAACAGTTCATCTTTATCTGTCGTTTGTAAGTTTGAATGGGAATTCCCACGCCGTCCTGAAGATATTGCTATCTATTTAGCCATTGCTTTATTTATTCATCTGGAGGTCTTTTAGTTTAGTGGGTCCTTAATGTAGAAAATGATAGTTCATTTCTCTTTCTTGCTAACGAGATTGAAGGGATTGAAGAGTGCGTCTTTTGAATCCCTTCTCATTCACTCCGCACTAACACATATCTGTCACATCTTGTAATAACCAATAACTAACTCATTAATAATTTCCAAATTTTCCTTTTATACTAATTTTAAGGATCCAATCGACGTTACATCATGAAGACCCTTTCGTTGAGGTCCGATTTCCCGATGGATTTCTTTCATTTGCTAAAAGTTCCTATTGTTTTCCTATCTGACCAATGTTTTTACATTTAAATGCCCAAGGGCTTGTTTATCTTTAACTAATTAAAACAATCATTTCCATTTTCTGATTACTTAATGTGTTTTCCAAATTTAAAGATATATTTTTATCTCTAAATCTTTTTAAGTTTTTTTAAATATCTTTCTATTTTTAATAAAGTTTTATTTTAATAATTTTTTTTTTATCTGTGTGATTTATATATACAAGTTTAAGATGATATTTAATTTCAATTTTTAATTCTTAAAGAAAATTTTTAAATGCAAACTTTTTCTTTTTCTTTCATGATTAATAATAAAAAACAATGTAACGTCATCTGTGCTCGTTACAATATATATATATATATATATAACTTTGTTAAAACAGGCAAAATTATTTTTATGTATTGCCACTCAGTGCAAGCCAGAGTAATCAATGGATGCCAGAAGGCTTGTGCATAAAATCCTCATCTAGTGCCTACTCATCCAATATCCCCAGACTAATTTTTGGCTTATAGCCTTTGTCAGTGAGGAGCCTTGTATCTGAGATCACTGCACTGAGTGGCAATATGTATAGAAAGTTTTGCCTGTTTTAATAACAGTTATGAGAAAGCATAAGAAATGATGATCATGTGAAGTTTATTCACTTAAAACCAATCCTGCCTAATAGGATAGTGGTGGCTATGGTTATTAAAAACCAAAGATACCAAAATGTATAGGTACTGAACTGAGGTTAGACCTATATGACTATATAAGCTAATGAGCTTGGATTGAAAATATTATTGTGTTTTCAATTTAAGACTCATAGTTTTGAAGTTAAATAGAGATAAAAGGTGGCTGCTGGAGGGTTGCATTAAATCCTAAGATCTAGGTGTGGTGCTCTCAGATCCAAGGCTCATCACTAATGAAGGCCACAAGCCAGAAACTAGTCTGGAAATATTGGATGTGTAGGCACTAGATGGGGATATTATGCACAAGCCTTCTGGCATCCATTGATTACTCTGGCTTGCACTGAGTGGCAATAAGTATAGAGAGTTTTGCCTGTTTTAATAACAGTTATGAACAAGCATAAAAATGGTGATCATGTGATGTTTATTGGCTTAAAAATAAATTTGTGATATATTTTATTTTTAACGTGTGCAAACACAACAACTACAATTTTGAAATGTGGTGAAACTTAACATGTAATATCCGATATTTCCCATATAATGTAGAAACAATTATCATCTTATGTCAAATCTTTTCATAAATGAATAATTATTGTAAATGTTAAATTAATACACTGTACATGCTTACACACACCTGCACATATATAATGCAATATATAAGGAATTCAAACTCAGACTTTCACATGACCCTCAGCTCTCCATGCCATCTCATATTGCTGCTCCATCTGATCATACACATGTTGAAAAGAAAAATAATCACCAATATATATATATATATATTTCATGCTAAACCAGCAATCATCAGTTGGTCCAATGCAATAATTACCATAGGTATTCAGTGCTCCTAATAAAATTTAGTGATGCTGATTATTAGTAATGTAAAATATACAAAGCTGTCATATACGTATACACATGTTTTATATACAACGTAGATTTATCGAGTATAGCCTTGTCAAACAGAATACCCAGTTTATATATGCTTTCCAGTTATATATTTTCTTTTTAAAATGCGAAGATGTTAATATTATCAAACCTTTTTAAAAAGTAAAACATGTATATAAGCTACGTTAGCTAATTTAAAGGTGTTTCGAATTTTTATAAATCTAAAGAAACTAAAGTATATATAAAACTTATATGGAATTTGAGGGATCAATTTATTTTGTAAACAGTAACAGAGCAATACCATTAAAAAGTATTTTAAAGTTTTAATTTCGTAAGGTTGCTGAACACCGTTCACACACACATACATCTATATACATATATACATATAACACTAGTATTAAGCAGGACTAATTAATACATAATATTTCGGGAAAATAAACTTTCCAGGTGCTATCTACATTATTTTAATTAAACAAATAACAGTAATGTAAAAAAAAAAAAACACATTTTAACCACACACACACACACACACACATATATATATATATATATATAAGTGTAATAATGATCAAGGCTAAATGAATCTGTAAGTAATCATTAAAAACCAGTCAACACTTAGACAATCCCAATATCAATAACAATCAGCAATTTAATTTCTGATATTAGGATTGTCCAAGTGTTGATTGATTTAAATTTTATATATATATAAGGAAAGTAGATTTGGAAAATGAAAATTATATGGTCCAATTTTGTCAATGTTACTCAATAAATCTTGGTTTTCAAGGCAAAATTTCTAAATATTAATTATATACAAGGTTGTTAAAATAAATACTTAAAGATTCTGCTTTATAAATGTGACTTAAGGCTGATTTAAATAAAGCTATGTAAACATACTTATAGATTATATTCATGACTACCATTGCCTTAATCTACTTTCTTTATATTCATTTCTTAGGGCACATTTAAAAATGAAAATTCGCTTTCTTCTGTTTGTAATTAATATTATGAGATTCAATTAAATTTAACATGGACGGTGCTCAGAAAGTTCATTGTTTCAAAATTATATATATATAACCTTTAACAGATGTTGAAATATTTTAATATGAGGAAATATGTTATATTTTTATATTAGAAAAATCACTGTCAGATTTTAATAGATAGTAAACAATGCAAATGGTAAACTGCAAATGATTTTTGCATGCAAAATAGTTTCTCTTCTAAATGCAATTTCTTGCTGTTATATAGATACTAAATAGATAAATTCTATGGTTCTTTAGTTTCTATAATATCAAGAGATCTCATTTAGACATGATACTCTTTTGAATGCAAAAACCATTTACAGTTTACTATTTTTACTGATTGCTGTTTATTAATATCTGATGGTGATTTTTCTAATATGAAAATACAACAGATATTTCTACATATTAAAATATTATATACATGAGATTTGAACTCAAACTTTCTAGTTCCCTATATCTATCCAATATATCTTATATAACTGATACACATGACCACATAATGTGAAAAAGATAAATGATATTCAATATATGTATTCCATGCTGAACCAGAAAACATCAGTTTCCCCAGATCACCATCTCCAACACATATATACAATCACTGCTTAGTTTGCATTAAGATAACAAATCTTCAAACTTTAATGGATAAGCTTCAACCTTCATCACTCTAACTCTTCAGACATCTATAAGGACATATTAGGGTCCTATATATGAGGGTTCAGATTGACTTAAGGTCAACATGGGTATGACAGTAATATTAATATTAGCATCATCAAGGGCTTTGGGCATTTTATCCTTGGATTTTCAATGATATGGATGGATGAAGAGTTGGAGAGTGGAGAAGATTGAAGTTTGTCCATTAAAGTTTGCATATTTGGTATCTTAATATAAACTGAGTATTGATTGTATATATATGTAGGAGATGGTGATCTGGACAAACTGATGAGTGCTGGTTCAGCACAAAATAATATATTGAAGATCATTTGTCTTATTTGCATGTATGTAATCATGTGTATTAATTATATGATAGATTGGATAGATATAGAGAGCTTGAAAGTTTGAGTTCAAGCCCTTATAATTACATTGAGTTTAGTATAGACAATATACATAAGTATATATTATAACGATCGAAATGCAAGTGAAGATCAAATCTAACCGCAAACTACGATATCTGCTGTACAAGGCGCCATCTAGGCATTTAAACCTAGAAAAATTTATAGAGTAGGCAGATACGCGCTGTTAAGATTCCACTTTATTTAAATATTCAGATCGTTAGCCCAAGTCACTAGCTCAGTGGAGACACAGAGATAAAAATCTATATCTTAATTTATATCTTAAATATAAATAAATAAAAGCCACTGCCAGAAATTAACACATAAAAATATTTATTTACGCACATATAAAATCATTCTAATTTGAGGAATAAGTTTAACATTTTAGATTTTTATATTAACTTTTAATTTTACATTTAACTAAGTTTCAATGAGTTTAATATTTTATTTAGATAGTCGAGTATGAATAGATTACATAGATCTGCATTTGAAAAAAAAAAATTCTTCCCTGATTTAACCTTAGGCAACAAATTTCGCAATCAAACCGGTGCCAATCCATCTGATACATTTATGTATTCAATGTAGCATGAAAATACGACAACACAAAATACTATACTGTCAGGAATGTACATCTGATCAGTAAGTAGAATTAGAGAAGACATTGTCTCTCCACCAACAGGAATGCTACATCTGTTGGCAAGTAGAACAATAAACATAAAACTCCATAGGAATGGACTGCGGTCCTTTGCCATCTTACAAACCCATCCATAGGCAAACAGAAGGTGTGTGGCATATATATATAATCCTGCCCATAGCGGATCTCATACTACATCTACAATTACACAAATATATCCAATCCATTGAACCAATTCAACTACGAAATGAATAACCTAAGATTACCCTCCCTTAATATAACTTTACAAAACTATATAGCCATTCACGCCCGACTTAAATTTAACATTTAAATACGTTCGCACAGATTATTTTTATACAATTTGTTTTATAATGTCGAGTATAGATTGGCTGCACAGATTCCATGGTCAAAAACATTCCAAATTAAACACAACCAATCAAAATACAAAGTCAATTGATAACGTCAATTGCTGAGGGAATACAGGAGACCCTTTGGTGTTCATCATAAGACACCGCAGTGACATTGTTGACTTATATGTTCTAATTGACTATGGAAACCACAACATAATCAACCTCTAACGAATCTATGCAACGTCTATACCCAACTTAAATGTAATGCATTTAATAATTTCTACAATAAATATTATTACAAATAAAAATAATAAAAATGGAAATGATTTTAGCAAAACTTAACTATATAAATTTAAACACTCAATTATTAATTTGAAAATCAAATAAGAGTTCATTTTAAAATTTAAATTAGCTGAATCTTTAAAAAAACAATGACAAAAGTTCTTCATTACTTTTTTTTTGTTGTTGTTAATTTGTAAAGTTCATAGCTCGTGGTAGAAGAGTCCAGGTTTCTGCTTTTAATTCCCGCGATGCTCCATTGGAAGATAATGTTCTGGAGATGGCAATAGCTGGTTCAAGGTATCACAGTCTTTTCATTTTTTTATAGAGAGTGTGATATGTGTGTCCTACCACATATCTCAAACACAAAACGCTGGAACTGCCAGAAAAAACTGTATTTCCCTTTTTTATATTAATCCACACGGATTCAATCAACAAAACGTCACTAATCCATCACTTTTGTTAGGGTCCGAGCCAAGGCTTAGTGCTTCCATTGGTCAAGCTAATTTCTCTTTATTTTCTTATCTATCTTTCATCAGATCATTTTAATTATACAAGAGCCCAAGGCTAGCTTGCTTTTCAAACAATTTATAAACAATCATTTCCATTTACAGATTACAAGAATTAATTAATACCTGTTTTTATTTTTAAATCTTGTACTTTTTTTTTATAAAAAAGTACGTTCAAATACTTATTTCTTTGTTTTTTTAAAAAAAATATTTTTAAAGTTTGGCATCTGTGCGAATGTATATACGTTTAACAAACATTTTAATTTTAGCATTTAGTTTTTTACTTTTATTTGCGAACTTTTAAGTTTTTATTTTAAATTAATGTAACGACATATTTATATATCGTTACAATATATTCATACTTCTGTTTCAACAAATAAATATTTAGACAATCTATTGCCAAAGCACCACTATATTTAAGTATCACATGATCACATTTCCTATACTAGCACATTATTGCCACCTGTGCTAAACAGAGTAATCAATGGATTCCAGAAGGCTTGTGCATAAAATCCCTATCTAATGCCTACTCATCCAATATCCCCAGACTAGTTTCTGGCTTGTGGCCTTCGTCAGTGAGGAGCTTTGGATCTGAGAGCACTGCATCTAGATCTTAAGATGCAGTGCTCTCAGATCCAAAGCTCCTCACTGACGAAGGCCACAAGCCAGAAACTAGTCTGGGGATATTGGATGAGTAGGCATTAGATAGGGATTTTATGCACAAGCCTTCTGGCATCCATTGATTACTCTGTTTAGCACAGGTGGCAATACTATATGGAGAGTTTTGCTCTGTTTATATTTAAGTAGAGAATATTTCCTCTTCCTATCTTTAATTATAATTTTAAATAAATAATAAATGCTAGCTATGATAGATAATGGAATGAGATTAAAATTCTGCTGAGAAGGTTAAATGAATTTCATAGAGATTAGTCAAAATTGATGATTTGTAATTATATTAATAAATAATCTTTTGTACAACCTTCCAGACAAACTACTCTTTCATACTTAAAATGCTATAAACAATAAGTATCAATAACTAATTAATCATTATATGTAAATTATAATAAAAATACATATCAATAGCTAATTAGTCATTATATGTAAATATCACAGCCCAGATTTCATACTTCAAACAATAAATATTTCAGTAGTTGATTGACAAAGCAACATTATGCATAGGTAAGAAATGATTGTCATTTAATACTCTTATCTGATGATTTATACTGGCAATGACAATATTATTCATAGGTAGATAAATAAATAATAATTTTATAATTTTCAAAATAAATGATCATAAGTGCCTTATTGTTCACTGCTCATTACATGTAATTTACTCCATCACAGTTCTCATGCTTACACTTCAACCAATAAATATTATTTCATCCTGTTGTCAAGACAACCCTATCCATAGGTATAAACCATGAAGTTTATTTAAATTTCTGAGAAGAGTTTTGATTTCATTCTATTATATTCTAGTATTTATTGTATATTTAAAGTTATACACAATGTAAGAAAATAGCAATCACTTTCTTAAGTAATATTGTCTTGACAATGCTGGTGTATATGTCATAGTCACCATGAATAAATCCAAATTTTTGAAGACAAAAAGGATCATTAGAGATGATTTTTGTGATGACTATTAAAATCAATCCATAAGGTATAAATATTGGTAGCTTAATTGTGCATTTGGTTTTATGTAATTCTCTTATTTAGCTCTTTCTGCAGATAAGTTGTTGAAATATTTTAACTTAACTAATTGTAGTTCTTCATTAGATTCTATCATCTACCATACCTTCTCAATAAAAGTTATCAAAGTAGCACTTTTTTAGAGTGTCTTTGAGGTAATCTTTGTAACATAAACAAGTCATGCACTTGAACTATGCAGAAATTTTCCATATTTTTTAGGAAATCTGTTATTCATTTATTCTATAGACTGACATAATTAAGATGTGACTTTATAATGGAGGGTTCAATAATATTGCTTCCAGCAAACTGGAAAACATACTAATTTATCTTATCTTGCCATTGCAATTTTACAATCTTGTGATGCTTTCTTATAAAAAGGTTTTTAATGTGATTTTTTTAAATCAATAAGAAGTGAAACTTTCAGTTCCATGCAATAAATTGCAAAGAGTAATAACTCTTTCTATATACAAGTTATTTAGTTACAGTATTTGTACCACTATGAGGAAATATCATATGATTTAGTTAAATGCAGCAGCAGTTCATCTCAACATCCAAGTTTACTGATTTACTTAAAAGATACATATTTAAATGTTGATTTTTTAAGTTGATTGTCCTTTAGGCTAAAGATTATTGATGAATGTTTTGTTGATGAATGAGAAATAACTTGAGGTTTTTTTTAATATTATTTACTCAGCAAGACTTTAAGACATGTCAAAATACCAGCTACAAATCACATAATACTTATCCATTACTAAATTGATAAAATATCAACTAATTTTTACAATTGCAAAACATACGATTTAGGTTCAATTATTCTTATTCAACTATGATCAGAACAGATCAATCTTATGACTGCTTTGAGACTCAAGACTTAAACTGATCAATTTCCATAAAAAAGGTCAGTCCTATTGTCAAATTTCAAACATAACCATACTTATTTAATTGCAATAAGATCAATTATCACATCAAACATAGTAAAATTATTTGCGCTTATGTATCATTAATATGATATATTTCTAGTCAGGATTTAAATTTTTAGTTTATCAATCATCATTTAACAATCATAAATAACTCAATTTTTTTTTATAAAGCTCATTTCACCAACTTTTGTAATCATAAAACCTGAGATATGTAAACTCATTTCTTTTTCAAAAAAATCTTACTCAAACAAATCAACATCTAAATTTGTAATAAACAACTTACTGTAAATATGTCAAGTGTTGTTAGCCGAGAGGTCATCGCAGCCACCTTGCAAGCAAGTAGTTGGTTGCAGACAGTTGTGGGTTCGTGTCCCGGCCGATGCTATGACATATGAAAAAAAACTTAGTGTCAATATAAATATTCCAATAAATTGAAGTCATATTAAATTTTCAGAGACATCTAAATATTAGTATTTTCCTGAAGGTTTGTGATGATGGTATTTTAGTTGTATTTATATATTGGCCTAATTCGATCATCTAATATTAATTATTGAATGTCTTTAGAAAAATTTAACTTTATTTAAATATTCCAATTACATTCAACTGTTAGTAATAGCACAAAGATTAGTATAGGCACAGATTTTTAGAGGTATTATTCTTCTCTCTCCTTCAAGGGTTTCTGGTCTGATTAGTGACAGTATTATCTTGGGAATCAAACCCAGACTCTTGGTTATGTTTTTGAATATCCTGCCAAAGGCAAATCAATAGAAATTTCATATACTTATCTACGATGCTCCTACTAATTTATTCACTTTTTTCTTGAGAACAAAGTTGATTAGTCATTTCCATACATTAGGTATAGTCACAGAGGATTGAGTTATGGAGTTACACCATTATCATGTGAGCAGCTTCTTTGATTTTTTTCTTTGTATCTTTTTTTTTTCTATCCAATATTTTGTATTTTTTCAATTGAGCATATATTCATTAATACATACATGGTCTGCTACCTTAGATGCTTCTGTTTTCTCTCTTCTATTCATCAGTTTGTGCTCTTGCAATTACTTTTCAATGGGTCAACTCACCTCACTAATATACATTCTTCCACATTTACATTGTATTTCATAGGTGCAGTTATTGCACTTTAGCAATTGATGTTTAGGTATATAGATGCTGAAATTCCTTGTAGTGTGGTATGGCTCTAAAAAGCTGTTCTGATTTTATACTGATTGCAGATTTTCTTTAATTTGTTTGCTATTTTTGGTATGTATGGATATACTACAGTAACAACAATTGTTTTTTTTTTTAATGGTTATTTCCGTTGTCTGTCTAAGATTTTCTTAATAAAAGCTAATTAATAAACCATTTTTCATAAAAGTTTGTTCTATATACATCTTTTTTTTTTAATTGCTAGTTTCTGAACAAACTTATTTTGCTCTGGTGGGTTTTCTATAAACTGTAGTTTTGATTTTTCCATAAGGAATCTTGTCACTAGAACATCTAAGAATGCCAAATTTTGTTCTTGTTTTGATTCTATTATGAATTTAATTGAAGGGGATATGTTGCTGATGTGGTTCCAGAAAGTTTGCAGTAATGCTCCACTATATGGTCATATAACAACTGTATTATCAACGTAAAAAAGCCAAACTCTCAATGGATGTGGAGTAGTCTTTATTTTCCATTTTTCCATGTAAATATTGCTAATCAGGGGTGACAATGGTGAGCCCAGAACCATTCCTTAAGTTTGTTGGAAGAATTCTGTGTTGTACTGAAAGTAGGTTGTTGCAATACATGTTAGTAATTTCATTATACTAGCAAAAGGAAGAGTTGTTTGTAAACTATTATCTCCATTTAATCTTTTCTTACAATAGACAATGCTTCTTCGCATGGTACATTTGTGAATTAACTTTCTACATTAAAACTTACTAATATGTCAGTTCTTTCAATTTTTATGTTCTTGATTAATTCTACAAAGTGTCTAGAATTCCCAACAAAGGACTGGGGCTTGTATGCCAAAGGACTAAGAACTTTGAAAAAAAATCTTAACAAAGTTTTGCAAGGTGAATTTCTAGAACTAACAATAGGTCTTAATGGAACATGATCCTTATAAAATTTAGGCAGAGACTAAACTTGAAATTCTGACAAGCAAAAAATTGCATCTGTAAAATAGCATATAAATGTGGAATAATGTGTATTAGTGAGACCTGTCATGCCATTGAAAAAAAATTGCAAGAGCATATTAGAAGAGATATAAAGATATATGTACCAATGAACATATATGTTCAATTGTAAGAATACAAAAATATTGGATAGAGAGGGAAAAGTACAAAGAAGAAAATTCAAAGAAGCTGCTCACATAACAATGGTAAACATCCCCATAAGTCAGTCTTTTGTGACTCTACATAATATATGGAAACTACTAATCAACTTTGCTTCTAGTAAAATGTGGAGAAATCAGGAGGCATCCAATAGATAAGTATATGAAATTTTTACTGATTGTTGTCTTTAGCAATATGGTTGTTAGATAGAGCATTACCTTAAAATTCAGTATTCAAGAATCTTAGGGTCCAGGTTCAATTTCCAAAGTAATACTGTCACAAGAGAATAATACCTCTTAAAACAGTGTGCTCATACTAACCTGTGTGCTATTACTAACAGTTGAAAGTAATTGGAATATTTAAATAAAAGTTAAATTTTACTCAAGACATTCAATATTTGATATTAGATGATGGAAATAGTCCAATATAAAAATACAACTGAAATACCATAATCACAAACCTTCAGAAAAATATTCAATGTAATCCCAATACTATATCGAACTTTAGACATTATTAAAAATTATGTCAAAGTTAGCCAGTAGTAAATCATTTATCTTTCTTATATAAGTGAAAATTTGAAGGGATAATTCTTAAGGATTTGCAATTAATATCTCCAATTTACTCCCAGAAAGCTGCAAAACTTACTTCCAAGTATCAAACATTGCTATCCATTAATAATGTAGAATATTTTCTAAAAAATAAGCTTACTGATGAAGACTTCACAAGAGTTTATCAAGCAGTAAGAAAATCATATTCTACATTACATGGAAAAATAAAAAAAAGAACTTGCAAGGCTACATAGGCATATCAAACATCATAATGTAAGAAGCAGGGTACCAGATTCACATGTTTAAAATCTCAGTGCTAAACTTTTAAAAGATGCTAAAATTTGTATTCTCAAAAAAATATTAAACTATGTCATTATACCATCTAATATCCCTTTATTAGTTATAATGGCAACAACTGAGAAAGTCATTCAAAAATTGCCTTTAGAAGAAGCAGCAGAATTATGCTGGAGAATAAAAAGAACACTTGACAAGCAGCAAAAATTGAAGTCAAACATAGCCTATGATGAGACAAAAGAAATTAAATCTCTTAAAGTAGATTAATCTGTAATCATTTTCTTTGATGACAAAGGAAATGCAATAGTTGTAATGAATACAACTGATTATGACAACAAAATACAAGACTCCTCAAAGGAGGCCAATACAGAAAAATGGCAAAAAATCTGATACTGAGTACAGAAACAAAGTTACAAGTATTATTCAGAAAGCATCATTGGTACTTCAATGATTAAGAATAAAGTAAACTAACATCATATTTCAGCAAAAGTCCTCATCTTTATGGTCTGTCTAAAATTCATGTTTCATTAAGACCTATTGTAATAACTAGACAATTATGCTTTGCCACAGATGATCCCAAAGCAATCAACTGAAGAGATACCTGCTTTTACTATCTCTAAAAAGTGGCCCATTTACATATTATTACTAAGTAATATTTACTAGGGCTGTAACCTTATGAATAAGTGTCTGAAAAATTCAAAAATAGGGACCTCTACAGGTCTTAGCCACAAGCTTACACTCAGAAGAAAAGAGGGAAACTTTCTTTACTTTAACCTACTTTTATATATGAATAGGTGAAGCTGAAGTAAAGAAAGTTTCCCTCTTTTCTTCTGAGTGTAAGCTTGTGGCTAAGACCTGTAGAGCTCCCTACCTTCGAATTTTTCAGATGCTTATTCATAAGGTTACAGCCTTAGTAAATATTACTTAATATAATAATGTGCGTTTAATAAAATTTATAATTACAACTTTAAATTATCGTAATAGATTTCTTACTATAAGATCTTTCCACTGACTCATTGTAAATCGTAAGATTTTACAAGTATTAATGTATAATAAGAATTGTGGACTTAATTAGTGAAGTATTGAATAGATTCACACTCTTAGATCTAATCACTTCAGCTTCACCTATGCATATATAAAAGTAGGTTGAAGTAAAGAAGGTTTCCCTCTTTTCTTCTGAGTGTAAGCTTGTGGCTAAGACCTGTAGAGGTCCCTACCTTCAAATTTTTCAGATGCTTATTCATAAGGTTACAACCTTAGTAAATATTACTTAATATAATAATGTGCGTTTAATAAAATTTATAATTACAACATTATTACTGTGGCATTCACTAACTACTAGTGTAAAGAGCTATGAATATGAGAACATAGAATTCCTGAAAGTGCTTAGCTTATCAATCATTATGTATAGCTTCATTCATTGTGTATAAAATGCAAGCTTAGTATTATTAAGACCTATTGTTAGTTTTAGAAATTCACTTTGCCAAAATTTGTCAAGATTTCTTTTGAAAGTTCTTAATCCTTTGACATACAAGACCCAGTCCTTTATACAGATTCTAGATACTTTGTATAATTAATCAAGAACATGATATTTGAAAGAGTTAACATACTAGTAAGCTTTGGTATGGAAAGTTTATTCACAAATGTACCATGTGAAGAAACATTTTCTATTGTAAGAAAAAGATTAAATGATGATAATAGCTTACAAATCAGAACTCTTTCCATTGATAGTATAATGGAACTATTAACATTCTACATTTCAACAACCTACTTTCAATAACATATAATTCTTTCAAAAAATCCACGATTCCACCATGGGCTTAACATTGTAATACCAATTAACAATATTTACATGGAAGAACTTGAAACCACAACCATAAATACTATTTTATGCCATATTCACCTAAAGTTTGGCTTTGTTATGTTGATGGTACATTTGTTGTATGGCTTCATAGTTGAACACTACTACAAACTTTCAGAAATACATCAACAACATATTTCCTACAATTAAATTCACAATAGAATCAGAACAAGAATAAAAATTGACATTCTTAGATGTTCTTGTGACAAAAATTTTTTCATGATAAAACCATGACTACAGTTTATAAATACACACACATACAGGAAAAAAATTAGTATGTACATCTAATCTCACCTGAAGCATAAAATCTGAAAAAATATCATCACTATGAACACAGCCAAAAAACTTTGTTCAGAAACCAGTGATTTGAAAAATGAAAAGATGTATATAGAATAAACTATGAAAAATTATTATCAATAAACTGTTATTAAGAAAACCTTAAATAGAGAAAAAAAACTATCAAAAAATAATTTGGTACTGTAGTGTAGTGTTCCCAAACATACCAAAAATAGCAGACAAATTAAGTAAAATCTGCATTTAGTATAAAATCAGAACAGTTTTTCATAGCCACACCACACTATGAGAAATTTAACATCTACAAAGCCTAAACTTGAAATGCTAAAAAGCAAAAACTGCATCTATGAAATATCATCTAAAGGTGGAAGAATGTACATTGATGAGACCAGTCACCCCATTGAGAAGTGATTGTGAGAGCACAAACTGATGATTAAAAGAGAGAAAACAGCAGCAGGCAATGTATGTACTAATGAACATATGTTCAATTGGAAAAAAGTGGAGAAATCAAGAGGAGCCTCATAGATAAATATATGAAATTTCTACTGACTATTACCTTTGGCATGATGGCTCAGTTGGTAAGAGTGCTACCTTAAATTTCAATATTAAAAAATCTAAGAGTCCAGGTTCGATTATGAAGCTAGTAATGTTACTAATTAGGCCAGCAATACCTGAAAAAAAGAGAAGAATATCTCTTGAAACATTGTGTATATAGTAATCTGGGTGCTATTATTAACAGTTGGATGCATTTGGAATATTTAAATAAAATTAAAATCTTCTAAAGACATTCACTACTTAATATTAGATGATGAAAATAGTCTAATATATTGTAACGATATATAAATATGTCATTACATTAATTTAAAATAAAATCTTAAAGTTCGCAAATAAAAATAAAATCTATTAAAAAAACAACAACTAAACGCTAAAATTAAAATGTTCCTTAAACGTATATATTCGCACAGATACTAAACTTTAAAAATATTTTTTTTTTATAAATAAAAAAAGGTATTTGAACGTACTTTTTTTTTATAAAAAAAAGATTTAAATATAAAAATAGTTTAAAAAAAGAAATAACGTAAGTAAAAATAAAAACAGGTATTAATTAATTCCTGTAATCTGTAAATGGAAATGATTGTTTATTAATTATCCAAAAGCTATGTAATTAAAAAGTCAGATGAAAAATAGATAAGAGAAGAAAGATTTTAGCTTGACCAATGGAAGCAAATAAAGGCCCGGACCATAACGAAAAAAATGGAACAGTGACATTTTTGTTCATGGAATCCATAGGAGGACTATAAAAAGAAAAATATTGAGTTCCAGTCAGTTTTTCCCGCTTGTTTGTTTTTTTTTTGAGGGTTGTGATAGGTCGCACATATCACACTCTCTCTCTATTTTAAAAATGAACTGACTGTGATACCAAAATGAACCAGCTAATGCTACCTCCGGAACATCTGACCAGGTTTTCAAATAAAGACTCTGTGGAAATATACATCAAGAGCAGTGATTCTTCTACTGTAAGCTATTGACATGAACTCTAAAATTTAAAAATAATTAAGAACTTTCGTTCAAGCTTATGAACTTATATCTGACTTTTAACTTTAAAATCAATTGAAAATGTTTAAATTTATATGATTTGCGTTGATAAACATCATTTCCATTTTATTATTTTTTATTTGTATTAATACTTATCGTATAAATTATTTAAATGCATGAAATTTAAAGTTGGGTATAGACGTTGCATAGATTTGTTAACGGTTAATTATGTTGCTGTTTCATAGTCGATTGGAATATATGTCATCATGTCACTGCGGTGTCTTATGATGAACACCATTGGTTTTTTTTTGTATTCCCTATGCAATTGAAATTATTGATGACTTTGTATTTTGATTGGTTATGTTTATTTGAAATGTTTTTAACCGTGGAATCTGTGCAGCCGAACTATACTCAACATTTTAAAACAAATTTTATAAAATTCATCTGTGCGAACGTATTTAAATGTTAAATTTAAGTCGGGCGTGAATGGCTATATAGTTTTGTAAAGTTATATTAAGGGAGGGTAATCTTAGGTTATTCGTTTCATAGTTGAATTGGCTCAATGGATTGGATATATTTGTGTAATTAGTAGATGTAGTATGAGATCCGCTACGGGCAGGATTGCATATATACGCCACACACCTTCTGTTTGCCTATGGATGGGTTTGTAAGACGGCAAAGGACAGCAATCCATTCCTATGGAGTTTTGTTTATTGTTCTACTTGCCAACAGATGTAGCATTCCTGTTGGTGGAGAGACAATGTCTTCTCTAACTCTACTTACTGTTCAGACATACATTCCTGACAGTATAGTATTTTGTGTTGTCGTATTTTCATGCTACATTGAATACATAAATGTATCAGATGGATTGACTCCAGTTTGACTGCGAACTTTTTGGCCTAAGGTTAAATAAGGGATAGAATATTTTCTTTTCAAATACAATCTATATAGTCTATTCATACTTGATTCACTAAATAAATATTAAACTCATTATTGAAATCTATTTAAATGTAAAATTAAAGATTAATATAAACTTCTAAAATGTTAAACTTATTCCTCAAATTAGAATGATTTTATATGTGCATAAATAAATATTTTTATGTGTTAATTTCTGGCAGTGGCTTTTATTTTTTTTATATTTGAGATATAAAGTTATATTTTATAATCTCTGCTGTTCCACTGAGCTAGTGACTTGGGCTAACGATCTAAATATTTAAATAAAGTGGAATCTTAACAGCATGTATAAATTTTTCTAGGTTTAAATGCCTAGATGGCACCCTGTAGAGCAGATATCGTAGTTTGCGGTTAGATTCGATCTTCACTTTCATTCCGATCATTATAATATAAAGACATTTAAATATTAAAAATTTATTGTTGGCACACTAATGAAAAAATTGACCAATCTTCACAATTAATCTTTTTGTGTTTCTTGCCATGAGGAAAAATATAAAAACAATTCTCACATCAAACATAACAACTTTATTTAAATATCCTGATTATGATTCATTGATGCCAAAGTTTGAATCTTTACTACAGCTTCTTATTTTAATAAAATCTATTTTATCTAGACACTCATACACAAGGAAGAGCTATACAGACCTATTTTTCCTCAAATAATTTTGCACAATTAAGTCAATATCTAAATACATGATAAACTAATAGATGACAATATAAATGGAGTTTACGTAGTTCGGTTTCATGTGTTTATATATCTTGATGGAATGGACTTTACATTTACATTAAAGAGAAATATTAATGGCATTTAAATAGAAATGGAGTGGCTATGTTTGAGATAGGGATTGATCTTTTCTCATTACAGCTGAACAAGAGCATTTAAATTCACAATAAATACATATTCTTCAGACTAATGACTTCAAAGATTAGTTTATTTTGTCATCAATGTAATGGATAAATATATAATTTGTAGATGGCATTTTGAGAATTCATGACTTTAATTTGTTATATTATTTACAATGTCAATGATTGTTTATTATTTATTGTATTTAAATATCAATTTAATAATGAAAGATTGTTTACAGAAAAGTGAATTTACTAGTTCTGCAATATATGTTTATTATTCATAATGAACTGGCTATTAAAATAAAAAAGTTTTATTAAGGATTCAAAGTTTAATATCAAATGAATTGTATTACTGATATTTAAATACAGGGGTGGTTGATTCCTTAGATATTATGCAGAGATTGATCTTCTTTTTCATAAATATAATAATGGATAAATAGTAATAAATTATGCATAACACTGAAATTTTAATATCATTTCAATTTATTATATTTTTAGCAATGCCGTTAATCTATTTATTAAACAAGTTTTTATAAATTGTATTCAAAGCATAGAAAATCTTTCTGTATAACTTTTTTTAAAAATTGGTAAGAATTGCACAATCATCAGTGTATTACAAACATAGAAGCCTAGACGATGTAGACCATGTTTTTGCTTTTAATTGGTTTAAACTTAAAAACATCATTATTAAATCCATGTGAGATGTTAATGTGTACTTCATGAACCTTCTTATAAAATATTCCACAAACTTTTATCGCAAAAGTTGAAAACAATAATGAACATAATTTTTTTTCCATATGACAAAGCGTTGACCGGAAATAAACCCAGGCCAGCTACTTGGAAGGCAACTATGCTTACCCACTAGGCCATCAACACTTGACTAATGAACATAATTTAATCCGTGTTTAACCCAATTTTCATTTCAAATGCCTTGGATTTTCCAGTAATTTTAATAATGTTTTCTCTATTACTGCATCATAGTGAAACTGCATTATTGCAAAATACTTTTGGTAAACAACCTATTAATTTCTAATATTATTGCAAACCTTTTTGATTAATTGATTCAAATGCTTTCATTGTGTCAAAAAATAAAACAAAATAACCACAACATATAAACACTTTTTCTCCCAATATTTTTCTAACATTTTCCCAGCAATCGAAACTATGGTTATATCTTTTGCATTTCTAAAACCACATTGAGTATTGATAGGCGTTTATATCAATGATTATAAATCTATTCAATAGAATTTTTGAAAGTATCTATGCAAGCGTGGATAACTGCAGTACACCATAATTACTGAAGTCGTCTTTTTATCCTCTTAATTTTTATAAACTGGAATTACAGAAACAAGATCAGACGGATACAGTTTTATAAAACACAATATTTATAACAGTTTCAGTATTTTAAAAGGTGATGGGTTATCACTACACTTTAGAATCAACAGCGTTTGTAAAATAATATAGGCGCTATTGCACTTGACCGCAATGCTACTTTTTACTTAAAAACAAAATAAAATATATTATTCTGCAAGCACTTTCAAAAGACGTGCTCTCAACTTCATAGCTCTGAGTGAAGTAATTATATGCAAATTATGCAAAGTTCAAAGGTTAATTACTCCATTTCTTTGAGATGTAAAAAGAAAAGTTAAGGAGGCCTGCTTCATTGCGATGGATTGCAATGCCACCCACCGCAAGGACACATGCTTCACGATCACAAAGAAATGGAGTAATTAACCTTTGAACTTTGTATAATTTGCATATAATTACTTCACTCAGAGCTCTGAAGATGAGAGCACGTACTTGAAAGCCCTTGCAGAATAATATATTTTATTTTGTTTTTAAGTAAAAGGTAGCTTTGCGGTCAGGTGCAATAGCGCCTATATTATTTTACAAATATATTTTCGCACGCAAAGTTTTCGATTTAGGTTTGAATCTACAGCATTGTCAATTTCTTTTCAATTTTTTTGAAATATCTTTGTTCAAAGCTAAATAACTATGTCATCAAAATATTTCTTCCAATCTGTTCAAGAAATATCATTATTACATAAAAGAGGGACATCTATGGATGTAATAAAATTAAGAATAACTGAAACACACAGGCTTATTATATACCTGTGTCTATATATGTAGGGTATATGAGCACATGTGAAAGTCTGTGCTCATATACCCTATATATTAAAATTAAGAATGCAGATTATTTATTTTTTTGTTTTGCGGCTTTAATCTGCCAATTACTTTAAGGCTTCTTTGACAATTTTTGTACATTTGCTTATAAATCTTTAAGTTCATTTTTTTTTTAGTGAACTAACTTAAAAAAAAAAAAAAATCATTATCTTTCTTTAAAAAGCTTCCGTAAGTACTTTTAATCAAGCATTATTGATTGGTTATTCTTTATATATAAAGGTCATTCCCCTATCTTCTCACTATGGCTCCTATAAATGATTATCATATATATATATGCTTAAGAACATACATAAAGTGATCCATGCACATGTATAAGCACATACCATTTGTATAAATCATCGACCTATGTAAAGTAATAAAATAGATTTATTTCCGTATAAAGGAAACTATTTTTTTCTGCTTAGTTTATAACTTTATAATTCACGTAGCGCAGCTGAAAAAACTAAACGTTAGATTGTTATGATAATTTTTATATTTAATTCCATCATAGCGTTATGCATATTCTAATTTCAAATGTAGGAGTGTACATATATATTGTTAGGCAGTGTTGATTTATATATATTGTGGTATTTGAATAAATTAATCACCACCTTAATAGTTTAGTGACATTTAGAAATTAATGAGATAAGTTAAATGATTGATTTCAGATACTGTAAAGTTAATAGCAAATTACTTATTTAAAAAGATCTTTAATTAAATATTAAAAAGCCTTAAGGCATGTTGATGCCCAGCTAACCGAATCGATATCCATTTTTAAATATATATCTGAAATTATATCGTGCTAATTATCAAATGGTATAAATTTATAAATTAAAAATATATTTAACAAAACGCTCAAAATATATATAAATAATCAGAAATAATAAAATAATCAAAAATAATGCGTTATGACCCAAAATTGATATTAGTAATTTCTATTTACGTCTCGCATCAATTTTGGTAAGTCTTCTTTGCAGCTGTAATTAAAATTTAATTCTTTATTTATGATTAATTTATCAAACATATTTACTTTTAATCTCTCTCTCTCTTTTTTTTCTGGCAGTGCGATTAGGCAGAAAATAAATAAGCATTTATTTTAATAAATAAATGATAGATGATTTTCACTAGGGTGATCACATGATGTCCGTGCTTTAGATTAAGTTGCGAAGCAGAAACGTTTAATTTTCGAATACGTCACGCTATTACTGCTACTAAACTAAAAATACATTGATTTAAAACAGGCAAAACTCTCTATACGTATTGCCACTCAGTGCAAGCCAGATAATCAATGGATGCAAAAAGGCTTGTGCATAAAATCTCCATCTAGTGCCTACTCATCCAATATCCCCAGGCTAGTTTCTGGCTTGTGCTCTTCGTCAGTGAGGAATCTTGGATCTGAGAGCACTGCACCTAAATCTTAAGATCTAATCCAATTGTCAAGCAGCCACCTTTTATCTCTACTTAACTACAAAACTATGAGTCTCAAATTGAAAACACTGTAATATTTTCAATCCAAGCTTATTAGCTTATATAGTCATATAGGTCCGAACTCATTTTAGTAGCATATATTTTGGTGACTTTGGTTCTTTAATAATGATAGCCACCACTACCCTATTAGGCAGAATTGATTTTAAACCAATAAACATCACATGATCCCCATTTCCTATGCTTACTTATAACTGTTATTAAAACAGGCAAAACTAGTGCAAGTCAGAGTAACCAATGGATGCAAAAAGATGTGCATAAAATCCCTCATCTAGTGCCTACTCATCCAATATTCCCATAGTTACTCTGACTTGCACTGAGTAGCCATATGTATAGAGAGTTTTGCCTGTTTTAATAATAGTAATAAGCAAGCATAGGAAATGGTGACCATGTGATGTTTATTGACTTAAAGCAAATCCTGTCTACTAGGATAGTCGTGGCTATGGTTATTAAAAAACCAAGGTCACCAAGATGTATAGGTACTGAAATGAGTTCAGGCCTATATGACTGTATAAGCTAATGATCTTGGATTGAAAATATTACAGTGTTTTCAATTTGAGACTCATAGTTTTGTAGTTAAGTGAGGGTTGCATTAGATCCTATGATCTAGGTGCAATGGTCTCAGATCCAAGGTTCCTCACTGATAAAAGCCACAAACCAGACTACATCCATTGATTACTCTTGCTTACACTGAGTGGCAATATTTATAGAGAGTTTTGCCTGTTTTAATAACAGTTATAAGCAAGTATAAGAAATGGTGATCATGAGATGTTTATTGAATTAAAACATAACTTGTAAAAAAAACTAAGCACTTTCTCCGATGAAGTGACATTTGTGTATATATAATTATATACAATAAAAACTAGTTAATAAAGAAAAACAATAATATAATTAAATGATAAAGAAAAAGCTGATAAAATATAGCAAAGTCAATCATATGCTCAGTACCTCATGGAAATATGATACCACTAGCAGAAGACTGCTGCATATTATAATTGTATTTTGTTTTTGTACTGAGTGCATTTTAGTTACTTGCATTTGATTATCTGATGTATTCTGTAAATATTTATTTTCTAACAAGGAATGGCCATGTTGAATGAATAGCTAAATTAGCTTTATAAAAAATCATAAGCTTATTGTGCCTTTAAAAAAAGTCAAGGTTCATCTGAGTGGCTCAAATCCCAGAATGTAGACATGGCAAGTGACAAACAATATATGGTCTTTCATCTCGGTTGATTGATGGCTCTTAACTGAAATATCAATTGAGTTTTCTTGAAATGCGGAATGAATATGTATATGAACGAACTTTTTAAAATAAATATTTACAATCCTGATAGACAAAAGTAAATTATGTGTTTTATTTTTAGGAGGCTGTAAAATTTCCAGTCAAAACAATGACTGGCAGCCATAGATAGATAGTGCTAAGAAAATTCTGAAGATGTCATTTTATTTGGATATCATTTTCAAATGAAGAAAGATTCTACAAATTGGATGAAGAACTAAATAATATTAAGTGGAACATTGTTGGACTTTGAAGTTAGATTTTAAAAATAATCATTTACTATATTACAAAGGCACAAATATTGAAAGCACAAGTGGAATAGGATTTATTATATATAAAAAGTGGAAGAACAACGTTGTGGAGATTGATCATCTATCAGACAAAGTGACAAGATTAATCATTCGACTTAATAAAAGTTATCAAATGCAAATATTTCAGGTTTAAGCCCCAACAAGTTTTCATTGTGATAAAGAAATAATGGACATACAAAAGGTTTTTGATCAGACCAAATGACATTTTAAAATTGTCACAAGAGGCTTTGATGCTAGAATTGGTATATAATGAAAAGTTGAAACTGCTGTGGATAAATTTGATTATGTTGATAGAAATGAGAGAGGCTACAGATTTATGAAATTTATGGAAAAATAAAAACTTCATATTATGAATTATTTCTTTGAGAAAAATGCTAAATGAAAATGGGCATGGAAGAAAGCATTTAAATGAAAGTATAACAGAAGTGGATTATATTTCAACTAACAGAAAATATATATTTCAAGATTGTAATGTTCTTAATAAAAGTGATCATTGATTAGTGAAATGTAAGATACATGTTAATGCAAACTAAACAAACAAAAATTAAGAAAAACAGTATTTACAATTAACATTCATGGGTGTGACAAGAATCTCGGCCTCGGGGTGGCCTTTGAGTGTTTCATCATCAGATTTTCAATTGGATGGACGGTTGAAGAGTTGGAGTGTGGAGTAGATTGAAGCCTGTCCATTAAAGTATGAGAATTGGCTATCTTAATATATATCTGAGCACTTATAGCATATATGTGTGGAATGGTATTCTGGACCAACTGATGAGTGCTGGTTTAGCATGAAATATGTATATTGGTGATTATTTATCTTTTCGACATATATGTGTTCAAATGTATCCGTGTTATGGGATAGTGTGGTGAGTAGTGGGGCATGTGAAAGTCTGTGCTCATATACCCTATAAATTAACATTTCAATAAATTTAAAAATTATTATAAAACATTAGTGGATTTGGAAGATAGTTTAGACTTGAATGAAATCAAAAATAAGATAAATGGTACTATAAATAGTCAAAATAAGAGTCATAGATCACATGACCCAATTTTCTTAAGCTTGTACGATATAATCAGTGAGGATTGCCAAATCCTCAACAAGCTTTGTGATAAATGCTTAGCCAGAGCCAGCATTTAAAATATCTCTGTCAGGACCCCCCCCCCCCAAATCTCTGATCATGAAAAACTATGACAAATATAGCTGATACAAAAAAGCAGCAATTGATCATTCAAATTTCTACTAAGACAATTTATGAAGAAATCAAGAAATATAAAGACATATTAAAATGATCTATTAAGAAAATTGAATATCTAGAATTTTTTTAAAACAGTATGATAAAGAATTATTAATATTATAAAAAATATCATTGTGAATTAGTTAAGAAAAGCTATAAAAGAGAATAAAAGTATCAAAGTGTAAAACAATACCTAGTAGTAAGAAACATTTCTGCAATAAGAGAAAAATGGAACTAATAAAAAGATAAATGGCATCAGGAAATATATAAAAAAGGTTTATAAATAATTATATAACAATAAAAAACAAGACAAAGTGTTTCCTACAATTATTACATCTTTTGAATTGACCAGCATTTTAAATGAAGAAGCGAGACATACAATTAAATCTATGAAGAAAAAAAAAAGCTCCAGGTAGTGTGGAATGACAATATCTTAAAAAAAAACAGACAAATAAATAGAAAAATTGTTAGCAAAGTTATATACCAATTGTCTAAATGATAAAGAGGTATCAAATCAAGGGGAAAATGTAATACTAATAATCATATTTGAAAAAGATGATACAGAAGATATTAAAAATTGCATATCTGTCTTTTATCAGATCTGTACAAAATTGTTATCTGGATAAATACAACTCATCTGTAGTGAATTTTGGATTTTAACCAACCAAAAGAACAATATTGATTTTAAAAAGATTTTAGTACAGTGGATTACATACAAGTATTGAGAAAAGTTATAGAAAAGACTAATGAATACAAGTTGCCATTATACTTTAGGTTCATAGAATATGGAAAGGCATTTGATTCTATAAGCATTTCTTCTGTGATTAAAGCATTGGATCATTAAGATATCAGACAGCGTATCATCATATTTTGAAGAGTATTTATGAAAGCATAACAATAAGGATTAGATTACATATTGATACTAAGAAGATTAACATTGAGAAAAGAGGATGACAAGGCACACCCATATCTCCAAAATTTTACAGAAATATTGCAACAATTTTGTAGATCAAAATGGGAAGTTACAGAAATATTGCAACAATTTTGTAGATCAAAATGGGAAGTTAAGGATTTTATGGGAAATGGAGATTATTAAAATCGTCTATTTTTTGCAGATGGTGTAATTGTGTTTTTTTTTTCAAATAATGTTTCAGGGTTTCAAGAAATATTGCAAGAGTTATCAGATGAAAATAGGAAAGTAGGACTAAAGGTAAATGCTAAAAATCTAAAATAATGTTCAATGAATTTTCTCAAAAGAAAAAAAAGAAATATTGATAATTAAGAATTAAAGCAATTTACTAATGCTGGTCGGATTATTATTACAAATGGAAACATATCAGATGAAATTAATCATAATTAAACTTGGATGGAATGTTTTTGGCAAAAATAACTTAATAATAAATGGAAAAAATATATATGTGTTATAAATGTGTTATTTATGAATCTGAGACTTAGACAATTAGCAAAAGACTTTAAACCAATCAATGAAGAAATGGATAAATCTATGTTAGGAGTAATAAGAAGAGATCAAAAATTAAATACATGAGTGAAAGAATAGATAGGCATTATCAACATCATTGAAAAATTAAAAAAACTGAAGTGGAGTTGGGCTCATAATAGATGATGGTAGGTGAATAGTCAAAATCTTGAATCAGATTCCAAGAGTTTTCAAAAGATCTAGAAAGAGATATTATGTGAAGTGGATAGATGAAATAAGAAAGTGTGCTAGTAGTTATGTGGAGAAGAGATGCTAGAGACCAGAGAAACTGGATTAAACTTGGAGAGATTTTTATCTTGAATAAATTGTTAATGATTGAAATGATAATGAGATGATCCGATAGAATATTTAAATGTGGCTAAGCTGATGAACTATTTTTAATTAGCTTTTATCATATCTCATTTTTAACTCTCAAATCATAAATGTAGATATAAACAAAGGAATATTAAAAAACACCACATCTACTATTTCCTTAAGAAAATACTTTGAATGTCTGAAAATATACTTGGCTACAAAACACCCACATTGTCCTTCTTGAATGTTTATTTTGGTTTTAAACCTGAGATAAAGTCAGTAAATGTAACATGTGTTGTCAACTTAACTAAAGCTTATCCTTAATAATGGACTGGCCTAAACTGTAGAACTTGTGCAATTGCAATTTCCATACAGAACATATGACAAATTAAATAACAATACAGTAAATAAATAGATAATAACATATGGGCTATTAAGTAAACTTATCTGTGAATCCACTATTATTTACATTAACATAGAGCTTTGGTTTTATATAGAATAGTCAATTATTAGAATGATATACTAGAATTACTAGTAAGTCAAATGACTAGTTCATGCACAGAACAGCAATTCTGTCATGGAATGATAACTCACATTACATTATTTATCAAGTGCAATCAGGCACAGTTAATTTCAGAGCAGGAAATTGCTAGTTTTAAACTAAATGAATGTTCAATGAATAGAAAATTCACACATAAATGATGAAAATAGTCCAACATATCACATCTAATAATATACCATCATCATCACAAACCTTCAGACAAATATATTTTTTCAATTCTGTTTTGCTTCTCTTATTAAAAAACTGAAATTTATTGATTTTCTAGTTATTTATTAATTTCTTAGGTTTCTATTTTCTTATTGATATAGATCATCTGCAGGATTTGTTTGATATATATGTATTTATATATAATTATTTAGCTATATTTTCTAATGAAAATCAGTTATTTGGTCGAAATGTTAATTAAAAAAAATAGTAGTGTAGACAAATAATTGTATTTTGTTTATTTATATATTTTCTTTAATTATTTTATATATATAATATTGTGGAAGCAACTATTCATCACACATGTGCTAATATATATTTGACATGCACTCTTCCATCAATAATTGTTTTTAAACCATAGGCAGTCCACTTACAATTAGAACTTATTCTCTAAATAAACCAACAAGTATTGACCATGCTTATATATATATTCATTGAAAGCAGTCAACACTTATACCAGACCAATATCCATAATCAACAATCTCAATCTGTTGTCAAGGCAACATCCTTTTAAAAATAAAGATAGAATCCCACCTTTATTTGTGTTCTGAAATGTTTATATACACACTAAGAATTTCACCTTCACTACAAAGTAAAATTATTGACACAAAAAAGTTTAAATAAACTTTATTAAATAAGTAAATATAATCTGTTCTGAAAGAAGACTAACAAATAATCAATTATAACATTTAAACTTCAATTATAATTTTAAAACAGCACTCCAACAATAGCTATTTAAATAATAAATTTAATAGTGTTTGAGGCTAGATAGGTCATTAATGTAAATTCATTGAAAGCAGTCAAAACTTAACCCAGACCAATATCAATAACAATCAACAATCTCAATCTGTTGTCAAGGCAACCCCTTAACAATAAAGTTGGAATCCCACTTTTATTTGTAGTTTGATATGTTTATATAGGCACTAAAGATTGCAACTTGATTTCAGAACAGGTTATATTTATCTACTTAATGAAGTTTACTTAAATTTCTTTGCATAAATAATTCACTATCTGTGGTCAAGTTGTAATCTTTAGTGTTGACAACAGATTGAGATTGTTCATTGCTATTCTTCTGGTTTAAATGTAGATTACTTTCGATGAATTTACATTTATTAACCTATCTAGCCTTGAGCACTATTAGATATAGATATATACCAATAAATAAAACAAAATAAAACAATAAGAATATTAAATTAAAAATTTCCTTCTCATTCTCATAAACATTACATAAATAAAGTTTTATACAATTGCTATCATTTTAAACTTTATATTTAAGTTAGAATTAAATAATGATTTTTCATTTCCGCTTTATTTTTAATGATAAAGTCAAAATTCCAGAAGCAAAAAATGCAAATACAAAAATAAAAATGTATATATACACTTATGATACAATTAATTTTAAAAATATACACATTAAGACATCAATAAAAATAAATTAACAAAAATAGAATGATGCTATTATGAAACAGAATTCTTGATAGAACTTATTCAGGTGGACATAGTGAGTCATTAAATAGTGTGCTATGTGGAGAAGATGGTGCAGGGCTACTGCATTAAAATTACAATCTTTCAATTTTAATTAAACAAGCTTAACAATGGTCATTTGCCCAAACAAATGTTTTGAGGAATAGATACTGGAGATTTTGACTACCCTAGTAATCTTTTTACAATTTTTTTCCAATTTTTACAATGTTAAGGATAACTTATTTTTCTGCTTTAATAACATTTTTCATTTGTTGATTACAAAACTAATTTTGTGGGCATTTGTATTAAAACAAAGATCTCTAAAGTTTTTAATAGAGAGATTTTAATATCAATTTGTAAAGAGGGTGGTGAGTAATGGCAAACTACTTCTATGGCATTTATTTGACTCATTGTTGTGGCAGCATATCCATGTCCAAAAAATTAAGGTGCCTACAATAAATTTCATGCTAATTTATAAAACATTTAAACTATAAAAAACATGCTTATTTGTACAAACAAAATTTTGATATAAACATCATCAAAAGTGCTTACAGACCATTCTTAAAAAGTACTGCATGTTAATAAAATAATAAATCATTAAAGTTTATGACAAAGCTCTAAATAATGATATTCTAGAACAAATTATGATAAAATACTACTAATAATGATTACGTTTATAATTTTATCATATTTACTTATTTTCTAATTATCTTCATATTGTTCCTGAAAAGCTCTTAATATTAAAATAATAACAGCTATCTATTAGTTTTGTATAATATGGTTTAATAATTAGTGATTACCAGATGATAATGTATTTACTTGCTCTCGAAATTAGTTTCTGGATGTTTTACCAATAATGTTTGTGATTCAGAGTTCAAAGTAATACAATAATACATCTAGCAATAACCATTAATTCCATTTTACTATTCAAGCAAAAGACTGAAATTTCATTACTGAAACTTACTATAGATGGCAATGGGATTAGAGAGCTGCTTTTTGTTTCCTTATATATTGTATAAACTAAAGAATGAAGTGAGTTATTTAATACTTATACAGTAGCTAGGAATGATAAGAAGAATGTAAAATTATACAGAGATATGAGCTGAGTTTGATTGTGATTACTTTGTACTGACTTTTATTAGATAATGACTTCTATAACAATAATATTGCAGTGGCAATATCAATTCACAAATTCAACATTGACAAAACTGTTATTAGATCTATAATATTTATGAAGTATATTCTTAAAATAAAAGCAACTTAAAGTCAATAACCAAAAGGCCTTTTTATCATTAGTGAAGACTACATCAAATTATGAACCTATTTTTTTTGCTGATCAAATATTGATAGTCATCTGACCAACACACATTAGAAACAACTTTTATTTTCTAATTAAGGTATCTATATACCCATTTACTGACCACAATTGGATTGGCTAGAATGGATAATCCAGGCTTTTTTTGCGACTTAAAAAAAATAAAGTTCACTTGGATGGGTTCAAAGCCAAATTTATAGATATTATTGTCATATGGAGACACCATCAAGCCAACATATCTGAGTGTATATATAATGTCTTTTCATATTCAACATTTTAATCTTGTCCCTTTTTTTTTAATTGAAAAATGTAATAAAGTAAAATTTTCCAAAATTAAAACTTTTTTATATACACTAACGATAATGCTTACTCACTCTTCATCTGCTCGATCTCACAAGTATTGAATACAGCTTTTTACTAAACTTATAATTAAATATAATCTTTTGTGCTGGTTGATTTCATCTCTCATATGAAATTAGTAAAGAATTTTATCTTTCTTCTTCAGAAAATTTTTCAGTGAGAGAATCTATATCTGTTTTTTTTTTTCCTATTTTGGTTTATTTTTTTTTATTTGTTCTATTTATTTATTTTTACTGTCTTATTATTAATATCAATACTGGACAACAACAATATGCTATGATGGTCATTCAAAGTTCTGTCGAAGAAACAACAAAATAATCTTTCAAATTGCAAGGAAAAAAGTAATTATAAACTATTTTAATTTATTATATAGGAAATATTATGAACGATAGGAATATTATTCATATGTTTTTTAAAAGCAACAAATAAAGAAATAAAAAAGAATAGATTTTACATCTAGAAATGTTATTAGGTTTTTTAAAAAAAGAGAATATACCAAAATTTTTTAATTATATATAATTTATTTATTTCACATAGTTAGTGATATATGTGAACAATAAATATATTTACTTATTTATATATACTTCCAAATTTATTTATTTTGTGGAAAACAGGTTTTATAACTATAAAGAGTTCCTTGAAAAAATACAGTGAGCAAACAAAGTAGATTGAGGTTTTAGCGATAGGTAGCGCTACATGTTTTCAAAGGAATGTCTATCTACTTTTGATTTTTATTTTATTTACTATTAGTTTTTATTTGTATGTAATTAAATAATACTTGCGCATTCAAATTTATTGACATATACATATTGGGGCAATGGGAAATTATAATCCATCGATTATTTGCATTTTTCTATTTACAATATAAACCTGCCTTCGAATAGAAAGCTTAATAATGTATATATATTGCTCATCATATACATGCCATGGTCGTAATACTAATAAACAGAGTTGTCCCAGTTTAACTAATATATCATTTCTGACTTTTTGCAACAATAAATTAGATTTTATTTTTATAAAAAATATTTATTAAAAGAAAAAAAATAATCTCAACAATGACGTTTGACAAATCTTCGTTGTTTAAATAATTTATGAATTATCATTTTTCTAGAAAAGATCTTCCAAATGCATACAATATCATGTGATTGAAAAAAATCTCGTTTTAATAAATAGGGGATGTTAGTATATACAAGTGGCGTTTCTCTTTAAACAGTTTATGTCCATTTTATTCCTTTTTTTGCCTTCGTTTTAAAGAACTTCCAGCTACATTTCTTGCTTCTAACGGTGGCGGTTCTAAAGGATTTCGTGATAAAGTGTTAGGGGCAGGATTAATTCCATTTGAAGCAACTACAGAGCTACCTCCTGTGTTTGTAGCTCCTTGATTTACAGTTGCTCCTGCTGGAACATTTAAATTACCTCTATTTGCATTTGCTGCTGAACCTCGATCTGACAAACTTCCTGTAGGTGTTGAAATCAATACCGATGTAGATGTCGTTGGTAATTCTTCAGGTGCTTTTGTAGTTGAATTTGGAGTTGTAACATCTCCATTTGTTGTTTCAGTAGAATTAGTGCTGTTAGTATCTGATGCAGAAGTCGTACTAGTAGATTCCGTTGAAACTATTTCATTTACAGATGTAGCATTTGTTGACAAATATGCTTCTGTTGTTGAAGGTTGGGAAATATTTAAAGAATGTTTACTACTTCCCAAATCTTCATATTCATAATCTGATTCTGTTGTAATACTTTTTGGTAAAGATGTTGTTGGGATATCTTGGACCACATTTAATGTTGTTGTAGTATCAGGTTGAACTATGTCTTCATCAGAGTAATCTTCAGCTAATTCACCAGTCACTTTTGTCACAGAATGCATTTCTGAATTTTCATCTTTTTTATCAATAGTTGGTGTCACTTCTATGTCATAATAGTGATAACTTTCTTCTGTCACTGTTTGTGGTTGTTCTGTTGTTTCCTCTTTATATGTTGGAGATTTTGTCTTTCTAAAAATTTTATGAGTTGCTTTATGCTCATATTTAGGTTTAGGTGTTAAAGGAGGAAGAGTTCTATGCTGGTATCGTGGTTTTGGAGTAGTTGTAGTAGTAGTACGTTCTTGGTATCGAGGCTTTGGAGTTGTTGTAGTGGAACGCTGATATCGAGGCTTTGGAGTTGTTGTAGTGGAACGCTGATATCGAGGCTTTGGAGTAGATGTTGAGGGTACTTTTTTCTTATAGCTTGCATTTGATTGTGGGTTTTCTGTTAATGCATAAGTATTTTCATCTACTGGTTCTAATTCAATAGGAGAGAGTATTTCATCTTGGTCTTCATAATCTGATTCATGTTGTACTATATTTGGAGTTGTAGAACGTTGTTGAGAGGGGTGAGTTATTCTTGTAGGTCTTGATGGCCTTGTTGGCCGTGAAAATTTAGGTTTAACAGTTATAGATTCAATGTCTGAAAAATCATCATAAAAAGCTGAATCTTCTAATTGAATGTCAGTCTTGGGATAAGTCTCACGAGGAAACTGTTGAACTAGATCAAATTGCTTTAATATATCTTCATAAACATTATCTTCTGAATTTTCTTGGGCCTCTGATTGTGAGTGAAGGGACTCTTCATGTGTAGGTTCTACAATGTTGATGTCATGATGAACTGGTTTTTTAAATCTATTTTTTTGGTTATTATATTTCTCTGAGGCTAATTCTGTGTGAGGAAATTGAGGATACTCTGAGTACATGTAATTATACTGATCTGGAAGTTGCTGATTATAAGTATATAAGTTCCAGTTAGGAGTTTCCAAAGTTTGTTTATTGTGACCAGGTCGTACTCTAGGTGGAGATGTGATTTCTTGATCTTCATTATAGTCAGAACTTATAATTACTTCTACTGGAGCTTTTACATTTTTATTACTGTCATAACTTACTTGGGGCTTTGGTTTGTTTTTGTAAGTTTTGTCTACAAAAGTTGTAGTAAGTTTTATCTGCTTATTAGTATTTCCATATTTGTTTGAATAGCGTTCTGTTGTTGGCTTAATTTTTTGACTCGGTGAAGGAGTACTATAATAAGTTTTCTTTAGGGGGGAGGTAACCTTATTTTGATAATTTGGAAAACTATTTGCTTCATTTTCTGAAGGCATTTCTTCATATTCAATAAATTTGTCATATTCATAGTCATGATTTGAAGGCACAAAGGCATGCCCATGTTCAAAATTATCATGACCTTTAACCTCCTCACTTTCATCTAAATATTCATGTTCATTCATATGACCTTTAATAATTTTTTCATCAGCAAGCTCAGAGTCTGACTGTTCTTGTTTATCTAAATCAGGAGTGTTTATTCCTATTGGTCCACCATAAATTTGAAATTCATTATCTAAAGAATCATCTGGATGAAAAGTTGATTCTTCAGTATTAGAAATAACATCTGCGTTTGTTTGTGAATTAACATCTTCATTGTCAAATTCTTCATCAAATGATTGTACAATCTTATCATTTTCATTTTCACCATATCTTTGAGATGGTTTTCTAGTTGTAATTAAAGGTTTTTTACTTGTTTTAAGATACTTTTTGATTGGTTTTGTTGTTACAGGTTCTTCTGTTGTAGTTGGTGAATCTCTATATCGGGAAACAGATTTAGGTGTTGTGGATTTTTGATAAGTTTTAATTGGTTTTTCAGTTGATGGTGTTAAAGTTGTTGGATTCCCATATTTTTTAATTGGTTGCACAGTAGTTACTTCTTCCTCTTCAATAACCAGTTCAGTGGTTGGTTCTCTGTATAATTTCACTGGTTTCTTGGTAGAGGAAGGTTTTTTATATGTTTTTACTGGGTTTTTTGGAGTTGTTGGTTCTTCTGTAGTAGTCAACTCTTCGGTAGTTGGTTCTTGAGTAGTGGTCCTTCTTATCACTGGTGTTCGATATATTTTATTAGGTTTGATAGTTTTAATGGGTTTAGTTGTTGTTATATCTTTATAAGTTTTTACTGGTTTTTTAATGAACTTTTGAGTTGTGATTTCTAATTGTTGCTGATAAGTTTTTTGAGGCAGACTAGTTGTAATTTCTTCATAATCATCAGTTAGAGATGGAAGTAATTCTACTGCTGATGGTTCTGTTTCTTCTCTGTAAGTTTGTCGAGGTGGATTTAAATCTATCTCTTCATAAAAAGGTGAATCATGTTCATCATCATGATATTCATCAAGATCTTGAATGGTTAAATGGTCATTTGTTGTGGAATCACGAATTTGAACAGTCTCTGGATTTTCTTCAACAGTTACTGGTCTTTTTAGTATTATTTGGGAGTTATCTGTATCTGAAAATTTATCATAATACTGTCCAAAATATGAAAAGGAAGCTGAAGGGTCAGCTGTATCACAATAATCAGTCATAAAAGGAGGAACACATACACTTGTTAAAGGATCAAACACTGTTGTAGGTGGACAAGAAAATATGTAACGTTGATACCTTTCCCTTGTTATGTTCACACAACGGTAAAAGTATTGGCAGTCAACAGAATGTCTAAAAAATCCAGGGTATTCACAAGGCATTGGAGCATTTCGAATAACTAAAAAGATACAAAAAATACTATTTAATATTTTTGCAATAGATAAATTTAATTTTTATTATTTCAGGGTTATATAAAAAAAGTAATAAGAAATTGTGACAATATATAAATAATATTAGTCACAGAGATTAATTCCTAACTTCTAAGAGCAGATCACATTAATGTAGCACCCTCAAGCAATCTTAAGTATTAAAGCTACCAATAATACTTTTCATTTGGTTTTTCGTGTTCTTATATAAATATTTAAACCATTTAGTATGAAATTTAAATCAGCAAAGATATTCACACAGCATTATTGAAATTTTTTTTTTAAAAAAATAGCAACTCTTTTTTTATAAATTAGCTAATAAGTGAGTGTGTGCATATATCTGCTGATTTAATTTCACACTCATTGGTATTATTGATTGGTTTAAACATCAATGAATGAAAAATGATGGGAAATAATAACTTTTACAATTGAAGAGCGCTACATTACTGTGACCAGTATTTACAAGTTTATCTTCTTCATAATGAATTTGATCATAATTTTATAATATTAAATAATTAAAGACATAAATGTTAAAAGTTATATGTTTAAAATTCCTTTTTGGAAATACTTAATTGCTTTTAGATTATGTACATATATATGTTTATTTTATTAATATATATATATTATTACCATGTATCTTTCTATTTTTATCTACACATCCATTTATCTATCTATCTATCCATCCATCTATAAGTATATTTGTATATCTATCTATTTAATAATTTGTTTTTGAACCATACATCCATATGTATATATATATATTTGTTTGTTCTATCTCTCTACTTATCTATCTATCTATATACCTACCTATTTAACTACCTACCTATTTACTTATCTACCGATCTATCTAATTATCTGCGCTACTTACTTATCTATCTATTTATTTACTTTGTTACAATCTACTACTTACATACATATCTACCTATCTATCTGTGTTTCTATCTACCTACTTAACAATAGATCTATCTAGTTCTCTGTCTAACCATCCATTCATCTGTCAATTTATCTATTTATATGCTTTATATAGGACATGCATAATTTTTCAAAAATTCTTTCATATCTTTTGCATTATTTTAAACATAAACATATATTTTTTACAGTTAGTTCTGTTTTGTTTTTAAGGCAGTATTTCAGGTAAGCAAAATATGTGCCTATACAAGATTAATCAAACTGCTGACTAATTTGAGAAAACATAAATATAAATAAAATAATGCACACAATAAATATAATAATAAAAAAATAAATAATGTACCAAATAAGAAATGTTGATGCTTTTAAGAAGTGAAGATTTATGAGCAAAATTATTAGAATGAATATTGTAAGGATAACACAGATGAGTTATCAAGAAGTCTCTTATCACATGATTCAGTTATAAAATCTCTTGACCATTGACAGTGGTGGTTTTCTATTGCTTTTTGTTAGCATAAAAAGTCAATTTAGGCAGCATCTATGTTCAAGATTGATTATAATGTAATTTTGCAAATAATGATGGGTTTGGATTTCATTGAAAAAGTTGAATTATTTGGAGTGTAGCTTTTATACAAAAGATGAAATTGGAATATTAAATAAAATATCAAATATATTGAATAAAAATGAATACATCATTAGAGTTCTTATATTTTTATAACTAACTGCATATGTATTTGTGTTTCTGTAAATAATTTTGTTTATATATATAATAAAAAATAGTATAAGGATATTAAATTCATGTAAACAGAGATAATTATCATAGGTTATTGGAAAAACTTATTTAGCCCCAGGGAGATTGTCAGTTAATAGTAATTGATAGATTCCTGATTATATCAAAAGAGCAAAAGTTGTCTCTGTTTACATGGATATAATCTCTCTATTTCCATTCTTTATTATTTTAATAATCCATTAAAATATTTAATAACATCCCATAACTATATTATTCTAGCCATACTTGCCCTTTAAATAAAGAAAGCTCAAATTTTAGCACTACACTGAAAAGGAAATTTGAGCTTTACTTATTTAAAGAGTGTGAGTGTCTAGAATAATATAGCCATGGGGCATTTGAAATATTGATTTGAATTTAGTTTTATGCACTGTTTCTCATATATATATATATTGTACTGCTAGTGAACATCATTAAATTTCATAAAAGTAAAATTTTAAATAAAAAAAATTTATAAGTAGTTAAAGAGTTTTTAAACAAAAATACTGCCAAATTATTTATCAAGAAATGATTGAAGTAAAAAATCTTATCAATAATTATTAGTTTAAAAAATAAAAATATAATTTAGAAGTGTTTAAGAAAGAGAAGTTTGATTTAAAAGTTTAAATGTTTTTTTTCTTTTTTTTTTTTTTAAAAAAAAGCAGATTGTCAAAAGACAAAGCAATATGTCATCTTATTAGTATAAAGTTTTAATAGTTAAAGAGCAGTAGAGTGGGGAGAAATATAACTAAATAAAAGGTTAAAATTAGAGTTCTCACATTTCATGAATTAAAAAAGAGAGAGAGAAAATGTGTGTATGTAAAACTGAAAATTGAATTATAATGTAAAGAAACATACAAATTTAAATTCACTTAAAGATTGCTCGGCTGATAAATTGAAGAAAGGGAATAATAAGTATAATTTGCATTAAGGAAAGCACAATGGAAAGTAATTTGAAATGATATGTTATCCAAGGCCAGATTAATTTACGCAGGTATGCAAAGTAAAAACAAAACAATGGAATATAATTTGAAACAATATCTTATCTAGGCTAGATTAATCTATGCAGATATTCAAATTAAAACACAATGGAAAAATAATTAATAAAATTTACAAATTAAATTAGATGGGCATGATAATTAGAAAGACAATGGAAGGGAATCATATAAAAAGACTAAAAATCCATTCCAAATCATTCTAAGTCTAATTTCTCTTTTGATCCATGATTCTTGATTTGCGATGAGTACATGGCATCATAGCAACTGCAAATATTAAAACCATGCTAGTATCAGCACTGAGGAAGAGTTCCACAGAAAAAAGATGATCATGGCCATGAGTGTCCTTAGAATGCAATTACAAATCCTCATAGCTGCCGAAAAGCCATCTAATATCATGCAGTACCAGAAAGCCACTGAAGAATGTAGATAATCTCCAGTTCCAGTCCTCCTGAGCATCAGAATTTCTCCACCTAAAAATCATGCCCATTGAATAACCTAAACAGTCAACAAATATCTATCTCAGTAAATGTAGGAAGTCCACCAAAGCCAAATTGTGAATATAGTGAAAGAAAAAAAATCCATCTGGTTGGTGATCAAATACAGTCAAAAAACAAGGAGTCATATCTTTAGAAGCCTAAAATATAAATCCTGGGTAATTATAAACTTTTATTCCTATGCATGATAGCCATAGCAATTTTTAAGTGCCTCTCATAATTATTATATAAAATAAACCCTAGTATGCGCGTGCATATTTAATCTTTTTATAATATATTAATATGTGCAAATCTTTTCTTTGATTAATAAATTTATATTTCTAGATATGTGTGTGTATGTTGTATTATTATTTATTATGTATTTTACTAAAAGTGTGCCTAAACAAATTTATAAATTTCTTTATTATAATATTCTTTAATGTCATGTTTTTTAATTAGAAGTGCTTTAAAATAAATTGTTTGTTTGCTAGTTATTGTTTGATTAGTTCTCTTTTATAATTATGCCACTGATAGATAGTCTAGGCCATATATATAGTTTGTCTTCCTATACATAAAGAAAAGAGCTAGTTAGGGATTAACCAAGAGCTAAATTTTTTACCTGTTGTCTAAGCATGCTATTTATAATTTGTGATTAGCTAGTGCCTGAGGTTTTATCTCAAAACAAATAAAAATGCTTTGGATGGCAGGGGTTTGAATTTAACAACCAAGAAGTTCTTTAGCCTGGAAATTGGCCACAAGTTATACTTTGTATAGCCTTGGTCTGGTTATAGGTACCATTGGTCTTATCAACCTTCTGTATTTGACTATTCCACTTGGAGGGCCAGTGTGCTACGATAATAAAAGTGCAGCTGGAGTAGAACCAATCCATAAATCATAAATATGTCCATGTTTAGAATATATATGTTCATTTTTCAGTTTAATTGATATTTTGTTATACTTTCTTTTAGTTTCTTCTGAAGAAATCTTTTCTTTCTGAAATACTGCAACACCATGTCTAATTGTAGCTGTTCAATTTTTTCTATTCTCCTCCTTATCTTCCAATGGAAGCAATCAACATTGCACTTCTTTAGAAGGTCTTTAAAATAATCCTTATAACAAAAATGGGATATACCTCTCCCAAGAAAACTATACTTAAGTTCACCATAAAACACTCTTTTCAGAGATCTTGAATTGCTCATTGTTTTACATATAATCCAATGAAAGGGTGATTTTACAAAAATGGACTTCATAGTACCACACCCAGCAAGTTGAAGAACATATTTGCTTTGTGATCTTGTCAATGCATTTTAAAATTTTTACAGAGCATCTTTAAATAAACTGTGCTAGTTTAACTTTAATGCAATAAAGTAGATAAAACAATAGCTTTAAATCCAGATAACTTAGATACAGTAGTTAAACAGCAACATCTTATTACTGGACCTCAACATCTAAAGTCAACATTTATGATATAAAGCCACCAAGATATTTAACCTGATTATTATTCTCAAAGTGATAAAAATTGTCAAAATTTTTAACACTGGATGGCAAGAACTTGAATATTTTAAACATTAATTATTAAGCCCAAGTCTTTAAATATTGCATTCAAAACATTAAGTACATTCTGGAAATTATCTTTTGAACTAGCAAAAATAGCAAATTATCAGCATATCGTAAATCCAGAAGATGAATGTTCTTTAAGTTGTTTTTAATCAATTCATATTAAAAATTTGGTGACACCTAGAACCGAAATTTTTAAATTTTTTGATTAAAATAAATCTGAATGCTCTGCCCATATGTCATTTTCTGGTCTATCATAGAGGGTTTTCATGCTTGAACTCAGTCTGCCCTTTATGTAAATGGGATGATGACATAATGATACATATTCTGAGCCATTGTACCTCACTCCAATGGGACAGAGAATTTATCGCATCCATATACAAAACTAGAGTGCCTCTCCTCAGTAGACTGATTTCTAGCATATCTAATGAATCTTTCCATCCATAAGAATCATAATCTTTCTACTGTTTTCCTATTGGTCAACTAGGTGCGCTCTCATTTATGGCTCCACCTGGCTTGACTGTAAGAAAATATTTCTGGCAAAACTTCAGGCCATCAGAAACAGGGATGAAAAACTAGCTCCAACATACATCTACAATGCGACATGGAGCCTTATAATAATTGACAATTTGTGATTGAATAGTTGATTTTTTACCCCCAGATCATAGGTATTGGGTTATGTAACCTTTTTTTTATACTTTCTGTTAACAACACAACTCTGTTACTGCTATAATGTAATTCTTTGAGCTCATAATAAAATTTCTTAATAAAAAAAAACATTCCACCATGAAAGCTGTATTGCATATTGATTTCTGTTTTGTTAAGCCACCTATAAACAGTTTCAAAGTCAAAGGTCATAAACAATGAAAGCAATGTTGAAGCAAGTATACATCTTCATTTAACACCAATTCTACTTTCAAATATCTCATATTTCCCACCAATAGTTAATTTTTCTTATAGTAACAAGGTATTATTCTCAAGCAAATCTTATCTATAAGAAAAAGAAAAAAGACAGATTTGTGGTTATTCAAATATAGGATTGCATTAAAATGCAAACATCATGTGATAATGTACAATAAAGTTATAATCTTCAGAATTCTTTTCTTCATTAAAATTAATTCATAAACCATTATGTTTATATTATAAATATTTGAATTAACAGTATGTTTAAAAGTAAAAAAAAGTATGTAGCATGTGCTATGTTTTGTCCAAACTCCTGATTAATGAACTCTGAGACCAAATTAAATAATTAGATACATCTGTATATATAATACAAGATCCTATTTTATACTAACTGATGGGATAGTGTAGATATAAATCAACTTGTCTTTCTACCAAGTATATGTTTCTCTAGCCCTGTGGTCTTGTCCATTTTACCAATGCCTTTTTTCTCTGGAATAATTTTAGCATGTGGATATATCTGAATTGATGCATTCTTGAAATAATTTTCTTTTATTGGACAATTAATATAAGATTTTTATTAATGAAATTGGCAACACTTTATATTTGTGTTTACTTAATGTATTTATTTATTTTAAAATATATACACAAACACATTATCTCATTCAAGAGAACTTCAAATTACCCATTACTGCACTTGTAATTTTTTAAAAAGAGATATTTTAAATGCTTTCTTTTGTTGTCAAGCATCGGTGGTCAAGAAGTCAGCAACAGCTGCTTTACAAGCAGTTGTCCTACTTCCATGACACATGAGAAAAAAAAGCTTTCTCTTGCAAGTATTTATCACAAAGCTTGTTGAGCAATTAGCAAAGCTCTTTGTTTATATCCTGCAAGCTTAATAAAAAAGAAGTGGAGTCATGTCATATAGAACTCTATTTTTTATTTTTATTGACTATTTATAGTCTTTGCTATTTAGCCTTAAACAATGTTATATTGCTAACATTTCTAATATATGGTTTGGCTGAAGATCTCTCAGCCCCATATAGCTATTTGAGTTAGATAGCTGGGTTTGAAGATAGATAGGTCTCTGAAAACTTCAGATTTTCTACTCAATAGTCAACTTTTAGATAAATGCTGTTTTGGGTTGGTGTTTTTAGATCTAGTATCTGAAGCTACCCTAGCGCTTCTCTGAGGAGTGCCAAAAGCATGAAACCATGGTCGGGGGATGGGGGTTGGTTTTCAGATATAGATATTTTAAATGCTTTTCTATTGCTAAGCATTTACCTCAAAGCTTGTTGAGCAATTAGCAAAGCTCTTTGTTTATATCCTGCAAGCTTAATAAAAAAAGAAGTGGAGTCATGTGATATATGACCCTATTTTTTATTTTTTATATAGATTGTCTTGTTTGACAATTTTTTATCTTTGTTGGCAAATCAAGGATATTATCCTGGCATTAAATTTCTAATAGATCAGATACCACATCTGCAGATAATATAATCCCCTCTGTTTCAATTATTGAAAATGTTTTGTGATTTACTTCCAACAGAATGTGATGAGGATTTAGTTCATCCTCAGTATTATTTGTACAGTTTCTCAGCATATGATTTATGTGGTAACAAGTGTACAGCAGTTTAAACTTTCCCTATCTGACTCAAAAATAGTTTTATAATAGTCCCTTCTGTGTATCTCTTCCAAAAATCAACACATACCAGTAGTATTTTTCTCTGATTGAATGTGTACATTTTCTTTCTGCATATAGTTGACTATCTTCTCCCGTTACCAGGATAAAGATCTTACTATAAAACTTTTCTCTCATTTCTAATTCTGCAAATAATTTGCCTGTAGTTATAAATGGAATGAAGTGTTGGAATAGCATAGCCATGCTTATAGACTCTTATATTGATTAACTATTTTATATTTAAATAATATATATTTTAGCTGTTGTAAACTTTCTCTATTACTTGGTTTAGGGTGTTATAGTGATGTTTAAATATTCCTGATGTTATGTGTGGATTATCACAATAGTAGGATGTCAAACTCTGGAATGAGGGGTCTAATTGATCTCAGTGCTGGCATTTCTAGAAACTTTTAAGAAATAAAACTATTAGAATATTTTTTCATAGGCTAAATTCTTAAATTCATTCAAATAGAAAATTAAAATATATTATTATTGGACCCAGGGTTTCACATAATCCACATTCAGAATCAGTATCTCTCATTATTAGAATTAAGTGGTCTTTGAATACAACCAATGTGCATGCAATTCCAAGGTTCTAGCTTTTGGTCATGGAGCACATTATTATAGCAGTGCAATTGCTATTGGTTGATATGCTCTGCAGTTTTTAATGTGAACTTTAAAATTCAATTTAATCTTTTTTTTTATTAAGGAAAACAAATACATACAATTACAGTACAAATCATTATCTCCCACATTTGCTAACTCTCCTACGCTCAATTTTATTTAAACATTAAGTGGTAAATGTGACGCATTCAACCAAGCACTGTACTTTTCGTCGAGTGTACATGTTTACAGATAGGGCCTTGACAATCATTACAGAATGCCAGGTACTGTTGCAGCCCATGCTTGTAAATAGGTATGTTTAAACGTTTTCTTAGGTCCTGACAATTAGGGATAAAGATATATTTGATATAGTAAAATTAGTAATAGTTATATAATAGCAAGATAAGAATAATATTCCAGTCTGTTCTTTGGCTTAAAATATACATTTTTATAAAATTTGTTTAGATTCATTGTAATTTCAAAATGATAAAATGTATTAATAAATGATTAATTCTTTGTTGATATGGTTTGGATCTTTTAGTTTTCCTATCAGAAAAAAAAATAAAGACAGGATAACCAAATTCAAAAATGATTATATAAAAGTTACCCATTGAAAATATATTATATATAAATTTTAAATTATAATAACATTAGGAAATAATACTATATATGTATATTAATGAAAGAGAAATACTTTATTAACAACTGAAATAAGGTAGATAACATCATGTGATTTTCAAACCCTTTGTATATCGATATTAGTAGATTGTCTATTAATTATACGTTATTGCAGTTGAGAGTACTTCTATTTAATCAATATACCAGTTTTTACTGTTAGAGGCTCCCTGTTTTATTCTCCAAAGTCATAGTCCAATTTTGAATTCATAGAAGAAAACTTTACCAAGATGTAAGTGAATACCTGTTTTATTGTTTGCTTCGAGATCTCGAAGAAATGGGCTACATAATACTATCTTATTTGAATATTTGTATTTGCATATTTTATTATACATTTTATGAAGGCTATGAATATGAGGCATGGATCCTCGAAAACGTTAAGCCGATAAACTTTAATACTAATTAATATCTTCTCTAATTAACAATTATATATTTTACATATAGTGAGAAGTAAAGCTATATTCATCATTATAAGAAATTTTAGAACAGTTTTCATTCAAGAATAATTGAGAGTATCTATCATTCCATTTATGCAAATGGCTGCCATTAGAAATAAGCAAAAGCTAGGTTAAATAATTCTAGAAATCATTAGAACAACATAAAACTTTGGAAAATAATTTTAAATTAAACCAAATAATTCTAAAAAGAATATATATATTTTATTATTATCTACCATTATTATAATTTAAAAGTTGTTTATATATAGGAATAAGTGAAACAATATTTCTAATTATAAAAAAGCTAACCATTTTTTACAACAGGGGCAACTGTTGATGCTGCGAAATTGTAATGGGCAATTGTTATATCATTTAGATTCTACAAATATATCAGTAGAAAAGTCATTTTCCAGACTGAATAGAATTAAAATTCATATCTGAAATGTTAAACAACAAGTCTGTTAATCAAGTGTAGGATTAAAAAAAGAAAAAAAGCTAATGGTTTTATTGTTTGGGAATCATAAGTTCAAGTGTCAGACCTGTGAGCATCAAACTGCACAGGGTAAGAGTAACATTCACGTTAATACATAAGTTTCTATTAATCAATTTTACATAATCACAAGGGACTATTTATAAAAGAAATAACAGAACGTTTTGTAAAACAAGAAAAAAGAGAACTGACTTACATTTTTGTAATAAATTAATTTAAAACAATATAATAAATAAATGTTTATTACAAAAAAAATTGCTATCCACTTTTTATTCTCTTTGCACACCACGAATAAGTTACAGTTTGTGATATAACTTTAAAGTTTAGTGGAGAAAATAAATTGTGGCATATGAAGAATGTACAAACATGATTGATTGTAATTGCTTAGCCATAGAATTCTGCTACATAGTAACTCTTTAATTTCAAACAAAGAATATTTATTTACATTACATGAATAAGTAATAAAAGTCCTATTGATGTGGTTAGGATGTCAGATGACCAGTGCTTATGGTGTGTTATATTCAGGCAAACAAAACTTGAAATTTGTATTCAAGTTTCAAATAAATTAATTATTTCAATTCAGGTAGTTTGCCTATAGCCCACTTAGTAGAGCATAAGTAAATGGAAAAAACCCTAAAATTCTTATTCTTGATCAGTAGGCTAGTCTATAAGTAATGCATTCTCTATCAACAAGGAAAAGATGTTACTTATTAGTCTAATCACTAAAACCGTAAAATTCTTATCTTTGATCAATAGGCTAGTCTATAAGTAGTGCTTTCTCTAGCAACAAGGAAAATATGTTACTTATTAGGCTAATCACTACTTAGAAGATGAGAGATTCAACAGGTTTTCTTTTTTCAACTGTTTTATTATTTTGCTAAAAATAATTATATGACCACTTACAGGCAGATGAAAACAAAACTGAAGCTCATTTTGAAAATTTGCAAATAGATAACATTTCCAAGTTTTATCCTAGATTTGAATTCAAGGTCACAGTTACGGTGAGCAGATGTTTTAACTAATAGGCCATATATTTTTAATTTATATATAATAAAACTCTAATGTAAATACCATAAAGGCTGACAAAGTATCATACGATTAGTAAATTGGATTCTAAATGCTCACTTATAATTTTGTTTCTGTATTAAATGTTTCTTGCGAATTGTTTTTAATATAAGTGCTATATAATTGCTTAATAACAATACTTATCTAATAACGCCTAAGATCAAGTCAGATTATTTTGCACTAAAAAAACCCATTTATTTGCAACTCTCATCACCTCCCCAAATTGCCCCCGAAATAAAAGGAACAAAATATATGACCTTTTGCAAAAACATCAACGTTATATAAAACTATGACCTTTAAATATCAGTATTGCGTTTCTCATTGCGTTCTGTGCCCTAGACAGTTGCCTAGTTTGAAATGGGAATGCCGACCTTATTAAATACACTTGTGTAAATTGTATTCAGATACTTGCTTTTATTCATTTGTATGAATTACATAATTTTACTTATGTTTTAAATGTATTAATAAAATAAATCTTGTTTGAAACTGCTAAATGTGTGTTTATATTTATGTATACACAAAATAAGTATTATTAGTTAAATGATAGTATTACTATAAAATTAAACATATTGATAAATGTGTGTATGTGTAAGTAAACTTAGGAACAGTGTAATAGGTCGTATTGAACGTATTATTGTTTTTGGTATGCCTTCGGGTTTTTATTGTATTTATATAGCGTGTATATAATTGTTTAATATTTTATATTAAACTAGACTGATTATCTCTGTAAAATAAACTCTTGTTATTTTAAATTACTTGCCGAGCCGCCGCATTAATTAGTAATTATTTCTGTTATTTATATTTGCAATCCAGCAGGCAATAGCCGCTGGACACAGCAGAAACAATAAATAAAATTGTTCATAATTGTTTAGTGCAAATATATATTGCTAATATAAACAATTAATTTTTGCAAGCAAGTTAGTCTCAAAGAAGTGTAAATAATTTCTGCTTACCTTCGCTTATAACATTTGGGTGAGCAGCTAAACAGGTTGAACAAAGAGTAAGACCAACTCCCACAGCAAATAACACCACCGAGGGTAACGCCATCTAAAAAGTGTTAAAATAATAGTAAATGGTATAAGTTAAAACAAATAAAACACATACTTCTACTTCATTCATCGTTATATATATATGGGAATACATGTGCGTGAGTGTTACGTTTGTTAACCCAAACTATATGTGTTTCAAAATACCAAAGCATTAATGTACAACAACCAAACAAACAGCAGTTTTTCATGGCATATTCCACACTTTATTTTGGCATCTTGTTATGGTGGGTTAACAATCTTAAATTAGAGAATTACAGAGCAAACATCTTTTCCATTATTCCTGTTACAGATGAATAGTGAATAAGAAGATATTATTTAACACACTTCCTAATATGTAGGGGTTTGAATATATTTCTAAACCTTGTTTTATCCTATACTTTGAAATATTGTTGCACTCTTTTATTAACCATTACTGTACAGGTAATCAGGTGAGCTGTAAGTTATTCTAAGTCTGATTGATATCTGAAAAAATTTCAAATCTGATCTGGATTCAAACACCAGAGTTTAGTCATGATAAATGATTGGGATACCAATGTAACATGAACTTTTTTTATTACATATATTTATAGAAAGAATTGTTTATATTAACTGCTACTCAGTACTTTGAACTACTGAATAATGGATATTATCAAGTTCATTTCCAATTTGATTTAGTAATAAGTCTTCAAGTAGATATTCATAAATTGTTAGTTTCAATTCTTGTTTGAAGATCTTTCTATTAACATAAAAACATTCTTATTAGTACCAAAATTCTTTGCATAATTACCATTTTTCATGCTTATACAAGCTGTTAACACAGTAGCAAACTTTCCATACAGAAATGCCACCTAGTACAAGATCTAGGTGCAGTGCTCTTGGATCTAAGGCTCCTCACAGATAAAAGCCATAAGCTAGAAATGAATGTGGGAATATGAATGAGTAGGCACTAGAAAGAGATTTTATGCACAAGCCTCCTAGCATGCATTAATTAATATGGCTTGCACTGGGTGGCGCTACAGTATGGAGAGTTTGCTACATATAATGAAGTTAAGGGCACATATAATGAAGTTATGGAAGAATAAATATGAAAAAAGTGATTATACAGAAAGTGGATTACTGGTTTTTATGCTGGGTTTGGGAAAGATAAGGGGGATTTAGATATAAAGGCCATAGAGTTGACAAAGATTATGTTGTGGAAATGAGATGGAGCAGAATATGGGAAAACTTAAACTGGGGAATGGAAAATAAAGTGGCTAACAGATTTCTCTGGGCATAATTGTTGAGAGATTATTGACTCTGTTTAAGGAAAAGCTACAGTACATCACATCACATTACTGTATTACCAGAATTTTTACTAAAACAAAAATTCTAAACTGGTATTTGAGCATTAATGCTTTCTTATTCTTTTAACTAGTCCTGCCAACTATAGACAAAGCAAAAAATTTAAAATATAGAATCACTGGGATCCAATATAATCATTCACTACAAAATTATAAAAGGTTTCATTCAGTCTTTAGTCAATCTAAAGTCCCAATATTTTATCATGATAATAAAATCTGATAAGAAATCCATATGCTTGATTTATTTAGATGATGATTTTTGTTAATTGCCTGCTTTGCTAATAGTTTTGTAAAGGTTTCAACAGATGAGCTTATTAGTATTATAGCTCTAAGTTTTTGCTCTTTAATTGCCAATACAGTTTAATGTTCTGCCTAAAACCTGATGTTTTTAAATAATTGTAGACAATTCTTTAGATAGCTAGAGTGAGTAACCTATCTACTAAATTCTTATTCTAAAATTTGGGATCTGAAGTTAATATGAAACAGTAAGGTGGATATCCATTAAATTGACAATAAAACACAAACGTAATTCTAAATAACAAAACACATATCAATGTCTTAAACAGAATAATTACACTATAAAATATTAATATTCAAGGATTCTCTCAATGTAATACATAAGATTCAAGGCAATCAACTACTGAAATAAAAAAGTGTTAGTTAATAACAAAAAATTTTAAAGTATAATTTCTGATTCAAAATGATCACATTTTAAATCAGGGATTTAATAGTATGCAACTGAGCATGTCTAAAATTTTGATCATTAAATAATGATTGTTTCCCCCTTTGGTTAATTGATTATGACCATGTTCAGAGATTTTGTAGTGTGTTACTGAGCCTGTTCTGGAATTTTGATAATCAAATAGCATTATTTTATCATTATGATGATTCATTGCCATAAAACTGGTGTATAGTAATCAAATTGTGCTCAACGATTAATATTTTTTAGAACAATTAAATTCTATAGAAAACTTAATTTATTTTTATTTTTAACATAAATGTAATATAAGGTAGTCTTCATCACTGATGTCATACACCTTCAGCAGATGGCAGTAAATTTATCATTTGTTTCTACTAGATTTAAGGTGAAGATAAATGTTAAAAACAAAAATTAGCAAAATATTTATTTAACTGGTAGTTGTAAAACCATCAAACATCACATGATCACCATTCTTTATGCTTACCGAAGCTGTTTTTCAGAGGCAAAACTCTCCATACAATAGTGCCATTCAGTGCAAGTCAGAGTGATCAGTGGATGAAGAAAGGCTTCTCACTGAAGAAGCCACGAGATAGAAACTAGTCTGGGAATATTGGAAGAGTAGGCACTAGATAGGGATTTTACGCACAAACCTTTCTACATCTATTGATTACTCTGACTTGCACTGAGTGGTACTAGTGTATGGAGAGTTTTATAGTTGTTGTAAACCTTTGGGATTCTTTTTTAAATTTGTTTTTTCATTAAAAAAAAAATTAAAAACACAATTTTATGTATATAAGTTAAATTCTCATTTTTAAGCAGGTAAGGTTATTAAGCAGCTAATAACACTCTTAACACAATTGAATACAGCATTTCCAATTTTAATCACATTACAAAATTTATATGAGTTATTATATTTTTTTAATATTTGTTCAAAATAGTCATTTAACAAAAAATATTAATGCAAAAGGAGAAATATGCATCATATAACTTTTATGGCTTACTCTTAATATTTGCTCTAAAGTAGCAATTCACATGTCACTTTATTCCAGAGCCATCTAATGTATGCTTGAATAATTAATTGGAATTAAATAGGAATGCCATATGCAAAATACAAAATAAGTTTTGTTTATATATATGAAAATATCCCAATGCATATTGCTAGCTGAAAATTTAAATGCAAAATGTTCAAATAATTCTCCCAAATATGTTTTGTCAGTGACTCCCTCTGTGAATAAATATAAAGCCACAACATTATATTTATTCACAGAGAACATTTCTGAAAAAACAATATTTGGGTGATTTGAACATTCTTATATATATATATATAAAGAAGATACTTTAAGCAGGCTTTAACCTGTGTTCAATGCGCTTTAAAATTCGTAATAATCAAGCATATTTTGCCAATAGAAGGACCATCCAAACCATGACCCAAGATAATGACTAAAAGTCACTATCTTGTGTCATGGTTTGGATGGTCCTTCTATCAGCAAAATATGCTTGATTATTACAAATTTTAAAGTGCATTGAACACAGGTTAAAGCCTGTTTAAATTATTTACATATACTTTCTATGTGCTCAATAAATTAATTACTACTCTTTAAAAGAAGATATAGAAAGAATGAATGAAAGTGAGTTACCATTATGCTTTGGATTTGTAGATTATGAAAACAGATTTAATTCTATAAGCATTTTCGTGGTGGTTAAAACATTGGATCATCAAGATATAGATTCAGGATATTGTCATATTCCTAAAGAATAGATATAGAAATGCTACAGCAATGATCAGATTACATGGTATTACTAAATTAATTAACATGAAAAGGGTGTTTGATAACATGATTCCATATATCCCAAAATTTTGTGGATTAAAATGAAACACTAAAGGAGTAAAAATAAATGGGAGATATTTAAGTTATCTGGATTTTGCAGACAATGTGGTTGTTTTTGAAAGTAATGTTTCATAGTTTTAGGAAATGTTGCAAGAGTTATCTGATGAATATAAGAAAATAGGATAAAAGATAATTGCTACAAACCCTAAAGTAATGTTCAATAATTATCTCAGAAAAAGAAAATAAAGATTGATAATTATGAATTAAAAGAATATAATAACTACACATACCTTAAACATCACATGATCACCATTTTCTTTTACAAATACCTTAGTCAGATTATTAATACAAACAAATATAATGGGGAAATTAATCATAGAATTAAATTTGTATTGAGTGCTTCTGATAGAAATAATATTAAAATAGATATACCTACATGTAAAATTCATATTTTTTACTATATACAATGTTATCTGTGTCAGTAGTACTTTTCAATTTAACTTTAAAAAGATTAAATAAATATATATGAAATATTCTATGTAAAACTGCTCATGTGAAAAGCAAGGTTCTGCTAGATTAAAGGACATAGTAGGTAAATAACATTAGCATCCATATTTCAATATTTTTAATTTCTACAATTTATGAGGAAAAAATGTTGTCAATTTAAAGATATGTAACATTAGCATCTACATATGAATAATCTTCACGATCTACATAATAATTCACAAAAATCAAAGCATGCTACATTTTGAATTTCTTTATTTTAACATCTTCATATTTATTTCAGATCACATGTCTAAAATTATTTCAAAATGCATTTTTAGATATTGAGATTGATGAAATCTTTATAAAATTGAATATAGTTATATATTAATGCAGTAATTAATGAAATTATAATAATTTACAAATATAGTTTTTAAGACTAAACGGGTTTAGGAATGTATACAGTATATGGATCTTATATATATTTATTACGTAAACCTTAAACTATTTTAAGAATAGATTCGACACTATTAGATTACTAATGTAAGAATAACATGCCTATTTCATATATATCATGACTAGATAGCATCAAAATTTGTTCATTTTTATTTTAAGTAATATCAATTTATTTCACTTTAAATTTTGATATATTGTATTAATCATTCAGAGTTCATTACAATTTACAATTTTTATATAAGGCCTTGAGGTCAATTTAACCGGATTTTGTAGTAAATAAGTTTTGTAATTTATTAATTTAAACTAAGAGCAGATGATAACCTTGAAAATCAAATTTGCATTAACATTTAAATTGTAGATGCACTTTTGCTTATATATATATATAGTGTATTGGTAATAATATAGTACTTGTATGATTGTTAAGTTTTTTGTCAAGCCTTGGTGGTCGGGTGGTCAACACAGCTGCCTTACAAGTGCTTCCTGGCCGATGCTTTGACACATGGGGGGAGGGGGAAAACAGTTTTTATTATTGATAAAGTATTAAAATAATTTTATTCCTAACATGCTCATGCATATGTAGATTTTTTGATTCTAACACTCATTAGGAAATCATCCCTGACATATGAAAAACATGGTGCTAGATAAATAATTAACTCATTATAAGTATTTTTTAATTTTTTAAATGCATTTTAATACCATTTCATTATTAAAATAAGCTTTGTGTGGGTTTAGAACAATGGCCAAGTTGTTCAAAGGCTAATGGTTTCTGGACATAAGCTCAAATTGCCACTTTTGATGCTTACCCATTACTTGGCCTATGATCAACTAACCATTTGATTAAGTGTAATACTTGTAAAATAATATAGGCACTATTGCACCTGAACACAAAGCTACTTTATACTTAAAACAAAATAAAATTATATTATTCTGCAAGTGCTTTTAAGAGACATACTCTCATCTTCATAGTTCTAAGTGAATTAATTATATGCAATTATGCAAAGTTCAAGGTTAATTGCTCCATTTTCTTGAGATCATGAAGCATGTGTCCTTGCAGTTGATGGCGTTGCAATCCATCGCTATGAAGCAGGCCTCCTTCACTTTTCTTTTTACATCCTGCCTTTTTTTGCAGACCAGGTGACATGCTTCACGATCTCAAGAAAATGGAGCACTTAACCTTGAACTTTGCATAACTGCATATAATTAATTCACTTAGAGCTATGAAGATGAGAGCACATCTCTTGAAAGTGCTTGCAGAATAGTATAATTTTATTTTGTTTTACGTATAAAGTAACTTTGCGTTCAGGTGCAGTAGCACCTATATTATTTTACAAGTATATTTTCACACGCAAAGTTTTAGAGTTAGGTTTGAATTAAGTGTAATAAAAAATATTTAAAAGTGGCATTAAATATATTTCAATAAAATTATAAAAATGTACGTAACTTTATTTAAATATTCCAAATACATTCAACTGTTGGTAATAGCACATCAAACAGGTTATTATATGCACAACATTTTGAGAGGTACTATTCTCCTCTCTTTTTCAGGTGTTGCTAGCCTGACCAGTGGCAGTACTAGCAGGGATTCGAACCTGGACCCTTAATTTTTTGAGTATTGAATTTTAAGGTAAAGCTCTAACCAGCTGCCTTTGGCAGGACGGCTTAGTTGGTTAGAGCTGTACCTTAAAATTCAATACTCAAGAATTTAAGGGTCCAGGTTCGAATCCCATGCTAGTACTGTCACTGGTCAGGCCAGCAACACCTGAAGAAGAGGGGAGAATAGTACCTCTCGAAATGTTGTGCATATAATAACCTGTTTGATGTGCTATTACTTACAGTTGAATGTATTTATAAAATGTATATTTGGCATAATGAAGATTAAAATTAAAAAAAAAAAATTCTAACTAGTTTACTGCAGGACATTTTTTTCCTACTTAATTACCAGGAAGTAAAATCAGTTTGAAAAACACCTATATTTAATTTTTATTTTTATTTTACATATAATGCATTACCATTTGTTAATCACTGATTACTCAAGCTTTATAATAGACTAGCTATACCTGAAAATTTGCTTGCATTAATAGAATAAAAGAATATAACAAATATATAGCTGTTCCCATGGTTTATATATTTACATATTATTTACATGAAATAATAATGTATGAGTTATCAACAGCAATACCACAAAAAATATAACTTCTATTATACTACTGAATTTGATCAACTTTTAGGATTTAGTTTAATAGTAATAATAAAAAGTCATATGTCACATGACTTATATATAGCTTGCATTTACCAATATGTAAACTTAAGAGCATGCTAACGCTCTAAACAAGCTTTTTTTTATGATAAATGCTACTACAAGAGAAGACATTCAAATCATCTTTATCTTAGATTGTCACCATCCCCAGACCGGTTTCAACCTATGGGTCTCTTCAGTGAGGAGTTGGGACATAAGATTCAAAAAACCAACTCAAGCTAAGCATTTATCTAAAAGGTAATTCTCAAGAAGAAGATCTAAACCTTTAGACATCTGCATGTCTTTAAAGTCAGATCTCCAACTGAAAAAATTATATGGGCCTGAACTTAATTTAGATACTCCATATATTAATAGGCTTAGCCATTTAATTTAGCCAAAGCCCCAACAGCAAAATAATAATAGTAATAATAAAAAGTCATATGCCACATGACTTATATATAGCTTGCATTTACCAATATGTAAACTTAAGAGCATGCTAACGCTCTAAACAAGCTAGTTTTTAAAAAATGCCTATGAAATTTTAACATTATGGTACTTAGTTCATACTTTGCAAGTAAGAAATTAAATACATGGTACAAATGAAATTTAATTAATTTAAAATATCTTGCTTTATCAAAAACTATAATTCTCCCCATTTCTGTTATATGTATTTCAATACATAAGCTACACCATACCTTACTGTTTTCCTGAAGATTTGTGATGATGATGTTCTAATTGTATTTTTATATTGGACTATTTCCATCATCTAATATATGTATTGAATGTCTTTAGAAAAATTTAACTTTATTTAAATATTCCAAATACATTCAACTGTTAGTAATAGCACATATAGTGTGACTATACATAATGTATGGAAACCACTAATCAACTTTGCTCTTAGGGAAAAGTGGAGAAATCAGGAGGAACCTCATAAATAAGTATATAAAATTACTAGAGATTGTTGCCTTTGGCAGGATAGTTCAATTGGTTAGCGCATTACCTTAAAATTCAAAACTCAAGAATCTAAGGACATGGGTTCAAATCCCATGCTAATACTGTTACTGGTCAGGTCAGCAACACCTGAAGAGGGGAGACTAATACCTCTCGAAATGTTGTGCATACACTAACCTGTTTGATGTGCTATTACTAACAGTTGAACATATTTGGAATATTTAAATAAAATTAAATTTTTCTAAAGACATTCAATACATATATTAGATGATGGAAATAGTCCAATATAAAAATACAACATACTTTATTGTTTAAAAAAAATTCTGTCTGTAAACTTTAACACATTTTTGCATTTTTATGAAGTAAGTCAAAAATGGTTATAATTTTTTTTTTTTAAGTGTCATAGCATCGGCCGGGACGCGAACCCGCAACCTGGGCAATTGCCTGCAAGTGCAAGGCAGTCGCACTGACCTCTCGACCACCAATGCAAGACAAAATTACAAATTACCAATGTTTTTAAAACAAGTATCATGAAGCAAAAAATCATAGCTTATTTTCCAAAAAAAAAAAAAAGAAAGAGAAAAAATCATACAAAATTCATTAAGTAGTGCAATATTTGTTGAGTTATTAAGTAACAAACAAACTTTCATCTTTACACAGTAATAAGAATAAGAATGGCAGTACAGAACTATTATGTTTACAATATACTGTAATAAACAAAGAAAAAATGACTTTCATTCTAAAAAAAAGTAAGGCACTGAAATATATAATTACCGATCTGGGATCAGCTCTATATAGTTAAAAAACAGTTTAGCTTGATTTCAAAACTTTAAGAATTTTCAAATTCAGACTTTTAATTTTATAATAAAAAAGAGATAAAGATGATTATCTATCTTTATTAATTCCAGCTTTGAATCTCAAATTCTCAGTGATAATAGTTTTACCTTCTAGTAATCAATGTTTTCTCAAGCTTACAATAAATGGCACTGGAATAGAGGGCTACTTAGCTTCTAATACATATCTTGCATATATATTCATAATAATGGGTAATTACAATGCCCAATTTGCCAGTACTTGAAATAATTATGAATATTTGATACATTTTATCCAAAGATTGATAGTTTTCTGCCTTTTCAAAAAAATTATTGGTTTGGCATTTTTAAATATATTATTTGTTTATATAGCACACCTACCACATTTGTCAAATATTTTTAAATATACATTACAATTCTTTTTTTTAAGGTCATCTATAAACTTTTGGCTTTTCTTACTTTTTGTATTTTGTCTTTTACTATCTTATGTCTATATCTAATCCATATTTTCTTTCTTCTTATAATTTCCTCATCATTACATTCACTTTCAAATCCATGTCCCTAAAACTTGTAACTTTTTTGTTTTCTTTTTCTAATTGTCTACATCTCTTCACCATATAAAGCAAATTCCAAACAAAATATTAAATTAGTGCCATTTTGAATTTTATTTTTCATAAGCCACAAAATAAACTTACACCATTATTGAAATGCTGTTTATCTATTGTAATTTTTAATTTATTTATTATTAACATCAATCATTATTTGAATAAATTCCTAAATATTTAAATAAATATGGTTTGTTCTATATCTTTCTGTCCAATGCACACTTTATTGCCTTCATTTCAATTACATTTGTTTTCACCACAAAGCTACAAGTTCCACCATTTCTGCAAAATATTTTTAAACTTTTTTTTTTTTTACTTTCATTAGCTATTATATCAGCAGTCTAATACAATTATTCCTTATAATTGTAAAGTTAATTTCATCATTATCATAACATTTCTCCCCAAAACATCTAATACAATTATTCCTTATAATTGTAAAGTTAATTTCATCATTATCATAACATTTCTTCCCAAAACATCTGATACAAACATTCCTTGTAATTGTAAAGTTAATTTCATAATTAGCATAACATTTCTTCCCAAAACAGTCTAATACAATTATTTTTTTCTAATTGTAAAGCTAATTTATCATAATATTTCTTCCCAAAACAGTCTAAATACAATTATTCCTTGTAATTGTAAAATTAATTTCATCATTATCATAACATTTCCCCCCAAGTAATCTAAAAATGTCTTAAACGAATGGAATAAATGAATATCCCTGTCTTATATCTCTTTCTACATCTAACCACTTCTGCAATAAGACTACTAAATCTTACAAATATTTTGTGGACATACACAATTTCCAAAAACTGTTCTAACAGTTATGTCTTTTTTGGTAATATATCTGGTAAAATAAACCAATTTACTTCACAAGATTAACAAAAGATATAGTAATCCATCTTTCTTTTTTCTAAATTCATCTCAATAATAATTTTCTAAATTTCAAATGCATTTTTTGTCCCTCTTTATCTTCTAAATCAAGATTGATTCTTATATATAAATATATCTAATCTATTAAAAAAATTACTTATTCAAAATCCCCAACTTCAACTTACCTAAATATGAGATTAAGATAGCTATTCTAAAATTTTCAAATTTTTATTACTTTGGCCTTTAAATCCATCAGAATAGTAATTATATAATACCATTTACTCATCTTCTTAAATCACTTTTTACATTGCAATTAAGTAAAACATTATTCCTTCATATTTTTCTACAGAGTTCTGATGAAGACTACTAGTTAGTTGAAACCATAAGAAAATATCAAAGATTAAATTTATATATCATTGAAGGTGTATAAATGGTATCATATAGATTTATATAAATCAATGCAAAAAAGAATAAGAAGTGGAAAGATATTATATTTTCAGAATGAAAACTATTGAGAGGTCAATGTTCATTTTTATGGGTGCAGATTATATTACAAATTGTAACTGACTCTCAAATATTTATCCTTGAAATTTTTAATAATTTAGCTGCAGTCTTATTAATTTCTGGATGACACTCATGTTTTTATGTGTAATGGAGCATTCATAATTCTAACAGCTACCACACATTTTTTATACTATCCAAAATAATAATCTGAAATTAAAAAACAAGACCTTAAACTTCCACAGGCCAACTTGCTTCTGTAACAATCTAATAGCAAGATGATGTATATTTTTCAACTCAGGGAAGCAATCCAATACTGAATAATCTGGAATTTAAGCATAACAGTTCATCAAGTATCCTTTCATTCATCAATCATACCACAAATGACATTGGAATAAAACTAATAAAAATAATTGCTGCATCTAATATAGATATTAATAGTAACAAAAAAACTTCAAGTTTGTCATTTCTTTTTTGTTATTATTGCTGTTAACATTCTGTGTTAAAAAATTGTTATGAATGAAAAAAAAAGTATAAAGACTTTTCATGGTGTAGCTATAAATTTGAGAAGCTAGAATTATATTAAGAGGATAAGTAATGGTAAATGGCTTTGTGTTTAGTCTTAATAAATGTTTGCCTTGCTTTACTATCTGTCTTAAGGAAAAAGAATTTAACACGCATATACAGAATAAAAAGTGCTTTTAGTTTGTTAATGGTAAATTGATTGTGACGAAAAAAATAAAGTATATATTATTTTAGAGTTCGTAATTGTCATTATGATGGATATAGATAGTTTGATAAATAGAATTCCTATAATTGATAAATTGTTGATGGTAAAATTTAACGCAGTTCCAATAGATATAGTAATTATTCATGTATGTATGCCATATAGTATTTACGATAAGGAAGTAAAATCATATATGAAGAAATTGAAAACTAACACAATCAAGTAATGACAATGGTAGATTGGAATGCTGCAAGTGACTCGGAAATTATAAAAAGGTTAGACAATTATCAGAGATAAAGAAATATAGATACATTGCAATAATAAATGCACTGTAAAAGTGCCATAAAAGAAGAAACTTATGAATTTATACATGAAAAGGTTCATTTGATGTGATAAAATAGATTTCAATTACATTGAATTTTGATACTACTTTAGAAATCATATTAAGAGAGTGATAAAATGAGATCTTAAAGTAACAAGAAAAACTTAGGCAAAAGAAGATGGGTGGATAATAAATATGTGATGAAATAACGTTTTTTTTTTTTTTTTACTAAAAGCTTTATTAGAAGTGGGCTATTTTAAAGAAAGATTTAAGAGATGCTATTTAAAAGGCTGGAATTTATGAAGATACACCCCTATAAGATAATGACAGAGGGGGAAAAAAAGAATTCTATGGAAAATAAAAATATGTACTGATGCAGTGAATTAATATTTAAATTAGATATAATTAAAAGAAATGATTACAAAGCAAATTTAAAGTATCAAAATAATTATAAAAAAGAAGATAAATTGAATTCAATATATAATAGACATGAAAGTATAATAAAAAGAAATATGGTCACAATGATCAACTAATAATCAATAGAGTGATAGGAAACATTTAAATAAAAAAATTAAGTGTCACTGAAAAAAATGGAATAAGCCTTCACACTTGTATTAATTAAAAAAAAAGAGTCAGATAATGAAAGAAAAGACTGTAATAATGAAGGAAGTGGAAATAAAGGGTTTAAATAAAATGAGAAATTGCAAAGCATACAGAATAATAATTTAGAAATCATATGCTAAAACTTCAACAGCCCTCTCAACAATTGTAATTCTATATGCTTTACAATTTCTTATTTCATTTAAATATATAAAGCTAAAACAGTCTTTAACTTTTTCATTATGGAATAAGACTTTTTTAACATCCTTCCATTGCTGAACTGTGAACAAAGTGAAATTACTCACCAGATGCATTTAATAACAACTCATGAGATTTTTAAGGTTTTTAATTTTTATTTGATTTTTCTAATTAAAAATATCTAAATATTCATTTCCTGATTACTAAGAAATTTTGGAAGGTTATATAGTTATGTGAAAGAAAATATTCTCAGCCTGTTTGAATAGTACCAAAATTCGCATGAATTATATCTGTTAATTTAAATACTAATCCAGATTGATTAATAAATTATAATTCAAGATTTGAATGTATTGACAAATAACTAGATTGTAGATTAATTCAATTATCCATACAGTAGTGTCACTCAGTGCAAGCCAGAGTAATCAATGGATGCAAGAAGGTTTGTGCATAAAATCCCTATTTAGTGCCTACTCATCCAATATCCCCAGACTAATTTCTATCTTGTGGCTTTCATCAGTGAAGAGCCTTTGATCTGAGAGCACTGCACCTAGATCTTAGGAACCAATGCAACAGTCCAGCAGCCATCTTTTGAAAAAGCATAAAAAATGGTGATCATGTGATGTTTAGATTGTACAATTGTAGGATCATTACAAAATAAAGTACAATACATAAAACTAAAAAATGAATTGAACTTATTACAGTTTGAGTCCTGAGCCATTTGGACTAGCTATAGGAGCATCAAATTTTCAAAATTTAAAGAATTTTATAATTTACTATGTTTCTAAATAATCAGAGGTTAATTATAATACAAAATGGCTTCAAATGGAAAACATGCTTTTTGCAAAGTGATTGGGAAGGTTGTAATATAAAAAAAACTTATATGTTAAAAAATAAATGAACCTCAATGTGTTGAAATAGGTTCTCAAATACAGAAAGTAAAAAGAGCTTTTTGTCATTTAAATGGAACTGTGCGGTTGTGATTGCCCTCATAATAATCATCATCACCCTTACCCCCCCCCCCCAAACAATTTACCATAAAAGTAATACTAATTACATCTTACATATATTTGTAAAATAAAATATAAAAGATCTCATATAAGACTTCTAAGGATAGTTTGATTAATAAAATATTCACAACAAAAAACAGCGAAAACCCCTACAAATCTGCATTTGTGAAGACATCTATATAAGTTAGCCCATTAAAAGTAATATTTCCAAAATATAACTAATCCTTTATCGATACGGCTTTAAACGATGTTATAATCCGTAAATATTTTGCATTCCTCTGAGGACGGAGTTACTGAGGCTTAGATGTTTCAACGCAAGAGTGAATTAAATCCATTGACTTACCTTGGTGTGTTATCTTTACTGAAAAATCTACTTTTCGTCCTATCAGGACATAAACGTTTGCTATTTTATTCAATGACAACTGCAATTTTCGTATTTATATGAATCTTATTAGCCAAAAAGTTTTAAATGACGATGACAAATCCTAATACTTTCATTGGTTATCTAATTTTTTTTTTTTGGAAAGTAATATATTTAGCTAACGGCAAAAGTTTAGCAAGCGGTCATTGACTCATTATTTTTTTTTCGTGAAAGTACAAGTGATTATTTTATATACTGCATTATAACAACATAATCTTAATGGCCTGCAGTTATGTTCTGAAAAGATGAAATAAATTTCGCTTTTCCATCAATTTATTTATGGTTATAAATTAACATTATAAAATTTAGATAAGTATTTTCTTTTAAAATAAAAAAAATGATTAAATTATATTCAGTGTTTTTAGAAAAAAGAATTTATTTATTTTTTATATTAAAAGTGCAAAAACACTTTTTCCTGTTGTAAACTTGGCCTCCGGATAATAAATCAAAGATTTATCAATGGCTAAGAATACAATTTTCAAAGTCATATGGTCTAGATTATTTAAATTGTTTTAATTCTGTTTCCCCGTCTTCGGCTTTTTGCGTGCACGTCCTTCCTTGTATTGCATAAAAAAGATAGAAAACAAATGTCGTGATACAGCATTCTATGTCTAAATAAAAGGACAGGTCACATATTTCTTTTAGCGAGGTGTTAAATTAGTTTGAGGTTGTCATTATCATTTTTGAAGAGTTAGGCAGAGGAAAAGATTTAAATTGAGGTTACATGTTTTTAATGACAAAATATAGATTAAGCTTTTGGAATTAGGAATTTAATAATAAATTCTTTGAGGAGAGGGCAAAAGACAAAAGAAAGACGAAGTAGACAGATATGATTAAAAAATTTACAGTATTTATAAATAATTTAATAAAGCAAAATTATGAATATTTTTTTAGAAAAAAATTAGAGCAAGTTCACACTAATAAAAACTTTTAAGTACAATTAATAAATTAAATGAAGTAAAATATGACAATTTATTTTTACTTTTTAATAAACAAATACAAATCTAGAAAATATAAATTGAAAAGAAATTAATTTATTTATATTTCCTCATTTATCTCTGTCCTTATATCAAAGAAAATATAGATATTAAAAAATGTTATTTATAAGTTACGATTTTCATTTAATCTGTCTCTTTGATTACAAAACTTAAATCCTGAAAGTGTTAGAATTTTATATCCATTTTATTTTGCATCTATTGTTTTATTTTTTTGTATTAACTTGACCATCTCAACTTGCCTTAAAATCCGAATTGCACAACATATAATTATAATCTAATCCGTATATATATATATATGGTTATTTTTATGTATTAGGGTTTTAAATATTGTAGAATTTATTTTAGAGTTTTTTGTTTATATACATAATAGGTCTGTAATATAGCGGCCAATCATATATGTATACAATTTGAATCACAACTGATATTGAGTAAGAACTTGATATTTTTTTTTAAGTGTTAATTAAATACAAAAAAATTCTATCAGATAACCAATCCAATATCAACCCAGATAATTACCCCATATTGATTGGTAAATGGCTACAAGATTATAATTATTCTTTGGTATTATCATGGAACTAAACATAAAATCTACAGGAAAAAGCACATTCAAGAACAATCTTAATATATTTATAATATTTATAGCTTAACTTTCAATATTAATTCAAAATAAAAAATAATTTCACTTTATACTTAGAAAATAACATTTTTTTTAAAGAAAGCAAGTAAAGGACACATTTATATGATACTATATTACCATGAATCAAAAAGATTGTCAAAGAATGTCATTTATCAGTAGGTATTAAAAAAGAAAGAGAAGTAAAATATATGAGGCTGTAAACAGCATCATTAAACACTTATGATATTTACAAGTAAAACTGTTGGAATTATTGATGAGCAAAAACTATTTTGAGATAAAAGTGCCTAATGACAAAAAAATAATTCCACTAAAAAAAAAATCTGGGCCATAAACAAATAGAGAAAATTTATTTACAGAAGAATGATTGAAAAAAGGTCAATAGACGAAATCAAAAAAAGGAGAATATCAGTAAAGATTTTAGCCAAAGAATAAAACAAAAAACAAAAATTACTGAAAAATAAATCAAAAGAAATTAGATGATTATATATAAAGTCCCATTTGATTCAGCTTTTGCAGTAAGAAGGGGAATGATATATATATATATTGTAACCGGACCACCGTACAACCCCTTTATTACCTTGGTTGTAACAATTTCCTGATGAGCATATTTCAGGAATGAACCATCTATTGGCTTTCCCTGATACAGATGTCACCCCCCCCCACAACAATATTTCCTGCTCATCAGATAATGTAGCACCATAGAGACTGGAGACACAAATTTCTGTGTTTGGTTTTCCAGACAGCGTCACTAGAGTTCCATCTCACTACAACTTGACTTACCTAGGTCTAGTTATGCCAGACATAACTCAGGAGGCATGAAATTCTCGTGAACAAGTGCAATGAATGACAAGTGATGCAAAAATAGAACTGAACAACTAAAATTAATTTTAAGTAACAACAATTTTATTTAACAACAATTCATCTGTAAGTCCTTCCAATAAAGTTCATTCATATCCATGTGAAGATTCATTTTCAGTTCAATTATGAGAAGAGGTTTAGAAGCACTTTATTTATCAATAATTCAATTGCAAGTCCTTTTAATAAAGTTCATTCATATCCATGTGAAAATTCATTTTCAGTTCAATTATGAGAAGAAGTTTAGGAGCACTTTATTTATCAATAATTCATTTGCAAGTCCTTATAATAAAGTTCATCCTTCATTTCAAATGAAGGCTCATTTTAATTTATCTTGGGTGAAGAATTCAAAGGGTCTTTTATCAAGTAGACATCTACCATTACTGCATGAATATTTTTAACTATTTGTTCTATATCCGTATATCCTTTTTAGGTAGGTAAATAGGTAAGATGAGCAATTCCAGATTTGTGAAGCTTCTATAATTCAGTCAAGTATGGATGTGCATTTACATACATAAGTCTCATTATCTTACTATCCACGACTAATATGCATGTAAGCATTTGTAATTCATATAGTACCTCATTATTTTCAAATTCATCATAGGTAGGTAAACAGGTAATGTAAGCAATTCTGGGTTTGTGGACTATTCATAATCCAGTCAAATATAAATGTGCATTTATGCACATAAGTTTCATTATTTTATTCATACAAAATCAATATGCATGTAAGCATTTGTAATTCATATAGTACTTCATTATTTTCAAATTTATCATAGGGAGGTAAAGAGGTAATGTAAGCAATTCCAGGTTTGTGGACTATTCATAATCCAGTCAAGTATAAATATGCATTTAGCACATACTTTTCCTTATTTTATTCATACACAATCAATTTGCATGTAAGCATTTATAATTTTTATTTAGTTATTCTAATATATAGCATAAATAATGTTATTTTGTCTGCCACAGACATATATTTCTACATATAAGTTGATCAGCAGTTTCATTTATAATTTAGTCAGTTATAGTTATATGTAATAGCTCAACATTTCTAATTCTTCCAGGTATACTTATATGTATATCAGCAATATAAATAGTTATAAGTATTCGTTTTTATTTTATTTTAATTGAGATGTATCTGCATATAAGAAGTTAATCATTTATGATTTATCTTATTAAAAATGCCTTTTGATTATAGATATTTAAGACATTTATGTATTTATAATTTATCACTAATGAAACGTATTTTCACATAGCTATAATTATTCATAATTTATTTTAAGAATGACGTTTTTTTTTTTTTTTTATAAACACATATAAGTATTGAATATTTCATGAAATTGTTACCTTATTTTATCCAGTTTGTTCCTTCACTTCACGTTATTACTGCATTTCAAAAAGAGGTCAGCTTATTTGAGTTGAATGGCATTATTTGCTTTCCATGATGTTCACGCAGGCAGGTCTTGGAGATTAATGGCTGTGGACAAAGAGAGGAAGCTATTATGATTAGCCTTCCATCTTTATAATTTCCATATTAATACTTTTTTTTTCATCATTAGCAATGTGGTTGTAAATATTATATTCCAAGGTGACTAAAAACAGTTGTCAACTAAACAATTAAGCAACACTTAGATAAAACTTTTTAACTTTTTTTAACTTTCACTTTTCTTACTTTTTTACTGCTTTTTAAAATCTCCTCTGAACTTCAAACACGACTATTTATACCCTGATCTCTGGATTGATTCAGCAGCACTCCCACTATATCTGATTTGTTACACAGCTTTCATTTAAGCCTGAGTGCTTTTCTCTTCTTAAGGATTGGGCCACTATTTTAGTGGGACAGATAAGAAATTATGAGGATTAACCCATGTTTTTCAATTTGATAACTTTGCCTCAAGCAATTATTACACTTTGTATGACAACAACACTTCAAAAATTAAAAATGTAATATTTTAATAAATGCCAGCTTTTATTTATATCATAATTTAAAATTATAAAATCAATAATGAAGGTTTATCTATTTTTTCTCAATTATAGAAAATAATGATTTTCTTTTAACTTTAAACTTTTTGCTTTATTTTTTAAAAAAAAAAAATAGGATCAACTTCTTTCATATACATCTGTCTTTTTTAGGGGTGGGTAAAATAAATCTTAATACATGTGAAACAGATTTTCTGTTTCAATATATATTAATAATTGGAGATAAATTTGCTTAGATAATGTTTTTGACAATATGGGTTTTTTTTTTACTTCAAGGTAAATATGATTTGTTAAACAAATTCTTTTCTAAATTTAATAAAATTTGCTTACAATTCTTAAGCAGATTAAGTGATTATAAAACAAAAGTTTGGATCATATAATAAGCAGTCTTCCAAAATTGCCATGCAAAGTAGCTTTGAAGCAGCAAAAATGCATCTCCAGACAAAGAGATTCTGCCTCTGAATATTAATAAGTACTCTAAGGAGTAAAATAAGTCACATCAGATTTTACTAAAATTTACAAAGATTAATCAGTTAAAGATTATATGCTTCTACTTCATTTTTTGGACTATGTAAGCATAGTTATATCCAAACTTATTATTCAAAATTATAAAAATCCTGAATAATTAAATTTAAAGATTAGTTATGTAATGTCAAAGTTTTATTACAATTATATCTATAGTATTTATTGCAAGTTTTCAAATTAAAGATATTCAATTAATTATTATTTTAAATTATAAGATATATTTGTCTAGAATTCTTGTAGGCCTTAAAGGAACCGAGCAGGGCAAATTCATAATGTCCACTCCATACATTCTTGTCATTGCAGCTGTTATTACTATGTGATTATTCATATAGTATACAAACGTGGATGGGCTGCTCATCAACATGCATTAGCTAGCATGATGAATTTATTGGCTTTTTACTTCTGAGTTTAAGATCAAGAAACACCATGGTCTTTCTTCTCAGTTGTCTGATAAGGCAGAATGAATGTTTGTGTAAATGATAAATATTTTTCCTATATATATATATTGTACCTATATTGATATAGGCACATATAATTTTATCTAAAATTATTATTAAAGTAATCTTTCATAAAAGAAAAACATAAAATTAAATGTTGGAGAGTTTATTGCAGCTTGTTTTCAAAAAAGATAAGAATTAAATAGTTTTTTTTTAGTATTCGTAAAAATATAATTTAAAGGGTTAAAACATACATCTCTGTTCATTCAAGTTTAATTAAAGAAAAAATAATGTTAAAACTAATATATGACCGTATATATGTGCGATTGTCAACAATAGAATAAATGTTATTATAAAGTTAAAGAAGATTATTATTAAAAAACACGGCAATGGTTATTAATTAAAATATAAAACAACATCTCTGCATGGCTATTACTAATTAAGCAATCTTCCAAAATATGTTTATCAAAGGATTAATTAATAAGGAATTTGACAACAGATCTTTGCCGGAGATATCAGAAAGACAACAAGGCGCAGGTATAAATAGACTTTTTTTTATCGGACAGTAATTCATTCCACAAATTAATTGAGTTGAGACAATCAGTTCACAAAAATTATTGAGAGAGTGCAGTTCGGAAATTAATTGAGTCAGTTAAGAAACAAAATGCAGTGCTGAGAATATTTTGGAACGCACGTTCACCTCCAGCCCAGATGTCCGAGAAAACAGCAGATCTGCCCATGAAATAATGACAGCTTAACATCTTAGAAAATCTCCGTCAGTATCTATTTGTCTCCGATAGCAATAATCGTGAAAATCAGGAAACTCAGCAAGGAAAAGTCCCAGCTGGCTGGTAAGCATTTATAATGGAAATATCCTCACCGAAAGCAGCCTCCAAAGAACAAAATTCTACGTCAACATTCAAAATCCTAGGTAAAACATTTGCTTATTTTCGTTATACTGTAATAGCCATTGCATTTCATTAATTCGTGCGAATCCTCCAAGAGTCTAATTATATGAACTCGATATCATACATAAATGAACTATTGATGTGTGTGATTAAATTTCAAATGCTATGTAATACTTTAATATTATTATGTGTGTGTGCATGAGTTAATATGTGCGTGATCCTTATATTAATATTATTAGTTAAATTAGATAAATACCAGTGTTTTGTTATGAAAGTAAACAAGAATATTTAAACTAGTTTAGAAATGTTAATTTAAAATATGTGTGTGTTTTATTAGAATGTTTAAATTTAGTAAATAAATGTTAGTTAATAAATTATCTTTAAAATTAAACTTTATTTGTCGGTCAATTCTTTTTTATCAATCCTTTTACCAAATTCTTTTTATCAATTCTTTTTATCAATTCCTTTTAACAAATTCTTTTATTAATTCTTTTAATCACTAATTAAGTATAATCTATTAGTGATTACAAACAGCTGAGCTAGTCGTGGATTTAGGCGTTGAGTTAGTGGCCATTGCTTAAAGTGCGTTATTTATTCATCCTTGAATAGATAGCTGGCACCCGTGTTTATACACAAACAAAAAAGTGCTTTGAACTTGGTGTTGAACTCAACAGTCGAGAAGAAGTTATGTCCTGGAAATGTAACATTAGTTATATACTTTATAGCTATCGTTTGGGCATACATACTCTCCGAGTATGTTCTTCTCTGCCTAAGAGGCCGGTGTTTCGAATCCACATATTCGAAATCGGCTCAATATATATATATATATAATTATGATAGACAAAAATAAATCATGGCCCTTATTCCCAGGAGGATGTAAAGTCACCAACCAAGGCAGGAGTTGGTGGACCCAGGTTGCATGCCGATTTTTTATTTAGGTACTTACAATTGCAGATTACTTTCAATGACTGAAGATTGCAAGAATTAGAAAAACTGTCTTATATTAAATGGGACATTATTGGACTTTGTGAAGTTAGAAGAAAAGGTGAAGAGACAATTGATTTAAAAAGTGGACATGTACTCTATTATAAAGTGCCACAAATATTGGAAGTACAAGTGGCGTAGGATTCATTATAAATAAAAAGTGGAAGAACAACATTATTGATGGTGTATCAGAGAGGCTGGCAAGATTACTTATACAACTTAATAGCAGATACCAAATGCAGATATTTCAGGTTTATGCCCCAACAAGTTCTCATAGTGATGAAGTAGTAGAAAATTTTTATATGAATGTACAAAAGGCTTTTGATTAGAGTAAACAACCATTTTAAAATTGTTATGGGAGACTTTAATGAAAGAATTGGTAAATGAATGGAAGACGAAAATGCTGTAGGTAATTTTGGTTATGATAATAGAAATGAGAGAGGCCATAGACTTGTGAAGTTTGCAGAAAAAGAAAACTTTATATTATGAATTCTTTTTTTGAGAAAAATGTTAAAAGAAAATGGACATGGAAGCATGCAAATTAAGGTACAACAGAGTTGGATTATATGTTGACTAACAGAAAATACATATTTCAAGATTGTAATGTTCTTAATAAATTTAACACAGAAAGTGATCATCGATTAGTAAGATGTAAAATATGTGTTAATGCAAAACTAGAGAGACAAAAATTATTAAGAAAAACAATATTTACAGTTGATATTCCTAATCTTTAGAAACATTCTAATGTATTTAAATTAGAACTTACAAATCGGTTTCAAGTATTAGTAGATTTTGAACATAATTCAGATTTGAATGAAATTAATATGAAAATAACTGATACACTTTATAAAAACTGCAACAAAGATAACTGAGCTGGTAGAAAAAGCAGCAATTGACCAATAAAATTTCTAATGAGACTAGAAAATTTATGAAGAAAAGAAGTAATATGAAGATATACAAAAATGATGTTTTAAAAAGGATTGAATATCTTGAATTTTGTAAAATCGTGTGGAAAAAAATTGAAAATGATATAAGACAGTATAACTGTGAATTAGCAAGAAAAACTGTAGAAGAAAATAAAAGTCTCATGAGTGTAAAACAACATTTTGCTATTGGTAGGAAATTTATATCTGCAATAAGTATTTAAGCTGGAATTATTACTAAAAAGAGAGATGACATCATGAAATGGGTAGAATACTTTTTTCAAAAATTATATAGTAATAAAGAACAAGTATATCAAATGAAAAAGTGAGACATCAAATTAAATGTATGAAGAAAGGAAAGGCTCCAGGTAATGATGGAATTATAATTGATATATTAAATAAAGAAGCAGATGGAGAAATAGAAATTGTAAATAGAAATTGTTTTAGCAAAGTTATATACTAAATGTCTAAATGATAAAGATGTACCAGATGATTGGAAGAATGCAGTATTAATATTAATATTTAAAAAAGGTCATAAAGAAAATATTAGAAATTACAGACCTATCAGCCTTTTATCGGTTTTATACAAACTTTTTACCAAAAGAATTACAACTCGTCTACAGAGAACATTGAATTTCCACCAAGCAAGAGAACAAGCTGGATTTAAAAGTGATTTTAGTACAGCAGATCATATCCAGGTATTGAGAGAAGTTATAGAAAAGAAAATTGAATATGAGTTGCCATTATGCTTTGGATTTGTAAATTATGAAAAGGCATTTGATTCTACAAACATTTTTCAGTGATTAAAGCATTGGATCATCAAGGTATAGATCCAGGATATTGTCATATTTTAAAGAATATTTATAAAAATGCAACAGTAACAATTAGATTACATAATAATACTGGGAAAGTCAACATTGAGAAGGGTGTAAGACAGGGTGACTCCATATCTCCAAAACTTTTTACAGCAGTGCTGCAAGAAGTATTTTGTGGATTAAAATGGGAAGCCAAAGGAGTGAAAGTAAATGGAGATTATTTAAGTCATTTAGATTTTGCAGATCATGTAGCTGTTTTTGCAATAATGATTTAGAGCTGCAGGAAATGTTGCAGGAGTTGGCAGATGAAAGTAGGAAAGTAGGACTAAAGATAAATGTTAAAAAGACTAAAATAATGTTTAATGGATTTTCTCAAAATATGAAAATAAAGATTGATTATGATGAGTTAGAAATACCTTGGTCAGATTATTAATACAGATAGAAACATGATGTATGAAATTATATCATAGAATTAAACTTGGTTGGAATGCTTTTGATAGAAATAACTTGATACTAAAAGGAAATATGCCTATGGGTTTGAAAAGGAAGATTTTTAATAAATGTGTTTTACCTGTTCTTACTTATGGATATGACACTTGTACACTAAATAGAAGAGCAATACAGAGACCTCATACCACTTAAAGAAGTATGGAGAGGTGCATTCTGGGAGTAACAAGAAGAGATCGAAAATGCAATATATGGGCAAGAGAACAAACAGGTGTTACTGACCTCATTGAAAAAATTAGAAGTCTAAAGTGGAGTTGGGCTGGACATATTGCTAGAAGAGATGATAATAAATGGGCAATTGAAATCTTAATCTGGATTCCAAGAGATTGTAAAAGACCAGAAAGAAACCACATGTGAGATGGATGCATGAAATAAGAAAGTGTGCAGGGGTGATGTGGAGAAGAGAAACTAAAGATCAAAGATGGATTGAACTTGGAGATACCTTCATTCTGCAGTGGATTGATAATAGTTGATGATGATGATGAAATAATTTAATCTAACTTTTACATGATTACCATTTCTTTTGCTTATACAAACTGTTAAAGCAGTAAAAAAACTCTCCAGACACCATGAATAATTATGGATAATTCCAGACACTATGGTTGGCAGCTATAGTTTTTATATCATACATGTTCAGGGGCATAATTATCCTATAACTCTAATGAATAACTTTTACTTATTAATAATAAAAAAATATCCATAAATTGTTTAAAAATTTATATTAACTTTAATAAATAGCAGTAAATGTATTATGAATTCCATTCAGAGAAATAACACAAAGCTACAACAATACATTTTAAATAAAAAATAAATTTAAAAATTCAAGCTACGAAAGCTTTTTTTAAAAACAAAAAGTGACTAACATGGGTTACCCATAGCAATGACCTGAAATCCCTAATCTCCTGCAAAGTAACCACAAATTTATTTTCTTCTTTGTGCATGTATCATCCCATAAATTCCAATAAATAGGTGTGGATGTTTTGTTGTGCAGTTCCCTGATGCTTCTTGTTCCATTTGACTAGACCAGTCTTTCAAAGTTTTGTGATGAACACCTGAATGTGAATCTACAAAACTATAACAGTGATTAATCTTAAAATATTCAAAATCAGAATAGCATAAATCATTTTTATATGCCTTTTAGCAATTCAAATAAATCATATCCATCAGCCACATTTTCTTTAACAGCATCCATAAGAATAGTAGCTGTTCACCCTAGGATAGTTATTATAAAACAATTGCTGGTCTCTCTACACAAGCTACCAACTAATCACTGCTGTGGAAATAAATTACATGATGTGAATGGAATTTATAATACATTTATTGCTATTTATTTAAGTTAACATGAATTTATAATTGATTTATTGATATTTTTTAATATTAAAAAGTAAAACATTTATTTTGCTTATAAGATAACTATGCTCCTGAAAATGTGCAACAAAAAACATGGCTGCCAATCATTGTGTCTGGAATTATCAGTAATCAATCTTGGTATTCAGACTAATCCTTAAATACCAAAATGTTTTACCGATTTTTTATTTTTTTCACAACTAAATCAATAACTTTCATTTTATCACTTAAAAAAGTACTTTATAAATTCTCATAAGTTTTGGAAAGATTATTTTGCTTCTGTTCTTATAAAACATGTTATTAATAAATTAGTGTTGTGTATCAATGCTTTGGGAGGAGGAAATGTATGTGCTTGCAATGTAACTAAAAAATAATAAATAGAAATGTTAGATTAAGTAAAGATGCTCTAAAAAGGAAAAATGGCTGCTGTCACTAAATTTATAAATTTGAATGTTTTATTTTTTTTGTTTACATATTTTATTTACATTTTTTGATACCCTGTAATTAAAATAGTGTTTACTCTACATTGCATATTGTGATTTCACACTAATTTAATAATAAAACATATTATGTACATGAAATAATTTTAAAAATATATTTTATCAATACTTCTTTATGGATTTGAGATTTGATCATTTAGTAAAGAACAATACACAATACAAAGATTGCAAATAATACACAGGTATGTTATTGGGAAATTCAGATTTGGAATTAATAAAGAGATATCAACATATTAGAGTAAAAAGCATAATCTGTTACCACTGATATTATTTAAGATTTAAAAAGTTACCAGGGAGCTGCATATATCATTAAAGGAAATATATTAAAGCCTTAAACTAAACCCCAAGCTATTATAAAGACCCTGAAAGATTGATAAATGAAATAAAACAGATTGTTGAAATGATGTAGAGAATTGTAATTCATGAAAACAATGATGACGTGTATATTTAAAATAACTTTAAATAAATCATTGCTTAACAAATATAGTTTAGTTTTATTTATTTTTTTACAGAAAAAAAAAAAAAAACATTTGAAGAGAAAACTTTACTTCAGAATTACCAGTTTGTGATATTTTTGTTTTTTCTTTTTTTATTCTATATATAATAGTTATTAGATACACACTTACTGTTTTAATACATAAGTGATAATCATAATTTTGTTTGGAGATATCATTAGCTACCTAAAGAAATTCCAAGTTCCACTAGAATTCAAACCTTATTTCATGAGTATAGCGACACAATGCCTTTACTGCTATATCACACCAACTTTGCTATGTATATACACATAGGATATTTTACATTACATACGAATATATATGTATCATACCATAAATACACATGTACACACATCCATCAATGTGCATATATATATGTATATGTGTGTGTGTATGTTAGTAGCCGTAATTATATTTAAAATTAATAAATATATCGACAGTAACTGACAATAGCAAATTAACGATCTGTCTCACTATTTTTTATTTTGTCATAATAATTAGCAAAATTTTTCATTTCACTCTTTCATTCTCTAGATATTTTAAAGATGTTTTATGATTTTTGATAGTCATTTTTAAAATACTCTCAATTAATCTTCATTTAGATTTCTATTAACAATACCAATTTGAGTGCGACGCCATTTATTTAATTTTTAATATTTTCAAAATAGATAATTTCTTTAATCTATAATTGTCTCGCAGGATCTTCATTTTATTCTAGAATTCAAAGAAAATGCTAAGCAAGATACATTAATTATAAACTCTTTATATATATATATACGTACTATGAGCATAATTTTTTAAAACATAATAATGAAACTACTAAAAATTTAAATATGCCATTTATTTTTTCCTATTATATATTTTTTTCATTTTATTTGTCTTTTTTTCTCATGTGTCATAGCATAAGCCGGGAAGTGAATCCACTATCCCAGGACAGACCTCTCGACCACCAATGCCTGACGGCATTTTATTTGTCTTTTTCTCTGATTAGAACCAGTAGTGTGTTGGAACAGGCTAGCTCCAACTGTATGACAAATTTTTTTTAAAAAAAATTCAACTGCATATTAATAAAGACACCGATTACTAATAAAAATTATATCTAAAATTACAATTAAAATAATTAAATTATTGTCGTTGAAAATATTTATGCTTTTTGTACTTTCAAAACGTAAATCAGCGAAGGGCATAAACTTAAGTGCAGTAACAAACATACCTTTCTAAAAATATAAATAATTTAAGAGATGAATATGCATCTTATATTATTGAAATAATTATGAAATATTTGCATGTGTTAGAAATATCTAACTTACATAGAAATAAATTTATTATAGAGTCCCTATAAAACTCCATTCATGTTTAAATGAGGCATTTATTTATATAGCACTATGTTTATAAATTTTAATAAACTAAAGATTAGCCTTTCAAGCTAACGTACATGCACTTTTTATGAATGTTAATAATAATAAATGAATACTTTCATTCCAACCCAAGATAAAGTCTTTGCGAACGAATAAATGAATCCACTTATTCATTCAACCCAAATGCTTATATATGGGCAAATCTTAAGTATTGGATATGAAAGTGTGAGGATAAATCAATCATTTAAATTACTGTTTTCTATGTCTGAATGAATGACATCAATGAAATTATCTAGAATTTACGAAATGTCACAATTTATAAACATAGTGCTATATAAATAAATGCCTCATTTACATATGTTTAGTTTCATTTAAGAGTGACGTTTCTTAAATTCTAGATAATTTCATTGATGTCATTTATTCAGACATAGTAAACAGTAATTTAATGTGATTGATTTATCTTCATGCTTTCATATCCAGTACTTAAGATTTGCCCATATATAAGCATTTGGGTTGAATGAATAAGTGGATTCATTTATTTATTTGCAAAGACTTTATCTTGTGTTGGAAATGAAAGTATTCATTTATTATTATTAACATTCATAAAAAGTGCATGCACGTTAGCTTGAAAGGCTAACCTTTAGTTTATTCCATTCTTGTTTATAAAAAAATACAACAGACATTAGCTCCAAGAAACATCATTAAAGGAGGTAATATTCCTCACTATGCCTATCAAAGGTTGAGTGAAGAGGATTTAAATAATCTTCCATTCTTGATTTTTCTCTAAGAATATTAGAAGCCTATTATCTGACCAATAATGGGTAGTTAGATACATTGGTTATCGACTAGCTATTTGGATAAAATTCAAAACCTTATTACAACTTGATAATTTTCAGGCTAAGGAGCATAGCAGGTAGATACTCCAACTATTGCATTAAAAGGCTTATATATGTATAACATGAAATATGTTGTAACATATTAGTTAGTCTGACTATGTACTGTTTTCATAATATAGGGGTTGAAGCCAGGTAAAACAAAATTTTGTTCAGTTATCTAAGGATTTTTAAGCAAGATGATTTTATTTCCACGTAACTGACCCGTAGTCAACCCACATAGACATATACTAATTTTCTAATAATAAATAAATATTATTAATTAAAGAATAAAATGAAAACAAAAGCATAACATACTCATTACCCAGAAAAATATTGGTGTTATGAGCATTGTTTCTGTATATTTCTCTATACAGAAAAGATGTTTAAATTATTGAGATATTCAAAAAGCTAATTATTTTGATCTATGCTGATGTGTGGATGGTGAAAAACATTTTAGATGAATGTATATTATTTCTATAAAGATGTAAAAAATAACAATAGATTACATATAGATGTGAAGATAGTTAATTTATATGAATTGGAATGTATTTTTATCTCTGGAATCATGGTTGAGTTATTAAAGATACTAAGATCATTAAACAAAAGTAATGTACACTTTGTTGACTATATATCATTTCTACTAATAGCAGTATTCTAACTCTGCACCTGAGTCATCTATATAAGCATGAAAATTCACTAAGCATATTAAGCATTTTTGTAGATTATTTTCTGAATATTGTGAAATATAAGGTTATAAATGTCAGGCAACCATTTTTTACTTCCACAATTTGATATCCATGACATTTGATTCCAAGTTTTCTGTAGCTAAATTAAATTGTCATATAGTGATTTGTAATTATATTCTTCTTCTGAACATTCTAGAGAGTGACCTAGCTGCTGAATATTTTATCACTCTGTTTGACAAACTTTTCACTTTTCTTCTAATTCATTTTTAGATTTAAAGAACTTGAATCATGTTGCATCTTCCACTGCCATTTTTTCTGGTTTGAGACATGTATGTTAGTTTTCTGTCAAAATTTATTTAAATCTTTGTTTTAAAAAATAATATTTAGTTAAACAGCTTATATATTGCGATCCTAAGTAAAGCAGCTGAAAAATCTGCTTATAAATTTAGTAACAACAGAGCTTTTGATTATTTTTGTCATCTGTTCTTTATTGTTCACATCCTAACTTGCTCTCATAAAATTGTAATCATGTCTATCTGTAAGTTCTAATGTTAATAACTGGATGCATTTTCTGCTCTAAAAATGGTTCATCTGTAACCAGCATTTCTACAATTAGAACAATTACTAAGGTGTTTCCATCACTGATAGTTCGAAACATTATATAATATACATTCTAAACACACATATGCACAAATAAGGTATAAATCTAACATATACTACAATAAATTATCTACACCTATTAATACTATAAAACTAAACCAATGATTGCATTATTAAAATTCTAAAATTAAAAATCAATCACATACCAAGCAGGAAGTGACACAGTATTTATCTCAGAACAGAGAAATCATGGAGATAAAAAAACCTTCCCCAATTGTTCACATTGGCAATGTAATAGAAAATATAATTTATCACACATGTCTGATTGAATTAATATAATGTATTATAATGCTGATGTAGATAGTAGAGTAGATTTGTGACTTTCAAAACTACCTGATACAATCCACTGAAGTGGAACATTGTAATCATTAGTCAATTTTTTAGCAATTTTTGAAGTTACATTAGGTATAAGTGGAATTGTTAAGTATTTCATATTGTCTTTAGGGTTTTTAAAAAATCAAATTAATTAATTTAGTCAAATGATTTTTAAATAATGTAACTATCAACTTTCTATTTAATATAAGTGAAACTCAATTTTATTTACTAGTGCAGGCAGATATCTATGTAACCTAAACAGAAAATATTTACACCTAAGTGCATGCACTGTATTGTTTTTATAATAGCCCAATGATGTCTTGTTGAGTACTGAGGATAAGAGGGCTGCTCTTATCTTTTCAAGTCTTTATCTTGTGCTTTGATTTGAGAGTATCATCAATCCTCAACTAATATATCTTTGAACTGTTATAATAACAGTACAACACTTATGCTTAGGGTGTAAATTCTTTTTGTTTAAATTATTTAATATAAGCCAATTTTCACCAAACATGAGAAGAAAATATTTATTTTTGATACATACATATACCCAATAAAACAATTTTAACACACATATTATATATATATTAAAAATTATTTTGTAACTTAAAACGTGATTCTTTATGCCTGATATATTCCTATATATATTACTTGTTACCTGCATTAATATTGTACCAAAGTTTCAACTGAATTCCATCAACATTTTTTAAAGTAATAGGGTTCATTCGTGTATGTTGCAGAAACCTGTGAAAATTGACATTTTTAATATTAATTTAAAAGTATCTTAAATATCTGATTTAACTTTGTTAGACACATGACTAAGGTATTTTATTCAGAAATAAAATGGACTAGGAGTAATATTAATAGCAAGCTGGTTTATAATTTTCTAGATTTTTTCTTTTAATCAAAATGTTCTATGTAAGTTATTCAAATAGAAGATAGTTGTTTTGTCTAATAGAAACTTAACAATGGTTCAAAAGTAGGAGAAAAAATGAATAATAAAATGAAATCTGAAGTCAATTACATTTTTGTTAATATATTAGTTATGAAATTTTACAAATGAAATATAGATAATCATAATCATCAGTCTTATTAAAGAAGTCTGGTTGTTTAAGAATATTGATGGCCTCTTTAAGTGTTTTTTAATAGTAAATTTCACATCTTAATATAAGTTTGGGACTCCTAAAATCTATATTATAATCAATTTTTAAAACCTGAAGTAAATACTGAGGACACACTATCTTCTATACCACTAACATCAACAATCAGATTGCATAGAAAATTTCAGACAATATGTCTAACTTTGAATTTGTTTGTTATAAAAAATCCTTGGTGTAATTAAATTTTTCCAGTAAAAAATTATCTGAAAGATGAAATATTCTCTTGAAGAGATATTTTACTACAGAAAAGATCTATTCAGAGTGATGATTCAATACATACATATATATATAGCAGCTACTTAATAACTGAAATACAGGGTTTTATATACCTGTTTAATATATGTAATATATAGGATATATGAGCACAGACATTCACACTATCCACCACTGTACATGAGGGGTTATACTGACCTTAGGTCAACATGGGTGTGATGAGAATCTCGGCCTCAGGGTGACCTTTGATCATTTCATCATCAGATTTTCAATTGGATGGGCGGTTGAAAGGTTGGAGTGTGGAGTGGATTGCAACCTGTCCATTAAAGAATGAATATTGGCTATCTTAATATAAATCTGAGCACTTATTGCATATATGTATAAAGATGATAATATAGACCAACTGATGACTGCTGTTTTAGCATGAAATACGTATACTGGTGATTATTTATTTTTTCAACATATATGTGTATAAGTGTATCAGTGTTATGAGATAGAGTGGAGAGTGATGGGTCATGTGAAAGTCTGTGCTCATATATCATATGTATAGCAGCTACTTGAAAATGAATATAATCATTCTAACTCAGAAGTAAAAAATAAAAACTGATTTAGAAATAAGTTTTGTATTTCCTATAAAAAACAGACCATAAACCTATAAATCAATCCACATATAGAATATGCTGGCCCATTTTCCTATTTGTTTGATATTTTGTGATGCGATCTTTTAATTTCTTCAGCAAAAAAAAAATAACCTTATTTCTGAAATACTCCAATAACATGTCTAATTGCATCTTTCCATATATTCTATTTTCTATCTTCCCAATGGAAACAAACAACATGACAATTATACTTATGACACAGATGGCATCTACTTCTCCCATGAAAACCATGCTCAAGTTTAATATATGACACACTTTAGAGAGTATTACATTATTCATTCATTTTAAATACCCAATTCACTTTTATATACATTTATAACTGCAGACTTTATAGTATTGCATTGAGAACTTGAACTCATTGATTGGTTTAATGATCATGCCATTGCATTTTTAAAATTTTACAAAGCATCCTTAAATGAATGTTTTCTAATGTTTTTATATTGCATTGTCAGTGTGTCCAAGTCTTACTTCCATACAATGAATTACATAAACAACAGCTCTCTATATAGCTAATTTAGTTGCACTGGTTATTTCTCTGGAATAAAATGCTCTATCTTTTAACATGGAGCAGCCTATAGGAATCCATGTTGGACATCAGCATCTAAGTCTTTCACTCTACTTATAAAACTGCCAAGGTATTTACACTGGTTTACATTCTGCAGTTGATAACTATCCAAACTAAAGTTACTGCAGATTTTTCTTTGATCACTAGCTAAGAAAGATCTTCAGTCATTAATTATTAAACTAAAGTCTTTAAATTCTGCACTCAAACATGAAGTATATTTTATAAATTGTCTTTTGTACAGGCAAAAAATAGTACGATCATCAGCATATTGTAAATTCACAATCCAAAAAGTAGAAGCATTTGGTTTTATTTTTAATTGAAATCAATTTCTTTATTGCAAATAGATCCCACTTTTATTAAACTGCCTATAAATAACTTCAATAACTGTTATAAATATGGAAACAATGGTGAAATAAATATTCATCTTTGTTTAACACCAGTTTTCATTTTAAATGCCTCAGATGTTTCACTTATAGTCATAACACTTTCTGTTATTCAATCATGTAGAAGCTATAATTATTGATGAATAAGTAACTAATTTCAAACAGTTCCATAAATTTGTTTGATTAACTAAATGAAATGTTTTGATTAAATCAGTAAAACAATATAAAAATCAACACTGTTTCTGCATTTGCCTCAAAATAATAATCATTTCTCTATTATCTAAAACAATATTTGATCACTGGTAACCATTCATATATGATGAAAATAACCTACGTAACAAGTTCTTAAAAATACCTTTGCTGTAATAGATAATAATGATATTATATGATAATTTATTATAATCTTGTCTATTTCTTTTCTTTTTCAAAATTGGAACAATAAAAACATTCATAGGATCAGGCGGCATAACTTTATAGATCCATATATTCCTAAATAGTCCAATATTTTTAAAGATAATACATCAACACCATATTTAAAAATTCTTCAGCTCTTTCATTAGGAGCTGCATCTGTTTCCTGTTTTAAGAGTGCAAAGGTCATTTTGAATTTGCTAAGATAAATATCTTTGTCCAAATCAAACTGAGTAAATAAAATGGATATATCATTAAAAATCATCCTTTCAGTTTTTGTATAATTATTTAAAACATAGTCAAAATGTCACTCCCATTATCTGTTTAAAATATCATTAATAAAATTGTTATACTGTTTCTCAGGTTTATTTGCTGCATTTAGTAAATCAGAAAAAAAGTCCAAAGTGACCATAATCATTCCTATCTTTGTAGTTTTAATCCACCAATCATTTTTAATCATATTGTCAATCATTGAACTTTTGAACCTATATTACAATGATGTAATGATACTCTTATATTTACTATAGTTGGCTTTTCTGTGTCGCCATATACATATTTTAAATAGATTAATGGTTTATAAGTAAACTGAATTTAAACTTCAGAATTTTTGATTCTCAAACAAATTGGCAAAATCTCTGGAGATAAGTGACCTATCTAAGTACTGAATATCTGCTTATAATGTTGATTCTTATATGCAAGAAAATTGACATTAAGACAGCATAAAGAAATACAGTCCACAAAATCATAATAGTGTGATGCTATATTTAATGCCTCCTCATCTAGGAAATTTCTAAACAAAGATATAATGACAAAACTAGTTTGAATATCACTCAATATAACTTTTTAACTTCAAATGCTAGAAATAAAACATACTGTATTATTTATATAAAATTCCATGGAAGATATTTTTGGCTGCAGTATAATTAGGCATTTTGCAGCTTGGATAATTAGATAAAAGATGTATTTTTATATAATTTGAAAAGTTTATAAAACCTAATATATGTTGATTTTCTCCTTGGAATACCGTTTACTTTTTTTATCATTAGGATGTTATTAAAAAGTGCTTTGGTAGCTTTTTTTTTTTTTTTTGAATGAAAAGAAATATTCTCATTTACTTTTAATTAATCTTTATATTTAAAAAGAGTGTATCTTTTATTAAGAGCAATCTGAAGGAACTTTCAGTTAGGGTTTTTGATATAAGTCAGTCTTAAACATTAATATTTCTGAACAAAATTATGGAAAATTAACTAGTATGCATTTCTATGCCTGAGAATCAGGCTTGAAAACTCAAATGCTAATAATATTATTCAGTTCACTGTTGATAAATAAAAAAAAAACTTTAAGTAAGATTTCTGACAGAGTTAATAAAGAATAAAATGGGTCTATAATTGTCTGTTCTCTTCAGGTTAAGGAAAGATAAATATAAATAATGTGACATGTATTTAAACTGTTTTGTTGTATTAGGAATTTTGGTATTCTGTTATCTACTATCATGTTCTAAGATAGAATATTACTATGGAATGTTATACCTATTAGTTTTTATGTCTGAGAAATATTGAAACAAAGTTATCATGTACACTGTTCAAAACAATATTTTAATTAATTCTATTTTCCCAGCATCTATTGCATAGCACAGTAATGAATCAATTGCGACTTATGCAATATTCAAGAAGTGTTTTTAGAATGGTTTCAGCTCATAAATAATTATTTATTTTTTAAGAAATCTAGTGTTTTTGACAGCTTCTTTTTGGGAGGAAAGTGAAAGTGTTATTTGCAGAACCTTCTTATAAGATTTTTCTCATCATAGTAGGAAGATATTTTCTGTAAAATATTTTAAATATTGATTTGTCTGACAATTATTACTGATCAATCTAGAATACTAAAACATGCATGTATGTTTAATAATAAAATTTAATATGTTATTATTCATTAATTAGCAGTGAAGATAAAACTGAATCAAAGTAAGGCTGGTTTTATTGTTAAATTATATGTGAAGATGTAATAATGATTGTTTTCATTAAATCTATAGCAGATATCTTATAAAATGATTAAAATAATGTTGCTGGTATCTTGGAGAATTTAATCGTCCTTCATATAAAAATTAACTATGAAATAAGTGACAATAACATTATAGTCTTCATATACCATAAGAATATCAAATTCCAAAGTACTTTTTTTTTATTTTCGATTAATAATTTTTCTTAATTGCTGTAAAGTATTATTCATCATCATCATCATCAACAAACATTATCAATTCACTGCAGTATGAAGGTCTCTCCAAGTTCAATCCATCTTCTCTGATCTTTAGCTTCTTTTCTCCATATCACCCCTGCACACTTTCTTATTTCATCTACCCATCTTACATGTGGTATCTTTTTGGGTCTTTTACAATCTCTTGGAATCCAATTCAAGATTTCAATTGTTCATCTATTATCATCTCTTCTAGCAATATTTCCATCCCAACTCCAGTTCAGTCTTATAATTTTTTCAATGAGGGCAGTAACACTTGTTTGTTCTCTTACCCATATATTGCATTTTCAATCTCTTCTTGTTACTACCAATATGCATCTCTCCATATGTCTTTGAGTGATCTGAAGTCTCTGTATTGCTTTTCTATTAAGTGTCCAATTCTCAATTCCATAAGTAAGAACTGACAAAACACATTTATTAAAAACCTTTCTTTTCAAACACATAGGCATATTTCCTTTTAGTATCAAGTTATTTCTACCAAAAGCACTCCAGTCAAGTTTAATTCTATGATTAATTTCATTCATTAGGTTTCCATCTATATTAATAATCTGACCAAGATATTTGTAACTGGTAACTTCTTCTAACTCGTCATAATGGATCTTTATTTTTATATTTTGAGAAAATCCATTAAACATTACTTTAGTCTTTTTAACATTTGTTTTTAGTCTTACTTTCCTACGTACATCTGATAACTTCTGTACATTTCCTAAAGTTCTAAAGCATTTGCAAAAACCACTACATCATCTGCAAAATCTGAATGACTTTAATAATCTCCATTTACTTTCACTCTTTTATTCTTCCCATTTTAATCCACAAAATACTTTTTGCAGCACTGCTGTAAAAAGTTTTGGAGGTATGGAGTCACCCTGTCTTACACCCTTCTCAATGTTGATTTTCTTAGTACCATTATGTAATCTAATTGTAGATGTTGCACATTTATAAATATTCTTTAAAATATGACAATATCCTGGATCTATACCTTGATGATTTAATGCTTTAATCACTAAAAAAATGCTTATAGAATCAAATGCCTTTTCATAATCTACAAATACAAAGCATAATGGCAACTCAAATTCATTTAACCTTTCTATAACTTCTCTCAATATCTGGATATAATCTACTGTACTAAAACCACTTTTAATGCCAGCTTGTTTTTTTGGTTGGTGGAAATCCAATGTTCTCTGTAGATGAGTTGTGATTATCTTGGTAAAAAGTTTGTATAAAACTGATAAAAGGCTATAGGTCTGTAATTTCTAATATCTTCTTTATCGTCTTTTTTAAATATTAATATTAATTTTGCATTCTTCCAATCATTTGGTATATCTTTATCATTTAGATACTTGGTATATAAGTTTGCTAATTTTTTTTCTATTTCTTCACCTTCTTCTTTTAATATATCAATTATAATTCCATCATTACCTGGAGCCTTTCCTTTCTTCATAAATTTAATTGCATGTCTCACTTCTTCATTTAAAATTTTGGGGGATTTGAAAGATGTAATACATATAATACATATAGGAGGTACTTGTTCTTTATTACTATATAATTCTTGATAAAATTTTCTACCAATTTCATGATGTCATCTCTCTTTTTAGTAATAATTCCATCTTTTTTTCTTATTGCAGATATAAATTTCCTACCAATACTAAAATGTTGTTTTACATTCTTAGACTTTTATTTTTTTCTACAGCTTTCCTTGCTAGTTCACAGTTATACTTTCTTACATCATTTTCAATTCTTTTCTGCACCATTTTACAAAATTCGAGATATTCAATCCTTTTTAATGCATCATTTTTGTATATCTTCATATTCCTTCTTTTCTTCATAAATTCTCTAGTCTCAGTAGAAATTTTATTGATCAATTGCTGTTTCTTTCTACCAGCTATCTTTGTTGCAGTTTTCAAAAGTGTATCAGTTATTTTCATATTAATTTCATTCAAATCTGAATCATGTTCAAAATCTACTAATACTTGAAACCGATTTGTAAGTTATAATTTAAATTCATTAGAATGTTTCTGAAGATTAGGAATATCAACTGTAAATATTGTTTTTCTTAATAATTTTTGTCTCTCTAGTTTTGCATTAACACATATCTTACATCTTACTAATCGATGATCACTTCCTGTGTTAGATTTATTAAGAATATTTCAATCTTGAAATATGTATTTTCTATTAGTCAAAATATAATCCAATTCTGCTGTACCTTCATTTGGATGCTTCCATGTCCATTTTCTTTTAGCATTTTTTTCAAAAAAGAATTCATAATATAAAGGTTTTTTTTTTTTCTGCAAACTCCACAAGTCTATGTCCTCTCTCATTTCTATTACCATAATCAAAATTACTAATAGCACTTTTATCTTTCATTTGTTTACCAATTCTAGCATTAAAGTCTCTCATAACAATTTTAAAATGTTGTTTACTTTGATCAAAAGTCTTTTGTACATCCATATAAAAATCTACTATTTCATCACCATGAGACCTGAATTATCTGCATTTGGTATCTTGTTTTAAGTTGTATAACTAATCTTGCCACTCTGTCAGATACACCATCAATCTCCACAATGTTGTTATTCCAATTTTTATTTATAGTGAATCTTACTCCACTTGTATTTTCAATATTTGTGTCTTTATAATAGAGTACATGTTCACTTTTTAAATCAATTGTCTCTTCACCTTTTCTTCTACCTTCATAAAGTCTAATAATGTCCCATTTGATATAAGATAGTTTTTCTTCTAATTCTTGCAATCTTCCTTCACTGTAAAATGATCTGCAGGTGTAAGTATTTAAATAAATAGTTGTCATCAAATAGCAGCCTGGGTCCACAATCAGGGGATTCTTAGCACCCTCCACCTTTGGCTACCTCCTTGGAATAAGGGCCATGATTTATTTTTGTCTGTCATAATTGTATATATTGGAAAAAATATTTACCATTTATACAAACATTCATTCTGCCTTATCAGGCAACTGAGAAGAAAGGCCATGGTGTTTTTTGATCTTAAATTCGGAGGTAAAATGCCAATAAAATCATCATTATATTAAAGTAAACATTTTTATCTGTAAAGATTGTAAAATATATTTTGGATTTGTCCATGTGAATAATTGATGGTTATCAACATTAAGATTATATTAACATTTTTATTAAACCAGCCATTTTCTAGGGAGTAGAAAATATTCATAGATATTGCAGACATGCCTGTAATGCAAAAAAGTATAATTTTTAATTTAAAGTTATCCTAAATATCTGTCTTTAAATTTTTAGTCATGTGACAGATATGTTATCCAATAAAAATCCAAAACAAGAATATGAGGAAGAGGAGTAATAATAAAAATCAAATTAAAATTTAATAGCTTTTTTTAACTAAAATATCTTAAATAAAAAAGTGTAAATTTTATTATAAGAAAATATTCATATATTTTCAGTGTAGAGTACACTTTTTAAAAGTAAGTATTATTTTGTATTTTCTCTTTTAATGATCATTTTTATAAATGCATATACATTATTATATTTCATTTACAATGTTTTTTTAGAATTTTTTTCAAAAATGTTTATATAAATTATTCAGTTCAATTCTAATGTTTAAGACACCTTTAAATTAAAACAGTTTACTCATTTTTGGATATTCCTGCAATATTCGTGCAAATATATACTTGAACAAATCTGATATATAAATATTTTAATTAAAACAAATCTGATAGCTTCCTAGATTAGTTATATTACAAAGCTATATAAAAAATGTACAAAGTGTTGTGAGTATATAGGGGCATATATAAGTGTCACTTGAAATAACTGCCTAAAATTTTTTTTAAAAAAAGTTAGTTTATGAATTTGGTCATATTACAAAATATTTACTTTATAATAACTGAAACACAGGCTTATTATATACCTGTGTCTATATATGTAATATATAGGGTCACTCTCCAATCTATCTAACAATACTGATACACTCAAGCACATATATGTTAATGATGATTATTTATCTTTTCAGCATATATGTGCTTGAGTGTATCAGTGTTGTTAGATAGAGTGGAGAGTGATGGGTCATCTGAAAGTCTGTACTCATATACCCTATATATTAAAATATTTACTTTATAATATAAAAAAAATAATAGAAGAATGAACTGCCTTGTAAAAGAAGAAAGAAAAGTAATCTCAATTTGTACGAGATTTGAAATGTGAAGTTTATAAAAATAAAAAGCCTTTCAAACCCTGTTTAATCTGCCTTTCATAGCGACGTTTTATTTAAACAACTTATCAATTTTTAACAATCTGATAGTGGATTTGAAAAATATTATTTAAAATTATGAGTTAATAAACATAAGTAAATTATTGAGATCAAGCTATATTTAAATGTCACCAATGATATTTCTTTTTTCCTAAATCATTAATTAATGTAAATCAAGAAAACAAAAGAGAAAACTATTTTTTATTCTTTTGTTCAGTTATGTATCATATCATAATATGATATTTGTAAATTTGTTTTGACAACATGTTTTCCAACAAAAAAATGTTGTCATGAGAGGTCAAATCTTAATAATCAGCTGGTGATGAGTCCGTTATTTGAAAAAAACATGTTGTTGGTTAGCAACAAGCAGGATGTAAATAGATTAAATGAAGGCTAGCTTTATTAATCCAGTTTAGTGGAGGCAATCTAATCTACTCTGATATGTCTAAAGACTCATCTCAAGAAGCATGAGCTGCAGTGATCCAATGCTATGGAAACAAACTTCTGGTTAACACTGTGTTTCATTGTAGCTCAGATGGCAGTATTTGCTGACTGTTTCTAAGGTAATTTAATACTTATTATAATAGCTAGAATCATAACTTTATCTAGCAGAAGACTATCTAAAATGTGTGTTAGGCAACAGAAAAACCACAACAGCCAAAATACCTGGAAAATGCAATAGGATCCAGAAACTGATGCTGAAGATTGTCAAAACTTGCCAATGCCTCTTCTATAATACCATGAAAAAAGAAATGGAGTAGCATAAGACCTACCCAAGATCTACTGGTACTATATCTTATATAAAGTCACCAATGCTTCTGTATTTACTCTCTAATTTTATCTGTGCCCAAGAAAAATGGCTACCATCCTTGAGGTAGAAAATTATGGTTTGTGACTATTTAAATATTTCATGTGGTAAGATCTTCTCATTATAAGTATTATAAGGTTTTAAACTTAAAACATTTATTATTATTATTATTATTATTATTATTATTATTATTATTATATTTAGTATTTTGTACATGGATTAATAGTTGTGAGTATAAATGCAATAATTTTATATATTCATTACTAATAAATTATTTTTTTATATATTAGTAATTCATGTAATTTGTCTTTGTAACTCAATCCAAACATTGCACTTTTAATGTCAATGTGCTAATAAAATCCATAACCCTGAGAAATCATATTCATCTGGAGAACATGCAAAAATGTTGAAAATAATTTGTGAATGATGATGATCAGGATGTTAATAAGTTTTTCAAAAGTAAAGTTTCTATTTAGAAGGTTTTGTTGCCTGAGAGTTATATTTTTTGAAACTGAACATAAATAAAATACTTTCAGGAAGGTTTTATGCTTATGTTGTAAATCTTCATCATTATCATTGATTAATATTACTATATATTTAGATTGAATAATTTTTTTCAAATTTTATTAATCATTGAAATTTATCATATCTAATATTTATTTGAGTCAAAACTTATAGTGCATATTTATATATTCTTGGTTCCTGGTTCAAACTTAGTTACTGTAGTATATTTAAGATTACAATATACACATACATTTGTAATTATTTATATACCATTATAATACCAATAAAAATAGCTACAGTTCAATGGATAAATCATATAACATTTTAATATAAACTGCATGAAACCATAAAACATATCTTCAAGCATTCAAAATAATTTTAATATCACAAATAATATTTTTTAAAATTACTATATATCCTGCATACATTAAGTTATTAATAAAAATAAATTACTAACATTTTTCTTCATTCTTTTTGTGATGAAAACTGATGTTAAAATGTAAAAGATATAATAACTAAATGATATTAAATTAGTGCCTGTAGTTTTGTACACATAGTTGCAATATGAACTCCATAATTAAATCTTAATGTTTTTTAAATATATTTTTAACTTTTTCAAGTTGTAATTCAGTGTGATGAGGCAGTGGACAAGGCAGCTTACTATATTATATTACTTAAGTTAATAATTTGAAAACATTCAAATAATAGAAGTAAATAGTAACTTCTAGATGAATAATTATAATTTAATGCTCTCACTAACATCAATTTCTGAAAAACATCACATGATCATCATTTCTTATGCTTGCTCATAACTGTTATTAAAACAGGCAAAACTCTCCATACAGTAGTGTCATTCGATGTATTCCAGAGTAATCAATGGATTCCAGAAGGTTTATGCATAAAATTTCTATCTAGTGCCTATTCATCCAATATCCCAAGACTAGTTTTTAGCTTGTGATTTTCATTAGTGAGGAGCCTTGGATCTGAGAGCTTGGATTGAAAATATTATTGTATTTTCAATCTTATTCTCATATATTTGTAGTTAAGTAGAAATAAAAGGTGGCTGGTAGAGAGTTGCATTAGATCCTAAGATCTAGGTGCAATGCTCTCAGATCTAAGGTTTTTCACTGATAAAAGCCACAAGTTGGAAACTAGTCTGGAGATATTGGATGAATAGGCACTAGATGGGGATTTTATCCACAAGCCTTCTGGCATCAATTGATTAGTCTGGCTTGTACTGAGTGGCACTACTGTATGGAGATTTGTGCCTGTTTTAATTTCTGAAAAACTAATATTAATATCTGATAACATTACTATATAGTGTTATTGATAAGTCATACTTCCATGCCATGTTTTCCTGAAAATAAAATCTAACCAGACAATAATAAGCCTTAGAATGATTTTCAGGATGCATATAATATAAGACCCTACTTCAAGTGTAAGCCCTAGTTAAGATCATTAGGCAGATATATATCTTTTGTTTGCCTGCATTGAAACACATGATGGACACATTGAATTATAAAGAAATGAATGCATAAATAAACAAAATAAATGATAATATAAATTATATGGTTCTTTTGTATTTTCTCATTAACCATTATTGATTAACATAATTCTACATGTATAGAGAAACAATTTATCTTTCACAAGTCAGTAAATATATCAGACAATTTATAATTTTATTTATATATTTTTAGGTATTTTTTTTATTTATATTTAATACTTAGATGTGGAATGATTAATTTAGTGTAAAAGTGTCATCATGTTAGCTTTTAAATATTCAGAATAAAAGAAAAAAATAGTTTTAATTTCTTAAACATCCCCTCCCCCTAAAAGATTTTATTAAAATAGCAGAAGTGATTTTAATAATCAAAGTTTAGCTTAAGTTAAATCGTTATTCTAAAGAAAAGTTTTTTAAAAAAATACCTAAGTAGGGCTATTATAAGTGATTTATTAAGTGTTTTCAATGGATGTGGTTGTGCCATATATAAATCATAATTCAGTATGTTATATGTTATAATGGATGTACTTAATGTGCATGTGTGAAATACAGAAACAATTTCTGAATTTTAGTGCTTAAATTTTTTATTGCTTTTGTGTGACAAATAATTCTTAACTATAATCATTTTTGTTACCATTCCTGTCTTGCAAGTTTTTAATTAATACTTGATTTAATGGTGAATTTAAATGGAATAATATTCTAATCACCAGATAAGATGAGTGCTAAAAGAAAGAGTTATTCCAGTGAGCACAAGAAAGGAATGGGGGGGGGGTTACTGGTGTAAAAAACTTACAGCTTTCTGTAAAGAGAAGTACTTAAATAAATGTAGATTATTTTGTACATAAAAAAATAGATCACTCCTAAAAATAAGCTCTATGGTGTTTTTGGAGCAAAAATTAGTGTATGACCTGATTTTATTTTTGAAGAAACATAGTAAATGGCTTTAGGGTAATGTTAAGTAAATGACGGTTTTCAGTACTTATATAAATTTAACTTGTTACACTTTGATTTACAAGTCTCAAACTTACTTTACGTCCAACTTTGACACTACCCACTCCCTCTAAATATAGTAATGATTATCACTAATCACATGCTAAACTAGATATAAACTTTAAATCTCAAAGATTAAAATATTTGGTTTTTTAATTAAACACACTCAGAGAGAGTTATTCATGTTTCTTTTTCCATGTATAATATCTTTTATAAATATATTAAATAACTTCCACACCAACATGCATTCTGTTAAACTAATATGGATAAAAATGCAATAAAAGACAAGTGACCCCAAGATGCATTTCACATTGAACCAGCAGTCATCAGTCAGCCAGGTCACCATCTCTCACATACATCTTGATCACATATTCAGTATTTATCTATAGTAAATTGGGTTCTTTAGTATTTTCCAACCAATGACATATTACCCTGAAGCCATGTCAGTCTGATTTTCCAATCTTTAAGATAACATCTCCAAGTGATTTGCTGACAAATGCAATTGCTAAAATTTGTCCACAGATTACATGGACCCGGCACTTAAAAATCACAAGATCAGACTGATATGGTTTCAGGATAATGCATCACTGGTTGGAAAATACTAAAATGACCGTCAGGTAGATAACAAGCACCACCATGTTTGTTGGTCCTGAAAAAAAAATGTACATGCATGCATCAAAATAATTTAGTAATTAAAAGTAATTACATGTAAGTTTGATAATTTAAAAATTGAAAGTAATTAAGTGTAAATTTTATAATTGCAGAAATATGTACAAATTTTTTTTTGTAAATTTAAAATAAATAGACAAAAAACATACTCTATATTACAAATTATTATAACAAAAAAAAATGTACTTGCATGAAAAATTGTCTTATCTTTATAACATTTCCGATGGTATTTAACTCAATTTTCATGTTAAAAATATATAAAACACATAGTTTGAAAATGTGTCTCATTTTTTGACTGAAAATTAGAAAAGTCAGTGCGTAGCACTGGAATGGGCGGGGGGGGGCTCCGATGGTTTTTCCAGGCTGAAGGCATGGTCAATATATGCTCTACTCTGAAAAAACCCATATTATATTATACTCAATTATAAAATACAGCATGTAGTGCTGGAATTGGTGGGGGGGCCCCTGATGTTTTTGACAGGCCGAAGGCACTGTCAATACATCCTCTAGTCTCTAAAAACTTATATTATGATTCACAAAGCCACCAACAATGCCAGACATTGTATTACTCTTGTAGCTGTAATTTTTATAATTGTGGATGAATTTACAAAAAAAAATTCTGTATAATATAATTCAGAAATTAAAAATAAAATTAATTAATTGTACTTTTTATAATTGCAGAAGAATTTACAAAATAATATACATCAAAATGACATTATTTATTAGAAACAAAAATGAAAATTACTTACAAATAGTGTTCACTGCAGTGGACTGATAGAAAAATCACAAAAGACAGACAAATGACAAAATTTCCCAAAGCTCTCTCCGATTTTTAAATCTCGCGGGTCAAAATAATCCAAAAATTGACTCTCCCATGGATTAATCATGCCAGTATCTTGGTTGCCATGACAACATTGTCATGTTATCATCAATGATATCTAGAAAATTGGTAAGTGTAAAACATCATCGGTTAAATAATACTAAAGTACCGTAAATTGTTACACTTTGATTTATAAATGTCAAATTTACCTCTCCCGAAACTTTGACACCAAATGCATTTTGGGAATATTTTATTGTGTCTTTATTCATATAATTTCAAAAAAATGTAAGCTGGTGTGGATGTTTTTTAATATATTTATAAATAAATTTACTCTAATTTGATTATTGGGCATGTAACCATTCTTGCAGTTTTTAAAAGTGTATCAGTTATTTTCATATTAATTTCATTCAAATCTGAATCATGCTCAAAATCTACTAATACTTGAAACCGATTTGTAAGTTCTAATTTAAATTCATTAGAATGTTTCTGAAGATTACGAATATCAACTGTAAATATTGTTTTTCTTAACAATTTTTGTCTTTCTAGTTTTACATTAACATGTATCTTGCACCTTTCTAATCGATGATCACTTCCTGTGTTAAATCTATTAAGAACATTACAATCTTGAAATATGTATTTCCTGTTAGTCAAAATATAATCCAATTCTGCTGTACCTTCATTTGGATGCTTCCATGTCCATTTTCTTTTAACATTTTTCTCAAAAAAAGAATTCATAATATAAAGTTTTTCTTTTTCTGCAAACTCCACCGTGTCCTCTCTCATATCTATTACCATAACCAAAATTACCTACAGCACTTTCATCTTTCATTTGTTTACCAATTCTAGCATTAAAGTCTCTCATAACAATTTTAAAATGTTGTTTACTCTGATCAAAATCGTTTTGTACATCCACATAAAAATCTTCTACTACTTCATCACTATGAGAACTTGTTGGGGCATAAACCTGAATTATCTACATTTGGTATCTGCTATTAAGTTGTATAACTAATCTTGCCACTCTGTCTGATACACCATCAATCTCCACAATATTGTTCTTCCACTTTTTATTTATAATGAATCCTACTCCACTTGTATTTCCAATATTTGTGTCTTTATAATAGAATATATGTCCACTTTTTAAATCAATTGTCTCTTCACCTTTTCTTCTAACTTCATAAAGTCCAATGATATCCCATTTAATATAAGAGAGTTCTTTTTCTAATTCATGCAATCTTCCTTCACTTGAAAGTGATCTGCAGTTGTAAGTACCTAAATAAAAAGTTGTCATCAAATGGCAGCCTGGGTCCACAATCAGAGGATTCTTAGCACCCTCTGCCTTTGGCCACCAACCACTGCCTTGGTTGGTGACTTTACAGCCTCCTGGAAATAAGGGCCATGCTTTATTTTTGTCTGTCATAATTGTATATATGCATTGGAAAAGTATTTATCATTTACACAAACATTCATTCTGCCTTATCAGGCACTGAGAAGAAAGACCATGGTGTTTCTTGATCTTAAACTCAGAGGTAAAAAGCCAATAAACTTACCACACTGGCTAATGCATGTTGGTGAGCAGCCCATCCATGTTCGTATACTATATAAATAAACACATAGTAATAACAGCTGCAACGACAAGAACGTATGGAGTGAACATTAGGAATTTGCCCTGCTCAGTTCCTTTAAGGCCTCCAAGAGGAATCAAAGGGTCTCCTATCAGCAATTAACCAATAAAATTTCTACTGAGACTAGAGAATTTATGAAGAAAAGAAGAAATATGAAGATATACAAAAATGATGCATTAAAAAGAATTGAATATCTCGAATTTTGTAAAATGATGTGTAAAAGAGTAGAAAATGATATAAGAAAGTATAACTGTGAACTAGCAAGGAAAGCTGTAGAAAAAAATAAAAGTCTCAAGAATGTAAAACAACATTTTAGTATTGGTAGTAAATTTATATCTGCAATAAGAAAAAAAAGATGGAATTATTACTAAAAAGAGAGATGACATCATGAAATTGGTAGAAAATTTTTATCAAGAATTATATAGTAATAAAGAACAAGTACCTCCTATATCTATTACACCTTCCGAATTGCCCAGAATTTTAAATGAAGAAGTGAGAAATGCAATTAAATGTATGAAGAAAGGAAAGGCTCCAGGTAATGATGGAATTATAATTGATATACTAAAAGAAGCAGGTGAAGAAACAGAAAATTTTTTAGCAAAGCTATATACCAAATGTTTAAATGATAAAGATGTACTGGTTGATTGGAAGAATGCAGTAATAATATTAATATTTAAAAAAGGTGATAAAGAAGATATTAGATATTACAGACCTATCAGCCTTTTATCAGTTTTATATAAAAATTTTACCAAGATAATTACAACTCATCTACAGAGAACATTGGATTTCCACCAACCAAGAGAACAAGCCGGATTTAAAAGTGGTTTTAGTACAGTAGATCATATCCAGGTATTGAGAGAAGTTATAGAAAGGACAAATGAATATGAGTTGTCATTATGTTTTGGATTTGTAGATTATGAAAAGGCATTTGCTTCTATAAACATTTCTTCAGTGATTAAAGCATTGGATCATCAGGGTATAGATCCAGGATATTGTCATATTTTAAAGAATATTTATAAAAATGCAACAGCAACAATTAGATTACATAATGATACTGGGAAAGTCAACATTGAGAAAGGTGTAAGACAAGGTGACTCCATATCTCCAAAACTTTTTACAGCAGTGCTGCAAGAAGTATTTTGTGGATTAAAATGGGAAACTAAAGGAGTGAAAGTACATGGAGATTATTTAAGTCATTTAGATTTCGCAGATGATGTAGTTGTTTTTGCAAATAATGCTTCAGAGCTGCAGGAAATGTTGCAGGAGTTATCAGATGAAAGTAGGAAAGTAGGACTAAAGATAAATGTTAAAAAGACTAAAGTAATGTTTAATCGATTTGCTCAAAATATGAAAATAAAGATTGATTATGATGAATTAAAAGAAGTTAACAGTTACAAATACCTTGGTCAAATTATTAATACAGATGGAAACATAATGGAGGAAATTAATCATAGAATTAAACTTGGTTGGAGTGCTTTTGGTAGAAATAACTTGACACTAAAAGGAAATATGCCTATGTGTTCGAAAAGAAAGGTTTTTAACAAATGTGTTTTACCAGTTCTTACTTATGGATCTGAGACTTGGACACTCAATAGAAGAGCAATACATAGATTTCAGACCACTCAAAGAAGTATGGAGAGATGTATGTTGGGAGTAACAAGAAGAGATCGAAAACACAATGTATGGGTAAGAGAACAAACAGGTGTTACTGACCTCATTGAAAAAATTAAAAGATTGAAGTGGAGTTGGGCTGGACATATTGCTAAAAGAGATGATAATAGATGGACAATTGAAATTTTAAACTGGATTCCAAGAGATTGTAAAAGACCCAGAAAGAGACCACATGTGAGATGGATGGATGAAATAAGAAAGTGTGCAGGGGTAATGTGGAGAAGAGAAGCTAAAGATTGGAGAAGATGGATTAAACTTGGAGAGACCTTCATTCTGCAGTGAATTGATAATGGTTGATAATGATGATGATGAACCATTCTTGCACATGGTTTATTTAATGTTATTACATATATAACACAAATTTCAATTTAAAAAGTCTCTCTTAGAAAAGTCTTATTTTACACAATTGTTTTTATCAAATAAAAAAAAATAGGTGTAAAATTTAAAGTGAATAAAATTCAACTGTATCTATAATTTTTTATTTAGATATGTGGAATCACATATTTCTATTTATCCATTGATCTTAAATTTCTAGATATGAAACAAATGTTGTTTTTACATTTCAATTAAGTATTTGTAACAACATTTCAATTAAGTAGTTGTGGACATTGGGGGAAAATGTTATTGGCTTTTGAGAAGCATTTTAACTCAACTGTCAACAGTTAGCACAAACCTCACATATGCTATATACATATTAAATGGACATATTAAGGTCCTATGTGTGAGGGGTCAGATTGATTTAAGGACAACATGGGTATGACAATAATATTGGCATTATCAATGACTTTGTGTTTCATCATCAGATTTTCAATGATATGGATTGCCAAAGAGTTGGAGAGTGGAGAAGATTGAAGCTTGTCCATTTAACTTTGAAGATTTGCCATTTTAATATAAGCTGAGCAGTGATTGTATATATGTGTGGGAGATAGTTATCCGGACCAATTGATGAATGCTGTTTCAGCACTTAATACGGTATATTAGAGATCATTTATCTTTTTCACATATATATGGTCATGTGTATCAGTTGTTTAAGATGGCTGGGATAGCTGTGGGTAGGTTGAAAGCCTGATTTTAAGTCTTTTATAAATACATTAAGTTTGGTATAGACAATATACATGTATTTAAATATACCAGTACATACATATAAATTCGTCCAAAAAAATTAACTGAATTTTTTATTTTATTTTTTTATTCTTCGTTTAAAAATTATTTTGTTTTGATGGTGTGTCAAATATCAAAAGTTTAAAATACTCAATGTTTAGTGTTTACATATTTGAATTACATCTGCTAAATGTTTTATCTTTTCGCTTTTTATTACGTTTTTTTTTAAAGGTCGGAAATTAAAAAAAACAACTTTCATATTTTAAATATTTTTGTCTAATTATATTAAAATTATTTTAATTATTTTATTTTTTAAAATCACATTATACATTATTGTTGCTATTGACATTATGATTGTAAATTCCAGTTTAATTAGTACGATAATATTAGGTCGATCTGACCTTCTTGTTTCCTTATTAGTAGGTAGCGGTTTATAAGAATAAATAGTTACAAAAACCAGATTACTCGTTCTCGTTCAATTTTAAAAGGAGGAGTTTGATTATCAAAAAAAAAAATAAGTAAAAGAGACTCCATGTTTTCTTTTTATTTATTTATTGCCCTGAGCAATTAATTCATTCTGAAATATAATAGATAGTGAGTAAAAGGTATTTGTAAGATTGTCGATTGACGAAAATAAACCGATCTTCCAATGGTTTTCATTTTTTTTACTTTTTTAAATATATATATTTAAAAAAATAAATATTATTTATAAATTGTATGTGTGCATATATATGTGCACGTTTGTTGTCACAATAATTTTTCTTTTTGCTTCTAAGATTTTACTTGCGAAATGTTAATTTTGTAATTTCAATATAATATCTAAATGCTTTTTTGATTAAAATATACTGAAAGTTGATATTGTTTTGTGGAATTAATAAACATTCTGTCCCAATTAGGAGCCAATAGAAAGGTGGGCATTTATTGTGGGCAGTTAGCTAAATTTTAGAACAGATTACTACTAGTACGCTAGTTTTGGATTGTATTTCTGAATGAGAAAAAAATCTAGAAAAGAAAAAAGCTGTTACAGTCATCATTAATGTATCAAACTTGTTTTTAGTAATTTCGCCAAACTGGACAGATCTTAAAACTATAATTATTAATCTTATATAAAAAATAAAATATTAATACTGCAGCAATTTGTGACATACACAATCACAAGTACTATTTGATAAAACTGTAAAGAGTGAATACTATAAAATGTATAAATAATAATAGAACGATTGTATAATTTCACTATAAACTTTTATAAATAAACGCATCAAGCTTAGGCACTCCTCAGAGAGTGCCAGGGTAGGTTCAGGCATCTGAGAAGTGCCAAAGCACGAAACCATGGTCAGGGGTTTGGGGGGGGGAGTTCCCTGTCAGAACGCATTATCTACTTTAAAAATATATTTCTTTATGAAAAACTAATTATCAAAAATAACAAATATATATATATAATTCCAAATTTATTAACATCGCATATTTACATATATATATAAGAAGGCTTTAAAAGCATGCGCCACAAAACAAGATTCAAATTTAAATAGATAAAAAAAAAATTTCAGGTTCTAGATATATTTAGAATGTTTTATTCATATAGCCAGCACAATCAACCTAGCTAGATTTTAATTTTTGGTTACTAAATGAGTATTCTAACTATTCTTAAATACAGATATCAAGTATTATGAAAAACTGCTAAAACGTTTACCATCTAGCAAGAAGCAATCTTGATAATTAACACTTTCTTCATAGGTTTTCTTGATAGCTTTTTTTTTTAAGTGTCATAGCATCGGTCGGGACGCAATCCCGCAACCCGGACTACTGACTGCAAGTGCAAGGCAGTCGCGCTGACCTCTCGACCACCAATGCAAGACTTGATAGCTTTTAATTCTGAAATGGAGATTTAAAAAGCTGTTTTATTTTTATGTATATACAGAAATAAAATTAAAATTTATGTAACATTACAATATTAGCTAAAAAAAAACTAAACTTTACTAAAATTCTCTCGCAACTATGGTTTTATCTATAAGAAATAAACCTTTTCAAGCGAAATCTAACCAAACTTATCACATATAGATACCAAACAAAAAATAGCCATCCCATTATTCACTTCAAACCCAAATTTCCTTTAACATCAAAGAATGTCTTCATGAGGGTGATGGCCTCAGATTTAAAATATTTTATCATCAATGTTTTCTTTTTTGATGTTAAAGGAAGTTGGGTTTTGAAGTGAATAATGGGAATGCTATTTTCTTTGGTGTATATATATATATATATATATATATATATATATATATCGTATATTTAGTTGAATTTCATTTGAAAAGGTCTATTTGTTAGAAAATGAAACCATGGTTGTGGGAGAATTTTGATAAAGTTTATTTATTTTGATTAGTATTACAATGTTATATGAATTTTTATTTTATTTATAATTAATTACTAATGTAGTGTTAGGTGGTATTTAATTTTTGCATAAATAGAAAGATAGTTTTAGATAAATCAAGCTATTCTATATATAAGTAAAAATGTTTTTTTTTTCTATTTTAAAAAAGAAATCCATATATATATCACAGATTTATTCAAGTAACTATTGGGAAAAAAAAGATCATACTACATATTAGATGTTCATTGGGTTTTTTTTAGAAACTATTGGAGAGATTTTGTATTAGATAGACTACTTTTTATCTAAACTAATCAACAGTTACATTTAAAGATAAATTTATAAGTATGTGCACACAAAAAGACAATAATGCACATGTTGTATGGGGTAATAGCTTATGTAATAAAGACATTTTCTATTAATAAGGAACCCCTCATTATATTCATTTAGATCCTGTTGCTAGTTTACTAGGCCAAAATGCTATTTATGAATTTTGGACATAGCATGCACTATCTCTTGGACAATTTTGGTCGCAATTTCTTCATTTTAGGTTTATTTTATAGAAAATTCAAAATTTAAAATTGTAGTTCTAAAAACATCTGCATATATCATTATATTTTGAAAAAAAAAGTCAATTTTCTTTGCTGGCTATTGGTGTTTAGACCAGTCTCTTTTCTCTTATTGGATGCCTGCCAAATCTCGAAATTGTACTGTAGGCATTTCTAAATGACAATGATAGAAACTACACCAGAATGTTCTACATATTTGTAATTGATTTTGAAGTAATGTATTGTAATTTTTTACATTCATAAATAAGGTTTTACATTACTTTATCAAAATATAAAGTTTGATTTGGAAATGTATTAATATTACAAGAAAAATACGTTTGGAGAAATGAATGATAATCAAAACAAGTATCGCTAATTGACCATAATTAGGTGTTTCTAAATGACAAATTCAGAACTGAAAATGAAATGTGGTACGCTTTCATATTTTGAGGTAAATAATTATATCTATCATAATTTTTTACATTCATAAATAAGATTTTACATTACTTTATCAAAATATAAAGTTTAGTTCATAAAATTTTTAATATTACAAGAAAAATATCTTTGGAGAAATGTAATCAAAACAAGTATCGCTAATTAACTGTAATTAGGTGTTTCTAAATGACAAATTCAGAACTGAAAATGAAATGTGGTACACTTTTACATTCATAAATAAGATTTTACATTGCTTTATCAAAATATAAAGTTTGATTCAGAAAATTTTAAATATTACAAGAAAAATAATCTTGTGAAAATGATAGCTCTTCAGAAAGCTAAATTACAATTGACAACTACAGAGTGAATAATGATACCACGGATTGGTTGAAATATAATTCTTTTGTTTTACCACTGGCAATTTTTTAAACATTTTTTCTTATATTTTTCTTCAGTTATTAACATTATTTTTAATTTTTCATTACATTTAACCAATTTGAATCTAAAATTATTCAATTTTTAAAAGCTGAATTAAAAAAATTCTGTGTATTTTAGATTAATATTTTAACAATAGAAACCGACTGGAAATGAAACTAAAGAATAATATTGTTCTCAGATTTAAGTAGTGAACCAATACAAAAATTAGACAAAGATTAAATAAGTTGAAGCTATCAGTTAAAGGGTTAAAAGTAAGGCATTAGCATCACTTTCTATTTTTTTCTTTTTTATTAATATTAATGTGCAATTCTAAAGCAGTATGTAATTCACTTATACTAAATGTTTCTTATATATAAAAATAGAACAAATTTGTCCATTAAAGTTTGAGGACTTGCTACTTTAATATAGGCTGAACACTGATTATATATATATATATATATATATATATATATATATATATATATATATATATATATATATATATATATATATATATATATATATATATATATATATATATATATATTGTACCAAAGTACATTGATATTAAAGTAATTGTATGAGTCCCATGTTTTAAAAATATAAGAATTTAAAATTAAGACAATAAAATGTAAAAATTAAAGAGCAGGGGGGGGGGATTTGTATTAAATAAAATAAACTGTAAACACTGTTTAAAGTAATAAGCTGTTTAAAATAATAAGATTTTTTTGTTTAAAAGGAGAAAAAAAGTCTTGTAATAAATAAATGATTTAATATTCTTTAAATGAATTTATAATAAAATAATAAATAGATTTTGTTTTATCTTATAAATAAAATAAATAAATATATGTGCATGTGTGTATGTAATTTTTAATAAAAAGTAGACGCAGAAGCTGATTTTATTTCACGAGACGAATGCTGCTGCTAAAAAAGTTTTCCATTGTTTAAAACAGTATAAATAGCTCAATTTTTGTTCATTCTGGGTTCTGACTTTTTCATTTTAATAAATATTTCTTGAAGTAATATTTCCAAAAAATGTTGCACTGTTAAAACCCAATGTATTTGCAGTTGACCAAAAGCCACTCTCTACGCATCTAAGATCTGCAATTAGTTTGGAAAGTAATCATGTTGAAATAGACTAAACAGACAGTGGAGTGCAGGAATGCCAAACCAGCCACGAAAATCATACCAAGTCACAAGATCTACGGAAGAATCATTTTACCAGTCATCGATGAGTTAAGAAATAATTCCATTATGTTGTTTCTGTCGTATTTTAAAACCTAGGTAATTATTTGACTTTGATATCTAAACATTCCCGATTTCTTTTTAAAATAAAGATAGACTTTATTAAAAGAACTTTGAACTCTTTGAATTAAACTTAAAAAAAAGAATAAACTTTAAACTTCAAAAAATTAATATTTGCAATAATAAAATAAGTAAAAGCAGCTTCTATTACATAATATTTTTGAAACAATGGCATGCATGTATGTGTGATTTGATTTTTTTTTTAAACTTAAAAAAAAAAGAGATAAAATAAAATATGATATAACGTGTATAATTTATTTGCTAAAGTAATATATTAAAATGCTTATTTTAATCTTTAAAAAAAGAAGTGTGTGTGTCTCATTATAAGATAAAATGATTAATTTATTTTAAAATAATATAAAAAACACTTAAATTATTTTTCTTAAAACATTTATGTTTATTTCTGATATGTGCAGGTAAGTATAAATATTTATTTCCTTAATAAGTGTGGGAGAAAAAAATCTAATCATTAATAATAGTATTTCAGAAAAGATTCGCTAAGTTAAATCTATAAATGTTTAGTATTCAGTATAATGTTATTATTAGTTTTAAAGGATTGAAGTATTACTTTAAATGGTTCGGGGAAATTATTTTAGTTTTAAAAAAATATAGTAGTAGCTGAGGAGAGGGAGCATTTAAGATATACCTTTTGTTTTGTCTATTTAGTGGTTGGTTGGAACCGGTTGAGCTTGCAGGGATTTTCAGGTGCTGAATTATGCTGAACAGATGGACATGCTAATTCTAATGTAATTAGCTGATGCCTAAGGGATTTTCTTTCTTCTTTTAAAAATAAAAATAAAGTGTTTATTTGATCAGTGTATATTTCGTAGTCGAGTGTTGAATGTTATTAATAGTTCGCTATTGATAATAGTTGACACTTTACCTGAAAACCAACCATTTTCTGTAAGGGAAATTTAGGAGGACAAAATATAATAAGATATTAGATAATATTTTATTTGTCGATGCTTGGTGTTTGTTGTTTCCCATAAGTTTAAGTAGGAAATTTTAAATGGTAGTTTTTATATCGTTGAGAGACTTGAAGGTAGTAAGTGTTTAATAGAAGTAGTAGTTATTATTTATTTTTTTATTGGTTGTTCGGAGGAGGCTGGTTCAATATATATATATATATATGAGTAGAATATTATGATCTGGCCCAACTGATGAGTGTTGATTTTGTACAAAATATGTACATTGGGGATCATGTATGTGGTTATGTGCATCAGTTGATTAAGATGGAGTGAAGGATAAATAAACTGGAAAATCCTGAGTTCAAATTCTTTTAATTTCATGTATAGAAAATATTTGGTATAAGCAAATTACATTAGTCTTGGTATAAGCTCATCATTCATTCCATTCCTCTACTATTAATATATCTGAATACATAATGGTCCAATAATATGAGAAGTTATATTGATATAATGTCTACATGGGTATAACTACAATATAAAATCCACCAAGGAACATAAGAATTCCATCATTGGTTTTTCAATAAAATGGGCAGTTGAATTGTTGGAAGAGTGAGAAGATTGAAGCCTGTCCATAAAAGTTTGAGAAATTGCTATCTTAATATAAGCCATGTACTGATTGTGTATATGTGTAGGAGATTATTATCTGGCCCAACTGATGAATGCTGATTCTGCACAAATTACATATATTGGAGATTATGTATCTTTTTCACATGTACGCAGTCATTGTATCAGTTACTTGAGATAGAATCAAAGATGAATAAACTGAAAAATCCTGAGTTCAAATTTTTTTTTATTTACATAATATTAATCTAGGAGGCTATAAAGTCACCAACCAAGGCAGTGGGTGGTGGCCGAAGGTGGAGGATGCTAAGAATCCCCTGATTGCGGACCCAGGCTGCCATTTGATGACAACTTTTTATTTAAATACTTACAACTTCAGATCACTTTCAAGTGAAGGAAGATTGCAAGAATTAAAAGAAGAACTCTCTTATATTTAATGAGATATTATTGGACTTTGTGAAGTTAGAAGACAAGGTGAAAAGACAATTGATTTAAAAAGTGGACATATATTCTATTATAAAGGCACAAATATTGGAAATACAAATGGAGTAGGATTCATTATAAATAAAAAGTGGAAGAACAATATTGTGGAGATTGATGGTGTATCAGACAGAGTGGCAAGATTAGTTATACAACTTAATAGCAGATACCAAATGCAGATAATTCAGGTTTATGCCCCAACAAGTTCTCATAGTGATGAAGTAGTCAAAGATTTTTATATGGATGTACAAAAGGCTTTTGATCAGAGTAAACAACATTTTAAAATTGTTATGGGAGACTTTAATGCTAGAATTGGTAAACAAATGAAAGATGAAAATGCTGTAGGTAATTTTGGTTATGGTAATAGAAATGAGAGAGGACATAGACTTGTGGAGTTTGCAGAAAAAGAAAAACTTTATATTATGAATTCTTTTTTTGAGAAAAATGCTAAAAGAAAATGGACATGGAAGCATCCAAATGAAGGTACAGCAGAATTGAATTATATTTTGACTAACAGGAAATACATATTTCAAGATTGTAATGTTCTTAATAGATTTAACACAGGAAGTGATCATCGATTAGTAAGGTGCAAGATACGTGTTAATGTAAAACTAGAAAGACAAAAATTGTTAAGAAAAACAATATTTACAGTTGATATTCCTAATCTTCAGAAACATTCTAATGAATTTAAATTAGAACTTACAAATCGGTTTCAAGTATTAGTAGATTTTGAACATGATTCAGATTTGAATGAAATTAATATGAAAATAACTGATACACTTTTAAAAACTGCAACAAAGATAGTTGGTAGAAAAAAGCAGCAATTGACCAATAAAATTTCTACTGAGACTAGAGAATTTATGAAGAAAAGAAGAAATATGAAGATATACAAAAATGATGCATTAAAAAGAATTGAATATCTCGAATTTTGTAAAATGGTGTGGAAAAGAGTTGAAAATGATATAAGAAAGTATAACTGTGAACTAGCAAGAAAAGCTGTAGAAGAAAATAAAAGTCTTAAGAATGTAAAACAACATTTTGGTATTGGTAGGAAATTTATATCTGCAATAAGAAAAAAAGATGGAATTATTACTAAAAAGAGAGATGACATCATGAAATTGGTAGAAAATTTTTATCAAGAATTATATAGTAATAAAGAACAAGTACCTCCTATATCTATTACATCTTCCGAATTGCCCAGAATTTTAAATGAAGAAGTGAGAAATGCAATTAAATGTATGAAGAAAGGAAAGGCTCCAGGTAATGATGGAATTATAATTGATATATTAAAAGAAGCAGGTGAAGAAACAGAAATTTTTTTAGCAAAGTTATATACTAAATGTCTAAATGATAAAGATGTACTGGATGATTGGAAGAATGCAGTAATAATATTAATATTTAAAAAAGGTGATAAAGAAGATATTAGAAATTACAGACCTATCAGCCTTTTATCAGTTTTATATAAAATTTTTACCAAGATAATTACAACTCATCTACAGAGAACATTGGATTTCCACCAACCAAAAGAACAAGCTGGATTTAAAAGTGGTTTTAGTACAGTAGATCATATTCAGGTATTGAGAGAAGTTATAGAAAGGACAAATGAATATGAGTTGTCATTATGTTTTGGATTTGTAGATTATGAAAAGGCATTTGATTCTATAAACATTTCTTCAGTGATTAAAGCATTGGATCATCAAGGTATAGATCCAGGATATTGTCATATTTTAAAGAATATTTATAAAAATGCAACAGCAACAATTAGATTACATAATGATACTGGGAAAGTCAACATTGAGAAAGGTGTAAGACAAGGTGACTCCATATCTCCAAAACTTTTTACAGCAGTGCTGCAAGAAGTATTTTGTGGATTAAAATGGGAAACTAAAGGAGTGAAAGTAAATGGAGATTATTTAAGTCATTTAGATTTCACAGATGATGTAGTTGTTTTTGCAAATAATGCTTCAGAGCTGCAGGAAATGTTGCAGGAGTTATCAGATGAAAGTAGGAGTAAAGATAAATGTTAAAAAGACTAAAGTAATGTTTAATCGATTTGCTCAAAATATGAAAATAAAGATTGATTATGATGAATTAGAAGAAGTTAACAGTTACAAATACCTTGGTCAGATTATTAATACAGATGGAAACATAATGGAGGAAATTAATCATAGAATTAAACTTGGTTGGAGTGCTTTTGGTAGAAATAACTTGATACTAAAAGGAAATATGCCTATGTGTTTGAAAAGGAAGGTTTTTAACAAATGTGTTTTACCAGTTCTTACTTATGGATCTGAGACTTGGACACTCAATAGAAGAGCAATACAGAGACTTCAGACCACTCAAAGAAGTATGGAGAGATGTATGTTGGGAGTAACAAGAAGAGATCGAAAACGCAATGTATGGGTAAGAGAACAAACAGGTGTTACTGACCTCATTGAAAAAATTAAAAGATTGAAGTGGAGTTGGGCTGCACATATTACTAGAAGAGATGATAATAGATGGACAATTGAAATGTTAAACTGGATTCCAAGAGATTGTAAAAGACCCAGAAAGAGACCACATGTGAGATGGATGGATGAAATAAGAAAGTGTGCAGGGGTGATGTGGAGAAGAGAAGCTAAAGATCGAAGAAGATGGATTAAACTTGGAGAGACCTTCATCCTGAAGTGTATTGATAATGGTTGATAATGATGATGATGAATCTTGAAGATTGATCTCAATGTATTTTAACACACTTTAGAATTTTGTAAACATTATATATGTATATAAACTGGTTTAATGAACTACTTGGAAAATTTTATTTTTTTTAATCAGGAAACTTTCTACCTATTTGTGACATCAGGAAACTTTCTACATATTTGTGAACACACTATCATTTACTGAAGCTATCTGAACACTGATTTTTGATTGGATTAAAAACTTGAAAAAATGTACCAGTTGCTGACTTTATCTCTAGTTCACTTTGTTTGAATAAGTGTTGTATGGTTATTAACCTTTAAGACAATCAACCCTATTTTAAATATGAAATACAAAACTTTTATTTATATGATAGTAGTAAAAATATTTAACAACACATAAGGGTATTAAATTTATCTCATCCTCTGAATTTACCAATTTATTTAATCTTTATATCATCTTAAAGCTTTCTTTACATTTATTTATATGGTTTATTCAATTATGCATTCACACACACATACACATATATTGGTACTGTCTAAATATTGCCTGATTTTAATGATTACTTATAAACCCATTTAGCTTTGCACATTACTACATTTATTATTTAAGTAATATATTGGGGAGGGAGGCTGGGACTTGAAAATTATAATTGCAGTTTGAATGTTATAATTGACTATTTATTAGTCCACATTCAGAGCAGGTTATATCTTCCTGTTTAAGGAGATTTATTTAAACTTCTTTGTATTAGTAATTTCACTCTCTGTGGTCAAGTTGCTATCTTTAGTGTCTATGTAAATATATTAGACCATAAATAAAGGGGGGGGGTCCACCTTTATTGTTAAAAGGAGGTTGCCTTGACAACAGATTGTGATTGTTGATTGTTAGTGAGATTGTCTAAGTAATGACAAATTTTAATGATCATATATATGTGGATGTTATTCTAAATATATAGTAGGGTAGGTGACATATTATGGCTCTTTTAGCATCTTTATATTTGTAAAACTTCAATCTAAATTTTAAAATAAACTTTTACTGTATTAGAAATTTGTAATATATATATATAATTCTTCATTTACATTGATCCTTCACTTTTTCTTAGTGATTTCACCCATCCTTTACTTATATGGATAATACTCAAGATCACATCTTCTAAAATGACTGTTGTTATAAATAATTGATCTGCCCTCTAGTTACAGCTTTTGACAATATTTGCAATAAAAAAACTTTTATTTCTCTGTGTGTTGTTATATAGAGAATTGTTTTAAACTACTTCAGTGATAGCAGTAAGTTTTTAATCAATCAAGAAATATATTGCAAGATAATTTAATTAATATTTTTATTTAGCAAAGTTGAGCAATTTACTTATTATTTTTAAAATGTGTAAACTAAAGATTTAATGATATATATGTAAAGATAAACAATAGCAGTGTTCTCTTTCATTAATTAAACATATCAATTGATTCAGATTAACATGCCATAGATTTTTCAATTGATTTAATATTTATTGTTTTAGTCAAAGTTATTTAACACAATAGTCCATATAAGAATATAGAGAATAATGAAACATTGCTGCTCTTTTATTACAAGTATTATCAAATATTGTGATTAATGAGTGGATCAATTATTTAGCCCTTGTTATTGCTTAAATTTAGCACTGTAAAAACTTTATGCATATACATTCAAACTTTAATATTACATTGAACATTGTGAGTGATCTTAAATAGAAATTGTGTTGCTATATTTGATAAATTCTCAGCTACTTTCCAGAGCTGCTGCTGACACCAGATTTTTGACTGAAACATATGTCCAAACAAAAAATTGGTTGACTTTTTTCATTGAATGTTGCTGCTTAAAAGATCATAAATTTTTTTTATATAGGATGTGATTAAAATTACCATTAATATTATTACTTATTTATATTATGTTTAATGATATATAGCCAAGTTAAAATTATAATAAATCAATTAGCACTTCTTAATGTTACAGTCTTTAGTTAAACAACTGTTTTCTAAAATTGTATAAGTAAATATAAATCACATACCAATATAAAGTAAAATCCAAATGTGTAATTAAGGTGTGTATTTCCTTCTAAATGGAAAATCCCAGTCAGGTGATTTCAAAAATAAATAGTCAACTTCAAACATTTACACATGCATTATGACAAATATTTAAAATAAGACATTAATGATTAAGTTTAATTTTGGGAGAAATAAAATTAAGGAAAAAATTCTTTAAGTAAACAATATTAAAATTAAGCACCCACAAGAGTGAATAAAATATATAGGCAAAAAATGAAAATATGCATGTTAACACACCCCACAGATAGGACAATAAAAGAAAATCATCATCACCAGAAATCAACTAAAAAGAAAGAAAAAAACTACTTATTTTATATTATGATAAAAAATTATGATATGCATAATATTTTGTTATTATTAAAAAATTGAGATGTAGATTTTTTTTAATTCTCAAAGTTTGAAGTAGAGTTAGTAATATTCAAATGAAGAAAAAGCTATATTGTTTTTATGAATTATGTTATTGATATATATATATTATTGATTCATTTAGTTAAAAGTTATTATTATTCAATTATAATTAGTACATTTACTTAAACATAGGTTAAATTGTGTTGTATAATATATGTTTGCATGAAAGTATAGTTTAAAAAGTTTAATTGCTATTTAATTTAAATATATTGAAACAGTCAGATCTATCTATCAGTCTGTCTCACCTACTATATTCTATAGTAGTATTTTTTTCTTTGGCTATATACCCAAGTCTGTGTATATCAGATTAAATATAAATTTTATTATTATAATGATCATGTGTGTGAATATATTATAGTATACATTATTCAATGCTTATGTATATGTATAATTAATCAGCATATACACACATATGTATTATTATTATTTCATAAATGTAAACCTTGCTGTGTGTGTAACAAAGAACCTACATATATGCAGAAGATAAATAATGCTATAGATTTAAAAGCATTATAAACTTTGTTTTATTTAAATTGTGTTATTGTGTTAATATTTCGGCATATAAAAATAAATTTTAGCTATACGTGTTACACATAAGGTAAGATGTTTACGAGTTAAATTTGTTTGTAATAAAAAAGCAGATGTAATTTAAAATAATCTATTCACTCAGCCTTGACCTAATTAGAGGGTAGAAGTGAAATGATTTTAAATTAAAATCACATTAATTAACTATTGGTCAAGATCAAAGGAACCAATTTTAAAATGGATGAGAAATCAATAAATCAGTGGAAATCACTTGTTTTATTAAAAAAAATATGGCAAAGAGATGGGGAACCAAAACTTGTAAACAGGTTCGGTGGTTGATAAAGAAGGGGGTAAAAAAGTATATAAACTCTGTTTGCCATGTTGAGCTGACTTATTGCTAAATTTTAATTCCACTACTGCTGCTGACTGTAATTTTTAAGCATTCTGAGCTGAAAATTTGAAGTTTAAGTTTGACCAGTATATTAAAATTTTATAATGGGAACTTGTGAGTAGTCTGGCAAGAGGTTTGCCATCCAGAATCCCAGACTGATCTATAAGATGTGAAGATGTAAAGACCAGTAGCCCAGTTTCTGAGGAAATGAAGACTCGAACCAACATCAAGCAATCATGCCATTAGCTGAGGAAGATGTAACAGTAACAAATTTCTGCAGACCATAATAAGTATTTTAAACTAAACCTAAACTCCTAAAGTTAGCTAGCTGAATATAAGTTGCTACTTTATTAAATTAACTTATTTAACTTTCCAAATATTAAGTTATAAAATTAAACTAAATGTAACTTTTATTTTGTTTATCTTTTAATTTGTAAGTCTTGCCTAATTTAACTTAAACTATAAGAAAGTAAAGCCAAATTTTAAACTTAACTTATGTCAATAAATAATTTACTAGTTACTAATTTTAATTTCTTTTAAGTTAAGTCTATGATGATATTAGTTAAATTTTGTATTTGTTTATGCTATGTTTTCCAGAACAAAGATTGCTAACATAAAATAATTAGTAAGAAATGATTAGATGTTTTTATGATTGTTTACCTGCTTGTTTATTAACACCTATACTAAACTCCCTTCTGAAAAGAGTAAATACAACATTTAATTTTATACATATATAATTAAGCTGTTACAAATGCTTTAAGATAGATGTGCTTTAAATAAGCTATTTCGTTAATATTTAGCAGGGATGATAAAATACAGCATAGCATTCATATTTAATCTTTTAATGTTTCCCAAATATGCTGTAATCATCCTTAACTTTATATAAATGCCTATATAGATAGCTTAACAGACTAGATTCCTTATATTCTTTTAGTAGCATAATTATAGATGCTATTTTATGAACTGGCTCATGGTGGTTTTATGGAAAGAAACTAATGTTTTGCATCTGAATTTTAGTTATGTAATGATGTAGTCAGCAGGATGAATGTATCTTGGGAAGCACATATATGCCTATGCTTCTTGCTGTATTTATTGTATTAAATGGTCTTGGTTTAAGATCAATCCATTTCATTAGTTTGGACAGCTCTCCTTTTAAAATGGACTTTATTTTAAGGGCCACCCCATTATCTTTATTCAGGACTAAAGCACAATAATCCAGATATCTTATTAGTTGTTCTGATTACCCAGACTAAATGTCTCTTATTCACACCAAGGTGTATGGTATTAGAGAACTGATTACCCAGTAATGAATCCCGTTTGTATAATTGCCATACTATCTGAAGTCATACTACTAACCACCATTTTATCTTTCCATAATTAAATATTTTAGCTTTGATCTGAACTCGAATCTAGTTTCATAAATCTATTATCTGTATAGAGAAATGTTTAGTTTATTAAAATGATATTAGTTATAATTTATAAAGATCATCTCTGCAAACTAATGAGTGCAAATCTACTACTCTATAGCATAGCATAAATAAGGTATAGTTAATCATGGATCAAATGTGGATAAATGTCCAAAATTGTAATAACAAATATTCACATTGAACAGCTTGTAACCAATAACCTCACCTGTGAGTGAGATAATTTCGTGTATTGTATTTACATAATCTCAACCTCACCTGCGAGTGAGATAATTTCACATATTGTATTTAACATAACTGCATTCTCACCCATGAGTAAGATAATTTCAAGTATTGCATTTCACATTGTTTTATTTTAATTTATTAAATTTAGCTTATATCAAATTTTGTTTAAATATAGTTACGCTTAGTGTCTCATTCTTTGCTCATAAACCAATTATTAATTACTCATTATTATTTAAGAATCACAACCAAATTTATTGACATCTAATTGTGGGTCTGATCTCTATATAGCTATACTTTATGAATGTGTTAATGTTAGTCTCATATTCCACCATTGTTCTACTGCCGGCACAGCGATTAAAGAAATACAAGTCTAACTTCATATATGTCATCCATAAGGTGGTAAATCTCTGAGCATTGGTAAAGTAACCGGGGTGAGATTAGATTCGAGGTTTCAACAACCTTATTTCGATCAGCCTTGGGATAATTTGCTAAAAATCTGGATTTTGTTGCATGAATATACAGATATGACTGTTACAATATTTTGACCATCATCATCATCATCATCATTATTATTATTATTATTATTATTATTATTATTCAAAAAGAGTTAAAATTATAACTCTTCTACATTAATCTTTAAAATTAAGCCTTCAGCATACTTTTATTACAATATAAAATAGTTTTGGACAGGTTGATTAGTTATCACTAATGAATATAGGTGGAAAAGTATTAATTATATGCACATACCATGCTTTAATTGGTTTATTTATTTTTTGCAACAATTCATTTGCTAAAGTTATAAATAAGCTATCATATATTGTAGAGGGGAAATCATTAAAAAAACAAGAGAAAAGATAACATCTGAACTATAACACAATTTAAGACTAAGAAGAAGCTGAAAATAAATAACATTGGATTTGAATTTGAACCGAATGTAAATGATAGGCAATTGTATTTTGACTCATAAATAATGAAGTAGAGAATTCCAATTCCTTGCATGCTTTGAACTATTGATCTATCAGCTGACAAATGCCAGAATTTCATATTGGCAAAGAATGAGAACCATTTTGAAAAACATATACTTCATTCAAAGAGGCTTCAGATTTTAAACCAGACAAAAGATTGTAAGTATAAAATTTTTATTCTATATATTACTACAATTTTAATTATTATAGTCATTATGTACATTTAATGATTAACAATGATTTGTTGTCAAGCATTGTTAGCCGAGAGATCAGCGCAGACACCTTGCAAGCAAGTAGTTGGTTGCAGACGGTTGATGCAGGTCATCTCCCACCTGATGCTATGACATATAAAAAAAACAAAAAAAAAACAATGATTTGTTTGAAAGAGCAAAAAGAAAAAAAAGAAAAATATTCAGTACATTCATTTGTAAAATAACTATGAAATACTTTTTGCCTTTTATTACCAAATGATCAAAAGTATTTAAAACAAAAACTACTTTAAAGGATATTAAAATGTATGTATAATATAATGCATGAATTTAATTTATATTTTTATCAAAATATTATTCTGATGAATGTTTTTAGAACGCTTGTTTACTTTGTTATTAAAAATATATTGTAACAGTCAAATCTGTACATTCGCACAACAAAATACAGAGTTTTAATAAATCATCCCAAGGCTGACCAGCATAGAGTGGGACAAACCATGTTGTCTGATATAGCCTAGTTCCTTTACTAACGGTCAAAGATTTACCACCTTGCGGATGACATATATGAGGCCACAGCAGCATTTTCATTCATCACGTGCAGGCAGTAGAACATCGGTAAAGCACAAGACTATGAGAAATTGACGTACTAACTAGAATAGCTATATAGACGATGTATGTGGCGGAACGTAATTATAAAATATGGATTGTGATTCTTAACTAATGATTAACTAATCAATAATGACTCACCAATGAGCAACATTGAGACATGAAACAAAAGTTAAATTTAAAATTAATTTAATGAAAACCAAATAATAAAATTAATAAATAAAAATAATGATTGTAATGTGGCTATATAGGTGGTCTCACACGCAGGTGATTAAGTTAGGGATACAATTTAACATTTGAGTTTTGGGTTCGCACACAAATGATGATTGGGGTTATAATCGTTTATGGTTTTCTTAGTTACATGTGGCTTTAATTTACATATACATATGTGACAATTTAAATCACTCGCAGGTGACATTAATTATTCTGGTTACAAATTAGTTACATTATTATATTTATCATATATACGTATATCACTCGTAGGTGATGATTTTAATATGAGCATTTTCTGTTTATATATAGCGTTTCTAATCATGCGCAGGTGATTGTAGTTTGGATTACAAATAATTTAATGTACTTTGCTATATATATATCTCTATCACTCGCAGGTAATGAAGAAATTATACGTTTAAAATTACAGTTTCATGAGCTTTAATATTACTTTATAGATCAAGGTTAATTTGCTTATGACTATCTATGCCTAGTTTATGCTATATAATAGGATCAAGATCCGCTTTAGAGCTAGCAGAAGTGATTATAAACATTTATAAAGAATATGACAGTTTATTAAGCATGAATACTTAATATTCTCTATATAGCTTATATGCCTATGAAATTAGATTCGAATTCAGATCAAAGCTGAAAAATACAATTATTATGTTAGGATGAACTGATGATTAGCAGTCAGACTTCAGATACCAAGGCGTATAGAAAATATAAGATCTGAGTCTCTGCATTTCAAATGTGCCTTTTCAGGAGATTTGTACCAAGTACCGGTTCCCTTTTTCACCGTATTCATTGCTGTGGAAATAAGAGACCTTTTAGTCTGGTGATCGAACAACTAATTAAACTATGGGATTCTCATGCTCCATTTCTGAGGATGCAGAATGGGGTGGTGCATAGCCAACCTCCATCTGGAAGAGATAGCTGTCTGAACAAAGAAAGTAATGGTGTAGCCCTGACACATATGCCTATTAAAGAAATATGCACAGCAACAAGCACCACTGACTACATTATTTAATAAAATTTAGGATGCGAAACAATGGTTTCCTTCATTAAACTACCATGGATCAGTTCATTACATAGCATGTATAATTATGCTATTAAGAAAGCTTATGAACCTAATTTCTAAAGCTATCTATATAGGCATTTATAACTATAGGGAGGAGTACAGCATATTATGGAGAATTACAATATAAAGTTATAGCTTTATGCTGTATTTCATCACTCTGGCTAAATAGTAGTTAAATATGATCTCTAAAGCAAATCTATTTTAAAGTAGCGGTATGCTTTTAATTATCTCTTAAACAAGACATTTTGTTCCTTTCAAAATGAAGTTTCTTTGTGCATTAATATACACACGATATTACATATATGTGTGAGGAGATTTAATTGCTCCCCACTAAACATTTTACTAAGAGTAAAACTTCATTTTGAACAGATACAGCATAAACAAATACATAATTGAAAAATAATAAAATTTGGCATAGATTTAATTAAAAGAAATGTAAGTTTAAAGAGGAGATTTTACAAATCTGAAGTTTGGCTTTGTTTTAGTCTAGTTTAAAAAGGAGTTGGAAACACAATTAGTTTACATCTGATCGACTCAGTTCAACACAAATTTAAGTAATGTATGAGAATTAATAAAGGCAAATATTATCACTACATTAAAATACATAAAAGAAAATATCATTAAGTTAAAATATGTAAAATCAAACCTCACTAAGTTAAAATAAGTAAAATAACTCAGAAACTTAATTATCATTTTAGAATAAAGCATTTAAAATTATACAAAAGTTATGAAAAATAATTTAAAATCAATCGACTTAAACAAGTTAAAACTAAATAACTGTTAATAACTCAGAATAAGACAAATACATTGAAACTAAATCAATCAAAGATAAATAGGCAAACCAACAAATAAATCAGTAAATAAATGGAGTACGTAAACCAATAAATAAGTTATTAAACTAGTTATCAAAACAGGCAAGATTTTAGAATTAAAATAAAGAAAACAAAATTACATTTTAGTAGTGAGTTTAAAGTACATTATTACTATGGCCATAGAGTTTAGATTTAGCTAGCTTTAGAAATTATTGCATTTTAGTTGAATTATTAGTTTTAAGTAGAGGAAGGTTTTACCTGCTCTTCTTTCTGCTGGCACTGGTTTCATGTTGAAAGGCTATTAATGGGCATCTGATTCTTATGGCTCTCCTCTTGCTGCTTTCCACATGGTAGATCTTCTGGGGTCCAGAAGGCAAGAAATTTGCCTTCTACTCAGACTTCATTATTATTAACAATTTTAAAACACAAGTTGAACTGACTTGAAATAATGTCTGACTAAATTTAAAATGGCTGCAGAGGCTTATATTATCAGCTTACCCCCCTCTTCTCAGTCATAGTAAGTTTTAAGATCTGTTTTTCTAATTTTCTCACTGTATTCTAAGAATCTTAGAATCCCGCTGTTTTTTATTTCTTACTGCTGGATATTCAGCTGGTCACCCAGGATAATTTATTCATATCTTATTCTACAAATGATTGTTACTTTTAATTTTGTAATTAGGTCAAAATACAGTGAGAAAGACTACATTTTATGACATCATCTTTTTAGAAAACAAATCTACAGATGGAAAACATCTGGTTATATATGTAACTCGATCAATTAATTTAGCGACATATGCAGAATTATAAAATACTTTCAAATATTACTTTTAGAATAATTATTCTAAATAAAGAAATTTATAATGTTTCAAATCTGTTAACATTATTCTTTCCTGCATATATGTAGTCTCTTGTTACACATACAACACAATTTTCATTTATTTACTACTAGAAATATGTGTGTGCGCATATATGGGCTTTTACATATACAGATGCAATTTGCATACTGTATGCTAAGATATATACACACATACATGACTAATACCTTTAGGTTTAAATCTAGCCTGTTTTTAATACAATATTAACCTGATATACAAGAATTTGGTGATAGATACATAGATAAAAATACTACTATAGTATATAGTAGGTGAAACAGTTTGATTGATAAATCTGACTGTTTCAGTATATTAGAATATGTATACCATATTGGTAAATATAAAAAATATTTAACTTATAGCTTAATTGAATAGACTATTTGATGAAAGAAAACAATACTTTATAATAGTATTATGAAAGAAAAGGTTTAAAATTATGGATAAAATAAAATAAAAAGTAAATGGCAACTTCTTACTTACTATTTTGAAATGCTGGAGTTAACACTAGTCTTAACTACTAAGAAGATTTTAAAATACTTTAAAATGCAGGAATCATTATTAATTATTCCAATATATTGCTGCAGATGGAAAAATGAATAACAATGCTTTGAGAAAATTTTTATTTTGTGGTTAAAATTGAAGATATTATTTGAGCTACAGCTTTGTTTAAAAAAAAAAAAAACATCCAAAATTCTAAAAAAAAATATTTATGAGCATTACTGTATGGTTATTTTATTTTCCAGAAATTCTTAAAGGTTTTATTTGCTTTACCATGATAAAATATAAAGAACATGGATGCATCACCTTATAAAATAGTTTGCTGGCTGACTATAATATTGTTTTTCCCTTGTAAGTCAGCTTATAGTGAAGGAATTTAAATTACAGACTATGAGAATAAAATGAAGTATAATAATGATTTTTTTTATATTGTTCATGTTTATTGATATTTTATATTAGTTTTGAATATGCTATTAAGGTATATATATATATATATATATATATATATATATATATATATATATATATATATATATATATATATGGTATAAATGTGCAATGACTCTGAAACATATTAAGGTAAAACTATATATACCTGGGTCTCATTTTATGTCGTAGATAGGTTCCTCAGAAAACACGCACAAAAGAAATCACACAAAAATAGACTTAACTTACCTTGAAAAATGGGGGATATGTTCCAGTAATTTTCAGAAATTGCATAAAAGCAAAGCAACAAGGAAAAATTACTTTAAAATTTACATTAAAAAAATAAGGAAATAAAGTATGACTAATAAAAAAATTCAAATATTTGAAAAAAATTAATACAAGACAAACTTTTTTTACTTTTTTTATTAACTACAGTATTTAATTTTACATTTTTATACATATTTTAATCATTACCACTAATGTTTGTTTGTAAACTGGTAAGAAATCAGACTCGTTGTGATATGATGTATTGTGGCTTCTCTTTAAACAAAGTCAAGAATCTCTCAGCAATTATGCCCAGAGAAACCTGTTAGCCACTTTATTTTTATTCGTGATGTGACGTAAAACTAGTGCCACTTTCAGTCTTGTGCTGTGTTAATGGTTTTCTGTTTCTATATTAAAAAAATGAGATCGCAATCAAAACAAAAAGATTATACATTATCATTAGAAAGCTTATTTTCAGTTTAAAAAATCAATAAAATCTTCATTATTTATTTTAACAATCTAAAAAATGTTTTTTTCTCTTATATCTAATGAAATATTTAAAAGTTTAAAATTTTTGAATATTTATTGTGATATTTTTATACATAAGGATAAATCTATTATTATTATTTACTCATTAGTATAAGTAGGTTATTTACATAGAAGCTAAGATTCTAAATACAGCTTCAGGCCATATTAATGTTAGCTGCTATTATAATGTTATATTTTTGAAAAAAAAAAGTATTTCAAGTCAAAATAAGTTATTAATAATTTGAATTTCTTGATATCTAATAAATATAGTGAAATATGAACGGTATTAAGAAGACACATGAATAGCATAACTTCAAAATCGCATTAAAATAATTCACATAAAATGAGACCCAGGTGTATATTTTTTGTACTGGCTAGTTTGAATTTAATATTAAATTAAGCTTGTCTAGATAGTGAGAGATACACATCTTTTACATTTATAAAAATTGTTTATTGACATTCTACCTATGGATAACCAGACAGAATAATTTGTCAGATGCATAATAGTATTTACTATATGGAGAGTGTTGTTTTGTATTTACTTATGATTGCATAATAATTTTATTATATGGAAGTTTCCATATAACCAGGTATATATTCATTTTATATCTTTGTATATTTTGCCTACAATTTAGTATGTCCACTTTAGTTTATAGAGTTTATGCTATTTTTCATTGACCATGTGTGCTTCTTATTATTGTAAATTTTATTAGGTTTTTTTAAAAATATTTTATAGTCATTTGATTTACAGTATTTTTGATGGTTTCATACACTATCTAACATATGCACTGTTTGAGGTTGGATATTTATCTTTTTAGCTTTTCATATAAGAATTATTTTTATCTTGACATTGTTTTTATGAGGAGCTGTGTTTGTTTCTCTTTGATAACTGTGAGAAACATAATTTTATTAAACATTCTATCATTGATATTACGCATTGGTGGATGAAATATATAATTCTCCAACACTTACTCTATGAGAGCATACTATTGTTGAGGCTTATAATTATTTTATGCTTAGTGAGTATAGTTTAATCCCTGAAGAATATTTTCATGGTATGCATTCTGTTCCCTATGTTGAGACGATGTTGACACATTTCATACCTAGGAAAAAGTTATTGGAATCTGCCATATTGTTAAGCAATTATATAATGTTATTTTGAGGAGCCTCTCTTTATTATATGATCCCTCATGATGATGTGTAGTTATTTTTTACCATATACAGGGAAATTGTTGGTGTTTTAAAATTGTATGGCAATGATAGAATAGAGTTAGCTTCAGGTACTCTTGTTTATCTATAGTGTTTAGCTAAATAAAAATAGTGTATGTATTGTGCTATTGTATCCTTATCAACAGTTTACAAGCAAAACAATAAAAATTATTAGTAATTTTAAAACTTATCTTGTGGATGAAATAATAAGTGATACATATATGTAATATCATTTCATTCCCATCAAACAGTATTTTTCCAATGGATTGATAAGTCATTTCAATAGTTAAGATGATTATTCTGTGGAGATGGGGACAGCTCAGTATCCTGTATATATTTGATTTCTGGAGTCTGTTCCCATATTTATATAATTGATTGTGGAATGTTAAATAATAATTGCCATTTGTGCTTCATATGATAATTGTCATTATCATACTTACTAGTAAAGTTTAGTTATACTTTAATGCTCTCAATGACATACTATAGATGGGTATTATAAATAACAATTACTAGATATATCAGCACATCAAAACTGTTAACAAATCTAAAGAGAATATATCTGTTACCAAATGAATGTACCTCGTTTTATATTGTTTCTGAAATATATATGTTTTTAATTATTTATTATTATTTTAGAAAGTTGTAAATATTGTAAATAAATATTGTTGTTTGAAATTATATTTGGCTGGCTGTGATCTTATTGCTAATCAACGTCTATACTATTATTGTTTTTGCTAACAACACATTATCTATTGTCTTAAAATCATCATCAATATATACAGTAGATTTGATTACACATTAACCTATCACAATAATTTTGATAAGTTTTTACATCATTAGATACATCATTCACTGACCTTGATCATATTGCCATAGTTATTTAATAAAAAAGAATTCATAAGTTATTGTGTTTGCTTTATTAAGAATTTATTTGTACTTCATAAAGCTTAAAGTTCATATTACTGTTAGTATTGGAATTTCCAAATATTCTTTATTAATTCTATTTTGTTTTATGAGCTCTCTTTGTTTGCTATATTTGGGTAATGGCAAAATCTCTCTCACTGACCCAAGTATATCTTTTAAAATAATAATATTGAAGTTATTTGAACCCTGAGAAAATAAATTACTAGTTGGTAATTGTAATTTTGAATTTATGGTAATTTTATGTTTAAAGTTATTTATTATGCTTTGATTTGAGTTATGTTTATCTTCATAGTTTTATTGATTCTGTATAACTTTAAGATATAAATTTCTTCTCTAGTTTTTTAAAAAAACTTATAATTTATCTTAACTTCATGCTTAAATATTCTGGTTTAGTCAAGCTTAAAATCCATACTTTGCCTTAATTTTATCTTACTGTCATTTAATACAATATTAGTTTTATAGTTCAGGACCCCATTCTTTATCATACACATTATTCTCATATTTCATCTGGATCTTTCTTTCTTTTATTTTTTCATCCTTCATTGGCTCCTATTCTATCATCATCTTGATTATTCATCACCCTAATACTATTTCTTTCTCTTGTCCTTACTCTTAGCTCATTCATTATCATTATTTAATTATTATTTGTTTTCATCATCCATTTAGTCATCTACATTCTAATTCATTTACCACCTAATTCATAATTCAAATTCCATATTCATTTCCTAGACCTGATTATTAAGTACTTATTGGTTTTGCAATTATTACATTTATCTAATAATATTTTGCTTAGGTATTTTAAAGCTGGTTTAATCGATGTTGATACTAGAAGTCATTATCTTCATGTACACTTTGTGACCTTCCTTAGATTTACCGATCCATGCTAACCTAGTTGGTTTTAAGAAAATAATATTTTATTTTAACATTATTTTTTATGTACATATTCTTATTATCCATATAGAGATGGTTACAATATATATATATTGTAACGGGCACATACGTACATTACATTGTTTTTTATTAGTAAACATTAAAAGAATAAAAGTTCGCCAATAAAAACTTTTTTTTTTTAAGAATTAAAAATTAAAAAAAATCATCTTAAACTCGCATATATATAAAATCACACAGATAAATAATTATTAAAATAAAACTTTATTAAAGAAAAAGTATTTTAAAACTAAATTTTCAGAAAAGATTTAGAGATAAAAATATATGTTTAAGTTTGAAAACAGATTAATTAATCTTTTGTAAAATGGAAATGATTATTTTAATTAGTAAACTAGCCTTGGGCATCTAAAATGTATAAGCAATGGTCAGATAGGAAAACAATAGGAACAGAATGGCCAATGAAAGAAATCCATCGGGGAAATCGGACCTCAATGGAAGGATCATCATCAACGATGACGTAACGTCCATTGGATCCTAAAGTTATGTATAAAAGAAAAAAAATTGGAAATAAAAAGGGATTTGTTTAATTAATTAGAAGGAGGAGATGTGACTATATGTGTTAATGCAGAGTTGAAGGAGAAGGGATTGAAAAGACGCACTCTTCAATCCCTTCAGTTATTTAAAAAAAGAAAAAAAAAGAAATGAAACATCGCTTTTCTTATACTGAGGACAACAGGATCATCGGGGAATTTAATGTGGATTCCAAATGGCAAGCAATGGATAAAAGAAACATTTTGAAATCGTAAGAACTTTTTGAACTCTCAGCTTTAAATATAAATAATTTATGAACATTTCTAAACAAAAGAACTCTAAATACTAAACTTTTCAATATTTATAAATATAAGAATTTCCTATCTGACTAAAGTAGTTAAAATGTTATTTGATGTATTTCTTTTGTAAAATCATTTCCATTTATATATTTTTTGTTCTTTAAGTTTTATTATGATTTCTGTTTTCCGATAAATTAAAATATATCAATGATAAACTTAAGTCGGGCATGAATGGCTGTATAGATTTGTAAAGTTATATTAGGGGAGGGTAATCTTAGGTTATTCGTGTCGTTGTTGAATTGGGTCAATGGATTGGATATATTGATGTAGTTAGTAGATGTAATGCAAGATTCGCTACGGGCAGAATCGCTTGTGTACGCCGCACACTTCCTCTTGCCTAGGGAATGCGATCGTAAGTCGGCAAAATGACCGCAGTCCGTTTCTATGGAGTTTTTTTTATTGTTCTTCTCGTTAGATAGATGTAATATTCCTATCTAACAAGAGTCAATGTCTTATCTTAACCTATTTTGTGTTGCCATATTCGTATTACATTGAATACATCGATATATCAGATGGATTGATGCCAGGTTGACTGCTAACTTTTAGCCTAAGGTTAAATGGGGATAGAATGTTTTATCTTCGAATGCAAATCTATGTAGTCTATTCATACTCGACACTAAATAAAAATGCATTAAATTTAAGTTGTTTATAGATGCTTGCATGGATTCGTTACCGGCTAATTATGTTTTGGTTTTCATATTCGATCAAAATATATATAGACATTCGGTAAATACTGATACCTTATGGTGAGTATCTAAAATGTATTTATTCGGATGTCTTTTAAGTTATTGGTGACAATGCAAGCATCTTATGGTGAATGCTATTGGGTTACTTATAAATTTCCCTCTGCAATTGACGGTACCAATGATTTTGTATTTTGATCGTTTATGTTTATTTTGAAATGTTTTTGACCGTGGAATCTATGTAACCGATCTATACTCAACATTTTTAAACAAATCTGTGCGAACTAATAATAGTATAAAATTTAAAATGTAAATTAAAAATCTAAAATAAAAGTAAAAATAATGATAAATGTTAAAGTAAACATATTAAAATAATAATGTTAAATCTTATATATATATATATATATATGTGCGTAAATAAATTTTTGTATGTTAATTACTGGCAGTGGCTTATTTTATTTATTTTTTAATATTGAAATATAATTAGATAAGATATTATATTATTAAATCTCTGCTACTCCCTGAGCTAGTGACTTGGGCTAACGACCAGAATCAAAATTTACAAAAAAAAAATTTTTTTTTTGACTTACGTATCTGCCTACTTTATAAATTTTTCTAGGTTCAAATGCCTAGATGGCGCCCTGTAGTGCAGATCACGTTAAGATCTTTTCTGTGGATCATTACAATATATATATATATATATGTGGGTGTGTGTGCATGTGTATGTAATGCAAAGATAGTGTAAAAGAATAATTTAAAGTTCTATTTTTCTGGTGGATAGTTGCAATATGTTAAAGATGCAATGAAGGATACCCTGATAAAACCAAAATAATTAAAAATATGGATGCAGTGCAATGATAATTCACTTTTCTACAAGTTGTTAAAAGTAAATAAAAATTAGTAACCTGCAAAAGACTAGCATAAAGGAAAAAAATCAAGCTGCTCAACACAATAGTGGAGATTTAGAAATTTGATATATTTATATTACCTGATGAATTAAACCACTAAACACCACATGATTATCATTTCTTATGCTTGCTCATAACTGTTATTAAAACAGGCAAAACTCTCCATACAGTAGTGCCACTCGGTGCAAGCCAGAGTAATCAATTGATGCCAGAAGGCTTGTGCATAAAATCCCTATCTAATGCCTACTTATTCAATTTCACCAGAATAGTTTCTGGTTTGTGGCTTTCATCAGTGAGGAGCCTTGGATCTGAGAGCACTGCACTTAGATCTTAGAATCTAATGCAACCCTCCAGTCACAAGTTAGAAACTAGTCTGGGGATATTGGATGAGTAGGTACTAGATGGGGATTTTATGCACAAGCCTTTTGGCATCCATTCATTACTCTGGCTTGCACTGATTGGTACAACTCTAGGGAGAGTTTTTTCTGTTTTAATTATCCTGGTGAGTGAAGAGTGCTAGCAAAATGCATCCTTAGTGAAAGTGGATGAGCTAAAATTCTATACTGGTAAATGGTTGTGTGCACTGACAAAAATAAAAATCATTACTTATATAGAAATAAATAAATAAATAAAAATATAATTACTGTCCACACAATTACTTTTTTAAATATTTCAAACAGAGAACTGATTTTTATCAGAAAATGCAGCTAAGAAAAAGTATTAATGAAACAGGTATGTTGAAAAGTAATTGCATTTTATTTTATTTATGTGTGTGTACGCGTGCAATGTAATTATAAGAAAAATAGCTTTTAATATTGTACTAGAGGCCCAGAGAATAAATCACTCATTAAGTATGCCAAATACCGGATAAAAAGTGGAAAGAAGTTCAGTTCATTTTTAGTTATTGAGATGACTGTTTATCTTCTCTATGGAAAGCTACTCGAAAAAAAAAATCTTAATCTATTTGGAACTTTTAAAAAACCTAAAAGCATTTAGAATATGCTTAATATTGTATCATCATTGTTGTTGTTCTCCATTCTCTCGATAACATGTCGTATGTGCATAACAGGCTTTTGAGGAATAGTATCTATAAATCCTCTCTAAAGTTTACATTTTATTGATTTATTGTTTATTTTTAAACATAGACATTTAAATTTTTGATGGTTTTAATTTAGGCAGACGTTATTATATTTTTGTTTATCTATTAATGAATCTGAAGCTATATCAATTACATTATGAGCATCTTTAAAAAAAAAAAAACCCTTCCCCTTAAACTATGAGCTGTAGTTGATATGCAGTGATTTAAATAATTCATATTTTAAATTAAAAGCATATTAAATTTTATTTGAGAAAAATGACAGGTTATTTATTTGTAATATGTAAATACTACGATTTATTATACAAACTTTTATGGATGGGCCAATAATCTTTGCTAAAAAGGGCAATATTATCAAAATATGTAGTTAAACAGGTTATTCTTATCTTTTCTATTTAACCCTTTTTAATATATACTGGAAATTCTATATCTAGGAAATAATATTTTTATAATAGTAAATACTAGGATTTAATTAGGAAATTTTCTATTTTAATATTATAAATAATGATCTTCTAACAGTATATTTTTGATATTTTTTCAGTTTAGTAATAATATTATTAAAATTTTTATTTAATTTTACATTTTTTCTCTCTCATCAATCACATTTTTTTCCTCTCTCTTTTTTTCTCTTCCTTTTATTCTTTTTTCTTTTTCCTCATTTTTTTTCATAATTATTATACTTATTTTATATTTAATCTTTAATGTTATTTAAGAGTGACTTGTATTTCTGTAAATATAAATTAATAATAATAATAATAATTGTGGTATTATTGATTGCCCCTTAATTGATATTCGAACACCAATGTACTCTGTTAAGTATAACAATTTTATTCAATTGATAAAACTAATTTTTTCTACTTTACTTAACTTATAACTGGTCCCAGAATTTTTTAAGCTCGTGTATCTACTGCTCTACCCCTGAACCAAACTGCATAATGTTTTATATTTATTTATTACTGTTACTATTATCTTTAAATAATTCCACTATTATCACTCTCAAGCCTAAACTTTAATAGAAGAAGGAAAAAAAATGTCTATAGTTTTAAATGCAGAAAATATTTTTATTTCCTCTCACGTGAAACAGCAACTGAATTATTTTTATTATTTTCAATTATAAGAAAAAGTGATAGAATATGGCTACTACGTCTATTGTATAAACCAGCAACCAACAAACAAAAGAGAATAGCTTGTCTTAAGTCTTCCCAGGCAAAGTTATTTAGTTAAATGACAATCAATATGAAAACCATACAGAAAAAATAAATATGAGAGAAATATTAGGAATAAATTCATTGATCTCAGAAGTTTATCAGATAAATCAAAATCCATGATTGTAATCAAGCAATTTGTTACTTGAATGCCAAATTTGTTTCTAAGAGGATTACACTTTTGTTATTAAATTATATACTTTTTATTATAAACAAGAACATCAGAATATTGTGTAAAACTAAAATTCTTAGATTACTTTAAAAAGTGATGATAAAACTGCTATATTTTTCCATTGGCTGAGATACACTTTACAAGTTATAAAGAATAGTGGTTATCTAGCCCAAAAATTCACTCATAAGATAATGAAAACATTTAATATATAAAATGTCAGTTGAAGAAAGATGCAAATTAGATTCAATGAAAACTACTTTAACTTCACAATAATCCAAATATAGTTCAGCTGAAAAGATAAAACAACTTTGTAAAAAAATCGGAAGCAAGTATTTAGTAAAATACTTTATAATTATTATTACATTAGTTGAAATACAAATGCTAAAACTGGAAATGATAATAGAGAATGGACAAGAATTTTTTGAAGCCATATTAGGCATAAAATATAATCTTACTATATATAATTCCTACTGAAAAATTTAGATAAACAGACTTTAATATCAAATAATAATAATAATAATAATAATAATAATAGCAATAATAATAATAATAATAATAATAGCAACAACAGCAATGACAATAACAACAACAATAATAATAATAATAATAATAATAATAATAATAATAATAATAATAATAATAATAATAATAATAATAATAATAATAATAATAATAATAATAATAATAATAATAATAATAATAATAATAATAATAATAATAATAATAATAATAATAATAATAATAATAATAATAATAATAATAATAATAATAATAATAATAATAATAATAATAATAATAATAATAATAATAATAATAATAATAATAATAAAGGAAAATAACACCATCCTATTAACAATTCCAAATTTTGCACACATTGATTCATATATTAGTTTAGTTCTTTCAAAAAGCAAAATAATATTTAAAAAATTGCATATAAATTATTTTCAAAAATGAAAAGAGTTAAAAAAGGTATTATAAATTAAATAATAAAAAATGTCAATGTTAAAGAAAAAAAAAATAGTTAAAAGAAATACCTAAATCCAAAAGTGGATAATATAAAAAGAGTTTTGAAAAAAAAAAAGGTATTGAATGTATCCATGGGAGTACTAAAACATAGTGAAATAAATACAAAAAAATAGAATGCTGAAAAGACATTTAGATATGTACAGAAATGATTATTGTTCAATGTGCTAAAAGATAAATTTTTTTTTTTAAATGACTGAAAAATTGCTATACAGAAATACCATGGTGAATCAATCTGAAAAATTATAAAAGTTGTTAACAGAAATAATATGAAAATTAAAATATAGGAATTCTGAAAAAATCAAATATTTTCAAAATTATAAAATGTTGGTGGGCATATTAATAATTTTCATTAGTTATTTATTAAACTAGAGATTATCCAATAATGAATAATATTTCTGAACTGTAATTTTCACACCCCTTTATCATGCAGGTAGAGATTGGTTACATCCCTCCACAAAGTGTTAAAAGCAGATAGAAACCAGTCTCTACCTCACATGAGAGTGATAGAGCAAAAATTACACTACAGAAATATTGTTACTATATGATGTGCAAATAAATTACCATACCCACAAAGGAACAAAGTTATTATTATTATTGTCAACTGAAAATAAGGGAAATAGGATTGATGTAAAAAAATTACAATACAATTGTACTGATAAAATTCCCCACAAACATCTTAAGTGAAGATTAAAGATTTAAAAAACACTTCATGGATAAAGAGATATGGTTACAAAGCAAATAAATATCACATAATAACTATTATTATTCTAGTAATATTTACTGAGGCTATAACCTCGATAATATGCGTATAAAATGTGATAGTAGGGACCTCTACAGGTTATAGCTCCAGTAAATATTACTTACGTAATCAATGTGCATTTAATAAATTTATAATTACAACTTTATATTATTATTCTAATTTATTTTAGAAAAAGTTAGAAAATATATATATACTGTCTTATTAGCGTTAAGAAATTGTTGAGGCTACCGTTGACCAAAATACAACTTAAAGTAGTATCTAAATTATGAGAGCAAATGTAAAATAATATATTTTAAAAATAACCATTATAATTGAAAATCTGTACACACAAAAGAAAAGTTAATTTAAAATAATAATAAAATCAAGAAAAGAATAGTATGATGGCAAACATAAAATATTCAGTGTAGATCTGAAATGAATAATAGATAAGATCAAAGAAATGCTAAAAAAAACACCAATGCCATATTAAAAGATAATTTAAGTTATTTTAGTAAAATAGAAATCACTGTAATTGTTAAAGTTAAAAAAATTCTAAAATTAACTTGAGCAAAAGAGAGTAACAAATGTATGTGGATTATGAATAAACATGGCAAAACTAAACAGTAGTGGTGCAACATATACAAAAAGTCTGGTATAGCTTAAAATAAAACATTTACTGATAAAATACAGTAAAAAAAAAAGAAAAAAAAATAGAATCATAATAACAAAACCAAAATTATTTCCAACAACTATAAAGAAAACAATATACATGGAAATAAATTACAAAGTGATTAGAAGAAAAAAAACACCACCACAAACACGTCAAATTAAATCATATAAAAATTACCCAGGGATAAAATCGGTTCAGACAATAACATCACCATAATAAAATGCCAACTTATGTAAAAAAAAAAAAAAAAGGGTGAAAAAGTTAAGTTTTATAAAAAAATGAAACGTGTAAACATAAATATAACAACATAGCCAAAATGAGTTTGAAAAGAATTACAAAAAGAAACTAAAAGTTAATTATAAAAATAGATTTAGAACATTTGGATAATAATTAAATCAATAGTTTTATTAGGTGAACCACTTAGTAAAAAAAGTAAATATTTTAGGAACTATATTATACAGAGAAAAAAAAAAATGCAAAGGAGTAAAAAAAAAAGAGAGAATATAAAATTTACAGAAAGAAAATCAAATGAAATCAAAAGAAATGGGGGCAGGAGATTAGACATACATATATGCATATAAATGAAGAGGAACATATGTGATCTCTCTAACTACCACCTGCATAGAGAAAGCTGTTAGCGAAATGCTGGCATAATAAGAAAGAATAATTTAAACTTCTGTATTGGTGAATGTTTGTGATATGGTGGATTTAAAATAAAAAAATGCATTGTTAAAATAAATAAAAAATCCATATAAATAATTTTGTCTGTATTTGTGTGCTTACGTGTGAATGTAAACATTAAATAGATCCTTTTCACAATGATCTCTCCAATAGTTACTCATAGAATGAATAATGAAAGAAAAAGTAGCACTCATTAGGCTTGATAACTGTTAGATTGATAAGTGTTTAAAGTGTTTTATATCCTTTTACAATGAAGACGATGAATATGTCTAATGGGAAACTGCAAACCAGCCCTACTAAAACGACTCTTACTTTTTCCCTTAGCTTTACCACCTTTACCACAACCAGACATTTTTAGTACTTTCGCTAATAAAATACACTATAGCAAATAGGTGTTTTATATCCTTGTTATATATTCTAATACTCATTTACAGACTAATAATATATATTATCTAGATTGGCTATTGACTGTTTACTTTGAGTCTTAGCCTGATTAGAAACTGAAAAATTCAAGTTTATCAGAAGTGAAGATTCACATTCATGAGGGATGGTAGGTTCCATTAATATTTTATACAGAGCTAGATAGTTCACAAATGTCAATCACATGATTAATAATAGTGTATACTTAGCTATACCATAAATATCATTTTGATAATAAATTAAAAATATACAGTGTAGATAAGCTTATATAGCAAAAATATTCTAAAACTATTTAGAAAAAAAAGTGTAAATCCAAATTCTATAATTGATTTTTTCATAATACAAAATAAGGATGAAAAAGTAGAATCGTATATTTTATATAATACATTTTAAAAAGTGTTTAATAAAACAAAATTATCAAAAAAAAAGAGCAAGCAGATTTTAATTTAATCTGAAAGTTAAATGTTAAAAATATTGGTGGAGGAAGGGGGGGGGGTTGTAAGAATCTCAGACAAGGTGATTTCCAGATATATAAAACAGAAAGCATTCAATTATAAAAAAAGTAAAGAAAAAGATAACAAAAGATGAAAAACACAAGGATCTCATAAAAATATCTTGTAAAATAATCTACCACATATTCAAAAAAATTAAGGTGAATTATTTGAAAATCAGTTTGGCTTCCTGAAAAATAAAGAATTAAAACATAAATACTGACTTTAATAGTTCAAAAAGAAAACTATTGAAGTCAATATTCATCTCTCTAGACATAGCGATTCAGTAAATCCAATACTAAGGTTTTTGAATACATATAAAATGTATTTGATATCAAACCATATCCCAAAGAAGTGATATGTATTTTTCAGTCTTACCCATATTTTCATCTATAAAACCATATGATTTTGTGAATGTACAATCAACGTTAAACAATTGCTTCAAAAGTATGTAAAATATTTCTGTCCTACAAGGCATCTATAATTATTCATACAATCAGAACTATATGAATTACACAGTGATCAATTATATTTGAGAATAAAAAATACAACCTATTCGAATGAAAGAAATAATGAATAATAGTTAATATGCACTTGTATTGCTAAAAAAAATAATTATGTTCTGCATAGATTACTTTTTAAACAAGCTTAATATATATATAAAAAAAACAGATTTAAAATAAACATTCCAATATTTTTCCATGCTTTTTATTTGAAAGATCTATATATACCAAGATTTTCAATACAAGGCTTAAAATATTTATGGATTTTGATTCACTACCATCTGTGGATTTGGGTATTTGTGATAAGACTTGAAATCAAATGGAATGAATAAAAACAAACTACTATATAATAAGTTATGTAATTGATTGCATTATATACATATTTAATTCAGTTGATGAGATTTATATGAAATTGATTTGTTTAAGTTGCTACCTGGCTAAAATATATTTATGAATGTAGTTATTAATTATGTAAACATAAATGATTGTAAATGTAATTTAAAATTAACTAAATGTTATATAAAATGTATTTATTATAAGAATTATAAAGGATTCAAACCCAGACATTCAAGCTCCCTTCAGCTATCCAATCCATCTCATACAACTGGTACACATAATCACACACATATGAAAAAGATAAATTATCTCCAGTATATGTATTTCATGCTAAACCAGCACTCATCCGTTGGTCCAGATCATCATCTTCCACACACATATATATATATATATATATAATCAGTGCTCCATATATATTAAGATGGCAAATCTTCAAACTTTAATGGACATCCTTCAATCTATTTCACTGTCTAACTCTTCAGCTTTCCATACCTTTGAAAATCTGATGATGAAAACAAAAATTGCTGATTTATTATATATATCGAGCAAAAAATAAAATATATATAAAAAAAAAAGTCTTGCATTGGTGGTCGAGAGGTCAGCGCGACTGCCTTGCACTTGCAGGAAGTTGCCCGGGTTGCGGGTTCGCGTCCCAGCCAATGCTATGACACTTTAAAAAAAAATATCCCTTGAAGGGAATAACCTAATTTATAAAACAATTTTTCTTGTAAATGATATAGCTTTTATAAAAATAAAAAAGTTCATAAGAAGAAATAAATAGGCTCTTAAAAACAAAATAAGTTCTTAAAAGAATAATATGAGTATACGGGTGAAAAGAAAGTCACAGAAAAAGCCTCTGATAAAAATGTGAATTTTAAAATATCATAGGCAACATAAGGAAAAATATTAAAAAAAAATACAAACAATACATTATCAAAAGCTTTATATATAAATCATGAGGAAAGTTTAAAAGATAAAAATAAACTTTCAATTTGATGTATAGAATAAATAATTTTAAATAGTAATCAATGGCTTTATTTTTAAAGAATTCATAAAGAATTTGAGTAACAGAAATGATTGAGCTGGATGTGATTTATGGGGTTTAAAGTTCTGGGTCTGCTACTACATATCTGCACCAAACTATTCAGAATATTGAAAATAACTCATTAAAAATTAATTTTTGAATGAAAAAAATAAAAATGAGTGAACATTAGGCCATGCCATTAGACATTCAGAGTGAATGGGATATGATTTTAAAAGACAAGTGGGGGCAAGTATCTTTAAAAAAATGTAGATAAATAAAATTTATTCTTGGATATATTTAAGGGAAAATATTATCAAAAACTGTATTAAAGTAGGAGAACACTAAAAATTAAATGGTGCTGGTACCGATGCCTGGTTGAATAGATAATACATATGGTGCAACATTGATTCAAAATAGACATGATATTATGAATTGTCTTAATTGCTATGGTCTTATGCTAAAAAAGAATATAATAGATTTTTTCAATGTAATCTCTTCTATGACTATATAATTGAATTATTATTTGAAGAAACACTAGTGAACCTTACAAAACAGTTGACATGCTTAAATAACTTTATCTTTGAAGTATAAAAGACAAGTAATTTAAACTCTTTTAGGATGATAGCAATGTGTTATATAGTGCCTGACATGTGTGCAAATCTTTATTTCAAAACAGATAGGATAATTGTCAAGTTTTGTTAGCCGAGAGGTCAGCACAACCACCTTGCAGAGAAGTAGTTGGTTGCAGACGGTTGTTGCAGGTTCACCTTCCGGTAGATGCTATGACAAGAGAGAAAAAAAATTATACTGGTACAATTTCATCTATGATTTCTTTGGATATTAAAAAAAAAGAATATAATTTATTGTTGAATAAAAATGTTATTTAAGGCAAATAATTGGAATTTATTTAAAGGTCAATTATATTCTAATAATGACTAGAGTAACAAGAAGAAATTGAAAATGCAATACATGGGATTGAAAAAATTAAAAGACAGAAGTGCAGTTGGGCTGGACATATTGCTAGAAGAGATGATAATAGTGGCACAATTGAAATCTTAAATGGGATTTCAAGAGATTGTAAAGACCCAGAAAGAGACCACATATGATATGGATAGATGAAATAAGAAAGTATGCAGGGGTGATGTAAAGAAGAGAGGCTATAGATCAGAGAAGATGGATTGAAGACCTTCATTCTGCAGTGGATTGATAATGATGGATGGTGATGAATGACTAGAGTTGAAATATTGTTTTAATACTTTGCATGTACTCTAAAATGATTATTTTACACTAAATGTCTGCACATTTTCTAACTGATAAAATTTTGAAAAGTGTAAAGTTAATTTGTATACATCGAACTTATAGGTGTGTGTGTTAAAAAAATGATTAGTGTGGAAAAGTAGAAAGATCAGAATTCAGTTTTCAGATTCATCCATGTAAATAGTTGTTTGTTAATATTATTAGAATATTATTGTTTTAATTAGATCTTATCTATCATTTTCTGCACAGTGTAGATGTCTCAGTAGATATATTGCTAGAGATTCTGGTAACAGAAATTAAATTATATGATAGATGATCACTAGTCTATTTTCTGAAACTAACACACCTAGCAGCAGTTGCCGAGCAACACATATTGCTTAAGTAGTAGCAGACAAGATTTAACCGAAACGACAATGCTATAATAGTAATAACCAGCTTTCAGTACTGATAAAACAAAAACTGTATTCACATATATATGAATACAGTTTTCGTTTTTGCTGCATATAGAAAAATGTCTGAGAAGTTATTAGACTCATCTCCTACATGTACTAAGGATACATTGACATTTGATTTTACTAAAAACTCAATTCTGGATAATATAAAACTAATCGTAACTGCCATTAATTTTAAAAAAAAAAATAGCAGAGAAAAAGAAATTGCCTTTCGGCATTTGCTTTTAATAAAAATAGTTTAGCAAAGCATCCGGTAATTAAAGCCATTGGATGTCCGCTATAAAACTAGTAATAACAAGTATTTCACCATATGAACATTGATAAAAACCAAACACATAATAGACATTATTTAACTTTATTGTGAAGAACTCTTACGAAATTTAATAAACACGCACACGCAAACTCATATTTTGATAGATATCTTCTAATGCATGCACTGAATGTTTAAATAAAAGTAATTAATTGTCATAAAACTAAATAATATTCACAGAATAAAATAATATTTACTTAAAATGTTAGAATATTTAATTTTTATTTATTTATTATGACAATCTTTTAAAACCGTCCGAGTAAATATCAACAACGCATGCTTATAATGATTTGAATACAGCAGTATTTCGCAATTTTCTGATGAAAGAATAATTTACGCAGGATTGAATGTTAGAAAATTATATATATAAACATAGCTTAATTGTAATTTGTAGAGTTGGTCTATTTCCATCTTCTAAAACTAATTGTTAAATGGTTTTAGGGAAATTCAACATTAAGAAAGTTTTCAAATACATTCAACTGTTAGTAATAGCATACAGATGAATATATAATGATATTTTGAGTGATATTATTTTCCACTATTCTTCAGGTGTTTCTGATTTGACCAGTGACAATAGTAGAAAGAGAATCGAATTTGAGATCTTTAGATTTATGAATATTTAAAGTTCAAGGCAACATTCTAACCAACTAGGCTATTCTGTTAAAGGTAACAATTTATAAAATTTTCATATACTAATATATGAGAGTCCTAATGATTTCTCCACTTTTTTATTGAAGGCAAGATTAATAATTTGTTTTTAATTATTACAAATTATGACATTAGGTTGAATTATGGGACTGTTTGCCATTGTCATGTGAACAGCTTCTTGAATTTTCTTCTTTCTGCTTTTGCCTCTCTGTTCAATAATGTTTCTATTTTACCAATTGGACATATGTCAGGTATATAATGATTGGATACTACCTTGCTAATATGATTATTAATCAGGTAAGCAACACCTGAAAAATAGAAGAGAATAATACCACTCAAAATATTGTGTAATATAGTGATCGGTGTGATATTAATAACAGTAGAATTTATTTGAAAACTTTAAATATAATTTGAATTTTTCTAAATATATTTAACAATACCAATATCATAAACGTTTATAAAAATAATAAGCATAGATTTATGTATACAAAATTTAATGCAGGTAACAAAAACTAACCAGAATCTATGAATAAATAACATTCATACATCTGAAAATGATAAAGAATAGAATGGGCCGGCTATTCTTTAACATTTTGGTGATATATAGTATTATTTATTCTTGGCTTCTAGAAATTTACTTCCCTTTAAGTTTCAAATTGTTAAAAGGAGTTTGTCTTAACAACAGTTTGTGATTGTTGATTGTTATTGGTATTGGGATTATCTAAGTATTGACTGGTTTTAATGATATATTTATATTTGAACTCAGACCTTCAAACTTGCTACAGCTATCCAATCCATCTTGTACAACTGATATATATGACCACATACACATGAAAAAAATAAACACATATATTGGAAATTATTTATCTTTTTCACATTGTATAATTATATGTATCAGTTGTATAAAATGGATTGGATAACTTTGGTGAGTTTGAAAGTCTGACTTCAAGTCCCTTTTAATTATATATATATATATATATATATATTTATTTTATATTATTTTATATATTATATATATGGGCGGTACATATGAATGAATTTATAATGCATATTTAGTCATCTCATGATTAGGACTTGGATTTGAATTAAGATAGAGCTTAGAAGCATATTCAGGTTACTGAGGATTTTTGAGAATGTTCTTAGAGGTACACAACCATATACAACCCTGGTAAATAGGCTGACTATTGATTAATAAAGAAGTAACAATATATATTTAGTTAGAGAATGAAATAATAAAAAAACAATAAAACCACTAATTAATGTGATTTCTATAATGTAATGTTTTCACATATTTTAGAGAAATATCATGTTTTCCTTTTTTAAATATCTGTATGTATCCTATATATATTTGGCTAGTTCTCAAATGGAATTAAATTGAAGAAGCAAGACACATAAAAATACTATAATCAAACATTAGCACTAGATCAACACTGATAGTAGATTGCCCACAATAAACTTTTTAGCATATATATATATATATATATATATATATATATATATATATATATATATATATATATATATATATATATATATATATATATATATATATATAAACTCAGTAAGGCAGGATAGAATGACAGTCTCTGTAGCTTAAGTTATGAATTATGATCAAATTCTTTCATTTTTAGTGAACAAACTTTAGATAAACCCCAAGAATTGAACTATTTCATTATTTTATTATATATCAGTTAAAACAAATGAAAAAAATAGATATGAGCCCTAATTTTGGGATGCTTTCGTAAGGATCACCATATAGGAAACATTATGCCATGAAATTAAAAACATGATAGTGCAAAAAATAGATCATTTACCAGACATACTTACAACCTGGATTAAGCTACTCAATTAACCATTGAATATTAGTTGATAAATAAATACTTAGCTGGAAAAACTTGTCAAACCTTAATCTACTAATTTGAAAATTGATGAGTAATACCCTCTTCTTTTTCATTAATCCTTTATGAGTAAATTTTTGAAGAGACCTTACCTGAGTGTACTAAGCTCTTTTATTATACCACAATATTAAAATTTATTAAATAAACTTTTTGTTTATACATGAAAAGTGATTGTAAAAATAAAAATAAATTAACCTGGGAAGAAATAGAAAATACTTAATGGACAAAATACTCTTGATTAGAATATTTTGTTTGCGAAAATAAAAAGGAGGGTAGAAAATGTTTATCTTGAGAAACCAGTCATTTCAAGAAGTCCATTAAATTATTATATATGTGATAGTTATTGGGGTTGCTTTTGCTCAGTATTAGGTCATCTAGGAATATATCTGCATAAAGATGAAGACAAAATTTTCTCTTGCTAATCCTACTAATGCTAAAAAAATTGGTGTAATTTTGTACCAAATATTGCAACTTATCTCAATCAAAATATGTTTTGCCTAGAACCACAAATCATTATTATGAATGTTATTACATTTTAATTCAGGTTCATAATTTTTTATTTAAAAATAGAAAATCATGAGTAGGTTGGTAATTTTTTTTAGCCTGGATTAAGCTCCTTAATGAACTGATTTTAAACAGTAATTTATGATGGAAAAGTTGAACAGAAGTAACCAACTGTAATAATTTTCTTAGCTTTCAAGAGCATTCTAGATGGACAACTGTTGGTTTATATTCATAGCAATAAACACAAACTTACAACTGATATACTTTTCATAGATACCATGGCTAGGTATAATGTCTAGTTACCATACAATTATGAGCAAGGATTTCAGAGCCTTTTGCATAGCAATACTTTTACTTATAAAGTACCAATTTAACTCATATCCATATTGGACACTTTTACTTTATGTGCTTCATACTAGTATATAAAAGCTTTGGTATGACTATGTATGTGCTCCGTTTTGTCAAATATAAAGCAACCAATGAATATCCATGTCCAGCTCTACCTCCAAACGACGCAATTGTAGCGGTCTCTTTCAACTATACTATGAGTACCTCATATCTTAAATCTGAAAACACTTATCAACACAATTATATTTACAAGACAACAGACAACATATCAAATTGAAAAGAGTAAAATAATACTATACTGAGAGTAAAATAAACTTTATTTCATAAAACTTAGATATTTTTATGTAAAGAGAATTTTACGCCTATGATTTTTATCTTTATTTGATCATATGATATATTTATTGTTATTGCTTTATGATTCCTCTCATTCTAATACATTACTCTGAATTATTTGCAAGCAGACTTATAAGGAATCATTTTGAGTAACTATTATTAAAACAAAAATGATCTGTGATATGATTATAATTCTATACATTAAACACTCAAGCAGTAGTAAAGGTTATTTACATACTGTTGAAATTAGTAATAAACATTTAAAGTAATATTGTTAGATGACCGAGACATCAAAATTAAATGGATATATTATTGCATATGTTAAACATCGTTATACCACTAAACATCACATGATCACCATCTTTTATACTAGTACATAATTGTTATTAAACAAGGCAAAACTCTTCATACAGTAGTGCCACCCTGTGCCAAATAGAGTAATCAATGGATGCCAGAAGGCTTGTGCATAAAATGGCTTGTGGCCTTCGTCAGTGAGGAGCCTTGGATCTGAGCGCACTGCACCAGAAACAAGTCTGGGGATATTGGGTGAGTAGGCACTAGATAGGGATTTTATGCACAAGCTTTCTGGCATCCATTGATTACTCTAGTTGGCACAGGGTGGCACTACTGTATGGAGAGTTTTATCCTTAAGTGCTTTTATATGTTGGTACAACATATGGTAATGCCTTACATTGATTTTTAGTTTAAAAAAAATTAATTCAAAGTTTAGTACTTTATTGCAATATGTTAGAATGTTACTGAAATTAAAAATTGCAATAATTTTTTCTAACTGTGGTAGTTGGATTATAAGCAAAAATTATCCATTTGTTTTTTTTTTTTTTAAATTAAATAGCATAGTTTAAAGAAAAAAGAGGCTTTAATTAAGAAGTAGACACTTTGGTTTAATTAAAAATATCAATGTAAATTAAATTATTATATATATAATAAATACTTTGAAATATAAATTTTATTTTTTGGTAAGTTGCAGTAATTCTTTATAAACTTAACTTTTGTCACATCTCTTATTTTTGACCCTTGTAGAAATTGTATATGATGAATATGCTTTTTTGCTGTCATCACAATGTGAATTTCAAAATTAGTAACAAAAACTGGCAAAATGATTTAAACTCTGCAGTCATCAATTTTTATTAAACAATGAGCATTTCAACTCCAAAATCAGTAAAAAATAGAAGGGAAGGAGAAAAAACTACTCCAGAAATGAGTTTTGCAATGACTAGACAAACCAATCTATGAATCACAAATATGTCCACATTTAGAACATATCGGTCCATTTTTTCTATTTACTTGCTATTTTACGATGCGGTCTTAATTTTGTCAGGAAACTTCTTTCTGATATACTTCCATACCATGTCTAATTTAGTTCTCCACTCTAGTCAAAATATTCAATATTTTCCCATGAAAATCGTGCTTAAGCTCACTATAAAACTTTTTTAGAAAATCTTCCATTGTTCATTCGTTTGACATGTAAAATCCAATGGAGATGTAATTTTACAATAATAGACTCAATAGTATCCCATCCAGCAAGCGGAAGAACATATTGATTGGTTTTATGACCTTACCATTGTATTTTTAAAATTTTACAGAGCATCCTTAATTCAAACTTTTCTAGTGCTTTTATATTGCACTGATAGGTTCCTATGCTTCAAAATAACAGCTCTATATACAGCTAATTTAGTTGAAGTTTTTTCTCTGTTCTATTTTTTAACTTGTTAAAAGTAGCAGAAGCACATTGGAGTCTGTGTTGAATCTCAACATCTAAATCCATTTTTCTATTTATAAATCTACCAAGATATTTAAAGTGATTTACAGTATTTATAACTCCTCAAGCTGCTGAGGATTTTCCTTCAAACGTTAGTTGATAAAGCACTTAAGTTTTTTGAACATTAATTAAATAAATCTGTCATCTTATATGCTGCATTCAAAACATGAAGATCATTCTGTAAATCGTCTTTTGAACTGACAGAGATAGTACAGTCATCAGCATATCATAAATCCAGAATCCGGTAAGTTCTTATTTTAACTTTTAGTCGATTCAAATTAAAAAATTCACCGTCAAATCACAATATATTGTATTTTGATTCCTGTTTGATTAAGCTACCTATAAACAATTCCAAAGACCACTGTCATAAAAATTGAAAACAGTGTTGAAGCAAGAATAAATCCTTATTTAACAATTGCCTCAGATTTTTCATCTGTAGTAATAACATTTTCTCTCATCCCGTCATGCAAAAACTGTATAGTATAAATTGAATTTTGGTGAATAGCCATCTCATTTTAAAAAATATCATAGATCTGTTCTATTAACTGAATGAAATAATGTCTTGACTAAAAACAATCTATAAATCATTCCTTTGTTTTCAAAAACAACATTGAATCTCTGGTGGCCATTTATCTATCACTAAAAGCAATCTATTTAAACAAAATTCTTGGAAATTATCTTTGCTGCAGTAGATAATAATGATATTCCATGATAATTACTGCAATCATGTATATCCCTTTGTTTTTAAAATTTTTAAAAAAAAAGCATCCATAAGATTGGGTGGCATAATTTCATGGGTTTATATATTCATAAAAATTCCAATGTTTTTGAAACTAATATATTATCACCATATTGTAAAACTTCTCCAGGTATTTCACCATAATTTGAAGCTTTTCATTTTTAAAATTACAAAGAGCTGGGTTGACTACATGAAGCTGTATCTTTATCTATTCTAAATATTTAGAAAGAATGGGTATATCGTTAAAAGATGTCATTGGAATTTTTGTATCATTATTCAAAAGATAATGATAATACTCCTGTTCAAAATATCATTGTCATTCTATAAGAGAGTACCATTGCTTGATTTAATAGGATTGTGATATTGTTCCTCAGATCCATATAAGAATTCATTATAACTAAATCCTGTAACAAGTGTAATGGCTATGATCTGAGATATAAATGAGACTTATTTAAGTTTTATTTTGAGAGACAATTTGTAGACAATCTAACTAACTTTCTGTTGTTATTCAGTAAATAGTTTCTTGATTATTTGAAATCAAGTATCAGCTGACTAATTATAATCTCATCATTCATAAGTGTACTCCTATAAACACTGAACCATTGATTTTTTTTTTTTTACTAATTTGGACCTAAGTAGATTTTTTATTATTATTAATTACAGTTGTGTTGAGAATACTAAAAAATTATTTTTAATGGTTGTGCAATTTATTCGGTCAAATATTTATTTATTGATAATTTGTTAATACAAATTAGCATTAATTCTGCTTAGCAACATAAAATTAATGGACAGGTTATATAATTCACTAAATTAAAATAAGTGTAATTAGGGAAAGTATTAACTTATTACAAAAAGGAAAAATTAATAATTAAATTATTGCTTCGTTTCCGATAGGATGATGAAGTTTAGTGTGCATCTGTAGAGGTATTTGTTGCTTTATAAAAAGAAATGAGGAAAATGGAATTTTGGGTTTTTATTCAAGGCAATTTCTGATTTTTACAATTTGAAAACTTGTTTGGATATAGAAAAACCAGATAGAAAAAGATATGCACTTGGTTTGTGACAATGTTCATATTGTAAAAAAATATTTGTTAACTTAGTTGTGAAGAAGCATTTGATAGGGTAAATTTGATGTTTTTATTGGATATTTTGAAAAATATAGATTGGTTATAAGTCTGAAAATATTGCAATATTTATTGATCATAATAGTAATAGAGAAATATATGACTGAGATAATATCTATCCTGTTGAATGTTCACTTAAATGGGTTAGTGAAGCAAGTATTTTGTGCATTAGAGGACAGGATTCTTTATATTAAATTTGTTATCATTATATTGCATGTAATGAGGATGAATTTGATAAATTCAAAAGTTAGATTAATAGAATTTGTAGAAAGTTTAGGTTGATATAAATGTAACTAAAATTTAATAGCAGCGTTAGTCCACAAATATTGCCATTCTGATTGCAAAAGAAGACATGAAAAACTCCAATAAAATGAGATATTTTGCAACAATTGTATAAACCAATTCATGAACCATAGATTCATTCACATATTTCCTGACATTTTGTGAAGCTATTTTTGAATTTTTGCAGCAGACTTTTACTTTTTGACAGTAGATTTAATAGCTTCACATTTAACAAGTGGAAAACATAAATCCTTACGATCTTGCCATTGCATTTTTAGAATCTAGAGCATTGCTGTCTTTATATTCCATGTGTTAAATTTCGTATAATAAATTGATAGTAGTCCTGAATTGTCAGTAGTTATATTACTATAATGAAATACCCTATTTTTTAATTTGTAAATGCAGTAGTAACACATTAAGATCATTGTGCTTTGATATCCAGATTCTTTTTTCTATATACAAAATTGTAAGATATTTAAATTGATTGATATTTCTTAGCTTATAATCAATCAAACTAAAAGTCATTGAAAATTTTCTTCTATCATTGGCTGATAAATCACTTGAGTTTTTTTTAAATTTAATTACTGACCAAACTCTTTCTATGTTGCCTTCGAAAGATGAAAAAAAAATATTGTAACGGACACTATCCATCCTGATCGCAGAGGGCGCCACCAGATAATAAATATGATAATTTATTAATAAAGACTAGGGAGTTAGAGAGATGGAGAAATAGTATGGAGAGTAAAAAGAGTTTAAATATATATAGAAATAAACAGAATATTAGGTGTGAGTTAATATATGATAATAGTAAGGAAAGTAGTTTATTGTTTAAGGCTCGAACGGGATCTTTAGCTACAAAAGAATATACATGTAAATGGAAAAATATGGGTGATATATTTTGTAAATTATGTAAGGAAGGAATAGAAAATATTAGGCATTTGTTAATTGAATGTAAATGTTTGAAAACAGAAAGGGTACGTATAATGAAGTTGTGGAAAAATAAATATGAAAAGAGTGATTATACAGAAAATGAATTATTGGTTTTTATGCTGGGTTTGGGAAAAGATAAGGGGGATTTAGATATAAAGGTTATAGAGTTGACAAAGATTATGTTGTGGAAATGGGATAGAGCAGATTATGGGTAAATTTAGAGTGGGGAATGTAAAATAAAGTGGCTAACAGGTTTATCTGGATATAATTGCTGAGATATTCTTAACTTTGTTTAAGGAGAAGCCATAATACATCACATCACATCACATAATAAATATAATAAGTATGATGTAGTTAGAAGTTATTTATTTTGTAATGACTTGTTAGACTAAATAAAGTATTATTAGTAGTTAATCCTTGTATGATGTAAGAATTCAGTAACTGACTATTCTTTATTAAGGTACCATTAATTCTAGTAATAGTGAGGCATAGTTTGTATTTCTTACAAATATGCACATTCAATCTTCCAATTAAAAACAACTTTTATTGATGTTTATGCTATAAAACAAATATATCATTTCACAACTATTTTTAACTTTCTAAACCTTTTTTATCCAATTAGAAATTCTATGAATAGATGCTCAATTAGATACCACACATAAAGCACTCAAAACCCTTGAAACATCACATGATCACCGTATCTTTTTTTACACAAGCTTTTAAAATATAAGAAATGCTCTCCATACAATAATGGTTTGCTCTAGTTGGCATTATTGTATAAAGAAAGTTGCTTTTATAAATAAGTCAATATGCAATTTTCTTTCACTCTATAAAATAGTATCCAAAAAAAATTTAATATCCAATTATCTTTTTCACTAAACTCCATTTATCTCCAATATAAATTTTACTAAAAGTAACTATAACAATTTTAAACTTTGATAACTTTTTAGCTATTATTGTTTTTCTATTCTTAGTCAACATTATACAAAGATTATATACTATATACATGTATTTATTAAAAAATGGAGTATATACTTTTATTTTCAACATTGTTTGCCATCATCAGCATCATTAATATTATAACCATTTCTATTGTTTAAATGAGAAATATCCATAACATGTTAATCTACCTTGTCTTGCCAGTAAAGCTACATTTAAACAAACTTTTCTAAGTTCTTCAACTTTTTTGGTAGATAGATAGAGTTTTAAGTAGGGCTACATGAACATAAAATCATATGGTAAGTAAAATTTGTGCTTCATGCACTATGCAAAAATGACTCATTATTGATCTTACTGTTTCATGCAAGTTTACAATCAATTTTTTTAAAATATGATAAAGAATATCTTATAATAATGTTATCTATACCAAAGTTTTGGATACATTATATCCTCATATATTCTAATATAAAAATAAGAAACATAAAACTGAAATCGCATTTGTTATGTGAATTTAATTAAAAAATAAAAATCTAATTTCACAAATATGCAATAAGCATTGATTCAATTAATTTAGAAGAATGACTGCTGGCATAAAAGATCCATAACAACAAAAATCACTGAATATAAAAAGATAAAATTAAATGGAGAGAAAACTATAGAAAGAATGCAGAGGGCAAACAAAGATAAATGCCTATATTGAAAACACAATCTAGTTTTGATGATACAACATTTTATCTTTAAAAACAATGCAGATACTTTTCATCAAGCACTATTATTATTTCTTTGTCTAGCATATATTCCAAATACTATTTATATAAGTAACTAATCTGTGCTCTAGTTGTCATGTTCAATAAACTTTTTATAGTAATAAAAGTGACTTTTTTACTGTTATCCAAAACTTTGCATAGAGAAGTTGTCTTAAAGTATAATAACTAGATAATTGAATATTAAATTAGCCAAGATATTTAAATTGACTGATATTAGAGCAGAGCCATTTCTACTCATTTTAAACACTGCAGATAAATGATCAAATATCAAATATATAAAGAAAAACACAATCCCAAATATATTGACATTCCTTGGAGTTTGTCACATTGACTGTTACATATATTTGACATTATAATTATCTGTCATTATATAATTGATATTTGGGCATTTATTTGAAGAATTTACAATTAAAAGAAATAGCAATGCCCTATAAATTTAAATATGACTCAATTCAAATCAATTTGTCTTAACTATTTCAGCTGATTTGACATTCACTTCTCTGATTGTTGTAATCAAGATAACTTGCCATATAAAATCCTAGATTACAGTAAGAAGCAACCACAAGCTTACTGTAAAAGTCTGTTAATTGAACTTTAAACCTAGAGGGCAGCTCAATCTTTTTATGTGAACTGTTTCTTGAAGTGCATCATTTTTATTGTTACATATATTGGGCTTTGTAATTACCTATTTTATATATACACTCTATGTATATGTGTATGTAGTAAATATAATGATAGTGTTTAAAACAAAACTTTTCTATATTAATATTTTAAGACATATTTCACAATAGCTTAAGTATTTTGCAAATGTATTTTCAATATTTTTATGCAAGCATACGCACACATATTATTAGAATACAAGCAATTGCTATTCTTTTAACTGTGTTTAGAAATCAAAAGTCTGAATTAAATACCTTAGAAAAAAGAAAATCCTTTAAAAGAAAATTCTTTTATTTAATAAGGTGCAAATTGTTAAGTACTTTGGTTTCATGACTATTCTAAGCACCACAGCAAAATTTAAATAAGCTAATATTTTAAAAGTAAGTAAACAAATATATTACATGTTCTAAATCAGTTGCAGTTAGTCAATAAGCATTGCTATGCTTCAACACCTCCAGAAAAAAATTAGTTAATAAATTCGTGCTTGAAAATGTCAATAATATAATAATCATTCAATAGTTTGAATAATTATTATGTAAATACAACTAATTAAATCATTTTTAAAAAGAATTATTTTAAGTATTGCTTGAGATTTTATTCAAAGACACTACTAATTATGACAGTATCAGAAACGCCACCCCATCTTCAGTGAATTTCAGCAAGTGTCACCAAGATTCAGTTGCTTTTATTAATGCATGTAACTAACACCACTGGAACTGCTTCTTGGCACAGCAACAATTGTTGTTTCAAGCATGGTGTGTTCATCTATTATAGTTTCTCTTCAGAGTGAATACATTTTTATTGTTTTTATTTAGGAAGTGCAATAATGTTTTTTGTGAAATTAACATTTAGAAATTAACATGTAAATATTTATTACAGAAAAATATAATAAAATAATAAAAAGAAGTATTATTTTAAATAATAATAGAAATGAGTGTTAGTGTTGAATATACATAAAAAATTATATTTTCTCAATTGTTATTATATAAAAATTGATATAAAAAGTAAAGATTGATCTACTCCAGCTATTATTATTTGTAATACAAAGCAAGATAAATAATAAATTTACATTTAAAAAAAAAATCCAAACATGGTTATATAAAAGTGAATTAAAGATTGCATAAAGCTAGGTGAAACTCAAATACAGTAACAGAATACAAGCAACTACATTCTGTGTTTAGAAATCAAAAGTCTGAATCAAGCACCTTTGATAAAAGAAAATTGTCTTAACTAGTAACAAACCAAGTTGTTAAGTATTTTGATTTCACAACTACTCTTAACACAAGTGCAAAATTTAAATAAGCTAGGATTTTTAAAACAATTAAACAAGCATATTGCATGTTCTGAATGCAAAACATGATAAAGAATTGCTTTGTATTCAGAACATGTAATATGTTTGTTTAATAGCTTTTAAGATCTTAGTTTATTTAAATTTTGCACTTGTGTTTAGAATAGTCATGAAATCAAAATACTTAACAACTTCTATCTTATCAGATAAGAATATTTCCTTTTAATCTAAGGCACTTGATTAAGACTTTTGGTTTTTAAATACCAGTAGCATTGTAGAAACAGCAGCAGTTGATTGTATTGTATTACAATATTTTAGTTTTATCTAGCTTTATGTATTTTTTAATTTATTCATATATATATATATTCATATTATTCTTTATGGGAGTTTTGAGAAAGAAGATGCTGAGTAAAGCACTTGTTATTGTACTGAAATGTCAGCTATTTGGCTATTATATTTTTATTACACGGAAGCTCACAGAAGAATATTAGATATATAAATCATTAATGCTAATAGTTAACTGAATATATATATATATATATATATATATATATATATATATATATATATATATATATATATAATTTCTATAATATACTACTATCTCTACTTGTCACCATAGCTGCTTATATATAGGGAAAAAATGTTTTTTTTTAATGATTCAATTTTTATCTTTAAATAATTAGATTATCACTATAATTATGCAGTATTTATTATGATTTATAGGATTGCTGGTTGCGATATATTTTAATTTATATACATGGCTGTGAAATCAAATTTTTTATTAGTTAAAAAGACAACCATTATCAATCCACTGTAGGATAAAAATCCCTCCAAGTGTAATCCAGTTCTTTCAATCTCTATCCACTCTTCTTCACATTACCCTATAAAACTTCATTATTTCATTCAGCTATCTCACATGTGGTTATTTTCTATATCTTTTACAATGTTTGGAATCCAATGTAAAGATTGAAATGTTCATTTATCATTATTTCTCCTAGCAATATCTCCATCTCATTTCCACTATAGACTTCTTTTGATCTTTTTTTGTTATTCCTAAAATATCTCTTCATACTTCATGATGTTCTAAAGTTTCTGTATTGCATCTGTGATACATAAGTAACACTGGAAAAACACACATATTAAACATCTTTTTTTTTAAGCACATGAACATATTTTCTTCTAATACAAAGTTATTTTTATTTAAAACACTCCATTGTAATTCTATTATAAATTTCATTCATTATGTTTTTCTATGAGTTGATAATCTAACCAAGGCATTTATAGTTATTAACTTCTTCTAATTTATCTTTACCAATTTTTATTTTCTTCTGAGAAAATCTATTTGAACATTAATTTTTTTAACATTTAACTTTATTGTTTCTTTCCCTTAAAAACTATTATATTTCATGAAGTTTTAAATATTATTTGCAAAAACAAACCCATCATATACAAAATGTAGAATATTTAAATAATCATTTACTATTACTCTCTTAGTTTCCTACTTTAATCCACAAAATACTTGTTATAAAACTACTATAAAATGTTTTGGAGTAATGAAATTACCCTTTCACACACTTTCCTCACTATTAGTCTTCTTAGTATCAACATGTAATCTAATCACTGCTATTGCATTTTGATAAATATTTTTTGGAATATGGGAATATCTTTGATCTATATCTTGTTGATCCAATGCTTTAAGCATTATAGAATTGTTTATAGAATCAAATTTACAATTCAAAGTATAATGTCAATCATACTTATTGGATTTTTCTATAATTTCCCTTAACATTTGGATGTGATCCACTGTGTAATATCACTTTTAAATGTAGCTTGTTATCTTGATTAATTAGAATTCAAAATTTGCTATAGATGAGTTGTAATTATCTTAGTAAGATTTCATATATAACTGATAGAAGACTAATGTATCTGTAATTTTAATATCTTCTTTATTACCATTTCTATCAATAATATTACTGCATTTTCCAAATATCTGTATTATTTAAATATTTGGTACATAGTATTGTTAACAATTTTTGTATTTCTTCATCTGCTTCTTTCAAAATACCAATAACAATTCTATTATTTAAACCACTAAATATCACACGATCACCTTTTATTTCCTGGAGTTTTTCTCCTTTTCATAGATTTAATTACATATCAACCTCTTTATTTAAAATGCTTGGTAATTCAAAAGTTATAATAATTGTAGAAGATTCTTTATTTGTTGTTGTTGTTTACTATTATATAATTTTTATGAAACTTTTCATCGCATACCATGATGTCTTCTCTCTTTTCAGTAATAATCTTATTTTTTCTTTTTTTCTTTGCTGAAACAATTTTCCTTCCAATAACAAGATAGTTTTCAATTTTTAAGACTTTTATTCCATTCTATAACTCTTCTGGACAATTCATAGTTATATTTTTTATATCATTGTTAAAACTTATTAAAATCAATTTACAAAACTCCTTTGTTGAATCTTTTTTTTTTTTAAAAAAAAATTCTTTTTATCGTATTTCTTTTTTTTCGTATAAAGTCTTACTTACTAAAACCTTTATTGATAAATTGCTACATTTTGTGTCAGTTATCTTTCTTGCAGTTCTGAATAGAATATCATTTGTCTTCTCCCTGATTCCAGTCAAGTCTGAACCATCTTCAAAGTCTATTAATATTTTAAAGCAACTTGTAAGTTCTAATTTAAATTCATTGAAATGTTTTTGAAGTTTAGGATTATCAACTGTTAATAATATATTTCATTTCTCTCAAAACATTTATTAAACTAATTAATATGGATGATATATTACAAATATGGATAATAAACAATAACACATATTTTACATTTGATTATTGATTATCATTTTCTTGGTTTAATCTATTAAGAGAAGTTAGCGTTGCTGCTGCTGATTCATTTAAAATTAAAATTTCTTTGTTTTTTTAAAATTGTGGGAAACCAAATGGACTACACATGTATCAATACCATCATTCTCTGCAGCTTGAGTTTTGTTTTTTAAATGGGGTACGGCATGTAAAATTGGACAAAATCCAATTTTTTACTAATAAGTTTATTTAGATTTTTTTCATACTCAGTTTATTATATTGCACAAAGAAGACAAACAACTCAATTTTTCATCAACCAGAGTGATAATAAAATGGATTCAACATGCTTCGATCATTTTGCAATTTCAAGGTCTTCATCCTGAAAATAAACATAATATACATAAGTATTCAATTTTATATTATTTTATTATTTGAATATTATTTTAATTTTTTTTATTATTTGATAAATGTATAATTTATTAATGTGTTTGTAGTAGTGTATCTGTGTAGTATATAAATTATACTTGTATTCAAATATAATGAGAGTAATGATTTATGTACAATGTAATTTTGGAGCTTTGATACATGTTTGAGGCAATCATATTTTATAGACATAATGATTCTCAAAAGATTTAATAATTCATTAATATATAACATTTAATGTGTTTACATTTGTATTAGTGTGTTTGTACTTGCATGATTGTGAATATATAACAAGTGATGATTTTTATACATAAAACTATGAGCAGTGCAATGTAAATTTTAAGACTGATTATCAGATGCACAGAAATGTTGCAGTTGATGAAGTCATCATAAAATTTACTGGGCATAGTAACCATGTGAAAATATAAACTCCTAAAGTCAATAAAAAGAGGTTTTAAATGGTGTGTGTGGTGATAGCCATAGTGGTTATATACTATTCCATATGGAATTGTATGTAGGCAAAGAATCAAATCCTGATTCTTGTCTATGCCTTGGTACTCATGCTGTGGAGTCAGTAGTTTTTCCACATCTTGCATCACATCATTTTCAAGTCTATAGCTAGCAAATGAGTTATATGGAAATAAATTTCAGCTCTGTGGGACAATATAGCACTGCACAAAAAATATAAATATCACTGGTGTGCATAAGAAATATAAAATGAAGAAAGGAGACTTATTTTATCATTGATACAGCAGTAGCCTTCACTTTCTAGTTTTGGATAGACAAGAATCCAATTTCTATGATTATATATGCATATTCACCTTCTGGAAATGATTTGTTTTGTATCTTTTACTATGATAAATCTTTTCCTTGTAGATGACTTGAGATTTTTTAACTTTTGGGATACAAGATAAAAATGAAAAATTCTTATGCTACTACTTTTGTAATTTCTGAAGCTATGGATTATCTCAGATACAAACTATTATATAGGATTTGAATGAGAATTCTGTGAGGAATATAAAGAAATTATCAATGAAGATGTCATTTTAAACTTAGTTATGAGAAATTAGAAATTATGAACAAACAAAAAAATAAATATTTTTTCAGATGTTGAAAATTTTTTTTTTTACTTTTTTAATTGTAATCACTACGTGTCTTGGCTTGATTTTTTTCCTTAGTTTTTCTATATTCTCTCAACATATAGCATTTTGCTCTAACATTATTAAAACTGAAGTTATTGTGAAAATTGTGACTCAGGTCAGTTTTTTAAAAATTCAATATGGTGCTAAATACCCTGGTATAGTTTTTAAGATCATTGTGGTCTTGAAATGCTTATTTTTGTTAGTCATAAGAAAATCAAATTCTTCTGTATCTTTGTTTGGATGCTTCCATGTTCATTTCTTTTTAGTATTTTTCTCAAAATAAAAATTCACAGTGTTTCTGCAAATTTCATAAATCCATATCTTCTTTCACTTTTGTTCTCATAATCAAATCTATTCACAGCATTTTCATATTCCAGTTGTTTACTAAATCTAATATTAAAATCTTCCACAACTATTTTAAAATATTGTTTGGTCTAATGAAAAATATTTTGTACATTTCCATAACAATTACCTATTTCTTCATTACAATATATTTTCCACTAAGTTGAACAACTAATATTATCACTGTTTTTGATATACTATCAATCTTGACAATTTGATTTTTCAATTTTATTTATAAGAATTCCTACTTCACTTGTACTTTTAAATTTTGTGTTTTTATAGTAATATGTGCCCAATTTCTAAAATCAATTCTTCTAACTTTATAAAGGCCTATTATATATCATTCAATATTAGACATCTTTCTTTACTTGGAAATGATCTGTAATTATAGCTATATAAATAAAAAAATGTAATCAAATGACAGTTCAAATCCACAAACAGGGAATTTTTAGCAATCTCTCCCTACAGTTATTTGCTATTGTCTTGGATGGTGTCTTTATAGTCTTTTGAGAATAAAGACCAAAATTTAATTTCATCTGCCATGAATATAAATACTTCTAAAAAATCATTCGCTACACATTCTTCTGCCTTCAAGGCAACTCAATTAGTATTTTCATTAAGAGCTAAATTGAAAAGAAATTCCATTATGTTTCTTGATTTTAAACTTAGAGATAAAAAAGCCATTAAATTCACCATGCTAGCTGATCCTTGATGGTGGGCAGCCTTTCATTGTTCATTTACCACAAAGAATAATTTTACAAAAATAACAACTTAAATGATAAAAAGTTAGAGCATGGATGATAGCCATAAATCCTGCTCTATTCCTACAAGTTTACTGAGAGTTATTTTTGAGCTTAAAACCAAAAGCATCACCGTCTCCATTCTCAGATGTCAGGTAGTTCTTAATGTGAGAAATGATATTTTAAAGCAGAGTCTATATTTGTGTCTGTGCATAAAAACTCATTTTTATATTATTTGCATTTATTACAGATGAAGTAATTTAAGTCTATAAACCATTAAACATCACATGATCATTGTTTCTTATGCTTACTCACCATTATTAAATCAGACAAAACTCTTCATACAGTAGTGCCACTAGATAGGGATTTTATGCACAAGCCTTCTGGCATTCATTGATTACTCTGGATTTCACTGAATGGCACTACTGTATGGAGAGTTTTGTCTGTTTTAATAACTTAAGTCTTTGTATTATAAAAGCTATGATACACTGAGTTTTGGACTTCAACTGAAATTTTATATTGATCTTCACTGACCATGTAGACTCTAGATTGGTTTATTGTGATCATCAGAAATGAGTATGGATAACTATTTTCAAATAAAACAAGTAAACTATATAATATAGGTTTATTAACTAACACATAAATAAAAACAACAGTTTAACAAATAAAGGAGTAGTTTGTACTTTCATGCACCTAAAATATTATTAAATAAAATTAAAAAAATTTATTGTTGTCAAATAAGACTACTAATTATTTCCATAAAGATTTCATGTTTAGCTTTATATTAATATTATTATGTATAACCTTATTTCTACAAAGATAATATTCTCAATATTATTTGAACTCTATCACACTATTACTTCAATGTATCATGAAACAAGAATGTTCATAAAATGAGAATGAGATCACTAGGTAGGGATGAAAATCAGTGACTAACAAATCTTATCATATTATATGTGTTGATTGCAATAAAGCAACTTTATTGCCAACAGCAATATTATCCTTTATATTCTTACATAATTCTGTAAACGCTTCTTCCTCTTCCATAATTTTGCTTCATCATATACAACAATATATCTTTTCAAAATAATCACAACTTTTTATACCTTTTAAGCAAAAATATTTTATTATTATAATAACAGTTTTGACTGTTTCTCACAGTCTTTCTCAGATCTCATTCTATGCCTCTACTTTTCCTTTTCCACCATTTTAAAAGGAAAAGTAGAGGCATAGAATGAGATCTGAGGAAGACTGTGAAAAACAGTTGAAACTGTTATTATAATAATAAAATATTTTTGCTTAAAAGGTGTAAGATGTCATGATTATTTTGAAAAGATATAAACAGCAATATTATAACTACTTATTATATTTTACACTCAGTTCTTTATAAAGAAATGAAGATATGTTGTGAAAAATACACTATAATGTCATAATATCTCAAATATAATCAGGTGAATGTAACTAGGATTCTTAACATCAGTAGTTCATAACAATAATATATCTGTCTACATTTGAATGTTTGCATAAACATAAATGCTCATGAAATATGGTTATGCTGATACCAGTCATCTTATACCAGAATTTCCACTGCAATATATGGAATATCAAAATGTAGATAAATGAAGAGCATGAATGTAATTAATTATCTTCAGTGTATAAGCAGAAGCGCCCTCTGTGAGCATTCATATAATTATCAATACAAGTAAGCAGGAATTTCACATTTCGTTTTTATATTGAAGACAGAACAATATATACACAATAAAACCTTTATTTCAAACTTGAAATAAATTAACATCTTCATACATGTCACTGATATTGTTTATATATAAAATATATTAGATACACACACATTTTAAGCTCAGCATCTCCACAAATAAACATCAAACAAATCTTTACATTTAAATTAATTAAGTTGCCATATTATTTTATAACAAGATTCTATAAGGTTATAGCCAACATTTAACATTTACTCATTCAACATGTACAAAATTAAGTTCAAAAAATCATTTAAATTTAGGGCATTCACATTGTCTAATGATCTCAATGTGGTCTTTTTAATTTACTTAAATTCAAATTTAAAACATTTTAAATAAAATTGTCTATATATATATTCAACTCTGACAATTCATTTATTTGAATGACAAATAATTTATTGTTTTAAATGTTAACAATAAATAAACCTGCATGAAGCCTTTTATTATTATCAAAACAAAATTAAAACAATATCTAAACTTTAAATTTTTAAATCATACAACCACTACCATAAATACATACTACATATAAAACATTTTAAAATGCATACATGACAATAAATAGTCAATATATAATATGTCTACATCCAAAAGTTCTTGCATAAATTTTAAATAGTTTATATTAAAGTTTATATGTAAAATTTACTGGTACTTTACACACAAAAAGAGATGTTGATATAGCATTTAACTTTAAATAAATCGTGTAGTTATATATAAAAATATTCTTGAATTAATTGGTTTAGAGCTCTAGCATCGTTATTAACAGCAAACTACTTGAATTATATCATAATACTTGTTACTAATAGTCACGTTTGTGCATAATTCCATTTGTCTATTTGTGATAGAGGATGAGAATTAATGATATTTTGTTTTTAATTCATTATAAAGTCATTCTAGAGTTCTTCCTGTAAAATTGTTTCACTAGGCATGAAGCTTGTATATTTTTGTCTTACAGTAAAATATACACAAAATATTTCCATTATAGCTATTTTCTAAGCAAAAATACTATAGACAAGTCAAAATTTATTAATTTTTTTAGAACATGCAGGAGATAAATTCCAATAACTTGTCTTTTTCTAAATTTGTTACTTTTCAAATTAATGTTAATGTGTGTATATAAACGAACAATTTTTTATCAAATATTTTATAAATTTAAAATAAAACGATCATTATCGTTTTAATAATTAAATTGAAAATTATTTTATAAAATATTTTAAATCACCTTATACAATATTTTAAATAATTCTTAAGATACATTTTTATTATTAACCTATAAATGATAATAAATATAATACAGACATGCACATACACATGCATTAAACATAATACAGAATATAATTATATATATATATATATATAGATAGATAGATAGATAGATAGATAGATAGATAGATAGATAGATAGATAGATAGATAGATAGATAGATAGGTAGATAGGTAGATAGGTAGATAGGTAGATAGGTAGATAGGTAGATAGATAGATAGATAGATAGATAGATAGATAGATAGATAGATAGATAGATAGATAGATAGATAGATAGATAGATAGATAGATAGATAGATAGATAGATAGATAGATAGATAGATAGATAGATAGATAGATAGATATAATAGTTAAAAGGTTCTATCTTTCCCTTGCAATTGTCTCCAAAGATTAAATATCTTTGCTTTACTTCCTTCTATTTCCATTTGCTATTAAATAATGGATGACAATTTTGTAATAAATGATATAGACTATAGGCAATTTATATTTATGCTCCCCAAAATTTTCCTTTTTAAAAAAAAATAAAATAGAGAAGAATTTTATATTGATGCACAGAATTATATAAGATGGGCTAAATAATATTTTAAAATTGTTTTGAATGATCTTGGTATTGGAATTAGAAAATGACTGAATGATAAATGTATTGTGATTAAGTTATGATATGAGAATAGAAGTGAGAGAAGTAAGCTTGTGTGAAAAAAAAGGCAACTTTACAGCATATATTACATTTTTGGGGGAAAAGAAACAAACGAGAAAATGAATAATATTTCTGTAATGCAATTTTCACTATACCACTCTCACACATATTAGGGAATGGTTTTTATCTGCTTCTAACATTTTGTGGAGAGGTGTAATCATAAACATATGATAAAAGTCATGAAAAAGTTCTATGATCCCCAAGATGCACATTTTATGCGAAACTAACTCTCATCAGTTGGCCCAGATCACAATCTCTTACATATATTTTTATCATTAATCAGAATATATAGATAGACAATTATTACAGTTTAATTAATGCGTGTTCAACTTACTGCCTTAAAAACTTACAAATCAGTCTCTTCTTGTCTGAGAGTGGAGTCGTGAAAATTACACTATAGATATATTATTCATTAAGTGGATAATCTCTAGTCTAATAAATGACTAATAAAAATTATTATTCTATTTTCATCTAGTGATTTATGTCAAAGTTGTGAGAGCAGTAACTCTGACACTTATCAATTGAACTGTAATAATTGGTTAACTAGATATACTGAACAATTATAAAAATATATGTAAGAGATTGTGGTTTGGATTAACTGATGAGTGCTAGTTCAACATGAAATGTGCATCTTGGGTATCATCAGAACTTCTTCACTTCTTTGAACATATGTTTACAATTACATCTCTGTATAAGGTGTTAAAAGTAGATAGAAGCCAGTTTCTTACCTTGCATGAGAGTGGTGTAGTGAAAATTATACTATAGATATATTATTCCATTAAGTGGATAATCTCTAATCTAAAGAATAACTAATAAAAATTATTAAATGCCAAAATGTTGTTGAAAACATCCAAATAAAATTTCATTTAAATTATATGTTGAAAAACAGATAATATATATTTTATAGAAGAAATTTGCTTAATACTTAAAATACTGAAGATATTTTTTATAATGAGATCTGAGATATAGCGTACATTAATGCAAAGCAATTTCTTAATTTTTGGTATTATACTTTATTAATTTAAATTGGCTATTACAAATCATTTAAAATTATTACAAACTTTGAAGATGCTTCAGATGGAAATTAAGATAAAGCATTCTATTAGAAATAGATTTACAATTATCAGAGATAATAAGCAGCAATTCACTGGTAGGATTTCTAAGACAATGTGGTATAGAAGATAAAAGTATTGAAAAATATATCTTGCAAAAAGAGTTAATAATAACATATAAAAATATAACATGAAGTGTTTAAAAAAGTATAGAAAAAAACAACGAAGTTATAAAATTGTAGTTTTGTAGGAAAGTTATTCTTTCAATAGGAAAAACAAAACCACAGGGATGGTATCCTAAAGTTTATGGGAAAGCCATACATTAATAGAATGAATAGAAAATGAAGTAGCCTTTAAAAGTATGATACATTAATAAAAAAAGAATGTTAAATAATTAAATCTATAAAGAATGATAAAACTCTAGGAAATAAAAAGAATCATCCCATATATTTAAAAACAAAAGCAGATGTGGAAAAAAAGAGTGATAGTAAAACTTCATATTTAGTCTAAATAATAAAGAAATATTAGATGAATAAAAAAGCAATAATATTGTTATATCAATAAAAGAAAACAATATATTAAAAACTACAGACCTGAAAAACTTATAATAATTTTATATATTAAGATGATTATAATTTTAAACACAGGAATATAGTAAATTACATTCAAGTCTTAAGAGAGGTTATAGAACTTTTTTTAAGAGAAGTTATAGAAAGAATCTGTTTGAATACAACTTGCCATTTTGCAATAAATTAGTGTATAATGCAGCAGCATTGTTTCATATCATTATTATCAAGTTCTGATAAATATTTATTAAAATTTAACAACAGTTATTATCTATTAATTAGCCAACAAAATTATCAGTAAAGATAATATCAGACAAAATAATTTCATTTTTCAAAATGGTTTTATACTAGTTTTAAAAGAGTGCTAGGTGGATTAACCTGAAAAACAACAGCAATAAAAATAACCTTGCATGATCCCCAATTCTTATGCTTAAATAGTCTGTTAACACAGCAGCAGATTTTTCCATACAATAATGCCACCTAGAGCAAGCCATAATAGTTAACTAAATAAGTAAATGGTGGCTGTTGGAGGGTTGCATTAGATCCTAAAGTCTAGATGCATGCTCTCAGATCCCAGGCTTCTCACTGATGAAAGCCACAAACTAGAAACTAGTGCAGAAATACTGGGTGAGTTGGCATTAGATAGGAATTTTTATGTATTAATCTTATAGAATTCATTGATTATTATGGCTTGCACCAAGTAGCAATCCTTGCATTGGAGAGTTTGCTACTGTGTTAGCATTAAAAATAAACAGAGATTATTTCAGGCATCTGATTTGCAATTAAAGTTGTTTTTAACAAATAATGTTTTAAAACTGAAGGAAAAAATTACAGCTCTGTCATTTCTCACTTAAGAACTTCTTATAAACTCCAAAGCAATAAACTATTTACTTATTTTTTTTTATAATTATAGAATGGACATCAGCTTTGTAGAATAGTTTCATATTAAAACAAAATATGACTATCTGCATAATGTGGAAGGATTTATTTTTATTATTTCACATTTTATAAAATAACAGTAAAGAGATAACATATCACTTATTAAATTATGGGGGTAGATGTAGGATTAATATATATAGTACTTGAAATGCCCATAGCTATATTATTCCAGCCTACACTCCCTCTTTAAATAAAGAAAACTCAATTTTTTTAGCACTACCTTAAAAAGAAAATTCTCTTTAGTTATCTGCAATGAACTAATATATATTAAAACTCATTGGTGATTATTTATCTTTTCGACATGTGTGTGATCAAGTGTGTCAGCAGTATGAGATAGTGAGGATAGTTGAGGGTCCTGTGAAAGTTTGACTTCAAACACCCTATATATTACATATTGAAGTGCAGGTATGAAAAAGCCTGTACTGTAAAAAAAAATCATATATTAAAACTCAAGCTAATTTAAAATTTCAGTGCATAACTAAAATTTGAACTTTCTATTTGTTAATAGATAAAACCATAGTTGTGGAAGAATTTTAGTAAAGTTTAGTTTTTTTTTTGGCTAGTATTGTAGTATTATATGGATTTTTATTTTATTTATTATTACTAGTGTACCATTATGCAGTAATTAATATATATATATATATACGAATGATTATAACTGTACTACTCTAAACCGCACTTTAACTATGAAAGGTTGAAAATAAATACTTAGTTGGAAAAATAAACAGGAATTATTGATATCACTGACTAGAATTGTATTAAAAGAGATAGTTGCGTTTTGTGTTGGGAGGGGGGGGGGCGGCCCCGCCAGCGAAGAAGGGGGTGGGGGGGGGGGGGGGGGGGGTCGCGCCGCCAGGGGGTCGGAAGTATTAAAAAAAAAAAAAGAGAGATAGTTATCATTAAATAGGAAACTAAAATATGTAATAACTGGATTCCAATAGATTTTAAGAGATTTGCCCATCCAACGCACATGTGTGTTGATTGTATAAGTGCGTTCATTGAGTGGTATTAACAGATAGCTTTGAATAAAAAAAAATTGAATTAAATCCAAAGATAGTTGATAATGGTTGAAAATTATATATATATTTAAAAAAATGTAATCTATGGCGGAATTACATATTTAATGAAATATGTCAGAATTGACTCATTAAACTGTGCGTAAGTTTATTTCCTTTATAAATTTTAAATAAAAAAAAAAAGGAGAAAGTTTAACATCTGGGTTAAGGTGAGGCAAAAACAATCCATCTGTAAGGAAGTCCCTTAAGCAAAATTGTAATAATGCAAAGACGCAGTAAAAAGTTCCACCTGAAAAATAAACAATAAATAAATAATAAATGACAGCTTATCTTGAAAACATTTAATTATACCTAAACAATAAGTAAATTATATATATTTTTGTATATAGAGTAAATAAAATATGAAAATGTGAATTCTATGACGGGAAAGAAAGGCTTTTATCTTAGTAAACAGGTATTGCAGGCACCTTTCTACTGGACACATCAGAAATATAAAGTCTGTTCCGCCGTTTTAATTTTTCTTTATCACAATATACACATACAAGTATTTATGTATGTTTGTTTAAAATTATTTTTTAGGTACGTATTTCTAGAATTTTTATAACTAATTATTACACTCCCGTTTTTCAATCATGCGGATGTGGACATGAGTAAAAAGGTAGGTGAAAAGTTTAAAAGATACTGCATATCATAGCACCTACTTGAAAATATCATAGATATAATTGTACTTTATTAAATTAAAAACTTATTTTAAAAATAATATAATATGTAATAATTTCTAGCACAATAAAAATAGTAATATTATCATAACGCAATTCTTTGAAGAAAAAAGGTTTTAAAATGTCGCAAATGAGAAACAGATTTTTGCTTTTTATAGTTATAATTTAACACACTGTACAGGCTTATCCACGCCGCACATACATATATTGTAATATATAAGGGATTCGAACACAGATTTTCACACGATTCTCAACTCTCCATGCCATCTCATATTGCTGACCCACCTGATCAGGTGGGTCAGCAATATGAGATGGCATGGAGAGTTGAGGGTCGTATGAAAGTCTGAGTAATCTTTTTATAGTTATGTATATTATGTAAAATTTTAATAGTATAAACATTTTTCAATAGAGTGTTGGTCAGATAGTATAACTTATAAATATGATCATGAATTAACACCCAAAATATCACACATGATTTTCATTAATACATGAAGGATCAAATGTTCATAATAATAATCCTTTGTGGTTATGATCCACTCTATTGCTCTTGTTTTAAAAATATTGCCTATCATTGGAACTTAAGTCACTTTCCAATATGCCATATAAGTTAATCACTATAGAGTGGTAAGGCTGTTCTCTATCTAGTGAATATTAAAAGCAAAGTCGTCTCATGGAAAATTTATAAAAACGTATTAATCTTACTTGCATATAATTTAAAATGTAGTTTGACCACCTAAGACTTAATTTAAATCAAAATTCTCTTGGTGGACATTAAATCAATATCTGTACAATTTTTTTTTCCCAGATTCAACTGTAAAGCCAGATGAATTTGATTTTTTTAAAAATACTACTAGAGTTTCATTAACATATGCAGAGCAATTCATAGTTGTTGCATCCATCTGTTCTATAAATCTAATTTAACACTCCACTCCCCAATATTTTGCAGATGTGTATAAATGCAACTTATGAACCTAATAACTAATGGCTATCTAATCTATGAATGTAGAGGTAGAAGTAGAATGAAATGGATTTAATAAAGTCATTAGTGAATTTGCTCTGAATTGTAATCTTTACCCAGTTTCTTTATATTTTGTTATTAAATAAGTTGTCTAAAAAAATCTATTCATACAAAAAAAATAATGACTGTGTATCTGTTTAAGCTATTTTACATTTTATGGCATCTCCAAATCCCAGATCCAAATGTAAATACAGGTGAAACACAATTTTTAAAAACATTTTTTTCATGCACATGGGTATATCTTCTTTTAATATTAATATAGTCATGCCAAAAAAGCAATTCATCCAAGTTTAATTTTATGATTACTCTTATTCACAGCTTTTTTTGTCATGTAACATGGTGGAGTGGCATTCTGGCACTATTTTAGGATATTTTTAATGTTTCAAACATAATTAGATGAAACAGTATTGCACATACATAATTACAAGCCATATTTATATGATTCAAACAAATAAAAAAATATGGTGTTTTATGAATCACATGAAATATGGATGGATTCAAAATTGGTGCTCTTTTGTAGTGAGAAATGGACTCATCCACATCCCCATTGGCAACTCATGGTCAATGATTGATTACAGGAGACATATATATTCCATTAATGTCTGATATCTGTGAATGAATGCACCTGCATAGTGATTGACAGTGTGTGGAATATTTAATATCTTTATTTTTACATAAATTTGACATAATTGTTTTTACTTTATTTATTTTTTAGTGTAAAAGTTTACCCCAATTTTGAAAATGAAAAACATGTCCAGTTACTTTTTGACCATCAACCCACTAATGAAATGGTATTATTTTGTCTAACAACCTGTTTCACCTATTATGTCCATAGTAGTATTCTTTCCTTAGTTTAAATCCACCCAAATCCATGTATATTAATGTATATTAACATATATTTATGTATATGTGCATATATTTATACATTTGTGTACATTTAGAGATATTAATATCTGTATGTGTATTATTATATAATGTGTATACTAAGTTATAAATTATATAATAAAATTAAAAGTAAGTTCTGTAGATATTGTTGCATGTGTATATGCAAATGAAGCTGCAACCCAATAGATTTGGTAAGCATTGCCGTGCAATTAAATTATTTTATCTTTAAATTGTTATGAATTTAAGGTACAAATTTCTTTATTTAGCTTAGAATTCACATATAAATTTTCATTCTCGAGGTGACAAGATTACATATATAGCAGAATATTTACAAAATTTAAATCTCTTTTAAAAGTTTGTCTGTTTCTTGGAAAATCTCATGTCACATAGACCTGGTTTAATTTTGTGGGAATCAAGGGCAGAATTTAAAAATAAATTCTAAAATAGATTTTAAGAAAAAATAAGAGGTTAAAACTGCACTATTTTATGAATGACTTAGATTTTGCTTTTGTCTTTTCTAAAATTAATAAAGATATGTTAAAACTTAAGAGTAAAGTTTTATAAACTGTAAACAAATTCATGACTTTTGCAGGGGGAGTCAAAGAGTTAGCATAAAACACCCCAAAATTAAATGCTAAGGGTTCAATCTCTTAAATTATTAGAATATTTTGCTGCCAGGGGCTATGCTCAATTCTACAATGGAAACAAGTGGCTAGAAGACTTAATCTTTTGCCATCTTTCTTTGGAAGGCCAGTCTACTGGAATGGAGGAATTCAAGACCAACAGCCTGCCAAGAAGACATTGGACAAGCCAGCCCAGTGGAGAAAGCCAGTGCCAAATGCCATGAAGGATACCTCAGATAGAAGACTTGGTAAAATTTCTTTCAGCAGAGCTCTTAAAATTAAATCTAAAAAATTAAACTGTTTTAATAAGTTTATTAAGCTAGCTATATAATGAATGTTCAAAAAAACTATAACTTCTAAATGTTTCCTCAATAAATTAAACTAAACAGTCTTTATGTTAATAATAATCATAATTGTAACAGTCTTGCCTACTAAATGAATAATCATAATTTAATATTTCTTCTCAACATAATAACTGTACTCAGTTAATATATCTGTATCTTTCTAATCTGTGGTCATGTCTATTCTCTTTTATATTATTTGTTATTTTATTGATTTATGATATACCATGATTCAAAATGGAGATTATTAATATTAATAATTTAGAGATTTGATTAGAAGCTCTCACATATTAAATTTATGCTGCTTTTTAAGCACACACATAAATATTCATTTTGATACCTATTTTAAATAAATGTATATTTAGTTAAGCTACTATGTTTTAGCTCATTATAATTATGGTTTGCATGTTAATAAATTATGTCTAGTTAAATAACCACAAGAATGACACTATAAAGCATATTATATCTCATTAAGTAAGTCCCAAATATACTTTACTCCTCTTTAGTTTATTATTATAAACTATTTGGAATTAATCTATAAACTAGATTACTTTAATTAACCCTTTTAGGATATTTAAAGTATGTTCATTTATGAACTGGTGTATAGTAATTTTGCAGATCGAAACTATAGATTTAGTACTTTAGTTTAATATAACATTTGATATTTTGGAAAGCCATTATGAATGTGTCCTTATAAAGCACACACATGGTAGATGTCTTGATATATATATATTAAAATGAGCTTCTGGTTTAATGCGATCCCATTATGATTAGTTCGGACAATTCTTTTTCTAGACCTGGACCTCAGAACCATAATTTAAACTGCTCCAATCACCTGAACTAAATGTTCTTATATTTTATAAATGCATAAGTTATATGGTCCATGGGAACTGAGTACTTGAGTAATTACACATTCATGTCACAACCCTTATTAAATTTATGTGGCAGTAGTCTCTGAAGCTACAATGCAAATCACCAGTCCGTTCCTCTGCTCAGTTATTCTGTTCAGCATTGACCTAAACACCAGATCTAGTTTACATAAACAATATGCATAAGGAGCACTTTATGGCTCATTATGTAATATTCATAAAATAAGTTATATTTAATATAGTCATTTTTGTAATTTTAACTCGTAGCAAACCTCATAGGAATGGCATAATATAATTCAGGCATGAGTAGAAAACATAGATGATGATGATGATGATGATAATAATAATAAAGATGATGATGATGATGATGATGATGATTATGATGATGATGATGATGATAATAATAATAATAATAATAATAATAATAATAATAATAATAATTGAAATTACATAATTAAAGTGCATGAAAGATGAGACCCTATATTTAACTCCACTCATCATTGTAAAAATACCTGTGAGTGTAAACCCCAATGCACTTCCATTTTCTATTATTTAACTTATAATTTAATAATTAAATATATTCAATTGTAATAGTGTTTAGTGTGTTATTTGCAACTCATCACAAATCTTATCCAAATCCATTCTAAAAAACACATTAGTTCGTAAATGATATGCGTGTGTGTGTATTTAATTTAGTATTAATTTGTCATTATTCCTGAGTCTCATGCTCTACTCTTTGTTACTGCAATCATATGAACTAAAAGAGGCTGAGGGTAACTTCATATTTGCCATCCATAGAATAGTAAATCATGGGGAATTGGTAAAAAAACCAAGGTGTGATCTGATTCAAGATCTCAACCCCTTCATCTAGATCAGCTTTGGATATTTTGCCGAAACTCTGGATTTTGTTGCAGGAATGTACAAATATGACTGTTACATAGGATATTTTTTCCCCAGAGATGTTTTAGAATGGAGAGCAGCATAAATTCATGGAAGATAAAAAAAAAGAAAAGAAAAAATGGGTTTACTTATAATTTTTGATGCAATCATAAATTAAAATTTGTTGACCTGTGTATTTTAAGTTTCCTCTTATGAATTTCCTTCATGAGATTTCTTAAATCTTCACTAATATATCACTAAAATTTGGTATATCCAAGACATAATAAGTTTAACAATATATTAAACAATACTAAGCTATTGATTGTAAACCAAATTATTCCATACCAAATTTAGTATACTATCAAAATGTAATATATATAATAGATAAATATAAAGTTATATAAGTACAAAACATAACTACATACATATTTACATTGGAGAAGGGAAAGCAAATACTTAAATAAAATTTCTAGTTCACATAACATCTGGGGTTTTTGGTGTAATTAACTTTTCTGACCGATGCTCTGAACTATGAGCATGCTTACCATTCTCAAAGGGTATATGGTATCTCCTAGAATTTAATAGACGATGTTTTTGGTATGGCCTTTTTAACTTGGGTCTGGCTGCCAGACCTTTGCTCCTGGAACCCAGAAACTCAGCTGACCCTGGTCACGATGGCTTGGCATCTAGGAGCTTCTATTCAGCATGCTTTCTCTGGGGACTCCTTAGGAAATGGTGTAAAATCAATTGTAAGAAGTTCAGCCATTTCTTCTGTGGACCATATTCAACACTACACCACCATCTGCTGTACTCCGGTTCACATATTCTGCAGTATGGCTGTACTTATCAGTGTTTCTGTAAAAGGGAATGCTGTCAAGGATCTCAAACAAGTGACCTCTCACATAAAGCACTGCATATGCACCTCATCAATGCTTGAGCCATCCTGCTTGGAGAGAATGGCATGGTATATGCCATCTTGTTGTTCCTTGCTCCAAAATGTTTATATCAGGGACACTGCATATTGATCAAAAATAATGGGTTTCTCTATATAGTATTTCCACCATAAGATATCATACACCTGTAAGCAACAGGTCATAAGTATGACCTGATCCACTGTAGCCACTCTTTGAAAGTGGAACCATTTCCTTAAACTTTCAATATGGGTTTTCAGACTTTTTCTCCACTTTGCCTTTGAATGTCTTTATCTTTATAAATTTGGTTAAGAATGTAGTCTGGATGTTTGAAGTCAGATCCAATGGAACTGTCACCAACTTTTCCCCCAATACTCCCAACACTTGGACAAATTCTGTTTAGAGGTGTTGTTTATTCACTTCTTCCTTCTAAGGGGCTCAATATGGCAAGTCTCATCTCTTTTGGATTATTCTCTCCTGGGTCTTTGGCCCCTTGCATTCCACTACTTCCCCTGACTGATCCCTTATACTAGACCCTGAAGTGTCCCGGTGATCTATCACTGCTTTGGCCTGCTGGGTCTTCTCTCTGACTTTGACTTGACCTATAGTAACAGAACTAACCCTTAAGGCTTTCCTGCTATTCCCTTTTACCTTGGATATTTTATCCTTTCACCCTTGGAGATCCTTATTATCTTGACTCTCTCCTCTGCAACTACCTTCCCCCCTTGGTTGATATTCTTTTTAACTTCATATTATTGTTCTTGCATCTTTTTACACAACACTTGCAAGTTTTTAATGGTTTCCTCCTGCTCCTTCTGACACTTTTGCCCTTCTTTCAGACTGCTGTAGCTCTGAGATATGGCTCTTTGGAAGGATATTTCTTGCTTGGCTAACTTGTCTTAGGTAAATACAAATTCACCTTTCAACAAATGTATGGCATTGTGGTCTCTCTTTTATGTACCCAAGAGTTCCACAAACTTAGCATGTGCTTTTTCATAACCCTTCCAGCAGTCTATTCTCAACCCTTCCATTTTTCTTCTAAGATACTGTCTCTTTCTTCCTTTTTTTCTTTATTTCTCTTTCTTTTTTCTGTCTTTCACCTCCATTTTTCTTTCTTTCTTTTCCCTTTCTTTCCCTTCTTTCTTTTTCCATTTTTTTCTTTTTGTTTCTTTTTCTTTTCCTTTTCTTCTGCCTTTTGGTCCCTAGTTTCTAATTTTTCCTCTGCCTGATCCATTTTCTTCCACATAGCTGACTACATCTCTTTTATGTCTACCATTACATCCCTATGTGGTTACTGCTCTCACATCACTTTAGGTGACACCTTAACATATTTGGGGCTCTCTATGTTCTCATTCTCAAGGTATCAGCTCATGCTCACTTCCTTTTTTATTTCCACCTCCATACTGTTACTACTCTGGCCACTATTTCTCTGACCTTTCATCTTTCCTTTACCCTTAGACTTTCCTCTAACTTTTACTCATTAACTTCATTTACTCCCCCCACTGTCTCCTCTTCTGTGCTACTATCCATTAAATTCTTCTATGTTTAATGTTACCTCTATTAAAAATGGTATATGCTTTCTTCTAATGGCTAATTTGCCATCTCCACCTCACAAGAAATGGTCCACAAAATTGCTTCTGCCCTGTGATTTAAATTTATCTCTCTTTACCTAATTTCTAGCCCTTAAGTGCCTGTGTATTTATGCCACTAATCAACATATTTTATATAATAACTAATAATAAAAAGAAAATTTTCTTACCAAACATCTCAGTTTACCATCACAGAGTTATTAGATAACTTTATTAATTCACAATTGCTACGATTTGTAACCTAATGAAATTTTGATTCCAAGCACATGTATATATATAATCTTGCCTAATCATTCATGTGTTCACAATCCAATCCCATTCCCAAATCCAAAAAAAATTTACATGGTGAGTTCTTTAAATTTCTTCTCTCATAATAAATTTTTATGAGGAAGTCTCTAAATCTATTTGAGTCATCCTCAGGCACCAGTTATCAGTAGGTGAGACATACAAATATAATTAATAACAATAGTGGACCTCACAATGTTCAATATGCATTAAGAATTATATAAAATTGTTATCAAGCCATAATACTCATGTGTTATCTTGAATTTAAATTGACAAACAATTTACAAGTCTCACATAAATTTTTTTTATAATAACTTAAACTATAATTAATAAATTATTTCACACACATATGCATATAAATTGATATTATTTTCTCAGGGAATCCCAGGGGATATCATTTTATTTGATCCCCTAAGTTGGCATGCCATCTCTGGGGGAAAAAATTATCCTACGTAACAGTCATATTTGTACATTCATGCAACAAAATCCAAAATTTTGGCAAATTATCTCAAAACTAGCCTAGATGAGGGATTGAGACCTTGAATCAGATTGCATCTTGGTTCCTTTACCAATGCTCCATAAATTACTACCCTATGGATGACAGTTATGAGGTTACACTCAGCCTCTTTTAGTTCGCATGATGGCAATAGCAAAAGGTAGAGAATGAGACTCAGAGAATAATGATTAAATTAATACTAAATTAACTAAACACAAACACATATAGTTTATGTGATAATGCATATACTAATAACAAAAACTAAATAGAATGGATTTGAATAAGATTTGGGATGAGTTGCGTATAACATACTGAACACTAATACATTAATATACATGGACTTGGATGGGTTTGAACTAATGAAAGAATACTACTGTGGGACATAGTAGGTAAAATGGGACATTAGACAAAATAATACTATTTTACTAATAAAAAGTTAAAAATAAAGACAGAAAATATGGAAATATTGGTGCAAGTTGATGTTCCTAAATAATGTCAAGCAAATCTTGAGGTTGACTGCATAGGTTTGACATGTCTAAATATAGGAATTATGATAAATTCTGTTTAATTTTTTTATTTGCTTCATAATATTGGAACAGATGCTGTAAATTTCATTTAAATAATATTTGAAAATAATTTTCTTTAGTAAAAAGCTTGACTAGAAAGGAGTTCTGGCATCTTTTTTGATTTAAAAAAAGCTCTGCTCTTATTTATTATGTTTCCATCTGTATTACTAGTTTGACAATTTTTTAATTTTTTAATTCCTTACTTTTTTTTTTATTTAAATTTTTATTTAAAAGCTAAATGATTTTTTTAGTATTTACTTTTAATGTTCCAAATATGAGCTCTCATGTAATAGTTTTTGTAATATTTCAAATAAATTTACTTTTCCAGACCCAACAGTAAAATCAGTTGGATTGCACTTTCCTGAACACAACTGAAGTCTCATCAGATTCAGAACAATTCTCAGTTATTGTCATCATTTGCTTCATAACTGGAATTTACCAACAACTGACCTTTGTAAATATGATCATATATAAACTTTGAATCACACAATTAGTGATTGTCAGATTTATGGGTTCAATAACAGAGTTGGTGGACTAAGCAAAGTCACTTGTAAATTTATGCCCTGGTTAAAAATTCTACAGGTTACTTTATGATTTCTTATTAATAATTATCTACACATTAAATAAATAAATAGAAAAAAATTAAAATGACTAATAAGTAGTTCTTATTTTGCATTGGAATGATACATTTGTAAAAAGATTTATCAAAGTCTTCTTCCTTTGACAAATTAGATTGTCATTCAAATTTCAACTTATCTGACTCTAATAATATGATCAAAATTATCTTAGTACTTCTCCAATAGATATTGGACTGTTTTCAGATTCTTTACTTGTAGAGATTTCTGGGTCATTTATATTACTACATCCAATATAATTTTATTATGCAAAGCATAATCACGCTTTCCCAATAATACCATCAAATTATTTATGTTAGGGTCTTTATTTAATTTTATTAATGCAAATAGTTCGTGAATTTCTCTTTCTGAAATCAAATTAAATACTTTATTCCTTAGAAATTAATAAAAATTTTAAGCATAGGAAGTGATAAATCCAAGCCTTAATCCACAAACCTAGCTCCAGTTTACTATCCTATTAATGAACCAAACCATGTATGGTATATCCATCAAATTAATATTTGTAACATTAATTTGGTTAATGTTAATTATCCTTCAATATTAGATTACATATATAATTAAAAATACTCCAATGCTATATATTTAAAATAATGAATAGAAATGAGATAATAATTATGTAAATAGGAATAAACTTTAACCTTTCTATTCATTTTTACTCATTATTATAATAACAGTCCATAGAAACATTTAATTATTCCTTTGGAGTCTCATGATGTATATGAAATTCCATGTGGAGTTTGTTTACATTCATGCATTGGACAGACCAATTGTAGAATAAGCATAAGAAAAAAAGAACACATTTTGTCAGTTAGAGAAAAATCTAATTTATCAGTCATTTATTCACACATTAAATTAACTAATGACATCTATTTCAATAAAACACATACTCTGGCAAAAATTAAACAATATAATCAGAAATTGCTAAGGGAAGCTATAGAGATTTTTAAAAGGCCCAATAATATAAACGAAAAGTGTGAATTAAAGAAAATTAATAATATATTTGTAAAAAGCTATTGGAGAATAAAATATTTTTGAAATTTTCTGAACCAGTAAAATTTGAAAATGAAGAGAAAATAACAAAAGAAAAAAATAGCAATTTAAAATCTCACTACACACATTCTTATGATTTGAAAAACCAGCTTTGAGGAAAGTACTTGATATTGTACTGAAATGTCAGCTATTTAGCTATTATATTTTCATTACACAGAAACTCCTGGAAATAATACTATGAATTTATCATTTATCTGTGAAAAATATTAGAATATATATATATATTGAAGCAGTCAGTCTTAGCTTAAAATTGAGCTTCATGGTTCTATCTACTAACCTGTGTTTAAACCCTATATTCCATCCCACTCCTTTAGTCGCATATATATATATATATTTATGTATATATTTGAGATATGCACCTAAAATTTATAAAGTTTAACATTCTAATATTTATTATCATTAATTTTTTAATTATTATTCTTTTTTATTAAAGTACATAGGTGCAGTTCATATATATATATATATATATATATATATATATATATATATATATATATATATATATATATATATATATATATATATATAATAAAAGAAAAACAAAAACAAGTTATAATCACATAACTTGCAATCACTTGTATTTATGATCAATAGATAGTGCTTTGCCATATATATATATATATATATATTAATAACAAAACCCATACCTCTCACTAGATAGAGTACACTACCGACTATATATCTACGATATAGCAAACATATGTGCCTATGTATTTATATTTAATTAAAATGGTTTTGACTTAAATATTGTTATTCAAAACTTCTGGATTTGTTCTCATACTTGTAATATATTCCCAATGTGTATTTATGGTCATCCAAAGGACTCCAAGTGCCAATCTTATACATTTATAAGAATTACACGAAGTGAATATATTACCAACAAGAACACTATCTTACATAATGTGGGAGGGGCTTTGACCATCGGCTAGCTTAGTCTCAATGGTGGGGTGGCATCACAGCCGGGAGTAGTTATGAATGGGGTTAAGAGTTCTTTTTTTTAAACACACATAAAAAAAAAAAAAAATGAATCTACAAATAAATATCACAATAAGTTTTTATTAAAGGCTTATAAAGATCACTATTATTCTTTGACCTTTTAGATAAAATAAATAAATAATTCAACACTTTACTTTTCATTCTATATTTAATATTATTAAAAAAATGTAAACAAAATTACTGTCATTTCTATATGCATGCATATGCCATTCTTTCCAATAGATTTATCACACATAATCAAGTAGTGAAGGTCGATACTAAGAAAAGTTTATTTCATGTGATCTCCAACAATAATTATGTTATTTATGCCCGCAATTAAATAAGACTTTAAGAAAATGTCATTAAATTAACTTAGATTGTCACCTTCACTTATTTTAGATGGTAAAAATTTCTTTCTCATAAAGGAAAAATCAGTACTTAAAATTTTTTTACCTGAATTTTCCCCGGGGAATTAGTGGAAGCAGATTTATTTATTTTAAAGAGTTCCATTCATCACAGGTAATTACAGGTAATTCAATGCAAAGGTTCCCGATCTTCATGTCCGTTGGTTGATGAGGTTCAGCTTGGTTTCACATTGGGAATTATATTTTATTCCAAGGCATCTTGATGTTATTGGGTGAGGCAGCTACAGTTGGTTGAAATTAGGGGTTTGAATCCAATACAGTATGTTCTTACCCTGACATTTCTTTTGGATCTGCCATTACGTAAGAAAAATATCAAAACTTTTAATATTTTGGATTTATGATTTACTGTTCACGGCTGTAACTCTGCAGGGCCAAGACAAAAATGCATTATTGGTGACTCTCTTTTATAGCCCCCTCCATTTGTTCTAAAAGTTTCCTTTGATATCACTTCCTGTTTCCAATCTGACTAACTAGATCTGGTTGATGTGTGAAAACTTTTATCATAGCTTTTATTGTACATAAATGAATGTGAAATCTCATTTCTGTGGGAAACTTCTAGTTTTTCAAACATGAAACAAAAATCTCGTTTCTCTCTTTTCAACTACTTGACCCATTCATACACACATTTGTCACACACACATATACACATTGTTTCAAAATGACAGAGTCCCTCCCCCCACGTTTGTGTATTTGTAACCACCACCACGTAATAAAAATTAAATATTATATATCTACATCTACATATATGTTTAAATACTGACCAATAATTATATTTGTGACTGGGTTCGAACCCATTCTGTCATAATATATATATATATAGGAGCAAACATATTAACAAAATATTGATTTTTTAAAAATATTTTATTATATATCATTTTAAAACTGTTTCTTTTTAATTTTTTTTCCCTATTAAATTGTATATTTTGTCAAAATCCAAGATAGAAGATGCAATCGTTAATTGTCCAAAAATAATTAAAGAGTTGGGAATATAATATTGTCTTAGTCTTGGGAAGGAATTTTTAATTAAGGTTTTTACTTAAAATAAAATGGGGATTAAGATTAATGATTATACTTTTGTTATAAACATTATTGTCAAATCTATTTCTAATCTGGAAATGGATTTGAATTTATTTTTTGACATTATCTTATGATTGCATCTTCAAAAACAATGAGGAAAGAAAAAGTAAGAATTTTTTTTTTTAGATCGAAGATTAGATTTAGAGTTAGAATTAAAAAATAAAAAGCATTCCAGAAATACCTGGGCAGGAATATAAAATTGGCCAATCTTTATCACTAACAGGATAGCTACTATTGAGAGAACTGTATTGTTAACATACTACACATTGCTGTGAAACTTAAAATGATGTAGTAGTAAGTTCATCACGTTTTTGACCCTTGTGAGTCATTTTTCCTGCTAATGTACTTTCTAACTGCTGCCCTGAAATGAAGGAAAAGTCTAAAGGAACTCTGGAATTCTAAATAAAAGCTTGCTGTCACCAAGAATTCACTTGGATTCTCAATTGCTATGCTTGAGCCATATTTTGAAAATAGACTTATTAAATTTGTGCAAGGTAACTCTTATGCTACTATTTGAAAATGAATCTAGCTTAACTAATCTCAAATCCTGCTATCAAGATATCTCCTAATGTGTTGTTCAATTTCATCTCTTTTTAATTAATATGTAAAATGTAATGTTCTTTTAAATAATTTCTATATATTTAAATTTTCTCTCATATGCTCTAACTTTCTTTAACTTTGATGCAGTCATTTATTTATATGCACTTATTATTTAATTTTATATGTTTATTTTAGTTATTAATATGCCAATCTCAAGCAATCTGACTAGTTGAATTTCTAAAATCTTTCTTTTTTTTTTTGAGTAAACCTTCATGAATTAAGGTTATTAACATTCCCTTTAAACATAATACATTATTAATTAATACACTCGACAGGTTGTTTTTTTTTACGAATCAATATTTCAGATTCGTTTTTAGTATAAAAATTTGTTATTTATTTAACTCTCAATTTTACCTGGGATGAATCCAGATCTTAGGCTAATTAATGCTCTGAAATTTTTAAAATGTTATTTATTAAATTCTGAAAGGGTGACTTATTATTTGTTTTCTATATAACTGCTAGTTTTACTTTATTTTTCATACTCTTAAAATATCAAATACAGTACTTAAATATTTCAGTTATTATAAAATCAATGAAGGTGGGATTGAATTATTTTAAATATCAGAAAAGGATGGGGGTCAAATCTAAATGTATATTTTAGTAAACAAAATCTAAATCTCTCTATATATAATAGTGGCATAGTGCATTATTTGTATAATTATGGCATTCAAACTAGAATCATTTATTTTTAAAGCAGTAAATCTTAGTCAATGTCATTAGTGACATATTTTCATGATTATATATGTGCTTCTTAATCTGGGGATTGTGACAAGATCAAACCCATATATTTCTTCTCATTTCTTGTCCTGATGATAGGTGACCTTCCCAGGACCACTTACATCATATAAAAAGGCCTCTGGCAATGTTTCCAGCATGTCTGGCACACCCTATGCTTATCCACTTTCTTTGTATAAAAGGCCTGCACATTGGTGATGTCCACGAGATGCTATCCACTTTTCTCTAAGCACTGCCTAAGAAGGGGGTCTTTGTCCAGAAGCATGACTTTTTCTGTTATTTTTCCAGCACAATGTCTGTACCGCACACTTTTTCATATTATCATTTCTTTTGCTTATGACCTAATTTTAGTGCTGTAATATTAAAATTGCGCTCTGCTCAATATATATATATATATATGCAAAATATTACTAGTTTGTTAATTAAACTGTTATTTCAGTCATATTATACAATCCCATCATCATCATTTGTTAGTTCTGTATTTAAGTGTATATGCCTTGGTGAAAATAAAGCATTCTTCTTACTATTGTTAATTAAAAGAATTTTTAATAAATATTTTGTCATATAACTAAATGTAATTTTCAAATGTGTTTTACTTATTTTCATGACCATAATGGCATGAAAATAGTTTATATTATGTCCATAATGAATCTCGGAGCGCTCCCCGAAATAATATGTTAGTCACTATGTTTCAGAACTGTAAATCAAAGTATTAATAGCAATTTTATGTAAATTCTTTTTAATAATTGATTGGCATCTTAATATTGGACCCGCCAAAGATATATGTTTATTTATAGTAAACATCATTTAATTAATAAAAGAGCATATGGAAAATAATAGCATGAATGACAATATGTAATCATCCACCACTTGGTAGACTGCTTGCTCATTCACATACACATAAATGTATATAAATAATTTGTCATGTTATTAAACTGTTTTATTATCCAACTTGTCTGAGTAGTTCAAATTCCTTTTTTGTCCACTTCCAAACATCCAGCCATGCATATACATATTTTAGTTAAGTCAGAGTTAATAGATGCTTCATTGTCTTCTCCGCTCTGCTAGTGGGCCGGATTTAAAATGAATTCTCATGTGCCATCATTATATGTTATTCATTAGGTGTTTGATCTGGGGCTTATGGAGTGTGTTCAAATTCAGGTTGATCCTTGTCCTAAATCTCAGGCTTGACTAAGTTTGAAGTACATTTTGTGAGTTCCAGCTCATGTTAGATGGATTAACATGTTTTGACCAATACAATATATATATATATATATATATATATATATATATATATATATATATATATATATATATATATATATATATATATATATATATATATAACACTTTGAAGTTAAACTCATGCAACTGTTACAATAAGTATTTGAAATGCCTTTCAGCCATAGCATAAGACAATTTTTGTAATAAAAGTTTCCATCTTAGTAAAAAAAAGTAATGTTTAATTGAATGATATGGAGAGAAAAAGAAACACAAGAAGTAACAATAGATGAAGTAGCATTCTTTTATTAGCAAAACTGTTATCTTATCTATGGTCAGAGTATGTAACATCTGCATAAATTTTAATGTCAAAGTGTCATATATATATATTTTAATGGTCAATGAAAAAGCCTTAAATGTATCCACACTACACGGGCGCCATCTAGGCATTTGAACCTAGAAAAATGTATATAGTAGGCAGATACGTAAGTTAAGATTCAAAAAATTTTCTTATATATATTATTCTGACCGTTTGCCCAAGGTCACTAGCTCATAGAGTAGCAGAGATTTTAAACATTTATAAGTTTCAATAGATTTCTATTCTCAAAGTATATATTAAATATTTAGAACAATAAAATAAAAGAAGCCACTGCCAGTAATTAACACACAAATAGATTTTTATTAACGCACATTTAAAATTGAGGAATAAATTTATTTTTAGATTTTAACATTAATATTTTTTTTAAAATTTAAATTACTATTTTACATGGATCGCACAGATGGATATTTAAATTATATTTTACTTTAGCATGTCGAGCATAGATAGTCTACATAGATTTTTTTTTTCACTTAAAAACTTATCAAAACATTCATTGAATCTCAGACTAAAAGTTCATAGTCAACCCAATGCCTGCTTCCAGATATATAGTCGCAATTGATGCAATATGAAGATGCTAGCATAAAACCACGCAGCCAGGAATGTGCATCTGACAGCGTGATATTATTTGAAGGAAATGATCCGTGTCTAGAACAGGAAAGTGCATCTGTTAGACTAAGGAATCATGTATATATATATATATATTTAAAGAGTGCTACTTATGGGGGGAGAGCGGTCTTTCTGCCAACTTATAAATCTCTGTCCATAGAGCTAGAAGGGGTTAATGGTGCAGGAAATACATCTGCAACCATTGCAACGGTATGACTGCCTCTTTGGCGTCATGCATTCAGGTGGGCACATTGCCCTGTATGCTAAACATGCTCCACATTACATTAATATAAATGTCTATATATCTCTCCACTAGCACTGACACAACCACAAAACAAATAGCCTGAAACTAAAATCCCTTAAATTAAACATAAACAAATTTAAACAGTTATTACTCTTTATCCATGCAGCTATCTACACCCAACTTTAATTTAATACATTTTATTTAACAGATAGAAATAAATAACCTAGTTAAACACAAACCTAAATAATTAAATAAAAAAAATGGAAATGATTGAAATAGCAAAAGTATATTTATAATTGATTTAGAGTTCTATTCTTGGTCAGATAAGAGTACATTCATTTATATTACTTTTTTTTTGGATTGATTACTTATTGACTTTATACGGTAATTATTTAAAAGAAAGTTCAATTGGCAAAAGTTTATACTTTACAGATTCTGAGGTCCATCTTCATGATCAGTTATATAGATTGTTTGTTCTTCCTTTTTAAAAACGAAGCCGCCACTTGCCATTCCATTTTGGTCCCTAACTGTCATAGGGAGGTCTCAGCTGGTTGTCCGGAAAATTTAATTTTATTGCAGACTTCCACATCATGAAAATCTGCAATATAGCTAGTTATAACGACATATTCATAGTCAGCTCTCAGATAACAATTATAATAATAATTTGGCTTTTATATTTTTATTAGTCTCTTATCATCCAATCTTTGGATTCAACCGGCAAGACATCACTAATCCTCTGGTGTTTCAATTACGGTCTGTGCTGACATTTCTAGTGTTTGCATTGGTCATTTAATTTCTTTGTACTCTCTTATCTGACCCTTTAATTTATTTTAAATGCCTCTTGGGCTAGTTTGCTTTTGAACAATCATTTAATTAATAAGACAATCATTTCCATTTTCTAAGATTATAGAAATCAACATTATTTCTATTTTTAACAAATCAATCTTTATTATATTCTTACTTTTTTTACAACAAAAAAAAATACTTTCAAATATTTTTATTTTTTAAAATAGTTTTTAAAGTTGTCCATCATGCGATCTATATATATATATATATATTAAACAACTTTTAATTTTCAGTTTTTTAAGTTTTTTTCTTTTTAATAAATCAAATTTTATTTACGATCTTTTTATTTTTATTTTAAAATAATGTAACGGCATATATTCCGTTACAATATATATATATATATATATATATATAATATTACAAATCGATGTCTCTATTTCTTTAAAATAATATACATAAATTTATAAATAAATATTAGAAAATACAGTAATTAAGAATTTTAAAAAGAACAAAAAATATAAATATCACTTAGGAGTGCTTTCGACTATCCTCATGATCTTTGTCAACACTTTGAAATGTCAATTTTCCCATAATCCATGATCTTAACATTTGCTGCCTGCCTATTGATTAAGTCTTTCTTGTATTTATATATTAACATAGCTTCCTTGATTTTTCTTTTATTATTATTTTACTCAATTTGCAATATTTTTACATTATTATAATTGAAATCAAAACCATATATACATGATTTATTATAGTCATAAAAATAGAAGCTGATAAATTATCATTATCTTTTAGAATTTTGTTTCATATTTTGAACCCTTTTTAATAACAACAAGTGCTCTTTTGTTTTTTTCTACAATGTGCATCTTGACTCACCTATATATCTGCTACAACACCTGTATATCCATTAAAAATGATACAATTTTTATTTGTAAATAAGATTTTATCTTTAGAGTTATTTATTAATTTATTTAATGTAGGTGGTGCATAAAATGCAATGTCACATATATCTTTATAAATATTCCTTAAGAAACTTGCCTGTTGATTCAAAATATATATTGATATCCAAATTTTATTAGCAGAAGAATTAACATCATTACTAATATTACTTTTATTTTTGTATTTATATTTCAAATTAAAATTTTTAATAGTATAATAAATATGATCATAATTATATCCAACATTTAACAATTCATTAGAATACATTTCAATATTTTTGCCTTTGTCTGATGAATATTTACATAGATTATCATTTCTAAATAAGAAGGATTTCAAACCTGCCATTTTATGTGATATTGATACTCTTGATTTATATGGAATGTAGCCTCTTTTTGCTATTGGTTTAATAATCATATAGTAATACAGTTTATCTTTGTTTCTAGTTATTTTAAGATCTAGAAATTGAACACACATTACATTTTCATCTGTTTTATTTCACTTTAAGCCTTTTATATTATTTAATTCATCAAACAAGTCTTTAACAGTATTTGGCTTTCCACATACAAAAACATCATCAATGTATCGATAGTATAAAGTAATATTTTTTGATAACATTTCTTTTTCAAAATATTTTTTTTGTATGTAGAGATTACAAAATTACATATTTGGGCAACTGTAGGCAAACCCATTGGCCAACCTTACTCATTTTATAAAAATCATGCTTAAAAAACCACACAAATATTTTTATCAATAAAGCTTAATGTTTCAACAATAAATTTTATTATTTTAACATTAACATTTTAAAATGTAATGCATCAGTAATTATTTCAATAGAATCCATTCAATCTATTGATCCTACATTTTACTAACATCAAAGGTACACATAACATCACAAACATCAATATCAACATCATTAATTTTACCAACAAAATCAAATGATAAATATATTGTATATTTACCAAAATAAAAAATTTCCTGTAGCATTTTCTCAATTAATCGACATGTTTCATGATAACCCCCCCCCCCAATCAATCATTAATTGTAATAGTTCTTTCTTTTTATGAAATTTTATATTTGAAAAGATTTTAGAACATACTGCAACAAATAACATGATTGACAATTGTATTTATTATAGGATTTATCCCTCTGCTGCAATATATCCTAAGATCTTTTCAAATATAAATTTTTGTACAGAGAAAGAACCATTACGATTAATGATTGACTTTGGGGATATTATGAAACATGTCGATTAATTGAGAAAATGCTACAGGAAATTCTTGTTTTGGTAAATATACAATATGTTCATCATTTGATGATGTTGGTAAAATTAATGATATTGATGTTGATGTTTGTGACATAATGTGTACCTTTGATGTTAGTAAAATGTACAGATTAATTGATAGAATGGCTTCTATTGACATAATTACTAATGCATTACAGTTAAAAAAATGTTAATGTTAAAATAAAAATTTATAGTTGAAACATTAAGCTTTATCAATAAAAATATTTATGCAGTTTTTAAGCATGATTTTTATAAAATGAGTAATGACTGGCCAATGGATCTTAATATAGTTGCCCAAATATGTAATTTTGTAATCTTTAAATACGAAGAAAATATTTTTAAAAAGGAATGTTATCAAAAAATATTACTTTATACTATCAATACATTGATGATGTTTTTGCATGTGGAAAGTCAAATACTATTAAAGATTTGTTTGATGAATTAAATGATATAAAAGGCTTAAAATGGATTAAAACAGATGAAAATTCAATGTGTGTTCAATTTCTAGATCATAAGATAACTATATGACTATTAAACCAATTGCAAAAAGAGGTTACATTCCATATAAATCAAGAGTACAAATGTCACATAAAATGACAGGTTTGAAGTCATTTTTACTTAGAAATGATAATCTTTGTAAATATTTATCAGATAGAGGCAAAAATATTGAAATGTATTCTAATGAATTGTTAAATGTTGGATATAATTATGATCATATTTATTATACCATTAAACATTTTAATTTGAAATATAAATACAAAGATAAAAATAATATCAATAATGATATTAATTCTTTTGATAATAAAATTTGGATATCAATACCATATATTTCGAATCATCAGGCAAGTTTCATAAGGAAAATTTATAAAGGTATATATGACGTTGCATTTTATGCGCCACCTACATTAAATAAATTAATAAATAACTCTAAGATAAAACCTTATTTACAAATAAAAATTGTATCATTTATAAATGGATGTAGGTGAGTCGAGATGCACAGCACACATTATATATGTGTGTGGGAGATGATAATTTGGACCATTTGATAAGTGCTGGTTTAGCACGAAATACTCGCGTATTGGTGATTATTTATCTTTTCTACATGTGTGTGGTCATGTGTATCAGTGGTATGAAACAGTGTGGACAGTTGAAGGGTGCTTGAAAATCTGTGTTCAAATCCACTATATTTGCAAATAAGCTCCTGCTATATTAAAAATGCCTGTATTCCAAATATTATAAGAAAAATATTTTTTTCAAGTAAAAGCTCGTATGGCGTAAACATATACAAACTATTATATTAATGATTTGAATAACTCTCTAAAGACAAAATGCTGGAAAAGTTCAAACAAATATAATAAGTATCTATATTACATTCTTTACCTATAAATAAACCAGAACTTTGACATATTAAAGTTAGGATGCAATAACTGAGCAAACAATTCAGGATTAAAGTTTTTTTTTTTTTTTTAATTTAAACAAGAATTATTATTTAGACAAATATTTTTACAGCAGTATCTGAAATAGGTACTAATAAAAATTTTAAAAATCTGAATACTGTTCTGCAGTGCAAACAACGATTATTCACCTATACAGTATTAAAAATGAATAAAAACGAATTCTCTTTTTTGCGAGAGGTAGAAGTCTTGATTTGTCAATACGGGCGTGGTCACTCGATTGTTTAATTACTCTAAATCACCTAATAAGAGAAATAATTTGTAAAATTTATGTATAATAAAATAGGATGATCTGAGTTTTTATACTGATTCATGATTGCGATATGAGGGAGTTTGAAGCTAAGAAAACACTGATTAAAATTAAAAAAATTGAAAATAACTACAGTTATGTAAAAAAAAAAAAATCATTGTTTTTATATTGTTTCACATTCTTTTTTTTTTTTTTTTAAAAAAAAGTCTATTGCGCAAATCTTTACTAACTTTTTTAATGATTTTAAACCGTTTTAATTTAGTTTACGTGCCTGAATGATTACCATTCATCTTTGATTTTTTTTTTTTTTTTGTAAAAACAAGAAAGTTTGTCTTGCATTGGTGGTCGAGAGGTCAGCGCGACTGCCTTGCAGTTGCCCGGGTTGCGGGTTCGCGTCCCGGCCGATGCTATGACACTTTAAAAAAAAAAAGAAAGTTTGTTTTGCATAGCTCTGAGTTGATTTGGATTCATTTGAAAGATTACTAGTAGACACTACTAATTACAAAATAGCTGGAGGTGAAAATATTTTTTCTACATCATAGCGTTTTAATAAGGAAGTAGTTTTTTGGGGTATAAGAAGCTTATTTATTTTTAAGAATTTGTTTATAAACAACTTCACACTTTTTTTTTTTAATTAAGAAACTCTTTGTTATATATATATTTTATTCATTTTATTGTTTTGTTAACGCTTTAAGATTTTTTATCAAAGACGTTGTTTGTAATAGTATTCATTTGGTTACCTTAAGATATTATATATGTAGAGTATAAATGCAAATATATGTACGAGTTCGTCTCGTGTTTTAAAGTTATTATTTTACAACTAAATACATAAATTTACATATGTATGGTAATTTTCTTTAGTTTTACTTGAGAACAGATTTATCAATTCAAAGCTGTTCTTGGAAATTAATGGTTATGTTATTATTAAGTGATGCGCGTGATTTATTGCAGTGATGTCGGATTCTGGAGCACAAGACCCCCAGTGTTGGCACTTCCGCGTTCAAACTTCTTATGGACTTCTAAGCAATAAAGTCTTCAATTGCCATTATTATTAAACAAATGTATTTAATGTCATATTTACAGTTATTGTGTCTAAATATTATTTCCGGTTCTTAAACAGCAAACAACGTGAACGATAGCTCGCATCAAAATTGAAATCAGCAGGAAAGGGGGTATCAAACCCCATTCCAAACCCCTAAATACAAGGTAAGAGAAGTTTTATATATTTAAAAATGGAATGTGATAATGATATAGATAATATACATAGCAATTCAAGCTTAAATTGTCACACTCAGTCGTTCAACAGAAACGATAGCCGAAATCTTCATAGCTATAATAACAAATCTCAGGCTCCATCTGAGATCAAAAACCTTCCCATTAGCAATGCTAAGCACCAAATAATTACTGACAACATTAAAATGCAAGAAATTATACAAACTTCGTCAGTTATATGCAATAGCGTTGGTTTCCCATCGGGTGAAATAACAGCCAATATTAATAATACATACGAAAACAGTAACAACACTCACCGTATTTCCCAAACTCCTTTAGGAGAAGTAAATAAACACAATTTATCCACAACCGCGAAACACACTCAGAATAATTTGGAACAAAAAATAAAATATCAGCAAAATCTATCTGAAGAAAGGAAAAAAAAATTTTTTAAATCACCAGAGGTCACCAAATTCGCTGCTGTATCACCAGAGACTGTCAACAGTATTTCAGGAGAAAAAAACGAAATAACAGATAAAAAAAAAATCAACAAAACCCATTCACAAACAAATGAAAATTTCAAACTAAATGAACCTTTAATATCTACATCGTTCGCACATTTCAAAACAGACTCACAAATACAAACCCTCCCAAAAAAATCTATATCCTACGCTAACGCTTTAAGTATCAACAAAGACGTTAAAACCGCGGAGACTAACTCGGTCAGCAATATTAATGAAATGCTTATAGGCATATCGGAATATGAAAGAGAAATCACAACAGAAGACAATCAACACCCCCAATCAATTAAGATATTAAATTATAATAATATTACCGACGAAATGCATCAAAACATAAACTTTAATTTCAACAAAACTATTCCAAACATGCTCTATAAATCTTTCCAAAATTATTACAATGACAAAACTCTAATCCTAGCAGTAACAAATGAAAACTTATCATTATACAAATTCCCCATGGAGCATTTATATTCCGTAATTAAACAATATGATTCAGAGTTGGGGATTTATCAAATACTAACACATCCTAATGACAGATATGTGGCAATAGAATTTAAGACCTGGGCAGACAGGCTCCAATTTAAAAACAATATTAAAATACTGGGAAATAAAATACTTTGCACTGTAGAAATGAACAGACCTATGACACTACAAGGGAAAATCAAAAACTGCCTAACAAGATTCACTGAACAAGAGCTCCAAAATATCCTCAATCCCTACGGCATTGTATCAAAATTTAAATTCCTTCCAGACCCCATCTTGAACAGAAACATAATATCAAACGCAGCAATCTTCTCACTAGCCATGAAAAAAAATGTTTCTCCCACTGACATCCCTACTGTAGTTAATGCAAGAGGTTCACCAATGGTCTTAACATTCAGGGGGGTGCGGCCTCAGTGCTTTCACTGTTTACAAAGGACACACTTTATAAAAGACTGTTTGGCACGTATCTGCACTACCTGCAATCAAAAGAAAGGCAAGTTCCACCGCTGCAATGGAAAGAATATAGAAACAACAACAACTACAGACACCAAACAGTCACCTAAAACAGACAATAATATTGAAAACCACACTGATAAATACAGGGCTTCAACATCAAACTATACCGAATCTATAGACATAACTCCCACAGATGTAACACCAGACCACATAATATCTAGAGATGAAGATCAAGATGAAAATCTTTCCCAACAAACTGAAATGGAATTCCACAACAATACAACCAAAAATAGAAATGATAAACAAACAACTACATCAAGTACACCTCATCTCATTTCAAATCAATACACAGATAATATTCAGTCAATAAACAGTACAACATTGGAAAAAAAGGGCTATGAATCAATGCTTGACAATCCTTCAGACTTGAAATCACTTCCAATAGAAGAAACAGACACCATAATCAAAATAGACAAAAATAACACCCAATCACCTAGAAAGTCACAAAGTAAACAAAATACAATAACTCCACATCCTCAAAAAGAAAGTAGCAAAACCAATAAACCAAGGAAAAAATTCAATCCAGCACACACCAAAACTCCAAACCTGGGGAAAAGGATGGTTTATCTGGACATTGGAATCAGGATCTTTCACAAGAAGTAGAGCTAACACGACAAGCTATACCAAATATTAATAAACGGAAATCAGATGTTTCGGATAAATCAAGCTCAGATGACGATATAAATTCTGGGTTTATAACACAACTACCTACATTAAAACCAGATTCACAAGAATCACAAAGTAAACACAAAGTGTCATGGGAAAAAAGAAAAGAAAAACCTCTGAGCACTCTGATACAGATTCAGCACCAATGGAAGATGATCCCTATTTGGAATTACCAGATTCTATGGAAAATGAGGACCTTCCAGTACTCATGGAATCAAATCTACATCAACTCTCATTGGAAGAAGCATCAGATCAAGAAAACAATTATAGTCATTTACTTACAAATTCTCTCCGAGACCAGGGGCCGGCTGGAGGGGCAGGGACACTATATTATGAACTATAAAATTGCAGGGATTAATGTCCGTGGCCTCAACTCATTGGCCCGTGCTCACGCAATTAGAAATTGGATAAGCATTAACTCTCCCCACATCCTTCTAATGGGGGAAACCAAATTCCATAACAACACTGACACTAAAATAGAAACATTAATTGCCACTATGGGCTTCACTAAATTTTCAGTTGGACACTCAGCAGCTGGAGGGGTTGGAGTATTAATTAACAAAAAATTTTCTCCAAACAAATTCTGTATTCTCTATTTGGATAACAACTTAATCTTATTAGAAATAGACTATTGGGGTTACAGCATAAATCTAGCTTATATATACACTTCAAACAATCCTACTATCTATCACAAAATAATTCAGATTTTAAATGCTATCCTTAGCAACAAATCAGGCCCTTTACTTATATTGGGAGATTTTAACACCACATATGGTCGCTTTAACCTAAAATTTCTTCCACTGATAAATAGAAACTTGATGTGTGGGGAAGGATTCCTTCCTCCCGGATCCTACTCCTTTTACACCAAATCCCACCAAACCCTAATAGACCTATTATATTATTCACCAGATTTACATTTTCATCTAAATGCAAAACTTTTACCGGTGTCATTTTCGGACCATATGGCCCTTGTAGTTACTCTTGAAACCATGGCTGGCCTCCCAACCCCAGAGGCTCTTCACAAAACCATGCGGATGGTAACAAAATCAAACATGACAGAGGCCATAGTGTCCGAATCTTATATATATTTTCACAAAATCAACATCCTTTCAAGACCAGCTGAAGAAGCCTGGTTTTCATTTATAGGCATCCTACAGACAATATTAAAACACCACACCATTAAAGTCAAAGGTCCTAATGGCCTCTTCAGAGATCTTCTACAAATAGAGAATCAGCTTCAGATGCTCCAAAGTCAACCTATCAAAACACAAGATATATATAGTCTTAAAAACCTATACCGATCAAGACAAAAATCCCTGGCGGAATACCTATCCATTAGGAGAGCCAAATGTTATTTATCACAACAACATCACTGGAAAAAAGGCTACTTGAGATGGGCACTTGGAGGGAAAAATAACAAAACCACTCCCACCTCCATCATTGCAGATGGGAAAACCTTACTGGGAACACCTATGATGAACACAATAAAAGAACACTTCCGGCAAAGAATGCAAACCGCAACCTTCAATGGCACACAACCCTGGTCTGAAGTTGATCCACAGGCACCACATGGGATCACAGAAAACCTACTCCAACAGAAAATATCTTCCCTTCCAGATGGTGTACATCCTGGATTACATGGGATTCCCAGATTCCTAATCCTACACCTCAATCAATTTGCAATTCCCATAATGAAGAAGATGGTGGATTACCTAGCAACTGGTAATAGAGTGATATCTAACCTTTACCCAGTGGCTCTAGTTCCATTTATTAAAAAAAAAAATCAGGTTATGGATCTCTCAAACATCAGACCTATTTCCATGACACCCCTGCTATTTAAAATTGTAGAGTCTGTGATCAAAGACCTCATCCAACCAAATGTCTTAAAGCACATATCTAAAAACCAATATGCCAAAAAGGGATCCTCTACTGCACATGCAATGGGCAACATAATCTCCATCATTGACTATGTCAGAATCCACCGGAAGTCAGGACCGATAGCTATTCAACTGGACATTGCTACAGCCTTTGACTCGGTACATATAGACATACTCTTAAATATTTTGGCCGAGTGTGATGTTCCTGCAGCTGCTGTCCAGATCATAAGCAACTTACTATACAACAGGGAAATTTTTATCACTATGGATGGTAAAATCACCTCCGGATTTAAACCGACACAAGCTCTTCCTCAGGGTTCCCCTCTCAGTGCCCTATGCTTCATCGCATATATAAATCCTCTCCTAATGGATTTGGAAAAAAATCTACCAGGTCTTTTTATACCCAATTTAAGAAGAGAATTCAACACGTTTGCCTACATGGATGATGTAATGATCATCCTACCATCAAGAAAACATATTCCTTTGCTACAAACAATATTAAGCCGCTATTCTGAGAAATACAGGCTGCAATTCAACCCCAGCAAGTCTGCCTCCTGGCAAATTGTTTCAGGAAAGAAAATTAACACCCTCTTCTCTGCCAAGCCACAGAGATATCTTGGGTTTCCCATATTCAAATCTCCTAGAAACAACAAACAAATTCATCACTTCCTTGTCACAAGTCTACCTTTCCCTCCCTGGCAAGGTAGCACTAATTAACATGAATGTGATGCCAAAAATAGCATACTTTCTTCCATTTATCAAATGCAACAAAAGCTTCATAAATAAAATAAATGGCTTGTGCTCAAGGCTTTTCTGGAAAGGTAAAACAGTTGCGATCAGCCTCAAAGGCACTCAGCGACCAAGGAAGCTAAATGGTCTTGCTCTCCACTCCATTCAGGCATTGATTTACCAAAAAACCCACAATGTCATATACAACTTGGTAGCATCATATGATTTTAACACAATCTTCCAAAAAACTTTCCTTCAAAAGGTAACACCCACTGACCGACCCCCACCAGACAGACAAACATGGATCACCAGAAACACAAGCTTTATCAAACAGCACTGCCCAATAAATGACTCCACATTCAATTCTAAAATATCATTATGGCAAGCATACACAATCCTCCATCCAATCTTACATCCTATAATCAACACATTTTATTACAATAATCAGAAACTGGTATCCAACTTTAAAAGATGGAGTCTAGAGGCCAAATACTTAGACTTCCTCATTAAATACAACATTAATGGACTACCTACTAATCACTTCCTCTTTTACAAACGTGGTCACAACATAGACCCTACTTGCAGCATTTGCATGAACAGCGATGAGACATTGGAACACCTTTTCTCACAATGTATGGGATTCAGAGTGATCTGAGAAATCATACTCTCCAACACCAAGATAGATTTCCAACTGATTTCATCTCTGAAAGATAGTATCAATACTAAAACCTATCCAATAATACGTCTCTCGGTGTTTTTGAACTATGCCATATGGGTTACACGTTGTAAACTAATCATGGAACACCCACAACCTAATATAAAACAGGTTTTTTCCAAAACAATGATTAAAATCCAGAAGAGAGACCAACTCCTGGCATCGTCGAAAACATTTGAAGACACATGGACATTATACACTATGCCAAACTAACAACAAGGCAAAGGGGGGGGGCTAACAATCAGATAACAAATATGTGAAAGATCTAATGTTCACACCATATTGGGCAACATAGACTCATCAGAACCCAAACAGAAATAACAAGATAGTTAGAACAACAATGTAAACCCCAATTGTATGATTACACATCACTGTATACATTAGAAATAATAAATTATTATTGAAACTAAATATTTAAGTAAATAAAAAATAATTGAATAATTAGTAATTCGGAACTCAAATGACAACTTTTCAAAGAGATTTTTTTAAAAAAAAAAAACAACATTCTATTGAGGACCAGTCTAGAAATTTTTAGGGCGTGTATCTGTCACTCTGCATTTCAAGGAAGTATGGAGAGGTGTATGTTAGGAATAACAAGAAAAAATCGAAAATGAAATACATGGGTAAGAAACAAACCTGTGTTATTGACATCGGTGAAAGAACTAAGAGACTGAAGTAGAGTTAGATTCAACATATTATTAAAAGAGATGATAATAGATGTGCTGTTGAAATCTTAAACTGGATTCCAAAAAATTTAAAAGACCTAGAAAAAGACCACATGTAAGATGGATGTATGAAATAAAGAAGTGTGTTGGAGTGATATGGAGAAGAGAAGCTAGAGCTCGAACTAGATGGATTGAATTTGGAGAGACCATCATCCTGCAGTGGATAAAAATAGATGAAAGTGCTGATGATGATATGTAGAATGTGATATTAATTATAAGTGATGCTTCATTATCTGTGCATAATATATATTTGTTTATAACGTTTAATGTAATTTAAATAGTTGCAGTAAATCTGATCTAATAATATACATGTAATATATAATAGTAAAAATAGCTTCAAAATTTAATTTGACTGTACTAAATCTAACTAAGATTAATACACTACATAAATTTTGAGAGTTGGAAGAGCCAGTTCTGAATAATGGACATCGACTTTGACGAAGAGATCCAGCCACTCTATCACTGCAAAGAAAAACAGAGAGCATTAACTGTAAATGCATGCATCCTATCATAAAATTGTTTTAAATATTAAACTAATCAAGATAGTTGCATGATAAATGATTAAAATCTGGCTGCACTTTTAAACCTTTTGATTAAATAATTCACAATGCTATTCTAGAATGATCGATCTATTGAAATTTTGAATAATCAATAGGAATTAGACAGTAGTACTACAAATTAATCCCAGATTAGTAAAAGATAATGACTTTGTCATCGATAATAAATTTTTGTCTGTTTAGTAACTAATACTACAAATTAATCCCAGATTAGTAAAAGATAATGACTTTGTCATCGATAATAAATTTTGGTCTGCTTAGTAACTAATTCTGACACTTTTATATATTACTTTTAAATAACAGGGAATGTGGATTATTGTATTATAATTTAGTATCCATTTATTATTCAAATTTGTGTAATATAAATGTGTTTTGTAATTGAGAAAACTCTGTATTCTATTGTTATTTAGTAATTTAAAAAATTATATGCACGATTAAATCCTAACATTGTTAATCATGGAGACAACTATTCTCGACAATTAAAACAGCATAACTAATTGCTTAAAAAACAGTTAACCTTAACATTAGAACCAGATTTCTGATCAATCACATTTTAAAATACATCGACAAAGTTCCGTGTATTATCTGATTGATGTGTCAATTCCTTCATAAAAACATAATCTGTATAAATTCCTATAAAGAGTAAATATTTTAAGATTCATGCTAAATGCAAATGCCATCTAAATATATATTATATAAAAGAATACATAATTATATATCTTGTATTATTATTATATCTTCATATATTAAATATTTTTATAGGGTTAAAAAACAATATATCGTGACAGTTCATTATGTATGTGCATTTTTAAACTTAAAAAAAAAAAGTAATTAAAAATTCTGATTAATGTAAGATCCAAAGCCTGATAAATAAAATTTATATTTGCATAGTATTTCCTTAAATAATGTGCGTAAGCTGTTTTGAACATTTCTTAAATTTAGTAAATATACACTTTAATCAGTTAAAAAGAGAAGAATATATAAACAACTTTGTATAAAATTAAGACGGATAAATAAACTAATTAAGACATTTGAAATGAATTGATTGAAAATAGAGAGTTAAACAACTAAACATCACATTGTTGCCATTTCCTATGAGTACACAAGCTGCAAACTCTATTCATAGAATAGTGTCACCATGTGCAAGCCAATGTCCAGTGGTTGCTTTTATTGACCATAAATAGTGGTAATAATACGTCATCAATGAAGCCATGAAAGCTTAAAGATTTTACCTGCCCATTTAGAAGAAACTTGAAAACGATTTTTTGCTCAGCCATTTTCTTGAGTCTTTCATATGCTTGTAATCTTTCCTGTTCCACATTTATTTCTGTGAGATAAACTCATATAGGTATGAGTTGGTGTACTCATTAATTGTCTTACATATGTATACTTTCTTTTTTAAAAAAAAAATATTATAGTGGTTTAGTGTTAAAAAATTGTAGGTGCATCTTTTCACACCCTAACTGTTTTTGAAACATTCTTAAAAACAATTTTATATATTCTTAAAAATAATATTTATATAAAAAGGTATCTAGATTAGCATTAGCTTTCTAGTATAAAGTTTTTTGCATAGAGTATATTATCTCAAAATAAGTAGTTTATTATTTAAGGCTCGAACGGGATCTTTAGCTACAAGAGAATATACATGTAAATGGAAAAAAATGAGTGATTTATTTTGTAAATTATGTAAGGAAGGAATAGAAAATATTAGGCATTTGTTAATTGAATGTAAATGCTTGAAAACAGAAAGGGTACATATAATGAAGTTATGGAAGAATAAATATGAAAAAAGTGATTATACAGAAAGTGAATTATTGGTTTTTATGCTGGGTTTGGGAAAAGATAAAGGGGATTTAGATATAAAGGTTATAGAGTTGACAAATATTATGTTGTGGAAATGGGATGGAGCAGAATAAGGGAAAATTTAGAGTGGGGAATGGAAAATAAAGTGGATAACAGGTTTATCTGAGCATAATTGCTGAGATATTCTTGACTTCGTTTAAGGAGAAGCCACAATACATCACATCATATCACATTACTGTATTAAAATACAGAGTCGTGAACTGTACAGAAATAAAAATCTGTATAGTAAAAATTACTTTGAGAAAAATGCTAAATAGTTATGAATATGAAATGAAGCTACAGCAGAATTGGAAAATATTTTAACTATCAGGAAATATATACTTCAATGGTCTTAATAGCTTTAACATAAAAAGTTACCATGCATTAGTGAGATCTAAGATATGTGTTAAGCCAATATTATAAGTCAAAAATCGATAAGGAAACCATTGTAAATAGTTGACATCCTAATCTTAAAAAACACTATAATGTACTTGAAGTAGAAGTTGTAAAGTCTTTAAATTATTAGCAGACTTTGATTATGGTTAGAGATGATTAAGAATAAAAAAATAATAATATTCTTCTAATTTTTACTACACATAGTACAAAAAGAAACAACTCACTAGTAAATTTTCCATTAAGATATACCTTACTAAAAAAAAAGAAAGAATATGAAAATATTTAAAAATTAACAATAAAAAAGAATGGAATATGTGAATTTCTATAAGATGGTAAAAAAGGAATTAATAATAATACAAAAAATATGTGATTTAGTAAAGAAAGACTATAAAAGAAAATAAAAGTGTCGTATATATAAAATAATATTGGCATTGGAAAAAAATGCTTATTTATCAATAAAAGAAAATGTAGAACTGTTACTAAAATGAAGATGATATCATGAAGTATATGAAAAAATTATACAATAAATTATATATATATATATAAGGCATATGGCTGTATTGCTCATTATATATATATATATAAGGCATATGGCTGTATTGCTCATTAGTTGATATGGAGTATGAGTACCAGATCTTCAGAAATGATTCTGGGACTCCCTGTTCCCATGTTGAATATTTTACCAACTGTGCCAAATTGCACAGAATAAAGAATTATGTAATAATAAAAAATTGCATTTTCTGAGTAACCAAGCATTTTACATGCAATATAAGACATGCAAGAAAATATATAAAGAGATTTAAAATTCTAGTAAGTCTGGAATTGTGATTGATATCTTAAAAGAAGCAATTAAAGAAATAGAAAACTGCTGACAAAAGTAAGTACCAAATATCTATGACAAGAATTTGTATCTGATGATTTAAAGAATGTCATAGTGATCCTGATATTTAAAAAAGGTTAGCAAATATTGTAGATTTGTCTATCAGTTATATATGAGATCTTTATTATGATGATTACAACTCATCTAAGACAAATTTTGTATTATAATTAACCAAAAGAGCAAACTAGATTTAAAAGTGCTTTTACCATGGTGATGTCATACAAATATTGTGAGAAGTTATAGAAAGAACTACTAAATAAGAGTCGCCATTATGCTGATAATAAGAGTATTAAACCCTCCATACAGCAATGCCACCAAGTGCAGGCTTTTGTAATCAATAGATGCAGGAAAGTTTGTGCATAAAATCCCTATCTAGGTGCAGTGTTCTCAAATTCAAGGCTCCTCATTGATGAAAGCCACAAGCTAGATACCAGTCTGGGAATGTTGGATGAGTAGGCACTAGATAGGGATTTTATGCACAAAACTTTCTGCATCCACTGATTACAAAAGCTTGCACTTGGTGGCACTACTGTATGGAGAGTTTGTTACTGTTATTAACAGCATGTGTAAGCATATGAAATGGTGATCATATAAATTGCTATTATGCTTTGGATTCATAGATTGTGAAAAAGAACTTGAGTCTATAAATATTTCTGCATAATTAAAGCATTGGATTATCAAAATATAGACCTAGGTTATTGTCATTTTCTGAAGTATATTTATCAAAATGCAACAGTAGTGATTAGATTATGTACCAATAATAAGAAAATTAACTTTAAGAAATATATACATCAGATTGATTTCGTATCTCCAAAACATTTTAGATTAGTTTTACAAAAGCATTTTGTGAATTAAAAAGGAAAAAAAATATTAAAGATTATTTTAATTACTAAACATCACATAAACATCATTCTTTATGCTTACACAAGTTGTTTACACAGAGGCAAAACTCTCCATAGAGTAGTGCCACTCAGTGCAAGCCAAAGTAATCAATGGATTCAAGAAAGTTTGTTCAGAAAATCCCTATCTAGTGCCTACTCATCCAACATTCCCAGATTTCTTTCTAGCTTGTGGATTTCAGTGAAGAGCCTTGTATCTGAGAGTACTGCATTGAACTAGAGCTTAAGATCTAATGCAACCCTCCAGAAGCCACTTTTTATCTTATTAGTTGAAATCACAATAATGTTTTCAATTCAAGCTCATTGGCTTGTACAGTCATATAGATCTGAATTCAATTGTAATCATGTGATGTTTTCTGGTTTAATGCCAATCCTGCTCAATAGGATTATGGTGACTGTGGTTATTAAAGAACCAAGCACACCAAAATGTATGGATGCTGAACTTAGTTCAGATCTATACAATTATACAAAGCTAATGAGCTTGAAATGAAAACAATATTGCATTTTCATTTTGGACTCAAATCATTATAGTTTGCTAACAAGGTAAAAGGTAGTTGCTGGAGAATTAAATTAAATCCTAAGATCTAGGTACAGTGTTTTTAGATTTAAGGCTCCTCACTGATGATAGTCACAAACTAGAAACTAGTCTGGGGAATTACTCTAGCTTATACTGAGTGATACTACTGTATGAAGAGTTTTGCCTCTGTGTATTATTTTAATCATCTGGATTTTGCTGATAATTATGATTGTTGTTGGATTTTTTCAGATAATATTTCACAGCTTCAGAACATGTTGCAAAAGTTATCAAATGAAAGCAATCAAAGTAGTTATTAAAGATAAATTTCAAAAAGATTAAAATAATGTTCAATGGTTTTGTTCAGGAAAAAAAATAAAAATTGATAATCAAGAATTAAAAAAGTTATTTGATATTAATATCTTGATCATATATTATTAATACAGTTGAAACCATAATGAATGAAATTAATCACAGAATTAAACTTGGATGGAGTGGGTTTTTTTTACAGAAATAACTTGATATAAAGAAGAAATATGTTAAACTATTTATAAAGAAAGGTTTTAAATATATATATATATATTTTAGGAGGCTGGATTTCCAGAAGAGCAATACAGAGACATCAGATCACACGGTGAAGAAAGTCAAAAGGCCCAGCATGTGAAAAACAAATAGATAACTTTGACATCATTTATAGTATTAAGAGACTAAAATCATATTACTAATAGAGATGTTAATGATCTTAAAAGATTATAACAGGTGTGCTGATGGACAAAATAAAAACTTATGGTGAAGTGATAAGCATAAGAAATACTATGAATTGGATAAACTGGATTAAAATTGTAAACGTATTCATTCCGCGATGGATTAATGAAGGTTGAAAGTGATCATGATAGTAATATATGTGGTATAATTTCTCATAAGCACTATTGATTTTTATAAATGGCATATACACTTAATATTACTTATATTCAAACATTTACTTAATTTATTTTAAACATTCCCATTTACATCACGTTAGAGAATCTGTTATTTTTGTATATATTTTTTAAATGTATTTAAAAAATTGTTCACATAACTTTTTTAAAATCAATATACATACATTCTTCTGGCATTTGATGTATATTTATACGTTCAAATGCGATCTTTACACACATACACACGCCTTTATAGCTTTACGCATGACAGAAACATTTAGATTTTCAACATATTTTTATTTAAAATGTTTTCATGCGTTTATGCTGAAAAAAAAGTTTAAAAATTTGCATAAATGATGTAAATAAAAGATGCAAATGACTGCTAAATATGTATGTAATTAAAAAAAGTATTTTCTAATGAAAGTGTAGATCTATGAAATAAATATAAAAAAAAACATAATTGTAAATGTATAATTTAATGTCTTACTGGCTAGAATTTCACCAAATGTGGGTAACTATAAATTTATTTACAGTACGCTGCGCGATCTGGCTTGGAATCGGGAAGTCCTGGGATCGATTCTGGCTCTCGCGGTTCTGGCGCTCGACTCTATGGAACAAAACCATGTGCCTTTTTTTTTTTTTTATGAAATTCCAGCCGTTCTCATAACAATTGTAAAAGAATATAATATAGGTATAATTTTGTTGGAAGAATTTTACAATTAACTAATTATATGTAAAGGTTAACTTTTATTCCTTAACAACGAAATATTCTTAAACATGTTTTAATGTTATTTTTTATTATAGCATTTATTTAAGTATTAATGAATATTCTTAACATTTTTATTATTATTATTATTATTTATTATTCAAAGATATGAGATACAAGTAATCTATCGGTGAGCAAGAACGCTCTGCGTTAACGATTCAAAAAAGATCAGGATATATATGTTAACAGGTCAAATTAAATATGAATTTCTGTTAGGCAAATTCAGCCCTTGGTCAACAATACAAAAACACTATTTTGATAGTATTAATATAGGGATGATTCCACATCCGGGTACCATAAAAAGAAAAAGGGATTTAAGTTACTTTATTCTGGTCCTTTCAATGTCTATAAATTTCCATGTGTTCCTGAACATTATTTGAAAAGCTATACAATTATGTCTTTCTTTAATTGTCTTGATTTTTTGATTAATATTATTAGGGGATCTGTGCAACTGAAATCACAAAAATGAATTTAATCCAGGATCAAGCTAAATCTGCAAAAATTCGATACTGGGAGGCATATAACCTCATTTATAAAACAATTGTGCCTATCAGTTCAACACTCAACATAACCGTCTTTAATTTTCTTAAAAAAAATTTAAATGGTGGTACTTGGAGGCGAAATATTTAGATTTTTTGATAAAAACCAATCTTAATGCGCTTCCCACAGATAGCTTTTTGATAAAAAGTAGAGGATATATTTTTTGATGACAAATGTGCTTTGTGTAGAAGAGAGGAAAAGACTATAGAACACATTTTTGACCCGATGTGTTAAATTGGAAACCTGTAGAATCTTAATTTTTTCAATCTATAAGAAGAAAAACACATTGATGACGACATGGATTCGAAGCATTAAATTAGGCAATTTTGCGGAAACAAGGAGTGTTACATTCTTAATGTTTAGTATTTGGCTGACGCGATGAACATTTTTAAATATTATTTTTTACAATCATAGCATATTATTTAAGTATTGATAAAATTTAAGAAAATAAACATTGAAATATGCGTTTTAAGTTGTTTATTCAGCACATAACGAAAAATGATATTTTTTTTTTATTGCGTGTGACAAAGAAAAAAAGAAACATTTCCTTAATAATTAGAATAATTGTTTTGTTTTTTCTTACTTTAAAAAAAAACATCTTCCTTATAAGATTTGCTCTATATAATTAATAAAATTCTAAGTCATTCACCCAGAAAATCTCAACCTAGATTAAAAGAAAAAAAAAGGAATGCAATTAAAAAAAGTATATATTAGTTTATTAATATTTGTGTGTATACGTATATGCTTAGCCAACTTTGACTAATTGTTTACACTTCATATTTATATAGAATGGTTAGGTGATTATGTAATAGTAACGTTTTTTAAGAGATTTAATATCAGATCTAAAAACTATACAAGCAAATTGAATTGGGTTTTAAACTTTAATATGTTTTTGAATTTCAATCTATTAGTTTACTACTGAAAAAATGCATAAAAGGTTTGTTTAATGTCAAGGGCATTAATATCATGAAAACTTATTAGTAAAGTCCATAATTCATAAACTATTTTGAGAATATGAAGACAATTGTTGCATTAAGGAGATGAAATACTTGTTTATAGCCACCTAATAATGACATATTTCAGTAGCACTATCTTACATGATGATAATATTATTTTGAATAGATGGAAGGAGTATTTTGATTATCTTCTGAATAATGATACTAAAATTAGAGTAATGATTTTTAATGACATGTATTTTATTTTACTTTTTTAGATTTGGACAAAGATATCCAAATTAATGAAGTCCAAATAGTTTTTCATAATCTTAAAAATGGAAAAGCTGCTTATCCTGAAGAAATATCTGGAGAACTTTTTAAAAATTTAATAGATACATGATAGTTGGTCAACACGGGTAGGATGACAACCTTGGCTAATGAGGGCTTTGAACGTTCCATCATCAGATTTTCAATGAAATGGATGGCTGAAGAGTTGTAGGTTGGAGTAATTTAAAACCTGTCCATGAAGATTAGCTATCTTAATATAAAGCTGAGCATTGATTGTATATATGTGTGGAGATAGTAATCTGGACCAACTGATGATTGCTGGTTTAGCATGAAATACGTATATCGGTGATTATTTATCTTTTCAACATATGTATGATTAGCTGGGTCAGCAATATGAGATGGCATGGAGCATTGAGGTCATGTAAAAGTCTGAGTTTGAATCCCTTATATATTACATTATATATGTGCAGGTGTGTGTAAGCCTGTATAATGTATTAATTTCAAAAATATTTCTTTAGAATTATATGAACTCATGAAGTTGCACCATTTGATCTTAAGAAAGCTTCTATTGTTCCAATTTTTTTTTTAAAAAGGGAAAGATAAAATTGCAATAATTATCATGGAATATCATTATTATCCACTAGAGCAAAAAATATTTCAAGGATTTTATTGAATAAGTTGCTTCCAGTTATAGATGAATGGCTACAAGATGCAATGTAGGATTATAGAATCAAGAATCACTATTGATATGATTTTTGTTGCTTGACAAATGCAAGAAGTCAGAAACCAAAAAGTGATTTATATATTGCTTTTATTGATTTATTGTTAAGGCATTTGGTGTATTTATTATTTGTGTAGGCAGTTGAATAATTAATAAGATATCAAAATGAAACATGCAGAGATTCTAATCAGGATATGGATTCAATAGAAGAAGCTTTATTAAATCATTAAATTCTGTAACTGCAACCACAAATATGATACTCATTGACTATGTATATCATAGTTTGTATTTATTCACATTTCTAACAGTCCATGATTGATAAATTCCATTTATGGGGCAGATTTATGGATTGTCCCGAATTTCTTGATGAGACTTTAGTTAGGTCTAGGAAGATTACATATAGCTGAATTTATTATTGGTTTGGGGGAAAAATTGGAATCTCATAAGAATTTCAATTTTTTGCCATAATTATATGAATGTACAATCTTGGGCAAAGATCTAAAAAGGGGATATTGATTTGAGTTGAGTTTTAGGTGGTGTAACTTAAGATATTGCAGGTACAATCTGCTTAGTAGCTTTATGTACATATATATAAATTATTAATCAATGTCTATATTCCAATTATAATAAAATATATATAATTATTTAAAACAATACAATAATTAATACAGTAAAAAATATTTTAAAAACAAATATATATGATAATTTAATAAAAGTACTTTCAATTCTCTATGTAGTTGTTATCAACTAGATTCAAATTGTATTACAAAAAATGGTTACAAATGTATACAAAAAGAATTATGTCATATATTAATTTTCCCACAATTCATTAATTTTTATATAAGCAGCCTGTCTATTTATCAAATATTGCCTTCCATTTTTTATTAACATAGCTTCTTTAATTTTATTATTATTATTATTTCTTTCAATACACAAAATCTTAACTTTATTAAAATCAAAACCATAATTACATGTAACATTATGATCAAAAAATACTGAAGGTGATTAAATTATGGTATATATTTGTTTTTAAAATATTTTTTACTGTATTAATTATTGTATTACTGTATTAATTATTGTATCTCTTTTGATATCTGATGGAGAAATATGTAAAGAACAAAAAGCCACTGCAAAGGAGTAGACTTCAATGTACCAGTAATACTTCTTATGGCAATATTTAACTGAATATCTAAAAGTTTAATATGAGAATTTTAGCTCTAAATAGGATATATTAATGGTAGAGAAGACAGGTGCTAAGTAGTTGCATCACAACCCAAATAATCCCAGTCAGTATTCCAAGGAAATTATTTTTTCCAAGCAAATTATTTCTAAAAATTAATTTTAATCTAAGACTAGATAAATGAGGAAAATAAGTTAGGCTATGAATCAAGGTCACTCCTAAATGGCATGGAGTAGTATCATATTTCAGCCTATTATCACAAAAGATTATATTCATATTACAGGAATAATTCCCTATTGTTTAAATAAAAAATTGAATATATTGTCTTTATTGGATTAGGAATAAGACTCCAGAAAATGAAAACCAGTTTCACTTTTTTAAAATCCTGATTGAGAGAAATTTCTTATTCAGAAAAAAAATTTGTTTTTAAGAAAGTCAAATCAACATTATCAGCATAGATGAATTTCCTACCTTATGAACCTGGAAAATCAATGAAGAATATATTAAATAAAGTAGGTGAACGAACTGAATATTGAGACAATTAGTTTTGGTAAATTTCCTATCTACCACAGTGATCATTTATTTAAATGTCATTAGAATTTCTCTATTAGAGAACATTTTGTCAGGTAAATTAATGTTTTTCTGACATTTAATATATTTGTAATTTTTTAGAATACTATTTTCCAAATAGTATCATAAACTAAGGTTAGATCAATAAAGGTAACACCAATTTTTAATTTGTTTTAAAAGCCTTTTTCAATCTGGGTTGTTAAAGATAAAACTTGTTTTACAATAACTTTTTCCTGGCCTAAAACCAGCTGGCTCTATATCAAGCTAACCCTCAACTATTGATAAAAAATTTTGTTGATATTATTCTTTTAAAAAGCTTGTAGAAAACACACAATAATGACATTGACAGTAATTTTTTGAATCATTTCTGGCTTCGTTTGTTTTTAAGATTGCTATACTTTTGCATGAGTGACAAATTTTAGGACTACTTTTTATATAAATAATGTTATTGAATAATTCTGCCAACCATGATTTAGTTTTAAGTCCTACATTTTTTTAAAAACTTTGGAAGTATATTATCTGTTCAAGGACTTTTCTTGATTTAAGACAAGCCAGGATAAGGTTGATTTTGTTAATATCTACAGGTTTTATCACATTACCATTATGGAAAGATGTTTGAAATTCTGCTCTAATGATGATGCTCCTTATTCGATCTATCTTGGACTTAAAAGACTAGTATATAAGACTGGAAACCTGCTGAGTAGTGCTGGTAATGGCTCTTTTAGAAATATTTTTATGTCTACCAAGCTTATATAAAAGAACTCAGACCTTATGACTAGATCTCCAAAAGTTTTGCTTCTTCATGGCATCTCTCCACTTTTATTTTCTGGTGTCATCCAGTGATTTTATAAATTTATCAGCAATTTCCAGATCTTAGCCAAAAATTGGCTATAGAGAGCACTGCTAGTTATATTCCAACTGGAATAAATTGATTATGATTATCCCAAGAAATGAATTCTCTAAAATCTGCAGTTGTTTTTTAAGTCTAAGATATGAAGAAGGAACTGAAGATATTCTATTAATATTTTATTCAAAATGTACAGTGTTTGACTCCAGTTAGCTTAACTTACATTCCATCTCAGAGGATAGCTTTCAACTATAGGAATTTATATTCCAAGAGTGATTACACTTAGTTTATGTTGACTGTGAAAAAAATGATTGCATATTAAACTATTTTTAGTTGAAATAATAAATCGGGAACTGTTTCTGTTCTCTGTCTGCCTGAGTAGAATATTCATTTTTGTATAGCATCGTAGAGTAAGTGTATGTAGTTTTACTCCATCTATTCTGCAAGTTGTCAACCTGTTTGATTTTTATTAACATAACTTCAAAGGCTTCTATGATAATTAGAAATTTTTATAAATATAGACAATATAGGAAGATCTGGAGGCAGAGGAAAGAGCCAATTTGTATGGGGTCGGTTATAACCATTGCATATATAAAAATGATCAATCTAAATGATGATTGCTGTATCATTTGAATTATCTTTAATAGAAGCCATTTGTATTTAAAATATAATTTAAATAAAAGTAGCCATACAATTAGTCAGTGTAAATCCAGGAATTTTAGAAGATATGTCTGTTAGATGACGTGTTCTATGTTTGCCAATACTATATAGTCATTTTCCCTTTTATGAGCCAACCACTCTCAGCTCTATAATCCTAATGCAGTGATCACCCACAATACCCCTTGGGTTTATTTTAATAGTTTTAATATGTATTTTCATAATAGATTAAGTTAATTAGGAGTTCATTGAGGTGAAGTCTGGTTTCATTGTGGAGACATTAGTTTCACATACTAAGACATTTTACTTCAACATGGGATAAAAGCTGTTATCTAAATAAGTTTATAGCATTGTTTAAACTTAGTTGATTATTCACCAAAATGTATTTTTATTATGTCCCTTATGTAAAATAAAATGAGAGGAAATGTTATTACTACAACTAGAAAATCTGAAGTACAGGTATTTGAAATAAAAATAAGTGTTAAACAATATATGTGTTTGCTCCTAGTTGTCTTTGAAATTGTTATAAACAGTTTAATGAAGCATGGATCAAGATGGAGACAGATTTGATGTTAGAATTTTTAATTTGAATTTATTAAAAGCAAAAGCAAAACTCTTATCATTATGATTATGCTATTTTTATCACTTCAAAAATCAATTTACAGAATGCACTTAATGTTTTGAATGCAACACCTGAAGTCTTTTGTTTAATAGTCCTCAAAAAACTTAAGATGTTTATCAACCAGAGACAGAAGAAATATTCTCATCAACATTTAGTTGGGATGAATTTGAGAATGTAAATTAATTTAGATATTTGGGTAGTTTTATAATTAAAAAGGTGGGCTTAGATGTTGAAGTACAGCAAAAATTACAAATTGAAAGATAGAGTATTTTATCATAAGAAATAACTATTGAAGTTTGCTATGTATAGAGATGTTATTTCATCTAATTTACTATGAAATTGAGACATGGATACTCTATCAATACATTTTATAAACATTAGATAAGTTTCATTTAACAATTCTCTGTAAAATTTAAAAAAAAAAACAACAACAACAACAATGGCAAGATCATAAACCCAATCAAATGTTCGTCAATTTGCTGGTTATTATAGTTTAAAATCCATTATTGAAAATCATATATTCATTGTATTGGACCTGTACAATAAATAAACAATACAAGACTTTCTAAAAGAGTGTTTTAGGATTGAAAAGCACATGGTTTTCACAGGAAACATAGGCACAATCTATATCGTAAGGATTATCTCAAAAGTCATTCTAAAGAAATGCAATAGTAATTGTTTTTGTTGGGAAGATATGCAGAGAAAAAATACAATGGAATCTAAAACTAGATATGATATTGAAATATTTCAGAAAAAAAAAAAGTTTTCTGTTGATGAAATTAAATGACAACATTGCAAAATATAAAATAAATAAAAAAAGTCTGTCTATCTATCTATCTATCTATCTATCTATCTATCTATCTATCTATCTATCTATCTATCTATCTATCTATCTATCTATCTATCTATCTATCTATCTATCTATCTATCTATCTATCTATCTATCTATCTATCTATCTATCTATCTATCTATCTATCTATCTATCTATCTATCTATCTATCTATCTATCTATCTGTCTGTCTGTCTGTCTGTCTGTCTGTCTGTCTCTCTGTCTGTTTACTTGTCTCACTATTCATCTTTCTATCTATCTATTTATAGATCTATTTATCTACCTATCCATTGATCTATCTTTCACTTGTCAATATTTTAAAATCGTAGATGGACTACCCATAGTTTTGAAACAATTAACGGATGTGTTGCTTCCGTAATATTACGGAATATAAATCGCTATATTATTAATTATTACATCTACATAAAGTAATAAAATTGAGTGTCGCATATAATTAAAATGAGAAACTTTTACTTCCTTGTGATATGTAATCTGACTTTGTGAAGTAATATTCTGATTTAAAAATCAGTCTTATAATAAGTTCAAATCCTAATTTAAGCACGGTCAATAATTGTTGATTTATTTAAAGAGTAAGTTCTAATCATATAGGTGGAGACCAGATATGATTTTTAAATAATTATTGACGTTAGAGTAGGTGTCAATTTTCGCTCATGTACGAGGAATAGTTGCTTCCGCATTATTACATGGGTTTTACAAACTGTTTATTTAACCATTATAAAACTCATTTGTAACTTTTTGTTCTTCTTTAGTTGGAGTTAACATGATTAGAAATAATATGAATTTAGTGAATCTGTTTTCTCTAAAAAATAGCACATTGCTTATATTAATTTATTCTTGTTATTAAAATACATTTTGTTACTTAAAATACAATTTTAAAGATTAAAAAAGTCCAAGTGATTAATAAAAAAAAAAACTTCCTTGTAGTTGCAATTTAAAATCAATTATTGAAAGGGAACGAGTTAATGCAACAGCAGAGAAGCGAATTTTGGAGTGACGGATTCTGCTATTTATGATGCTCAAACTTATTATGAACTCACAAGCAATAAATATAACAATTTAATAAGTAAATTTACTATGCCACATTTTAAATTATAAATAAATTTTATGGAAAAAAGTAAAAAAAAAACAACAACATATCTCTATCTATAAAACTAAAAATTGATATTATTTATTAAGTTAGTTATAATCATCTTTTTATTAATAAGAGTGGGAAAAAACTTTTATATTTAAAACAATTAAAAACCGTTCAGAATATAAAAAAAAAATTGATTATTAATAATTTAGTCATTGTTTATTTTTAATAAAACTATAAAACATGGAATCGTTAATATAAAAAGTGTCCACTTATTGAGGAAATGCATTCAGACAGATAAATAAAATTTTAGGGTGGCCGCTGTCTCTTACTTGATTCGTAACAATAAAAATCAATATTTCCCTCCAAAATTATAGATGTTGAGTAAGCACACATAGCTTGGCTAATCAGTACTCGATGGACGGTATTGTTTATTATTAATCTACCATTGACGTTAAAATAAAATATCAGCTGTTTTTAAAATTACTGAATGAAATAAAATCAAAGTTATATATTCATCTAATAAATAAAACACTGGCTGAACAAGAAATTTAATTAGCTAGATGAATGGGAATTATTGGTAACGATGGACAACCATCAGCAGAGCATAAAAATGTAACTTAAGATCTTCCACGTGGGACAAAATTAGTTTATGGATTTTGTTTTCATTTTATTTAATTATAGTTAAGTTAATGTGAGTGCAAACCCCCAGTATCCTGCTTGAGCGCCCAAATCAACAAAAGTTCACAATGAAGTTTTTATAGATTTTAAAAAAGACAACCCAATTTGGATTTTTCCTGCAAAAAAAAAAAAAAAAAGCTCACGTAATTAGATTTGGTTTTTATTTGTAGAAATATATTTTAGAACATAAAAGTAATATTTCAGTTGCAAACGTAAAATTGAAATATACAAAGATTTATAATGAAATTTGTAAAGTTAGATAAGTTTGAACATCAATTCAGAATTTATGTATAGATGAAATGGAAATTGTCTACATGTTCGTAAATTAAACAAACTTACATGTCTAACACCATCATATATGTGATATACATGATCAGATAATGTAAATGGGCCACAACTATGATTTCTGGAATGGGAAGTTATATGTATTCAATTTCTGGTGATAACCAATATCTTAATGTAATTGATATGAAATTAATTGTTTTTTCTATATATACTGGTCTCCATTAAGATTGATGTGTAAATGTCCTTTTTTTTGTGTAAATGATTCTTATGGTTTGTGAATAAATTTTCCTTTTGAAAGATAATCAGTTTAAAATTTCTTTGATTGATGAAACTGCACCAAGCATGATATACTTTTGAAATAAGTTGTGTAGTAAACATGCAAACATCTTTTTTTGCTTGGATTATTTTGAAAAATCATTTCAGCATGTTCAGGACTTCCTTTATTGTTAGGGTTGAGTTGGAAAAAGAAAACTGACAGCAATTGATTGCTGCTTTATTCTAAAAATCATATGTGAGATGGGTGAATGAAATAAGAAAGTATTATGGGGTGATGTCTCAAAGAGAGGTTAGAGATTGGAGAAGATAAACTGAATATGGACTTTCATCTTCCAGTGGATAATAATGGTTGAAAAAAAAACGATGATTCCAGGAAAAAGTTAGGAAACATCATTTGGATGCAGTGACTTTTTGGTGCTTTCAATCTACATTTTGCTATTAGAATTATTTATACTTTATAAAGCAATTTAATTATCTACCTAAGTATATACTGTAATGGTATAAAGGGGGGGGGGAGCTGAGCCTTCTAAGCTCTATGTATTTGAATGGTAATAGGATAAGAGCCATGAAAGAATACTTAGATACCCAAATTGAAGTGTCAACCTATCACATAAAGAAATTTAAATAAAGTACAAGAAAACTCTTTGACAAGCCTTAGAAATTAAGGTGACAAAATCGATGGCATAGAATGCCCATGAGATAAAGACTCTTCAAAATCAGATCAAAATTCAACATTTATAATGGTAAAAAAATATTGAAGCAAATGAAATAAAAAACTTTGTCCATATATCCTAATTTTATACCAATAAATAAAAATCTAATAAAAAAATCAATTTTCAAAGAATTTCACTTCTTAATGAGATAAATTATTTTAGCAAAATTTTCTTAATTAATATTTAAATATTTGAAATACAGGCACTCTTCACATACCTGGAGCTTAATATAAGTGTGGGAAATGATAATCTGGACCAACTGATGAGTGCTGGTTTAGCATGAAATATGTATATTGGTGTTTATTTATCTTTTCTACATGTGTGTGGTCACATGTATCAGTTGTATGAGATAGTGTGAATAGTTGAAGGGTGCTTGAAAATCTGAGTTCAAATTCCCTATATTTTTAATTAATATTTAAATTAAACTTTGTATCTAGAGCATAACTTTTAAAAACAAATTTATTTAGTTGAAATAAATTAGTTTTATTTTTTAAAAAAAAACTAAACTTAAAATTGAATCAAATTTATTTTAAACACAGATCTTTATCAATGTGTGGGTGTACCTGTAATAGAAACCTAAATTTAATTTTAAAAAAATATACATTTATATTGTGCAACCTGAATTTTAATTTACAATTGTCAATTACTTTTATTTTCTTAAATATAAATTGTCTGAACAGGCACTAACCTGTATTCAATGTGCTTTAAAATTCACAATAATCAAGCATATTTTGCCGATAGAGAGATCTCCCAAACCACGACACAAAATAGCAACTTTTATAAAGATAAGAGTGGCCATATTATCTTTAATCTAAATGTCCATTTATATAGGCGAATCTGAAACATCTTGATTAGGAAGTGTGAAATAGTTGTTTTCTTCATTGTTTAAACCCACTATTTCCTTTACAAATTAACTTACGCAAAATCTTGTGATTTACAGCGAGTTAATAGCGCGATCTTAATGCTGGAAATTCTATAAACTATTGAAGAGTAGTAATTAATTTATAGAGTGTACAGAGAGCTTATGTAAATAGTCTGAACAGGCACTAACCTGTATTCAATGCGCTTTAAAATTTGCAATAATCAAGCATATTTTGCCGATATAATTTTCAACATTAAGATCGTATTATAAACTCGCTGTAAATCACAAGATTTTGTGTAAGTTAATTTGTAAAGGAAATAGTGGATTTAAACAGTGGAGAAAACAACTACTTCACACTTCCAAATCAAGATGCTTTAGATTCGTCTATATAAATGGACATTTAGGTTAAAAATAAGATGGCCGCTCTTATTTTTATAAAAGTCGCTATCTTGTGTCGTGGTTTGGAAAAGCCCTCTATCAGCAAAATATGCCTGATTATTGCAAATTTTAAAGTGCATTGAATACAGGTTAGTGCCTGTTCAGACTATTTACATAAGCTCTCTGTGCGCTCTATAAATGAATTACTACTCTTAAATATAAATTATAAATTGAAATAAACGATTTATCTCAATAAATAATGATAAACCATTATTAAATACCTAAAGATTTTAGAAAAAAAAAATCAAAAATTTTAAAAAGCAAAGTAATAGTATAACAATTTTTGTAAAAGTTATAGAAAATATCAGTCAGTTTTGGGGAATTTATTATGAGACCAAAACAAAAGTTTCAACTTGCAAAATTCCAACGGAAGGACAATAAACAAAGTAAACAAATCCAAATAGACATAAAGAAATTTTCAAAAGAATTAGAAAAATCAAAATACTTTTGATGAAGTTAAGAGCATTATTTTAATAATAAAAGATGTGAAAAACTGTCTTGAAATCATTACAAAAATTCAATGCTTCGTCAAGCATTGGTGGCTGAGTGGTTAGCTCAGATATCTTACAAGCAGTTATTCAGGGTTCACTCCCAAGCCAATGCTTTGACATATGAAAAAAAATGCAATGCCTCTGATATTGCATCAACACAAAAAATAAAAAAGATTTAAAACTATTGACCCTAATAATATTAATTAATAAAACAATTTAGTGGCCTACAAACAGGAATAAAATTGATATTTTTATAGAGTCAGACAAATTTTGTCAGAATATATGAATTGTCAAGCAATTTCTATTGTAACATATTCAAATAAGATTATACTTAATTAATCCAATACAGATAAATATGACTTTAGGAAAGACTATGGAGTAAAATAGCTATTTTATAATTACACAGGGTAATTAAAAGATCATGAAATATCAGAAATAGGATATACTTTGATTCAATTGACTATGCTAAATTTTGGAATATCCTTATAACATTGGAAGAAGATATTATTTCGTTGAGAAATCTTTCTATAGAACTAGAAAGTAAATTAAAGCAAAGTGTAATAAAATGGACAGAAATCATCTGGGTATAAACATTTAATACAGGTATGTATTTTATCTAATATACTGGGTATATAATGAAAATAAAAAAAAAGGTGCATTTAAGATAGGTGCAACAAACATCAACAGTGTTTGGTATATTCATGATAATATATTATACCAGCAAGAGTGAACCTAAGTTATTAAGAAAGTTATAAACCAGAAAAACGAGCTTCAATTGCATCTAAAAATAAAATAAGATAACCTGAGAACATGAATAGTCATTGACATTAAATATTGATAATGAAGATATAAAAGTCCTGAATATTTTTTCTTTTTCTGGATTCATTACTCAAATAATTTATCACAGATGTACAACAAATAAAAAAATTATAATGAAAGCCTTGAAAGATAATTTTAAATAAAAGCATATATTTTTATAAATACAAAAACCATAATTGTTCAATATATACTTTTTTGAGATTCTATGACAGTGGAAGTTGGTCAATAAAGAAACAGGTTATAAAAAATGACCCTGTGGTATCAAAAACGTTTTTAGAACATCATAGAAAGCAAAAAGAAAAAAAAGATCAGTGGCACTTGATTTCATTTCAAATAGACCTTTTCTTAAAATATTTTGACTCTATAATTTATTAGAAAATTATTAATTTCTATAAAAAAAACTAAAGTTTAAAATAGAAAACGAAGTATAATTAGATGGATACTTTACAATGACAAAAGCAGTGGTTGAAAAATTAAAAAGATGGTATATCATTTTGTAAATATACCAAATCATTTTGATCATCAGAATGTAATATAAACTTTGTGAATAGATCTGCAAGGGATAATACAAGTAGATAAAATAGAATATAGGGTAATAATAACAAATTCTATAAAAATTATTAATATATATATATCATTAAAAACCAGTCAACACTTAGACAATTCCATTATCCATATAATCAACAATTTAAAACTGTTGACAAGGCAACCTCCTTTTAATATATATATTCAATAGATGAAGCTTTACCAAAACCTCCGAACAAGTGTATCTTTGTTTACATAAACATCAAAAGAGTCACAATTCACTATCTCTTTTATTAGCTCCACCTTCAGATCAGCTGATTTCCAGCTAACTTGCTATCATCAGTGAAGGGTAGGGGCCAGAAACTAGATCTAAACACTAACTCCAAGCGTTTATGCAACAAGTTCCTATCAGTTTGCAAGCATGAATTTTTTAGACACGTAATGTCTTCAAACCCAGCCTAACAAGCCAGATAGCTACATGGGTCTGATATCAGTTGTTTCACTACATAGTCAAAGCCTCTGCAATATATATCATTGCAAAAACCTTTAAAGATACATTTATGAAAAACAAAAACAAGTTATAAATCACGTAACTTGCTATCACTTGCATTTATGATCAATAGATGGAGCTTTACTAAAACCTCTGAACAAGCATATTTTTGTTTACATAAACATCAAAAGAGTCAGAATTCACTATCTCTTTCATTAGCTCCACCTTCAGATCAGCTGATTTCAAACTAATTTGCTATCATCAGTGAAGGGTAGGGGCCAGAAACTAGATCTAAACACTAACTCCAAGTGTTTATGCAACAAGTTCCTATCAGTGTGCAAGCATGAATTTTTTAGACATGTAATGTCTTCAAACCCAGCCTAACAAGCCAGATAAATGTACATTTAAAGGTTTTTGCAATTATATATATAGCAGAGGCTTTGACTATGTGGTGAAACTGAACTGATATCAGACCCATGTAGCTATCAGGTTTGTTAGGCTGGGTTTGAAGACATTATGTGTCTAAAAAATTCATGCTTGCAAACTGATAGGAACTTGTTGCATAAATGCTTGGAGTTAGTGTTTAGATCCAGTTTCTGGCCCCTACCTTTCATGGATGATAGCAAATTAGCTTGAAATCAGTTGATCTGAAGGTGGATCTAATGAAAGAGATAGTGAATTCTGATTCTTTTGACGTTTATGTAAACAAAAATACGCTTGTTCGGAGGTTTTGGTAAAGCTCCATCTACTGATCATAAATGCAAGCGATAGCAAGTTACATGATTTATAACTTGTTTTTCATATATATATATGTGTGTATTTAAGATATGTATTAAAAACCTCCATCTTTCAACGCACACTTTAAACATATGCATAAAAATATTTGAAATATCTAAAATATCACACATAAAAGGAAAAAGAGAAAATAATGATTCCACCTGATTATGATAAGTAAGAATAAATATGTTACATTTTAATTACTTTTAAAGTTTATATATGGGCTAAAAATAAAATAATAATTTCTAGTCCAATAAAAGATTTGTGATAATCATTAAATAATTATAAATAATCAAATAATATGTTGTTTGGGATTCACATGAAAATTCTAAAACCAAAAGTTATAGAATTTAGCTACAGTCCATAAAATTTTATTTTTATAATTCATCTTTACTATTACACTAAATGTCAAAAAAGCATTAAATGAATTAATGAAAAAAATGGGGACATAAAAGTTCAGATGTAGTGACATGAGTATCAAAATAATTTTTTTTAAAAAAGGCTTTGTTTTTCATTTATTAATAATTACCTAAAGAAATCAATATTATAAAAATGAATATTAATGTATGCAAATGTATAGTATTTGTATATTAAATGTTCTTCTAGAGACTTTACATAAGTAACAGAAATGATGATTTTGTGTAATGTATTTGATTGTTGTTGGAAGTTGGGAAAAGTTTAAGATATTTGAATCTTACATTTTTTTTTTGGCTTCAGAAAATATATTTTAAAAGTACTAATAATAGTCTCTTTGTTACTGTATTTTTTCAATTTTTATTTTTTGACAATAAATAATCTGCTTTCAGAAGTAGAACTTAAAAAATACATGTCTATCTAAGAAATTTTGCAAAAAACATTAGTGGCAATTTTATGTAATGAGTTATTTAAATAGAAAAAAATTTAAATCCTACATATATGTAATTAGTACCATTATTTTCTAATTTGATCAAACCTTAATGTAATACTGTTGGAATTTTAAAAATGTCCTATATATTGTATAGGAAGAACTGTTGAAAATAAATATTTTCCCATATGTTCTGCTGAAAGAGTATGGGCAAGTGGAATAATCCCCAGGGGATAGGATGCCAAAGGCTGTGCCATTTTAGTAAACCCAATAATTAAAAAAATGTTTTTTTAAGAAAAAAAAGGGTAGTCCCGTATTTACCTTGCTATGATGTCATTAGCCTGAAGGCATACCACACTAACCATCCAATTTTGAAGATAATGTCACCTAGTGATTTGCGGACAAATATAATCACTAAAATTTTGCCGCATATCATGTGGTGATGTTACATCAAAGATTGCTAGATTAAAATGGGATGCCCTCAGGGTAATGATGTCATAGCAAAGTAAAATGGGGGGAAAGGCATGTGGTACAGGGTCTGAGGTACAAGGCTGGTACAGGATAATGATGGTGCCGTCCATCCTGAAAAAAAAAATTAATAAAATAGAACACAAAATAGAGTGATATGAAAAAAGGTAAAAGTATGTGGCAAAAAAAGGTTAAAAGTAATATATACATCATGAATAATTAACTCAAATTGGACGCAAAATAGCAAAATGTTAAGATAAATATCACTACAAAAATAATAAGTGTAAAATGCAAGTCCAGTAATAATAATTCTGCGAGTATTCAAATAATAATTTTGGCATATTAAAAAAACCTAACATAAAGTGAAAACTGCGAGTCTATAAATAATAATTTTGTCTTCTTAAAAAACCCTATCATAAAGTGTAAAATGCGAGTCCAGTAATAATAATTCTGTGAGTATTCAAATAATAATTTTGGCATCTTAAAAAACCTATCATAAAGTGAAAACTGCGAGTCTACAAATCATAATTCAGTCATCTTAAAAGTACTATATAAAATTATGAATTTTTTTTTTTTAGTGGAAATAACTATGATTTACAACTACTGTAATTTACAAGGAAAATAAAAGACGAATATGACAACAAAATGCATACTTACCCAAATAATGATCACTGTGGTGGAATGAACTGGCTTATATGTTGTAAAATTGCACCAAAATGACCATCTTTGTATGTATGCCTCCACGTAAACTCCATCAAATAGGAATCTAAGTGTTGACATGCAGTTCCTCTGTGATTTTTATTTCTCCATTTTACTAAACCCCACAACCTTTCAATATTTTTTGTGTGAACACCAGTTGTAGGGTCTACAAAATTATATGCATGGTTCTTTCGATGGTGCTCGTATCCAGCCTGCTCCAATTCTTCACTTTTATATCCTTTCCAGCAATCGCTATAAATAGTAGTGCCTTGGTGCACATTCTCTAAAATGGCTTGCATAAGATTGGACGTGCTTCTATCTGCAACGGCTATTATAAAGCATTCATCTGTCTCTCTGCAGATACCACCAAATACCCATTGCTGTGGAAGTACTCTGCTGGCATTGTTTTTACACTTGAAGAATAGAGTTTTGTCTATTTTCACAATTGTGTTAGGGCCTCTGATTTTCTGTCTTTCATTACATAATACCTTCCATGCACACACTTCATGGAGATAGTTATTCCAGTCAATCACAGTCTTTTCCACCATTTCTAACTGATCCACAGAAAATAGGATAGAAGTTAATTCTCTGGACCAACAATATATAAAATGGAGAGCCATTATGAATGATATTCTGGAGCCTTCAAACCACATGCCTTTTCTTACAGGAGTTTTTTAAAAACAATCTTTCAAATTACACCACCACCATGTTTCAGTACCATGGCTGTACTTCTTCATCTCATGGCCATTTTCACACAATTTCACATGGTGTAAAATTCTTTGTTGTTGAAAGAAAGCTATTGCCTCTTCTTCACATTTTTGGAGATCCCACAACTTCAGATCTCTTGCTTCAACAATAGCCATTTCTAAATTTATGTTTAAAAATGGAAAATCCAGAAAATTAATAAAATATAAAATACATCCACTTAATATCATACAAGAAATAACATGTAAATTACTTACAATTGTTGAAAAGTAATGTTTTATTTAAAAAAATTGCTGAAATATTAAAGCACTGAAAAAAATGCTGCAACAAATAGGAAAAAAAATCCACTTTTAAATCTCGTGGGTCATGACGGAAAAAATCTCGTAGATCAAAAAATCAAATCTCTCAGATTAGACATGGCAGTGTCTTCATTGCCATGACAACATTCATGTGTTCTTCCGATGATGCAAAAATTGGATGGTTAGAGTTGTATGCCTTCAGGCTAATTACATAATAGCAAGGTAAATACTGGACTACCAAAAAAAGATTAAAGGTTGATAGTAAGGTTTAGTACATACTCTATAATTTACATCATTAAATTGAATGACAAATATATTGTAATGCTAGTGAAAGATATGTGTTATGAAACAAACATATCTCTAATGTTACACATTTATAATTTAAAAATAAATTATTAAATTATTAATAAAAACAGAAATAGAAAAAACATGTTATATGTTTTAAAGTAGTTTTCTTTTGTTTAAAATGCAGTTTTGTAAAAATAAAAAAAATATTGCATTATATATTTCTTTTAAAAAAAAAAAAAAGAGAGAGAGAGAGAGAGAGAGAGAGAGAGAGAGAGAGAGAGAGGGAGAGAGAGAGAGAGAGAGAGAGGAGAGAGAGAAGAGAGAGAGAGAGAGAGAGAGAGAGAGAGAGAGAGGGGGGGGGGGGGGGGGGGGGGGGGGGGGGGGGGGGGGGGGGGGGGGGGGGGGGGGAGAGAGAGAGAGAGAGAACAGCTTAGGGAAAGAATTAGAAAAACTCTCTCCATTTTAAAGAAAACTCCTTTTATGAAGAGAAAGTAAATTACAGTAATAAATGTGAAACAGAATAAAAATTAGTTTGTAGAAGAAAAGCTTTCAAAAATGTAATTAGTTTTTCTGATTGATAATGACATTGAAATTCAATTAATTGAAAGTAACTACAAACTATGTAAACTATCACATGATCACTATTTCTTATGCTGTTTTAATATGTAAACTATCAATGAGATACTAGACTAATTTAAGCAAAAGATTAGATAAAACAAAATATAAAAATTAAATTAAAAAAAAAAAACAAAAAACAAAACATATTCAAGTTATGATCAAAATTGAAAATAATGATAATAAATTAAAACAATGAGAGAAGGGTATATAAAATCATCACCATCTATTGTTATTTATTCTAGCCTTCATTTTGTGATCAAATTCAGTCCAGTCTTCATTTTGTGTATTACATTATTCATTGCTCCAGAGACCCAGAAATCTAAGGACAGAATATAGCCATTCATTACTGCTGCAGAAAATATTATCGCAGAAGCCCAGATCTCGCTAAAATGCATTGTGAGATCATCTTTAGAAGTGTTTGACTCAGCTTCAGGACCTAATGTTCTCCACAAATCAACTGATTCTGCCTGAACTTTCACTGGAAACTAATACCAAAATTATGAAATAGATGCTGACATAAACTCTCTTTCTCTCCCATGATCAAAACAAAGAATGAAAAACAAGCCTGAAACTATTGATGGAGACCAAAAAACCAATTGGTTAGAATTGACAATCATGAAAACCTAGGTAAAGACATTTGATACTTGTCTTTAGACACTTTATATTTATTTTAAATAAACTTCAATTAATGGAGTATTACAAAATTTAGCCTGAAACTAATCATATATATTTCTTTATGTAAAATATTATATTATATATGTGTGTACATAATTAAATAATAATGTTTGCTTAATTGTTATTTTGTCTATTTTCTCTCTCTCTTACCACTGCATCACAAGTAAATTATTATAGAGTTATTTTATGTGTTAAGTTAAATGTGCTGGACCCTTGTTAAGACTATGAGCTAGCTATGGGATATTTCCAAGCACTGGATTGTGTGCCTGTCATCTGAAACATGCTGACCATGTAACCTATGGTTGACTGGTGCCTGACATTGATCTGCAAAACAAATAAAATGTTTTGGATAGCAGGGGTTTGAATCCAGAAGCTGAGGTAGGCCACAGTCTGGAAATGTGATTGTGTTATGCTTTGCATAATTCGATCTGACTATGGGCATCATTGATGTCTATGGTATTAATGGTATTGTCCCTGCTGCTTCAAGGGCTGGTCCATTCCCATAGTGTTAAAGCCAAAAGATAAAAGGTTATATATTAAAAGGTATTTAAACCCAGCAAGAAGAAACTTCTTATTGAAGAGACCTGGTTCAATATGTATATGCGTTATCTGCTAGATAGTAAGTTGTATAATATGGCAGCAAAATATTATAACTATGTGATAACATTGGATCATAATCATGGTAATTTAATAATGTTTATCAGTAGTAGTTTGCCATTATTAGTCATAGAATATCAATTCTAGCATCTTAATATTTAGGGTTACATTATATAATAGTATAAACAACAGTAATCATATAGTGTTACTTGGAATGTCAGAAGTCATTTGAGCACCAAAGAGGCAGATTGAGCACAATAATTCCATTCATTTAAATAAACTGACATGTTACCTTTATTTTTCTTAGCTGATAACTTAGAAATCCTTAGGATGGTTGTTTTAAAAATAAAAATTTTAGCTGAAATAATAGTTTTATAAAATCTATTGAGTCCATAAATCTCATCATTTCAGTTGGATCATTGAGTTGTACACATTTTTTCAAAACCTACAATCATTAGAACTACAAACAAGTAGAAATGAAATATACAGTGAAGCTATAAACTGTGTTTTATCAATATATACAATTTCAATTATACATTATCTGAAAAAAAAAGTTAATAACAAATGTTAAATAAACAAACAAAAACAAAATCTTAAAACTTGTAAATTTAATACATTTTACAATATGTGGGCAGCCATTTTTCTATCTCTGCTCATATTTTATAAAAATGTTAAAATTTGTAAATAAATTTTACAATATGGCAACAGGTGATTTGCTATTTTGAAGTCCCATACATAATCTATTTATTAATAAAAAAAATAGTTTACATTGAAAGATATACATTTTATTCTTCATTTATGATCATTTCCATATTTAATGTGCATAATACTAACAGTTTAACAAAATTTAAAATATACTTAAAGTTGATACTGACTTTAAAATATCAAAGTAAATAGAGAGATTGTAGTTTTTTATAATAAGATTTCTTACATTTTATAAGAGAAAAGTTATTGAAAAAAAGGATATTACTCAGAGTGTATTTAACTGTGATGAAAGTCAGACCTTTCAATATTTTATTTAAAAAAATATGGTACAATAAGTTTTTTTCTCAATCTCATTTTTTCAGTGAATGAACTAAATGTTAGAGTGTTACAACATAAGTGGTTGCAGATATATGTATATCTATGGATACATTTATTGTAAATAAAGTATTTACTGTTTTAAATTATTGCTATGCAGCACTTGCATGATTATTCTTATCGTATTCATTCTAAAAAACTTATGGTGCTGACTTAGAGTCCGCTCACTGCCATTTTGAATTTTATGGACTAACCAAAACCACTGCTGACATATTATGACATCGGGCAATCCACATGGGGTCACTTGGATGTGTAAATTGGATATGCAAATTGTGACTTTGTAATGAATAGTCACATCATGATGATGCATTGATTATTCAATGTCATTTATCACTTGGATGAGTCAGTGGTGGTTTTGCGTGGTCCTAAGAATTTGAAATGGCCATGACCCTACTCTAGATCAGTACCAAATTTATGTAATAACATGCATTAAACTTTAAATTAATTTATGCTAATTGATTATATATTCTGAAATCTCACAAGAATAGCAGTAGAAAAAATGCAGTAAATTACATGTGCAAATGTTCTGTAAAATGGAGGCAGAGAAAAATCTACTTAAGTCATGCATGTAAGGAAGTATTACACACACACACACTATAAAAGATATTCTGCACATAGATACTGTCTTCCTAGAAGGATATTTAGCTTCATTCATACATATATGTCATTTTATTATGCATATAATAAATCCATATTAAATTTTACTTGTTGTTCATTATGGATGCAACCTGGCTAGAATATTAATATATCTCAGGTGTATGCAGCATCTCAGAATGTACTTAATTGTGATGAAAGTCAGACATTTCACTATTCATTTTATTTTTTAAAATATGCTATGATAATTTATTTTTCTTACTCTTAATTTTTAGTGAACGAGTGAATGAACACATGTAAATATGTCTCATGGAAATTTATTATTAATATCTATATTGTTATTAATTTTTTTATTATAATCTTAATTTATATAAGTATACTATACTTATAAAAACAATATATGTGTTATACAATATTTGTGAAGGAGATTGGAATAAAATATAGTGAATATTTCAATTCACTTTAATAGGATTTTTATGCAAAGAAGCATGCTTAACTTTACTTTAAAAGATTGACAATCAACACAATGAATTTGGGATGAAAAATTAAGAATGTTCTTTAAATCATAAATAATTGTTTTAAGTAGTTTATAATTTTCCAAATTAACTACATTTATATAATACTAGCTGTACTTGGCCATGTGTTGTTGTGGTTCATTCTGGTTAAATGGAAAAGAAAGAAAAGTGCGCATTTCTAATATGTTTAATTTCACAATGCAGGTGGGTGTACAATATTTTTTGTTGTTCCATTGTCTGTGCAGATATAGAGATTGTCTGATTTAGCACATGCAACATATAATTTAGAACATGCAACATATAATTGTCCAATATTCAATGAGAATCAATAAGGCAGCAGTGAAAATATATTTATTGCTGGTCTAAAGTTATATTGAATATCGTTATGAAATACTGTTAGTGCATTCACCTTCTACTGCTATGTAAACAATTTGGTATTTTAGTCTGGTCCAGGTAAATAATTTTTTCCATGATATATGCATGATTAGAATTTTATTTTTGGTGACTTACTCATTACCAACATATCTTGCTATCCAGATTAATCTTAATTGGTATTGCATGTCATTTTATGATACAACATTCACTATCAACAGAAAAGTTTACAACTTTTTTTGTCTATGCTTTACCCACCTTTATTAATTACATTATCAAAGATATAACAGTTATTGTATTTTTTTTTGCTGTTTTAAAATTTATTTGATTATAATTTTCTTGATATCAAACTCCAAAAGTTTTTCCAGAAAAAAACTAAGATGCTATTTAAGTGTGCATGAAGGTTTTGCTTTAGTTTATTTCAAGCACGTGTGTGTGTGTGTGTGTATGGTATGTACGTATTCACATCTACATATAGCTTTTTGAAAAGAATTTAACCTTGGTTATTAAAAGCCCTGAAGGACATTTTTGTACATTATCATAAATAGGAAATAAAAGAATAAAAAAAAGTTGACTTGTAGGCCATGAACAAATCATTACTGTAAAACATACAGTGTGGTGTGGTTTAAAAAACAATAGGAAAAAAAAGTTCACAAAATAAGATAAATGAGTAATGAGGTAATTTTTAAAAAAATGCGATGAATCAAGATATTTTTTCCTTAAAAGTATTTATATCTTTTTAAGCAATAATATATATATATATAAATAATTGGTCATATGTAGATGTGAAAAAGAAATTGTAGCCTAATTTAAAAGCTACAAATATTTATGAACAGATAATATTTTGGTTATATAATGGCCAATAGTAACATTAAAAAAAAATACGACAAAATTATCCAACTGACAATTGGACATCAGAAAATAGAATTAAAAGAACAACACGAAATATTGCGATTAAAATTCTAGATTTGGTTCCACATGTATACTGGCTTAGAAGGAGATTAATAACTCAATAAAAAAAATCTTAGATAATTTCCTAAAACTTGAAAAAACACGTGATAAAGATTAAACAAATGGTAAAAAATAATGTTGCATGAAAATAGTTTTGCTGTATCATTATAGACTTAATGATGATGATGATGATAATAATAGAATCTAAAGATAATGCTATATTTTCACAAACACATACAAAAATATCCAAAAATAAAGATAAATAGTGAATCGAATCACACAGGAATATAATCTCCCTCCCCCCAGCAGTGATAAAACCTTAATCATATTATAATTAATCACATTATTTGTTTCTATCGTCAGCAAGTTAACACTCATTTAATACAGATTAATACGAAGCCTTTATTTTCTAGATAAATACCCATTTACTAACCAGTACAAAATGACTATCTGGATTGGCTATAGAATTTTTACTTCTAAAACGATTCTATGTCTGGTATTGATCTAAAAAAAGTTAAAATTCACCTGTCCTGAATTCGAACTCAGATTAACATGGTAAACAAATGCTTTAAGAGATCCTTAAAAGGTATTGGTTTCACATAATTACTATCTTTAAAAATTTTTTTAATAAAGTACCACTAAAAGCAGTATTTCACTTGTGAGGTGCATTTAGATCATATTCAAATTGTTGTTGAAAAATACATTGATAAACCATGGTATTAAAGAAAATGTTGGGAGCTCAATTTATTGTTTTTTATTCGTGTTATAACTGATGTATTGCATTATCCAGTTTTAAGAAAATAATTGGATGCCATTTTAGTATTACAATGCTAAGGTTATATCTTCTTAAAAATCACTTTTTTATGTGTCATAATTATAAATATGTTAGAAGTTTTACGAAGAATTTTTGTCAGATTAATTCTGGTGTGATGAGTTTTTCTCATAATATATTAATTAATGTTTGGTAGAGAAGAACTCCTAATAACTTGCATTGCAATTTTATTCATATTTTAGCCTGGGGTGGCATATTTTGTAATGCCACATGTATCAGCATTGAGTAGCAAAAATATTTATTGTTGTATTACAAAATCATATATGTAGAAGTTAAGTAATTTATATTGCCACATGTATTTATAAGATTTGAGTAATATTTTCATACCATTTTAATGTTTAGGACAAAACTGAATAGAATCCAGTACTTACCTTGCATGAGAGTGGTGTAGTGAAAATTAGACTAAAGACATATATATTGTATTGTGTTATGCACATAGGAAATGTATTATTTTGTTTATTATAAAATTTCTCAAGACATTTTCAAAGTATAATTATCAAGCCTATTTAATATACATATCTACTTTAATTCTAATTGCATTTTTATTAAAATGGTAGATTAGTTTTGTTGAACAAAACTATTTTCTATATATGAATTGACTGAAATACAGGTTTATTATATATTGATACAGGTATATAATAAGCCTGTATTTCAGTTATTACATAGTAAAGATGTCTGCCCATCCCTCGTATATGCATTAAATGGATTATGCCCTGTACATGAGGGGTCAGATTGACTTTAATCAACCTGGGTGTGATAAGAATCTTGGCTTCAATGTGGCCTTTGAGGGTTCCATCATCAGATTTTCAATTGGATGGAATGTTGAAGAGTTGGAGTGTGGAATGGATTGAAGCATGTCCATTAAAGTATGAAGATTGGCTATCTTAATATATATATCTGAGCACTTATTGCATATATGTGTGATGATAATCTGGACCAATTGATGATTGCTGGTTTAGCATGAAATATTCATATTGGTGATTATTTATCTTTTTGACATATATGTGTTCAGGAGTATCAGTGTTATGAGATAGAGTGGAGAGTGGTGGATCATGTGAAAGTCTGTGCTCACAAACGCTATATATATATATATTCTGCCCTTGT